>CM028137.1:406532500-407732500 GCA_016271365.2 Neoceratodus forsteri | reverse complement strand
AAACAGTCTGGTACAGCTAGCAAGTACTTTCAAGCTTCAAAGCCTGAAGCTGGCAAGGCACTTCTATAGCAACTGGCATCATCAACAGCAACAGTGTCGGGGCAAGGTTCCAAATGATGACATACAATATCATCTCAAACCACACTGGCACCAGAAAAGGGATTCCCTATCCAAGCTGGTGCCAGTCACACAAACACTCCTACAAGCGCTTCAGTTGTGGCTGGACATAGACAACCTCGGGCAAGGGGTTCCTTTCCTGCAGGAAAACCCTTCTCTGGTGCTGACCGTGGGTGCTTCCCTGCTGGGTTGGGGTGCTCATCTGGAGGAGCACACTAATGGCACATGGCTCAAACAGGAGCCATTGCTTCACATCAACCTGCTAGAGCTCAAAGCAGTCTTCCTGGCACTTCAGGCATTCGCCAGCATGCTACAGGGAAAGATGCTGCAGGTCAGGACAGACAACACAACCACAATGTACTACATCAGCAAGCAGGGAGGCACAAAGTCAACCCCATTGTGCACAGAAGCCATGAAGATCTGGAGTCTGGCATACTTCTTGGGAATTCCCTCGTCAGCAGTCCACCTGCCAGGTAAGGACAATGTTCTGGCAGATGCTCTGAGCAGGATCAATCAGAACCACCACGAGTGGTGTCTGAACAAGCAGGTGTTACAAATTGTGTTCAAAAGGTGGGGCACTCCAGAGGTAGACCTCTTTGCAGCCCCAGACAACTACAAGCTTCCTCAGTTTTGCTGCAGGCCTCCAGTGAGGGGCTCAATCCCACTGGATGCACTGATCCTGGAGTGGAGAGGGAAGTTTCTGTATGCCTTCCCCCCCATTTCTGTTGTTGCTGAGGGTCTTGAACAAGCTCATACCCGGGCCGGCTACAGTGATCCTCATTGCTCCAGACTGGACCAGGCAGCCATGGTATTCTCTGGTTCTGGCACTATCAGTGGCCAAACTGATCAGCCTACCCAGGAAGCACAACTTGCTAACTTCTTCCCAGGGCAGGATCCTGTATCCCAACCTTTGGTCTCTCAGGCTCAAAGCCTGCCTCTTGAGGACCTAGAGTATGCTAACTTGCATCTCTCCGAAGGGATCATTGAGGTCCTTCGTGTTTCTAGATAGCCCTCCACCAGGAAGACTTACACATCCAAGTGGAAAAGATTCTCCATTTGGTGTCAGAACAAGAATCTCGACCACACTTGGGCGGATTTGCCACTGGTACTGAATTACCTAACCCACCTTCATTCCCTTGGTCTGAGACCATCCACACTGAAAGTGCACTTGGCAGCTGTCTCAGCTTACTTGTCAGCAGGCAGAGCATCCTTTCTGGCCTCAAATCCAGTTTTCAGGAAATTCTTTAAAGGGTTGCTACATTTGCACTCCCCACATAGAGCTCCCACTCCAGTGTGGGACCTGAACCTATGCATTGTACAGCTCATGCAGCCACCTTTTGAGCCCATGTCATGAGCCGATCTCAAGTATGTAACTTGGAAAACTGTGTTTCTAGTTGCAGTTACTTCGGTCAGGAGGATTAGGAACATCCAGGAGGATTAGTGAGATCCAGGCTTCATCTGTGGAGACAGACTATATAGCATTCCACAGGGACAGGGTAGTCCTTAGGACCAATAACCAGTTTCTCCCTAAGGTGTTGTCAGACTTCTATGTCAATCAGTCCATTTCACTACCAGTCTTCTTCACTTGCCATTCCTCTTCAGGGGAATGTAGACTGCATAGCCTGGATGTAAAAAGAGCTATCAGCTACTACGTGGAGCATACAAAAGGCCACAGAGGGGATAGGACCCAACTCTTCTTGACCTATGGGGAAGTAGCAAAAGGTAAACCAGCCACAAAAAGGTCCATAGCAAGATGGATCGTGGCATGTATCCAATTCTGTTATGCCAAAGTGGGCAAACAAGCCTCACAGGGGCTCAGGGCCCACTCCGTCAGATTAACAGCTGCATCAATAGCAGCTTCTAGAGATATCCCTTTGCTGGAAATCTGCAAAGCAGCTACCTGGAAAACAATCCACACTTTTACCAAGCACTATTGCCTGGACACCCAGGCTAGGAGTGATGCCAGGTTTGGCACAGCAGTCCTGCAGAGTCTGTTTCCTAAATAGGTCCTCTGCCCACCTCCAAAGGCACAGCTTGTGTAGTTTGCATTTGTCAGAATACAGTAAGATTTCCTGGGGCTTGAAGAAAACATTACTTACCATAGTAATCTTGTTTCTTCCAAGGGAACCTTCCTGTATTCTGAGCTCCCACCCTTCTTCCCCTGCTAGGACCTACAGGGTACTGCATACTGTCTGTACAACTGATGTTGGAAACCTGTGGGTACCTAATACTTTCTTGGGCATCTGTCGACTTGAGTCCTAGGAGATGCCCTCTGTTGTTTAAGAGGTGTTTACCCCTAAAAGGGGGATTGATTTGTTGTTGATTAGATTAGTTAGCTAGTTTGTTTAGCTTCTGCAGGCTTTATAAGAATCTGACGGTTTCAGGAAGTGCAACCAGGGACAGTGGTTTGAAAACTGAGCATAAGCCTAACATTCCACTGTTAGCATAGGTTCTGTTAACCATTTTGGCTCCAGGGCAGTCCCATGGTGAGACCATACTGCATCTGTCAGAATACAGTTTGTTTCCCTTGGAAGAAACAAGATTACTATGGTAAGTAATGTTTTCTTCTTTCCCACGTCTGTGTCAAACTCCAGTTTCATGGCAGAAACTTTCTGACACTACTGCCAGACTACCCATCCCTTTCAAAATATCTCAGATAAACCCATCTTTCAAAACTTGGCAGGTGTCACTCTCATCACAGTAGGATTACACTTTCAGCAGACAGCTTGCAAGCTTGTACCTCAAGACAATGCGTGGTCCTGAGTCTTGGGTGTGCATTCACAACTCTGCCTATAAACTCGGTGTATCACATCCTGTGGCTGACCACTGCTGAGGATGTAAACAGAGCGCGGCTTGGAGACGGCAGTCCATCATCCACAATACTGTGAGTGTACAACAGGATCTTTGTATTACTTTCTGTAGCATGTTTTAACTGCTATTCTACAACTAAAGGGTGAAGATAAATTCAACACTGGAAGAGCTCAACACACACTTGCCCCATAGAAAGGAAACATCCTCGACCCATACTGGCCTGATTTCTTAGCCACTATACATCACCAAGGAGGTGATACTGCAGTGATCTCAAGAGTTGTGGGGAGTTCAGGTGGCTTAATTCACATTTACCAGGACTGTTCAAAAGAACTCCCACTGAAATGGAAAGCATACACTGAAGCCCGACATGTGATGCATCACCTGGGGCTACTGTTTTCGCTGAGGCACCCAGCCACTATGAAAGTTATACAAAATGGGGTGCTTTTATCAACTTCTGGCACTTGTGGTAGAGTGATCTCTGTTATATCCCTGGGGTGGCCGGTGTAGGTTTGTCCAAGGAGAATATACACAGTCTGAGGTAAAACAATACAGTTTATTTTCAGGCAACTTTGTCTCCAACAGACTGGGGTCATAGACCCTTTAACAACCAGAAACAAAATACTACTCCTGTCTAGTGTTCTGACTAAACAAAATAAATCCTTGCCACCTGGTACCCCACCTTGGAAGTCTACTTTATTCTCTCTATCCCTCCCCGTTGAACCTTTGGCGTGAACCCCAGGGATGGAGTCAGAATTATTGTAAATAGTTCTAGAAATTTGGACTGTTGGGTCCTACATTTGGTTCAAGTTTATAAATTACAATTTAGCTATGCTAAGTATATTAGTGCTGTTGTGTTGAATATAGTTATAAGAACATTCATGCAGAGTTCAAAAACAAATGTTAACCTGTCTATCCTGTCTGAACGAATTTGCCACATTTATCATTATAAAAGGTCTGGGTTGTCATCTATTCAGACAGCTATTGAACGCTCATGGGGGACGGATATAACACATAAATTTGGTTTAGAAAAAAAGAACAACATTAAGATTCTTGAAGGAGGTAGATTAATTATAGCTCATTAAACCCCACCCTGGTTATTTACCAGGAATGCAGTGGGGAAGCTGCATAAATCCAATTGAAGGCAAGATGTTAAATTTCACCCATAGATGACCATGGCAAGGGCACTGATTTAAAAAAAACAAAAACAAACGAACAAAAAAAACTTTCCCTTAACATAAACTGACTGACCAACCCAATTAAAAGGTCAAGGGCCATACAATATCTGCATAAACAGGCACCAGATATTACAGTCATACAAGAAACCCATCTTTTTCCTGAAGAGCATTCAAAGTTGTCCTGGGGTGGCAGATACAAGATATATGCATCCTCTTCTAAAAAGGCAGGCATCGAGGGGCTGCAATAGTTATCCCCGGTGCTACAGCTTTTGTTTTATCTAAGGAGTATGTAGACCCATGGGGTGACTTTGTTCTCCTAAGTGGTACATTATGTGGGAAATTGGTGACTTTGGCCAATGTATATTTCCCCCCTCAATCTCCTGGGTGATACCAGACTTTAACAAATTAATAGATATGCTTCAAGGCACCCTGATCATGGGTGGTGATTATAAATTTAACCTTAAATCTGCAGCTAGACACTTCAGCCAATAACCACCACCAGACGACGCCTTCCCAAAAAATATTCTGGGCCCAGTTAGAAGCTCTTGGGATAGCAGATATCTGGAGGTTCCTATATCCTACTTCAAAAATCTATACCTTCCACTGTCCTTGTTTCCACACACAGTCTTGGCTAAATTACTTTTTTACAACCAAAGAACACACAGGATTGCTTCGAGACATATCAGTTTTACCTCGGTTTCTTTCAGATCACTCACCCTTATTACTGAAGGTAGATTTAGACCGACCAAGAAGAGATTTTCAGTGGCGTTTGAATTTAACCCTGCTAAGAGACCCAGAATTCAAAACTGTGGTACAGACAAAAATTCCCCAGATACTGGAAGAAAACGATACAACTGAGCTCTCTCAGGCAATTATATGGGACACACTGAAAATGGTAATAAGGGGTGAAATAGCATATTTTGCATATAAAAAGAAAACGAGAGAAGCAACATATGTAAAACAGGAGAGGGAATTACTGCTCCTCCAGCAGTCACCCGAAGCAGCCTCTATAAAAACACAAACTCGTATTAGATGAATAGAAATGGAACTGCAGAAGATACTAGATGGAAAAAGTTCAACAGGCATTATTCTACCTTAAAAAATGTAGATATGAAGGGGATATTAAGGGAGCCAGAACTCTGGCACGCAAATTGAAATGGCAGAAAGCTTCTGCCACAATTCCGCAAATCAGAACTGAAGTCTCATCAGGACCAGCTACTAAATTCCCTGACAGTGTCCACTTTTGAAAAATATTACACTGTTATATGCACCAAATGCTTCCCCAGATAAAGACAAACTGGACCTTTTTTCTCTAGTATAACCTTACCGACTTTATCCCAGAGCCAGCAAAATGCTCTACTGACTCCGATTAAACTGGAAGAGATTAAGATAGCTATAAAAGTATAGCCTAGAGGTTAGAGGAACGAGGTGTAAATGGTCTTGGTACATCCAGCAGACCAGACCTGAGTTTGATTCTCACAGCTTCCACTGGCGTACTGTGTGCCTCTGAGCAAGTCACTTAACTGCCTAGTGCTCCCAGATCGCCCATGAAAACAGGCACTTGTGCCTAGTGGGCCTTAACCGGTTACCCAAAAACAAACAAGACTAAAACACAAAAATGCCCTGGACCAAATGAGCTACCTTCAGAATGGTACAAGACATTTTATAGATACCGTGCCCCATCACTCCTAAAAGTTTTCCAGGAGGTCCAAACGGGTGATTCCCCCCAACCTGGAGATATGCCACTTTATCTCCCATATTAAAACCCGGCAGAGATCCCAAATCTGCTTCCTCATACAGACCCATCTCAATAATAAATCCGGATTATAAATTGTATATATCGATTTGGGCCCGTAGACTCAAACACCCTACCAACCATAATTCATCCAGATCAATCTGGCTTCATATGCTCCCGTCAGACAGCAGGTAATGTCAGACGTATGATCTACTTATTAGACCATTTAAATAAGAGACAAATTCCTGCGGTACTGATAAGCCTAGTTGCAGACAAGGCTTTTGACTGTGTCTCCTGGTCATTTCTATGGAAAACTTTAGAGATTTTTGCCTTCCAGGAAGATTTTCTAACATGGCTTAAATCTATATACAGTGCCCCCTAAGGCATATATACGCGGGAATGGCCACCTTTCCTTGCCCATCCCCTTAACCTGGGGCATGTGGCAAGGATGCCTCCTTTCCCCCTTGCTTTTCTCATTATACATTGAACCCTTAGCACCCGCAATCGGAGAGTCACTTAAAATAGAAAGTATACTATTGGGAGGGCATAATTTTAAACTATCCCTTTATGTGGACGACGTTTTCCTGACCTTGCTGAATCCGGAAACTTCAATCCCGGTCTTGTTTGAGATTTTACAAACATGCAATATTTTATTGGGATATCTGATAAATTTACAAAAAACAGAAGTATTGGCCCTCAATTTCTCTCCCTCACAAACAATAAAAAAAAAAAAAAATTTCCTTCCAGATGGAGATGCTCCAAAATTTAAATTTTGGGAGTATTTCTTCCCAAAAAATCTCATACACTTAGAATTAATCAGTTACAAACCCCTGTGCCAAAAGATTGAGGAAGAATTAAGCAGATGGACACAATTCCACTTTTCACTTTATTCTAGAGTGGAGACTATTCAAGTGACAATACTGCAAAAACCTTTATGTTTATTTCAGACACTCCCAATAACCCCATCATTATTCTATTTTAACGCATGGAATAGATCTTTTTCCAGATTTATATGAGCAGGCAAAAAACCAAGGATAAGATGGTTGTTTTTAATGCTTTGAATAGAAAATGGTGGTCTAAATGTACCTAATATAGCAGAGTATTACAGAGCAGTGTTATTTAAAACAATATTGTGGCTTAATCCTCAATATGAGGCAATATGGAAATATATAGAGTTTGTTCTTAGTGACATGTTTGATATTGAAGGATGGGTATTTGCCCCTTTATCTGCACCTCCAGACTTTAAAGCATTTATGACTTGCACAAGAGACACACTTGTTACTTGGCACAAAATAAGATCTAACACCATTCTACAACCGTACTTCTATTTTTTTAATCTGTTACAATATGACACACATTTTATTCCTGCACATCTAACTTTAACATTTCAGAAGTGGCGTAGAATAGGGCTTTCATATATATCAATTTCTAGATAATAATGGAATGGTCACATTTGCAGAATTACAGGCCACTTTTCAGCTTCCCAATGGTGACGATTTTTATTATTTACAAGTACGGGCATATCTACAGCAGAAAAGCCCTTCCAGTTCTAGGATCCCAAATCCATTACCCCAACTATTAAAACTTCTGTTAGACGTTACCCAAGGTATATATTATCCACATTTGATAGGCCTGGCATATAAAGCCTTAAAAGAAACATGGCCGGACACCACAAACTCCATGCTACGAGCATGGAATGAGGAACTAGGTTCCAGTATTCCTTTCGAGAAATGGTTACTGCCTAATAAGCCCTCTGTGCGTGCCTCTCAGGCACCCTACTGGAAGGAATTTCAATGGAAATGTCGCATTTGATACTTCCGCACCCCAGCCACACTAACAAACTTTCTGCCTTCCAGTCTTGGGTTATGCTGGAGGGAAGTCCGAGCTGATTTTTACCCATATCTTTTGGAGCTGCCCATTACTGATACAATATTGGAAAGAAATTGGCTCTGCACTAAGTCAACTACTGGACCCAGACTTGATTTTGTCTGCACAGCTAACCCTATTGTACATAAACCTAGATGAGACAATCCCTTCACCCAGAAATATTCTTTATTTATATATTGCAGTAGCCAATAAAGCAATAACCCGTATGTGGCACTCTCATAAAAAACCTACACTATTACATTGGCAAGCTATTATAAAGAAAATATACTATTTGGAACGTTTAATCGCCCACCAGATGAATCGTACCCCTAGTTTTTAATTGAAATAGCGCCCCAGAGTTTTTTACATTTCAAGAGAAGATTCTTCATTTGTCCCATGAAATGTCCAATCTCCTCTTGAATGAAAGAATTGAGTTTCGAGATGATTAACTTTTACATTGTCTGTAATAAATGTTTTAACTAATTGTACTTAATTTTTTTTACACCTACTAAGCACAAACAATGTGAAGGAAATGAGAATGTATGTGGTGACATGTAACCGGACTGTACTATAAGGATGTTTTTTATACTGAATCATTTTCTGTAACTCTGTATGATACAATAATAAAAAATAAAACTATAAAAAAAAGGAAAAATCCTTACTACCTCTGGTTACCAGCTACTGTACTCTTGTTCCCAGCCTCCAGGTTGTATCATAAAGTTCACTTACAAACACTACGGTCCTTTCTAAGTCTCTGTAACTTGAACTTGCCATCTGCCGCACAGCTTCTAGCTTTCCCCAGGTCTCTCTCTCCTGTGTTGCCTAGGTGGGTTTTATACACTGCCCCTAATTAACATTGACTGCAGCTGTGCTTGATTAGCTCCCTACCTGGATGCTTCCAGAACTTTCTATGCTTGATTAGCTCTCTACCATTTGATTAGTTCTGTGTTTGATTAGCACCCAACCTGGATGCTTCCAGAACTTTGTGTAACCCTTTTAGCATTTCTAAAATGGGAACAGAGCTTTATCCATTCTTCTACTGACAGATTCCCTGTACCACTCTGTCACTGCGCTGTTATGGATTTCCTTCATAAATAATAGCCTGAGGAGGTCAGGGACCCTTGGTATGACTCTCAATGCACCACCCCAGTGCCCTCGGAGGACATGGATGCGAGCACTCCACCACATAGCACTGGCACTTTGCTGGCCACACAGTAACTGATGCAGATGCAGAGGGATGGTCTCTGCCAGTGAGAGGGAAGACGAGGAACCATCCACACCAGAAAAAAATACTCTCTAAATCGAGCACGGTGGTCCTGAAGCAACAGCAGAAGGAAGGATTTCAATGGTTCATTGGACTTATTGGAGACCATTTTAGCTAACAATAAATATGCTTCCCTGAGTCCTTCCTCTCCACCAGTGGCATCATTGAACAAACAGACTGACCCCGCAAAGCACAGCTCGGCCGAGCCTCTCCCACTGTCTGAGGCCCAGCATCAGATCACCCAAACTACGGATCTGCAGGCTGTTTCTTGGGAAGCGGTGCTAGCTACAAATGTTCCACAACCAATGTCAGGCTTTTCCGGACCAGAGTATGTGACCTCAAACCCTCTACAAGCAGTTGCAACCCTGGTTTGTTTTCTCACTTGTCTAGATGAATTGACTATGAGGTCTTTGAGTACTTTTTCCTGTGTGGGTGACGTTATTGGTTAGGTGGGGTGGGGTGGGGGTGAACTCTTTGTGCTTTATGGTTGTATAATGCGCTAGGTCCAACCTTTTGGTATTGTGGGAGCTCCTCCCCCCAACCACCACTGTGCCCCCTGGCGCACCTGCCCCTCTTTCCTCTCCCCATTAGAACTGTCTGATTTCTGACCCAATGTGACTCACTAGAACTTAGAACTCATGGTTAGGCTATGCCAAGGACGTTGCTGAATGCCATCACCATAAGCTACAGAACCTAAGGCAGATCCAGTACCGTGAATGCCAGGAATCATCACACTAGACCTACATGATTCAGTGGAAAAGGACACTTGGGAAGCAGAACCTGTCTCCTTTTATATCTCGACATGCTGTATCGAAACTGCTTGAATTACCAGGCCGACTCCTTCCCAGGCCTCACAAACACATTTTTTGAACTAGAGTGCGCCAGTAGTGGCTGGCAACATGGACATATATTTGAAGCATCTGGGGGAGATACAAAACCCCTGTGATTTATGTCTCTATAGCAGTGCTCATGGATGCACTAACATTATGCAGGTTATGGCCTCAAGCATCAAATGCCCCGCATGCATGGTTGGCTGAGCCGGGGTATTTCCCCATTCCCTGCATGCGCCCATAGCAATGCATGTTTGAGTGCCCCCCTCCCCCCGATCTGCACAGGGCTTTTATCCCAGAGTATTCCAGACAGAGGGGTGAGTAGTTAACAATTAGCCTAATGTCCACATAACACTAAGGGGTCAGGGCCACCTTTTTTCCAGTCCTGACATCTGTGGCTGGGATGCCCTAGGACATAAAGTACACCCAGGAATGCTGCCACAGACATAAAGTTCATTCCAGCTGGCCCTTCTCGCCGTTGGGATATGCTAGGATGCGTAGTTGGTGCCCTGAGCTGGACTGCGCTAGACCCAAATGGACATGTCAGTCAAACCCCCTGCTAAATGGATTTACAAAACTGCGCACTTGTTTAAGGAAAGGTACATCATTTGCTCAGCATCGTATAGGAAGCTCTGCATGTTATACCGGTAGTGTTATGATGTTAACTGTTCTGTTGGTTTTTTGCTGTTTTTGCGGAGAAGAGGGGGGCTGTCAATCGCAGAATGGTTTATTGCTGACTTTCTGTGTGTGTTAACATACCAGCACCATTATTCAATCAATCAAAAAAATCAATCACAATTTTATTTATAAAGCGCTTTTCAATAAACCAAAGCGCTGATACATAACAAGAATAAAACACCAATTATAATAAATAATGACATAAAACAATAAAATGACCATAAAATAATCTATCCAAATGCTAGTGCAAACAAGTGGCTTTTCAGAGACACCTTAAATGATGCCACAGACAGGCACTCTCTAATCTGATGAGGTAGAGAATTCCACATGGTCGGGGCCATAAAAGAAAACGCCCTTGCCCCAGATGATTGAAGCAGAACCCTGGGAATCTCTAGCAATCCCTCGCCAGTGGAGCGGAGTGGGCAGAGAGGGCAGTAGGGACAAAGGAGATCTTGCAGTTAGCCCAGTCCCTGACCGTGTAGGGTCTTATAGGTCAGCAACGCGACCTTGAAGGTGATTCTCCACCGCACTGGCAGCCAGTGCAGTTCACACAGCACAGGTGTGATATGGCAAGTTCTTGATAACCCAGTCAACAACCTGGGTGCTGCATTCTGCACCAGCTGCAGGTGACGGGGATCCACCCCTGGCAACCCTAGATATAGATTCATGAGTGATATGGACATCTGAGAAGTCTGAGGAGAGTCCTTGGCCAGGACATCTGGCTGACTCGTGTCATCCTCTCTAAATTCTTTACAAGTCAGTTCTTAAGTTTATTGTTTAGCTTTATTTGTTGTTCTTCTTCAACTGTTACTGGTTCTTCTTAGAGGTGGAATGTATAGATATGGCATTGTGAATGGGTTCCTCTGACTTAAGACGGACCCCCCCAACAGCAGTCCCTCTCTTTGGGCCCAAGTTCTCTGCATGCTACTTGAGCCCCCTTGGCTGGAGAGCTCGGCCATGACCTGCTTGTGCATGGTCTGAAATTGCATCACCCCGATATATGCATTAAGGAATGTACACAGAGAAATGGGTGATGTTATCTGCCATATTTGAAATGTCCAGGATTTGAGCTGCCCAGTTAAGAGAAAACAAGTTCTAGACCATCTGAAGAGGCTCAAAACATGCCTGGGATTTTCGCAAGAATGAAAACTACTTACTGATGATGATCCTCTCTTACAAAGGGACTGGGCTGGGCAAGTGCAGCATGCATCTGCCCCCAAATGGAAAAGAGGAGTAGATATGCAAGTGCATGAAACCCTGAGATGCTCCCCTTCCCCGGTAGCAGAAGACCCACAAGGACACCGGGTTTTGGCCTTGATGGATACTCCATCAGGCCTCATTCTTCTTGCCACTATTTGTGCCCCAAATGAGGATGATCCTGCATTTTTCCATGACATTGCACAAAAGATAGGGAACCTCATCACTGCAGTCACCCCAGTTTTTCTGGGAGGAAACTTCAGTCTCACCCTTAAACCCAGTGATCTCAATAGCAACGCAGAACCCCATATTGCGGGGAGCTCAGGCGTTTTCACTACTCATGCAAGACCAGGGCCCGGCCAAGGTGTGTCTCCTCCTCCTTCACCCAGTGATACAGATTATTAATGTCACTGTGAAGTACATGGGAGCTACAGCCATACAGACTTTTGGCTTACATCCTCCCACAACACTCAATTGACTGTGAGCTCTAGCATCATACTTCTGGTCATATCTGACCATACCCTGGTGCAATATTCCCCTAATGGAGGCTGGACCTGCTCCTCCTCAAAGACCCAGGGCCTGATTCAGGAAGATCTGGGAAGATCAGTGCAGGATGCATCAAGTAGCAGCTTACGCTGATTTCTGGTGTGCCAGGGGACCTGCTCCTGATTCACTATTGGGAGGGGTCCCAGCGCCAAACTCCCACAGCTTGCGGCACATATTGCTGTACACCAAATGTAAGGTGCATGGGAGAGGTTTGCTACAATTTGTAGCAAGGTTAGGCAGTGTTGGTGTCCAGTGCTGGACACCCACCTGGAGGCTGGTAAGGTCATGCGGGCAGCACTAGGGGCAGAGGAGGACAGGTAGGGGATGAGTGGGTGGTGGAGGGGTGGCAGCAACTCCTCAACAGGGACACTGCACAACCACTGCCATGCCTGTGGTTACCTGGGGGGGTGCTGCACACCAGGCACCAAGGAGAGGAGGCCCTGCGGGCACCACACCCTGGACATTTCTGGGTGCTATGGGAGTACGGGATATTGCAGTTGGGCGGCGGCACAGGGTCCATCTCACACAGCGACAGCTCTAGGGGGGTGGTGCAGTGGCTGTTAGACTAGCCTCGGGCTGGTCTAACTGTCCTGGGCCATGCGCCCTGTTTGGGAAGGGTACTGAATCTCTCTGAAGGGGATACTGCAGCTTGTGTCTGGTGTATGCCGCCTAGCACCGTAGCGCACCCCTGGATATAGTGCAGGATTGACGCAGTTACTGTTTGCCGCAGCTGGATCCGAAACTGCTGAAGCCTGCCTTGCTGAATCGTGGACGGCACAGTTTTTGGTGCAAGGTGCCACTTGTGTCAAATCTGATTGACTCAAGCACCCTGCATCAAACATTTGGCTTTCTGAATCAGGCCCCCAGACTTTATACCCTGGCTTCAGAAAGAAATCTCACATTTCTTAGAAGCTAATAACCCATGGGATACCTCAGCAAGAACACCCCAGAAGGCTGCACTCTGGGGGAAAATAATTGGCTTTGCTGCCTATTGGAGATGCCAGTGGGAACACACTCTCCGTACACTGGAGTGAGACCTCCAGATAAAGGAAACCTTGCATAAAGGTGCAGGAGGCAGTATGGTGCAGTGGGTTAAGGCTCTGAGCTGCAAATCTGGAGACCTGGGTTTGAATTCCACAGCCCCCTAGGTGCATACTGTGTGACCCTGGTCAAGTCACTTAACTTCCTCATGTTCCCAGGTTGCACCTGCAAACAAGCTTTTAGCTTAGTGTGTCTCACCTGGTAAAATAATTGGTAAAATAAAAAATAAAATAAGTCAGACCCTGCCCTAACACTTTATCTGACGTACACACCTCCATTATCAAGCTCAGAATGAAGATTAATACTTTACTGTCATGGCAGGCTGAAATTGCCATCCTTTGACTGAAGCATAGATATTGGGAAGGGGGTAGGAAGATGAAAAGTCCTAGCTCATCTCCTCTGAAAGTAGCAATTCGAGCATTTCATTGCTGGCCTTGTGAACATCTCTGAGCAGAGCCAGACAGCCCCAAAGGTGGTTAATACTATCTTGAGAAAGTTCTATGCCAACCTTTATTCTTCCTTGAACCCACCTAATCCCAGAGCTCATGCAAGAGTTTCTGAACTCCCTGGACCTCCAAAAACTTCTGCAGGAACAGGCAGTGGCCCTGGATAAACCAGTTACCCCTGAAGAAATTAAGGCAGCCCTTCTCACCTTGAATCCGGATAAAGATCCTGGGAGGACAGATACCCAGCAGAGTTTTTCAAGCCCTTGACTACTTTAATCCATCCACTGCTCTCTCAAGTATATACAGAGACTGAGCAAAAATGGTTCACTTCTCCCTACAATGAGAGAAGCCACAGTCACTGTCCTCCCCAAAAGGAGGAAGGTTCCTGTTCTCCTTGTTAGCTACTGTCCCATCTGTCTTAGTGTGGATAGTAATATATATGCATTGCAAACAGACTTGTTCATCTACCACACATGGTATACCCTTCCCAGGTGGGCTTCGTCAAGTGCCAGGTTAGCTCAATCCCATCCACTCCCTAATGAATCTTATGCATGTAGCGAAGTCATAGTACTCCAGCAGCAGCAGTGGTGATAGACTACGAAAAAGCCTTTGAATTGGTTGAGTGGAGCTATTTGTAACTTGTCCTGGCCCACCTGTTAATGGACACCTGGTTCTGCCCCTGAATCCAAACCTTTTACTCCAGCTGCCACCAGAGTACTTACTAACTACCTGATGTTAAACCCCTTCCCATTAGCTAACGGAATGAAACAGGGGTGCCCACTCCTCCCCCTTATTTATGCTTGCAGTAAAACCCCTTGCAGCTGCTGTACGTCAGCACAAAAATATCACAGGTATCACAGTTAGATCCATATGCATTCATTTATGCTGTATGTGGATGACTTACTTGTTTTCCTTGGGGACACTGATACCTCCCTGCATCCTCTGTTAGATCTCCTCCCTGAGTTTTATGCCCCTTTAGGACTCGGTCACTGAATCGGTAGTGCTCAGCCCCAACTCCTTTGAGGCAGGAGGCTTCACATGTTCCTCTAAGCCAACACATAGCTGGGCCTCCAAATTACACTTTACATATCCAAGCTGTATGATGCCAACCTCTTCCCTCTCCTGGATGAACTCAAAACAATGTTTGACAGGTGGAAGACCCTACTCCTGACATTTTCTGGCAAAATCTCAGCCATTAGCGCCGGCCCGGTGGTGCTGAGGTTTGAGGCGCTGGACGCCACACCTCACACCACACTGGCGACCCAGGCTTGGGAACAAGCTTGGGCTGCCTGTGGGTCGGCAGGCAGAGAGAGGATTCTCACCCCTGCTGGTTTTCCCCTTGAAATTCTCACATCCTTCAAATATCTAGGCGTTACCTTTGACACCTCCCTTGCTTTCTTAGAACATGTCAACCATATGGTGCGCCGGATCCACCAGAAGCTAGGCGCAGCGTACTACAACAAACATTACCAAACTGCCGAAGTGCGCCTGGCCATTGCATGTGGCAACCTACTTCCCCTCCTTGACTACTGCTCCCCAGTTTACTCACACCTATCCACCACCCTGCACAAGCGGCTAAACTCGTCATATAACACTGTCGATTCATCCTTCAAGCCCCTTACCGATCCCACCACTGCTCACTCTACCAGTCACTTGGGTGGCTCACACTGCAAGATCGCTTTACTTTGCGATGGGCTGTCTGGTGGACAGCTCCCTCAGGAACCAACATATATCCCCTTACACACCCCTCTTGACAGGTAGAGTGGTCCTTAAGAATTTCTGGGCATCTTCAGTCCCCCCGCTAGAAGTACCCTGTGCCTCCACCACCACAGGAACCTGAGCTTTCTCAGTCACAGCACTCTTCCTATGGAAAAAGCTCCCCCTGTCTGTTCGCGCGTCCCCCTTCCACCTAGCTTTTAAACATAACCTGAAGACCTGGCTCCTCAGTGCTGCAAAATGTCACTGTTCCATACAGCAACGCTAGGGTCTACAACTCTACTATGCTCTAATAGCACTCAGACTTTCACCTGATGCCCTACAGCACTTATACTCCCCGCCCCATTAGCCTGCCCCTTTTCCCACCTTTCTCCTTCCTGCCCCCACCCCTGCCCCCTTTCCTCCTGTCTTGCCCCTTTGATGTTTTATGAACTGTGATTGTTTTTCTATTTGAATTATTACAGCAACTGTTTTTTTCTCATTTGTACTTGAATTGGCCCATGTACCTGTATACCCTTACTGCTTGTGTCTTGCACTGTCTGTATTTTGGCTACGCTTATGTACATACTGATATAGCATTGCCTGCTTACCCTGTCTGCACAATGTCATTGTATTACCACTGTTTCTCCTTCTCCACCCTCGCTGCCACCTGTTGGGCATGCATGTATTGTATCTTGTAATTGACTGTTTGTACCTGTACCTATTTTTTGCCACCTTGTGGCTCGGGTCATGACTGAAAATGGTCCTCTGGATCAGTGCACTTACCCAGTCACCAAAAACCTAAATAAATAAAATACCAATGTGAAAAAAAAAAAAATCTCAGCTATTAAAATGGTTACTGCAGCTGAGCTATTTTACCTGCTGTAACATTACCCTCACAATTCCTCCCAAATGGCTAACCCTTTTGGACAAACTCATAGGGGGATTCCTCTGGGAGGGCACCAGACCACAACAGAGCCACAATGTGCTGTGTGCACACTGGTCAGAAGGGGTGGGGGGTAGAACCTCCACTGGTTCACAGCATATTTATGGGTGTTCAGCGCCTCACAAATGCTGCAGTGGTTTTGACCCTATTCTTCAGACACACCTCAGTACGTGGACAAAGAAAGCAGGCAGCTTTAGGGGTGAACACTGTACTCCCTCATCTTCTTGTCCACTCTCAAGGCCCTCAAGAGTCATCCCATAATAAGACCATTTATAAAAAGGGTCTGAGAAATGGACCTTTCTGATTGGCTGCAAACATTCTAACAGCCTTATGTTAATCTTTTATTAACATACATGTAGAGTTTAGCCATATGTTGAACAAGGTTTAACACTGTTTAAAAACATTTTTTATTATAATAGCAACAAGGCACTCCCAGGAATTATGTTAATGGTCAATTAATCACCCTCTAGGGGCATGTGGCACTCGGCTACACCTCATGCCACAGTACACCCCTAGAAGGTGATTAACAGACCATTAACGTAACCCTTGGTCATGCCTTATTGCTTAATTATTAACTGTTGGTTCAAAATGAACAAAGTAGATAGGCACTAACCTCAGCCTTTAGCTTATCTCTTTGGCACAATCCTGAGATCACAGTGGACAGACATGTAAACCCTTTCCTGGCCCTCATGGGAGGTCAAAGGCTTACTCTTCTTGAAGGATACAATGAAGAAGGGCAGTCTGGCTATACACTCCTTTCAGGGCTTACAGACCAAATGGGGCATCCCTACAACCGATTTCTGTGGGTTCTTGCAAATACACAGTGCTATACAGCATATTTTGCTAGAGTAAAACACACTCCTGCAACTTCCTTCTTTACTATCTCGGTGGACACCAGTCATAAGGGGCCTTGCTGGTAAGATCTATGCAACTGTTAGGGATAGTATACCCAGCTAGTCAAGCCAGTCCAGGAATAGGTGGAACAAGAAATTGTACATCGCTATTTCTGATCACAACTGAAAGGCCTGTTGGTCTTTTTTTCCCTTTGGTCACAAAACCTTCAAAGACATCTCCACTCCTGGTACAGGCCTGCTGTTTTTTTTATTTTGTTTATTCTTCTTTTGGTCAAGGACCTTCAAAGATGCCCACAGTAGGCTGATAACAAAACAAGATTCTCCACTCCTGGTACAGGGCCCCTTTGATACTGCATAAGATGCACCTAATACTCACAGATAATTGCTGGAGATGTGGAACTCCAAGTGAAGAGCTCTTGCTTGTATTATGGTCCTGCCCCCCAATTCAGCCTTTGTGGAATAAAATATGCTAGTTGCAAGCAGAAGACTTGCCATGCCAGATAACCTCAATCTGCTTCTCTGTTATTGTTGGGCTTCACACAGAAGGCATCCCACATAACGACTTCAAGCCACAGATGGCTTGCAGTTCTTAGCATGCAGGCAAGAAGGCTGTTGCTTTGTAGATGGCATACTTCTGAGATACTCTCGCCACACGAGTTAGTGTCCAACATGGCACAAATAGCCTCACTGGATCATCTCAACGGTTCTGCATGTTGGCTACTATTTCTCTAATACCTTTCCCAAGACAGATGTGGGATAAACTTGGTGTATAATCTTTCCTCTGTTCCATTATAGACAGGTTAGGATCATCTGATAGAATGTATGCAATTAACAGATATTCCACCTCCGGGTAGTTCATTACTGGTATGCACACTTGGTTAAATAGGTTTTACTAGCACTAAAAGGCGTATTACTTTGTCATGGACTCATTTAGGAGCCCTTCATTGCCTGTCATGTATACGTATGAATTGTGTTCCTCCTTATCCAGAAACCAGTACTGTATGAATTATGCATTCTGTATTAATACTGCGTAGTCTCCTATGATGTATTGTAAAAAATGGAATATGCCAATAATTGCTAATCCTGGCCAAAATGTGTTTTTGCACTCATGGCTTGAAATAACATTTCAGCCAGGATTTGACAATTTTCACTTACTGGGTTCATGAGGTGTGGTCATAAGAAGTCTATAATGAAAATATGGGGTTAAAATATTAAAAAAACAAGAAAGTTATGATGGTACATTGTAATTTTCAATGCTTGTTCATAACTTTTTTCCAGTATTTTGACAGCAAATTTTCAACATAGACATTTTTTCAGAGCACCTCATGAACGTGTCAGGTGTCGTTTTTCGAATCCTGGCCAAAATATGTTTTTGGACTTGTGGCACCAAATGACATTTCGGCCAGTATTTTATAAATAATACCTGCTGTGTTCGGGAGGGGGCAGAAAAAGACTATCTTGAAATCTTGGGGTTAGAATGTCACAAAAAATGTTTATGAAGTAATGTTGTTTGCAGGAATGGCCATTGGCCCAGTGGGGACCACTTTGCCTTCCTTGCCAGTGACCCGAGTTCGAGTACGAGCTTAGTGAGATGGCTGAATGGGCCGAAGCAGTAGGGAAGGCACCAGCCCCAGTCTGGAGAGGGACAGAGCAGTGTTCTGGCACACAGACAACAGCTTGTAGCAGGTCAGGGAGCCTGCCCTCATAAGGAGTTGATGTGCATGTCGAGGCCTGCTGGTTCCATGCACTGCGGTGGGAACTGTCTCCACTGCTCTATTTATTTCATTTTGAACAGGTCCCAAAGGGCCCTGCATAAATGAGGATACAATTCCAGTATCAGGAAAAGTGGGGAAATTCATTGCAAAAAAACTACAGTAATACAGGCATTAGGGTTGAAGAATGTAAAGCGCACAAAGTAGGGAAGTGAAAATATAGTGTTTTGGGTCTCTGGAGTCTTGGTGAATCAGTGATGGGGTGTTCCTGGGGTTTTCAGCTATAGTACCCAACCCCTTCCTTGAGTTAACAAGGTTAGATGTGATCTCTTTTCTTCATGCAGAGCCCGTAGTGCCCTGCATAAAGAAAGTTACAGCTGATTTTTATTGGTAACATGTAGCAAGCCATACTTCTTTTACCACTGAAGACTATATTAATATGTTGCACATGCATGGAACTGTACCTTGTACTTTGGACAGGAGGCTATGGGCTTGGGGGGGGGAGAGGTGGGCATTATGGTTGACAACCCCAAGGAACACCCCACAAGTGATTCGCTAAGCCTCTGGAGACCCAAAACCCTGATATTTTTTCTTTTCCCTACCTTGTACGCTTTGCATTCTTCAACCCTAATGTCTGCATTAATGTAGTTGTTTTGCAATGTGTGTATATGTATATAAATATATGTATATATATAATATCATATTCATTATCCTCCTGTTTTTTTCCCTTTACTTTCTACCTACTGTCCACTAACTTCACTTACTTTTTGTGTGCTCGTTCCTAAAGAGCTCATGTCTGATGCCTCATTTTTTCTAACTTTATTTTCATTGTTTATTTATGATAGCACATTAGTTCTATGTACAGCAGTTCACGTGTGGATGCAGCTCCCTTCCCACCACCTTATGGTTCCAAGATTAAGCAACAAGATTTAGTTCAGATAAGCTGGCCCGGTGGCCCAGAGGGCTGAGGCGCTGGATGCTTCACCTCGCGGGACGCCCGCAACCCGGGTTCGGGAACTAGCCTGGGTCATCGGAGGTTGGCATGGGGGGGGAAGGCGGAGCTGGATGGAGCTGCCGGCAGGCAATCTCCTCTCCGGAGGTGGTGGAGTGGCATCCCTCGCTCAACGGCTGCCCCTTGGTGGAGGCCAGGAGGCCGCGCAAGCAGGGTGCCTGGCACTAGGCCAGTGGGGTGGGTGGAAGGGGTTCAGTACCGGGGCTGTAAGGCTCATACGTCCTTCTCCTGGGGCCCTCAGGAGAAAAATGGCAGAGAAAATACCGGCAGCAGGATGATAACAGACTCCCTGCAGGTGCTGCTCTCAGACGGCAGTATGGTAAGCCCGGTAATTCCCGAATGATGGGGCTGGGGAGCCAGTTAGATGGGGGCCGTCTGGGGGGCAAAAATAGAAAGAATTAAAAAAAAAAAAGAAAAATTTAGTTCAGATGTTTCTATGACAGTATGTCCACCCCATGGGACAGTCTGACCAGGCCTTGATAAGAAACTAATAATTAAGATAAACCACAGCTGTAGGTTAATTGCAGAACTGACTCTTGGCGGCTGAATGTTCAGTGTTCTTCCATGTGTGTAAGGACACCAAATTGGCAATCACTGAGTGGATATGGTAATTTTGAATTGCTGTACAGTAAATCACTAAGGGCGCCATATTTGAAGGGTTGAGCCTATCTAGTGGGCACAAACCACTAACACTCACTAATGCCATATTGTATGGCATTAGCTAGCACTGTGTAATAGCCCAGACTTAGACCCAAAGCCATTTCTGGATGTGTGACTGTGGCACTGACACTAGAGGGAGGGGGTTGCTTGTGGTGCATGTACATATTTGAATCGCCCTACACCATTCTTTTGTGTGACACATGTGACCCCCATAATTACTTTGGCCTGCTCACCAGGGACAGATGCTGGGCACCTGGCTGAGACCAGGGTCCCAATTTCTTTATGGGGGTAACCTGGCAGGCAGAATGGTTGGAATGACTAGTCTAATGGCTAGTAGCCCTATTGTCCATTTTGTAGATTTGGGTCAAGGGCCCCATGTAGAAACACTTACACAATGTGAAAAGTAGCGGGACCTGTGTATGGAGTCACTAGCCCTAGATTAATCAGCACTGGCCACTGGGCTACTAATCCATTGACCATCATAGTCACATTTTTAGACCCATCCAGTAACATGTATCGGCACTAACTCCCTAAGTTAGCGCCCACACAGCTGGATTGGCTCATTTGACTCTGCCATCATAGCAACCCGGGAGTCCATCCCCATGTTGCAAAGCCCTATTGGCACCCAGGAGCTAACTAGTGGTTGTTACTTTGGATTTGGGTAGCCAAAGTAGAAATATGGAACTTTTTATTTACTGCTTGCTATTACTAAAGGAGAGTTCTGTTTTGAATGAACTGCTTCATTTATTAAATGCAGACAATACAGTAGTGATCCTTTCCAAACCTTTATCATGTAACTGGGACATTGCCAGTAAATTATCTTGCAGCTTAACAGTCTTGCAGGGATAGAAGATGATAGCTAAACTACTTTGGAGTTGCATATACAATCCAGCTGTGACTCTTGTGACTGCTGACTGATTTCAAGACAAACAGGCCTTTATTAACATGGCCTTTGTGAGATTAAAATAACCATAGCTTTATGTGAGAAATAACAAAGAGCCTTTATGACTGAGGAGGCAGCTGTACACATACAGCCATATCTGACAGAATGGTTGAAGATGTTCCTACAAATCTGGCATTATTTTTAACTTGTGCTTCTCTGTGGCACATCAGTAGAGCTTGAGGCTGGCCCAGTGGTACTGAGGGTTGAGAAGCTGGATGCCACAGCTCATGCCACACCTGTTACCTGGGTTCAGATTCAGACGGGGGTTGTTGGGGGTCAGCCAGGGAGTGAGAGGATAGTGTCCAGAGGTCTCCTCTCCTCTCCTGGGGAGGGAGGGTTTCAGTGCCCAGCGTACGCCAAGCCTCTTGCCTTGGCTGGCAGAAGGTAGTACGGGATTGTCAGCATAGGAGGAAAGAGTGGCAGCTCCTGACGCTCCACACATGGAAGTGTGTGTGGGGATGTCTGAGCAGCATTGCATGCCACTACTCACGAAGAAAATGCAAAATGGTTTCTTGAGCTGCCACAGGGCCTGGCTGCCCTGTAGCCCTCCACCTCAACAAGCACCAAAACCGCACTGTGTTCCTGTAAAGGTAAGTCCTGGAGGAAAATCGGGGGAGCAGAGCTAGGATGGCCAGCATCCAGAGGGCAGCTTGGGTCCAAGGGAGAAACGTTATTAACTGCAAAGATCGGTGGAGCTTGAGCATGTAAACATAACTTTCTAAGTGTAGTTAAAATCAGGAGTGCCAGTTTTGCTTTTCCTTTCTCTTGTGGTTGTGTGTATTGTGACCAAATACTCATTAGGATTGATAAGATTTCTATTTTGTTTTTATCACGAGTCCCTGCATAACTACTGATGGCAGGAAGTCTGTGGTTTTGTGCAGTCAAGTATTGACAAGTTTTGTGGTCATGTGTTCAGCTCTCGGCTCAAAGTAACTTGTGAGCCGCAGCTAGTTCACATGTGTAATGTGAAACATCCCCTCCACCCCCAGTATGCAGTCTGCTTATTCAGAGCAAGTAAACTGAATTTGCATCAACGTGATAGCCGACAGGTGCAAGAGCAGGGATATTCACCCAATAACCCTAGCATAGTCACCAAAATTGCAGCAGCAGTTAATAGCACTTCTCAAAATAATAGCCTGTACTGAATCTTTATTTATTTATTAGCTTTTGTTTACCGGGTAAGCACACTAGACAAGGAATGCCTATTTTCAGGTACGGCCTGGGAGATTACAAGAGCATGGTTTATACAGCAGTGCAAGAGAAATGCAAGCAATGAGCAGGGTGATACAAATGAGCAGGTACAGGATGGACAGATAAGCATATACTTCAAAGGTAAGAACAAGCAAACAATAGATACATTTTGTGGAAATAACACAAGTGCAATTTGTCCCATTTTGAGGATGGTAAGTGCAGAGCTGAAGGGCATGCAGGGTAGATAATTCCCCTTACTAGAGCTCAGAGGGGTATGGGAACCAGGGAAGTGGAGGATGCAAAACAGGGTCCAAGCAGGAGTAGGGGATATCGGGCAGCCTTGGAACAGTTACAGGCTGAGGCAGACTTCAGCTGCAACCAGAGGGAGCTCTTAAAGATGGGATGGGTGGTGGTACATCTGATGGTTGCTGGTAGGGTATTCCAGAATCTAGGGACACAAACAGCAAATGTACGATCACCTGACAGTGTACGAGTTTAGGGGACAAGGAGGGGTTGCAAATCAGCTGACCTTAGCCGGTATGATGGTAGAGCTGGCCGAAGGAGTTTGAACAGGGTGGGTGGGGTGGTATTGCGGACGATGTCTGTGCAGCAGCCCAAGACAAATGAGCGATAATTATCTGAGGATAACAAGTGTAGTTTACTGTATAAATCACAGCAATGGGTAAGTCGAGGGACGGCAAGGACAAAGTGCAAATATTATTATAGGCCACATCCCATTCAGCAAGGCTAGTTTTTGTGATGAGGGTAAAGACTGTCAGTCCATAGTTGAGAGAGGGAAGAATAAACCTTTAGCAAGGGCAAGCCGTGCAGCAGCAGTAGTTAGGGACCCACGAGCCCGGCATGCAAGTCCAAGCTTGATATTTGTTACCCTGCAGATATTTTGAATGTGTAGAGACAGGTCTAATAGGGGGGTCAAGAGTAACTCCCAGGTATCTAAAGGAGCACGTAGAGCCAACTGGGACACCATCAAGGCTTAAGACATTGAGTGGGACAGGGCACTGTTTGAGTTTGGCAGAGGAGCCGAAGAGCATGAGTTGAGTTTTCTTTAAGTTCAGCACGAGCTTATTTGTCAGGAGCCGGTGTTGCAGTTTACTGAAGTCAGCTTGTAGGTTGTGATTTATGGCACAGACATCATCTGAGCTAACTAGGAGGACCAGATCATCAGCATATAGAGTTGTGGTGCTATGGGTAGGGACTGTTGGCAAGTCATTGATGAAAAGAGACTATAGGATAGGGCCCAGAATAACTCCCTGAGGGACACAGATAGTGATAGGAACAGGTTCCGATAGAGCGCTATTGCACTTAACAAGCTGTAGTCTGCCAGTGAGGTAGTTGGAAAACCAGTTTAGGGCTGGACCAGCAACACCAAGGGAGTGAAGCTTGGTACAGAGTAGGGAGTGATTTACTAGATCGAAGGCCTTTAAGAGGTCCACAAAGATAGCCCCAGTCAGCATACCCTGGTCCATGGCAATCCTTATATCAGATGTAACATTAGCAAGGACTGTACCAGTGCTATGCCCTTTATGAAATCCGTGCTGTTCGGGTGGCAGTAAGGTATGTTTAGACAGGTAGTTCATCAGCTGCACTTCCACCACCTTTTCCAGTATCTTGCTAACAGCAGACAGGATGGCTATAGGACGGTAGTTTTCTGTGCATTTCCGGTTGCCCAGCTTGAAAACAGGAACAACCTTTGCTACTTTCCAGATTGCAGCAACAATTCTGGTGGTGAGGGAGAGGTTAAGAATAGGGGATATTGGGAGTGCAAGCAAAAGGGGCCCCAGTCTTTAGGAGTTTTGATTCAAGGTCATTGTGACTAGCACTCATATAAGGAGAAAGGGCAGCTAGAAGCTTGTAGGTTTTCCTCACTGAGATTGTTTTAAGATAGAAAGGTGGGTGAGACAGAGATTCTGGAACGGAGGAATGGTTAGAGATAGATGACTTGTCATTGTCGGTAGTAAACAGGAAGGTGAATGCAGAGAGGTTGGAGAACTGCTTGTTAAAGGCACTGACGATGGTAGTAGCATGATTGTAGTTTCTACCATCAACAGTCTTGTCCGTAGTATACACCGGGCTATAACCCCCGACTACAATTTTAATAGTGCGCCAGAAGTATTGCGGGTCCCTAGCAGAGGATAAGAGGTCAGCCTTGCAGTATTCACTCTTGGCATGACGTATGGCTTTTTTGCAGATGTTGCGGAGCCGCCAGTATTCATGGTAGTCAGGCAATTCCTTAGAGGCTTTAAATTTACCCCAGTGCTTATCACAGGCTTTCATGAGGGAGAGCAAGTCCCCATGCAACCACTTAGTGATAATGTCTCTAACTCTCTTTCTGACACGAGGTGCATGCTTATACTGCAGAGAGGGGAGTATGTTTAAAAGCTTGTCAAGAGCACTTGTGACTTCTGTGGCAGAGAGTACTGTGGCTCAATCTGTGGTTGCAAGATCTTGAAGAAGGAAAACAGAGTTAAAGTGGGGAGAATTCTCTCGCTTGTATAATTTTATAGGGCACTTTGGGAGAGGAGACTCTCCAAACGCAGTAGATGGGGGAATGGTCAGATATGGAGTCAGGAAGGACTCCAGATGCTGAGATCTTATCGGGCCTGCTTGTCAGAATCCAATTGAGGAGTGTTCCTCTACGCCCATTGGGGTGGTTTTGTGTGGGCTCACTGATGAGCTGAATATGGTCCAGGGTCCCCCAGCAGTGGTTCATACTGCTTGACATTGTCACCAGACCAGTTTAGAGTGAAGTCACCACACATAAGTACCTCATTTGAGGTGATTTTAGGGTTAATGCTATCAAGCAGATAGGAGAGCCCCTTGATACCTTGCTTTGGAGGGTTGTATGCACAGATGATGTGAAATTTTTTCATCATTCCCTAGTAGGAGGAGGAGCCCATGAAGGAATTCAGAGGAGGGAGCCAAGTCGTACTGGATTAGGGATATGTTAAGGTGACTTTTGTAATATATTGAAAGACCACCCCATGCTTTTTGCCCAAGTGAGCGCAACTCAGGAGGCTAAAATTGGGGAGCGTGAGGGTTGGGTCAGGGGTGGCAGGTTTCAACTATGTTTCCATGAGACACAGAATATCAGGGTTATAGTAGCCAACCCAGTCAGTCAGTTCAGCATGATTGTGGATGAGACTACGAACATTGAGATGTGCAATTTTAAGACCCTTAAGAGAGGACCAGGAGAGGGTGTTAAAGGTCTGTTGTGAGGTAGGTCCGGGGTTCAGTTCAACATCACCAGCAAGGAGGCTAAGGAGAGCAGAGAACCAGAGTAGATGGCGCAGCCAGGTCCTCCTGTAATGTATTTTATGAGGATTGTATTTGGACTGCTCAATTGCATTTGAGCAGTCTAAATGCAATTCTCATAGAATTGAGTGGGAAGGGCCAGAGGGGACACATGTTTGCTTGCCAGGAGGCTATAAGATTGGAGTAAGAATATTCATCAGTGTGGTGCATCTCCAGAGGGCCTACGAATGGTGGGAGATAGACAGTAGTGAAGTACAGGGACCGCAGGGAACAGAATAGGCAGACTAGGAAGAACATTGTGGCTTTTTTAATAGCAGTCTCCTCAGGAAGGATGTATTCGATAATGCCTAGGTAAGTGACAGGTCTAGATAAGGTAGAGTAGAAGCCGTAAGTAGTTATGGAGGTACAATGCTCCCTCTTTTATCCGCCAACCTCCGTATATCCTACATCCTGTAGCATATAAAAGAGGATGGCAGATAATAGAGGGTGGCAGTTAAAGGGGAAGATAACATTTCTGGAAAATGGGACTGGAGCTCACATTGGCAGTAAGCGATGTGGCGGATAAAAGGGGGGGCAGATAAAGGAGGGAACACTGTATTTCAGTTCTGTCATCTAACATAGGAATACACTGCGGTCCAGAGGCTACAATACAGATCTGCGAACTGACCCTCGGCTCAAATTTCAGTCACAGAAATGGGGTCGATTTTAATCATTAATTTACTAATACAGGGCACATTGGAAATTGCTTTAGGTAAGTGCAGTTGTCCCCTCATCTGTCCTTGTTCATTACTATGAAGAATTGTTCAGATGTTGCTTCTCTTCATTTCTGGGGTTGACACTGTCACTTCTAAGAGTGGCAGGTGTCAAGGTACTAAAATAAAAGTTTATTTGAATTCCTTCAGCAGAATTTAGGCCTGCATTTTATTGTCATGCATATCCCCACTGTGACTGTGGACTAGTGCAAGTTTTTGCAGGCTAGTGTATTTGATAACTAACTTGCCCTGCTGCCAAGTGTTATGGAAAAAAAAGGTTAAAGACCACCCTTGCAGCAGCAGACCTGTCTTGTGGCCTTGAGCAACTCGCTTGACAACAGTCCGTTTTAGTCCTTATTGCTGTGAGTCTGGGTAGCAGTAGGACCCCCACTGGAATGAAACATGTGATGTTAAGTCTTAGTTACGCTATCCCTGAGTAAATAAATGGTAAGAACCAATCAATATTGACATTATTTAAAACCGTATTACAATGATGTTAAAACTTATTCCCTTTTTGGTGGCAATCCTGATTTGACATTAAGCAGTAGAACATTCCTTGACAACCAAGACAAAGACTTGGAATTTCAGAAGTGTGGATTTTGGGAGGTTACAAGAAATGCTCGAAGAGAAACTGGAGGGGGTGGGAGTAGCAGTGGGGTCTGATAGTGTTTGGGATTTAATCAAAAATGTGGTAATTGAGACTACAGGTTTCTATGTACGGATGGTAGGCAAGAGCAAGCGAGGGGAAAAAACACGTTAATATGTGCAGAGAAATGGGGGAGACAGTGAAGGAGAAAAGGAGAGCTTTCAGAAAGTGCATAACCTGCCAAGTGGAGGAAGACAGGAAAGAGTATCTTAACAAGATGAGGAAGACCAGCCAAGATAGTGTGACTGCAAAGTTGAATACTGAGTTGAGGATAATAGTGGGAGTGAAGAAAGGAAATAGTGTTCTTCCAACATATTTGCAAATCCAAAGAGAGGATAATTGGATTAAGGAGGACAGGAGAGATGCTGAGGGAGGGAGGGAGACAAAAGAAACACATAAATCAACTGCACCCATATTTCTGCTCAGTATTCATGGTGGGGGATAACGGACCACTGCCTAACTGCATCTTCAAAGTCAGGGAGGACTGGGTGGGGTGGGAAGGAGGGCATTAATGAGGAGTCATTTACTGAGGTATGGGTATTTAAAATACCTGAACACACTAAAGGTGGATAAAACAGCGGGCCCAGAAGGGCTACAACCACAGGTACTGACAGAAATGGCACAAGTTCTGGCTGCACCACTGGCAGATTTCTTTAACTGCTCTTTGGAAATAGGGATGGCAAAAAGGGACTAGAGGGCAGTAGATATGGTGCCCCTGCACAAGAGCAAAAACACGGCTAAACTGGGGAACTGTAGACTGATCAGTCTGATGTCTCAAGTGTGGAAGTTCCTGGAGGCGATAATAAGAGAGGCTGGTGGGGTTCTTGGAAGCAAATGGTCTTCAATACACTTAGCAGCACAGGTTCACAGCAGTGTCATGTCAAAGAACCCTGATCGATTGGGTGACAAAGGCAACTGACATACGTCAGTTGGACATTAGTAAAGCCTTTGATTTTGTCCCACATGGATGGGTCGTCAAAATACCGAGTGACCTAGTGGTAAGGACTAGGATTACAGGATGGGTATGGAATTGGCTGAGGTGGACAACACAGAGGGTTGTATTCAGTGGTGCATACACAGTGGTCAGGGAGGTCACCAGTGGGGTGCCACAGTGAACGGTTTTGGGACCAGTATTCTTTAACATCTTCATCAGTGATACTGGGGTAGGAATTTGGATGAAGGTCTGCCTCTTTGCAGATGACACACAAAGATCCGTGGAAGAGTGGACAGCAAGGAAGGTGTTAGGGCTATGGGGGATCTAAAGAGACTAGAGAAATGGTGTAGGATATGATGATTAAAATTTAATGCAATGAAGTGTCAGGTAATGCACATACTGTAGGCAAGATGAATGCAAGAACAGAATACAGAATGTAAAGTGTGGAGGTTAAGAGAATAATGGAGGAAAGAGACCTGGCTGTGAAAGTTAAGGGCACAGAAGGGTAGAAGGACAGATACTGGAAGGAGTAAGAGGAGGTTAAAGGCAGGAACAGCTGGGAGGGAAAAGGTTAGAGAGAGGATTTAAAAGGTAGATAGCATGGGGGAGGGAGAGACAGAGGGAGATCAGGCGATTATTCTCTACTGATGGGAGATGGAAGGAGATTACAGTTTGTCCAGAAGTAGTTCGATAGGCAGGAACAGAAAAACTGAGAGGAGTGGAGGGAGTAGTTGGAAGAAGGTATAAAGGGTATGAGACCGCTAAAGTAGAAAGTAAGAGAGGAAAAACAAAATTCAGAAAGAATGGAAACACAATGAAGTAGACAATGGTAGTCCAAGGAAGGCAGGGAAGGGATTGATCAAGGAGGCAGAGGTGAGTAGGACAGGGAACAAATTATGATAAAATCAAATATTGATGTTAAAAACTAAAGACATGAGCATGCACAGTTCGTGGTTTTTCTGTATCTTTTTGAACAGACACGAAAAAATATTAGTTTACAAAAAGTGCAAACTGTGCATGTGCGGAACTTTGTGTTTTTTTTTTTTTCCAGCCAAGTTCAGTTTTGTTTTTTTCATAACTTTAAAATGTCAAGTATATTTTACAACAAATTTTACTAATTATAATGCTACCACCCTCCCTGTGACCACATACTGTATGTGGAAACTTGTAAATCCTCCTTGAAATGTACTTTTGGGGTTGTGCCTGCAGGAGGTCTGCACGTTGTGAGTGATAATGCAGCTGCTTTGCCACTTGTGAAGGTTGCTACAGTTCTGGCACTGTATGTGTCACAGTACAGCTGCGTTGTGCTGCTTACAAAGATTGCTACGGGTCTGGTGCAGTGTGTTTGTGTGTATGGGCCACATGTGAAGTTGGCTACGGGTTTGGTGCATTGTGTGTGTATGAGCCACTTGCGAAGTCCACTACAGGTCTGGTGGAATGTGTGTATAGGGGCCAATTGTGAAGTCCACTACAGTTGTAGTACAGTGTGTGGTATGATGCAGCTGCTTTGTGCCACTTGCAAAGTCCGTTACAGGTCTGGTGCACTGTGTGTGTGTGTGTGTGTGTGTGTGTGTGTGTGTGTGTGTGTGTACCGTGCTACATGTGAAGTCTGCTACAGGTCTGGTGCAGAGTGTGTGTGTGTGTGTGTATATGTATGTATGTATGAACCACTTGTGAAGTTCACTACAGGTCTTGAGCAGTGTGTGCATGGGCCACTTCTGAAGTCTGCTACAGGTCTCATGCAGTGTGTGTGGTCTTGTGCAGTGTGTGTGTGTGTGGACCACTTGCGAAGTTCACTACAGGTATGGTACAATATGTGCATATGGGCCGCTGCAAGTCTGGTGCAGTGTGTGTATGTGCCACTTGTGAGGTTTGCTACAGGTCTGGTGTAGTATGTTTGTATATGAACCAGTTGCGAAGTCTGTTACAGTTTTAGTACAATGTGTATATGGGCCACTTGTTAAGTCTGCCACATGCCTGGTGCAATGTGTGTGTATGGGCCACTTGCGAAGTCTGCTACAGTTCTGGTGCAATGTGTGTGCATGGGCCTCGTGAAGTCTGCCACAGGTCTGGTGCTATGTGTGTGTATGGGCCATTTGTGAAGTCTGCTACAGGTCTGGTGCAATGTATGTGTATGGGCCATTTGTGAAGTCTGCCACAGCTCTGGTGCAATGTGTGTGCATGGGCCTCATGTGAAGTCTGGCACAGGTCTGGTGCTATGTGTGTGTATGGGCCACTTATGAAGTCTGCTACAGGTCTGGTGCAATGTATGTGTATGGGCCATTTGTGAAGTCTGCTACAGGTCTGGTGCAATGTGTGTGTATGAGCTAGTTGTGAAGTCCGCTACAAGTCTGGTGCAGTGCGTATGTATGTGCCAGTTGTGAAGTCAGCTACAGGTCTGGTGGAATGTGTTTGTATATGGACCAGTTTTGAAGTCTGCTACAGGTCTGGTGCAGTGTGTGTGTATGGGTCAGTTGTGAAGTCCACTACAGGTCTAGTGCAGTATGTGCGTGTTTGGGCCTCATGAAGTCGGCTACAGATCTGGTGCATTGTGTGTATATGGGCCACTTGCGAAGTCTACTATAGGTTTTGTACAACGTGTATGTGTATGGGCCCCTTGTGAAGTCAGTTTCTTGTCTGGTGCAATGTGTGCGGTGATGCAGCGGCTTCCACACTCGAAGAGCACTGTTGGCGTGGTGCAGTGTTTGTGATGATGTGCCTGCACCTGCAAGCTACATGTTCTGGGCTGTGCCTGACAGGGCAACTGCTCTGTGTTTTGTCCACTTGGATATTCACAAAAAGCTACAGTGGCTATCTTGCAAAGACAGAAAATTAATTGTAAAAAAAAAAAATATATATATATATTTTTAAAGCACACGTTAAGGTGTATTATTAAAGCCACAAAACTCAAGAAAATGCGATGTTAGGACTTTTTGAACTGTTACTCCATCTACCCCCATCCAGCATGCCTGTGAACTCCATGAAATTGAATTCCAAAACAGAACCCAGGTTTCATACATAAGTTTTAACATCATAAATAAATAATACTGGAAATGCAGTTACACCCCATGACAAACACACCACTTGTATGTTGTGGAACACAAAGCTGCAGAATACAGTGCTGGAGCACTCTTGTGTGATATTGCTGCTGCTGTTGGCCATTCGCAAGGTCTGCTACAAGTCTGGTGTAGTTTAGTGTATCTGGCGATGTAGATGCGGGCCACTCATGAAGTTCAGTATAGGTCTGGAGCAATGTGTGTGATAATATGGCTACTTTGTGAGTGAGACACAAATTCTGTCTCACACACACTGCATACTCTGCACACTGCCCCTGGATCCTGCGACCTTGTGTTTTACAACATAAGAATATACAAAACTTGCCAGCAGAAACAGGCCTCATGGTCTATCAAGTCTGCTTGAATGTGCAGCTAGCATCCCTGTTCTGCAGCTGCCCCATCCCCCCTCTCACCCTCGGAAACTGCTCAGTGTAGTGTAGTGTTCGTCATGGACTGTAACTGTATACCTTGTACTATGTTATTTATGATGTTACACTATATGTATTCTATTCAACCTGAGTTCTATGTAATTTATGATGTTACACTATATGTATTCTATTAAACCTGAGTTCTGTGTAATTTATGGTGTTAATCTATATTTATATAACATGTGTTTTGGGGTATCAACAGAGATAAAAAGTACTATCTGAGGAAAACAGAAAAGATATCAAATATATCTCCATTCCCGTATGTCATAGTGACATCTTTCCTTGTACCACTATGTCATAGTGCTTTCGGAACTCATTTAGAATGTTCGGCCTTAGTAACAGTACTAACTGTATTTAAATGTGAATAACTTTAAAATGAAAAATGATAGCATTGTACTGTGAGCACGAAAGTTGTTCAGCACAAAAATATTTACAAAATGAGTAGTGTTTCATTTATAGATACCTTTTAGTTTTTTTATAATTAGCAAAAAACAGCAGAAAATTCAAATGTATTTAACTTTCTCAACAATCAAATGCAAATAACATTAAACATTAAAAAGAAAAATTATAGCATGGTACTTAGAGCACGAAAGTTGTTCAGCACAAAAATATCAACAAAATTAGTGATGTTTCATTTATAGATACCTTTTCGATTTTTTTTTTTTTTATAATCGGCAAAAAATGGCAGAACGTTTAATTTTTCTTTTTTGGCAAATGAAAGCAAAAACAAAAGAATTGTACATCAAAATTGTTCATTATGTATTGGCCATAATGTAATCGTATGTGGCTCAATGAGTTAAATAGAAGGCAGTCCAAGCCACTTATAATGGGCACATCTGTGTAAGCAGATACTGCCAGTTATAGGCACTGGTTGGCATAACGCAATGGGGAAAAAAACATAACTTGGCTTGCATTTTAATTTTCATTCGCACTGTACGCTAATCAGTGCTTTACTTGTTATGTAGGTAACCTTTAATTTTTACATGAACCACCGCAACTCCACAAAATGCATAAATCGGTGTACATACAGAACCACCAAAGACCCACCATCCTAGAAGGGCAAGAGTAGCTCTCCGGCCCCCCTCTAGCTGCTGGAGGTCTGCCTCTGAGTAAGTAAGTGGCTTACTGAGAAATATAGGATATTCTTGTCTCAGAACAGGACAATCAGGAGCTTAAAGGGCACACAGGCAGAAAGTAAGGAGAGAAAGAAAAAAAAACAGAGGAAAGAGTAAGGATTGCAAACAGTTAAGGGGCCAGAAATAAGACATGATTGGAGTGGTGCAGTGCAGTGGCTGTGGAGCAGCAATCTTCTGGGAGGCGTTCTGGAGGATCGGTGTTGTCCCATCTGCAGGCATCTCTCTGGGCTGAGGAGAGGTTGCTCATCTCCAGGCTGAGTTGGCCAGGATTTGTGGGACCTCCTCTTCCATCCAGGGACCACCAGTGCCACTGCCGTTGCCTCAGAGGTTGCCAAGAAAGAGGAGCGGTTGGACCACAGTGGGCTCAGGGAGGGTGAGGGTGGTGGAACAGAGGCGCATCCCTCCAGTTGTACCTCTCCACAATTCCTTTGCCATTCTGGCAAAGTGTGGTTCCTCTATGGAGGCACCCGCAGTGGAGACCAAGGAGGATGCTGGGAACCTCCACAAAGGAGACCCACAGGAGGGTGGCAGGGGACCCTGCAGGGGAAGGAAACAACTCCTGGTGGGGACTCCAGTGTTAGAAAAGGTATAACTGGGGAGGAAGGAGAGGAGGTAAGGTGCCTGCCTGCCTGGTGCCATGGCTTGGAGGGACAGGGTGAATCCTCAGGATTGCCGGAGCAGCTGCACAGGGAGGAGCTGGATGTCATTGTCCACCTAAGGACAAATGACCTGGCTAAGAAAGGGATTAGAGAAGTGCAGGAAGAGTTTGTGGAATTGGGAGGGCCTTAGTCAAGTAGCATGCACGGTAACCTTCTCGGAGGTGCTGCCCATCTATGGCATGGGAGAGGCTAGGGTGTTCCGCACCATGGGATTCAATCAGTGGTTGAAAAACTGGTGTGGAGCTCAGGGATTTGGCTTCATTGGGGACTGGGGGTCCACCTGGAGTGATGCAAGCCTATACTGGCATAATGGGCTGCATCTGTCCAGGAGGGGAACCAGGATCCTAGGTGATAGGTTTAAATGCTTCATTGGCAAGCTTTTAAACTAGCTAAGGGAGAGGCACTGGAAAGGAGCAGGGAAATCCTAGCCCCCTTCCCCAAATAATCATGGTAGTAAGTGCGGCAAACACCAACATAGAGGTGTCGATAGGGAGAAGGGCAGGGGTAAATGGAGAAAGTGACAAAGGCAAGAAGGACAGGGTTGGAGCAAAAGGGAGTAAGGCCATAAGGAAATGGAGGGTAATGAGTACCAATGCCCGTAGTCTGGGCAACAAGCTCCCTGAGCTGGTGGCCTTGATGGAAGAGGGACGCCTGGAATTCGTAGCAGTCACAGAAACATGGTACACAGAGAACCATGACTGGGATGTTAACATACCAGGGTACATAACCTACAGGAGAGACAGGCAGGGGAGAAGAGGGGAGAGTAGCTCTCTGTGTAAAGGAAGGGATAAAAGCAACTGAACAAAAGAGTAAGCAGGGGAGGAGAGGAGGCACTGTGGGTCACCTTGGAGACTGGAAAGGGCACCACAATCCACACAGGGTTGTGTACAGACCCCATTTCAGGGGAGGGAATGGACAAGGATATGATAGAAGGCATTCTTAGAATGGCAGAGAAAGGGAGATACTATTGATGGGAGACCTGAATATGCCAGATGTTAACTGGAGCACATTTGCTGCAGCCACATCCAAGAGCAGGGCCATTCTTGATGCCCTACAGGTGGCAGGCCTTAGACAGCTAGTTTTGGAACCCACTTGTGAGGAAGCAATCTTAGACCTCGTACTCTCAAATGGGGGCAGTGAGAGGATCTCAGATCTAGAAGTGGTTTGCCATCTGGGGACAAGTGACCATCAAACAGTGTGGTTCACGTTAAACTTAGCTACAGAGTCAAGCCATACAAAAGTGAGGGTACTGGACTTTAGGAGGGCTGACTTTGGCAAGATGGGAGAGTGCCTCAGAAAAGCACTAGCAAACAGGCTAGAAGGAGGTGTGGAGCAACAATGAGAATCATCAAAACTGCCATCACAGAGGCAACAAGCCTTTGTGAAGCAAATAAACAAATCAAAGCGAAAGAAAAAGCCACTATGATTCTCAAAAGAGGTGGCTATGAAAGTCAGGAAGAAAAAGATAGCATTCCGGAAGTATAAGGAAACACAGAAGGAGCAGGACAGAGAGCTGTACCAGTTAAGGCAGAAGGAAGCAGGGAGGGAAGTCAGAATAGCAAAGGCCCAAACTGAGGAAAAGATAGCCAACTCAGTTAAGAAGGGGGATAAAACCTTTTATGGGTACATCAGCGAGCGTAGAAAGACAAAGGGAGGGATAGTGAGGCTGAATAGAATGAGCGGTGGGTGGGCAAGGGGACAGTGAAAAGCAGGGATACTGAATGAATATTTCTGTTCAGTATTCACAAAGAGGAGGAAGTGCCTAATCTAATTAACAGAAGCACTCTTGATAGGAAGTCGATCCCAGTCCTTTCACAGAAGAAAGGGTTCAAAAGAACTCCTAAAACTGAAGGTGGACAAAGCAATGGGCCTGATGGAATTCACCCCAGAATTCTAAAAGAATAAAGGGAGGAACTAGTGAAACCACTGGCTACTCTTTTTAATAAATCATGGGAGGATGGTGTGGTACCCGAGGACTGGAGGAAGGCGGATGTGATTCCCCTTCACAAAAGTGGGACCAAGACAGAGGCAGGAAACTACAGACCTGTCAGTCTGACCTCTGTGGTAGGGAAAGTGATGGAGTTACTTCTGAAGGAAAGAATAGTTGAGTACCTAGAGGCCAGTGGGCACAGGACCCAAGGCAGCATGTGTTTACCAGCGGAAGGTCATGTCAGGCAGATCTAATAAATTTCTTTGACTGGGTAACCAAAGTAGTAGACCAGGGAGGGGCTGTGGACATGGCCTACCTAGACTTTGTAGAAAGGCATTTGACACAGTCCCACAAAAGATTAATAGTCAAATTAACCAGCCTGGGAATGGTTCCCAGGGTGGTAGCCTGGGTAAAACATTGGCTGCACAACAGGACACAGAAGGTAATTGTAAATGGAGTCCACTGAAGAAAGAGGGTTACTAGTGGGTACCGCAGGGGTTCAGTATTGGGTCCAGTCCTTTTAATGTCTTCATCAGTGACATTGCAGAGGGACTGGAAGGAAAAATATGCCTTTTGCAGATGACACAAAGATCTGCAACAGGGTTGATACACAAGGAGGCGTGGAAAGGATGAAAAGGGATTTGGCAAGGTTGGAGGAATGGTCAGAAGTATGGCAGCTAGGATTCAATGCAAAGTGCAAAATAGTGCACCTAGGAAACAAGAACCCAGGGAAGAATACACAATGGGTGGGGAGGTAGTAACAACAACAAAAAGGAAAGGGACCTGGGGGTAATCATATCAGATGACCTTAAGGTTAGTAGCAATGTGGAGAAGGCAGTAGGAGGGCTGGGGTATATCTCTGGATGTATAGGGAGAGGCATCAGCAGCAGAAAACAGGAAGTTGTTATCCCTCTGTACAGACAGTTGGTGAGACCCCATCTGGAGTACTGTGTCCAATTCTGGAACCCCATCTCACAAGGACATAGACAGGATAGAGAGCAGTCAGAGGAGGGCAACTAAAATGGTGCAGGGTCTGCAAGAGAAGCCGATGGAGGAGAGACTAAAGGAGCTTAATATGTATACCCTTGAGGAAAGAAGGGAGAGGAGGGACATGAGAGAAACTTTTAAGTACCTCAGTGGAATCAACAAAGTCCAAGAGGGTATCACCTTTCAGAAAAACAGACTTGCAAGAACAGGGGGACACAATTTAAAGATAGAAGGAGGGCGATTCAGGGGCAATGTGAGGAAGTATTATTTCACAGAGATGGTAGTGGATGCATGGAACAGCCATCCTGAGGAGGTTGTGGGGTCTAAAACTGTGGGAGAATTCAAGAATGCATGGGACAGACACAAGGCAATTCTTGTGGGGGGTAGAAAGAAATAGGCTGTTGGTTAACTAGGATCTGCGGCCTATCCTGTAGGTAGGGAAATGGGCAGACTAGATGGGCCAAGCGGTCCTTATCTGCCGTTAAAGTCTATGTTTCTATGTTACATGTAAATAAAACGTAGTGCAGTACTCTACTCAGCACTTTACTTGTTGGGCAGGTTACCGGCTGTAACTTTAGTTTGCACTACCTGTACCGTCTTCTTGCTCCAGAGTATGCTGGCTTTCCGCAGGAATTTCCTTGTCGGGCAGAGCGGAGAGAGGGTACGGAGCTGGAGGCTGCTCTTCGATATTTTTTTTTTTTCTTTTTTAAGCAGAGCGCTATGGATGGGGCTGCAAGAGTAAGGATAAGAGGAGAGAGGAGAGAAGGTATGGAGCTAGGGACTGCTCTTAGATTTTTTTTTTTAAACAGCGCTATGGATGAGACTGCAGCTGGAGAAACAGAGCGCCAGACTGATACCGGATCAGACGAACTGAGCAGTCGAGGTGTTGCTTCTGTGAAATCCGCCTGGAATAGATGGCGGCTCTAAGATGCTATATCCATTGCTTTTTAATAGCACGCCTATGGGAGTGGCAAATGGCAAATTAAAAATGCCCGAAAGAACCAACTGCCCAGGATAGCCAAGGGCAGAATAAGTGGAGCATACTGTAGTAGTAAATCTTGTAAACCACTCCCAAACAAGTACTCTGTAAATGAAGCTGAAAAAATCAACACATTTCAAAGTCACAAGCACTTTTTACTCATTACCAATCATATTCATCCCAAAACATATATCTGTATAAACAGAACATGACATGGCCTGACTGTAGATATCATATTTATCTTCATTTGAGGCCACTGATATTAAGATATCTCTCTCGTGGCTTCGCCACTCGTGAGGTATCATAATATCATTAGCCTCTCATGAAGATAAATATATCTTCAAACAGGCCATGTCATATTCCCGATGTATTCTATTAAACCTGAGTTTTAGGTTGTGTATGATGTTACACTGTATGTTTTCTGTTGAACCTGAGTTCTATGTTATTTATGATGTTACACTAAATGTATTCTATTAAACCAAAGTTCAGTGTTATTTATGATGTTAAACTATATGTATTTTGTTAAACCTGAGTTGTGCTTTGGGATTTAATTACGTGAGGTTCACTGAGGTGGTACATATGGTGGGTGGAGTTAGGGTTCACGAAATCCTAGCAACAAAATTAATTTATTTTATCGCTGTAATATTAAACCCTAACTTGTGCATTGACGTACTGTTTTTTTTTTTTTTATGCAATGGACCAAGTTCAGTTGGTCCCGGAGTAGGGTTGGACTAGTGGAATCGTCCTTGCTTGTATGCTTGAATCCTCCGGTGAGGCCTTAAGGCTTAGATCAGCCATGAGCTTCAGTGCCAGTGCATGCATCCACAGTGTGTCCAGTATGCCCACCACATTTGGTGTCCAATACCCAATGGACCCTTAGCAGAAGAATTTTAGGGTGCAGTGGGCAAATAAATGTGTAGGATACCAATGAAACATGCACCCAGTTGACAGACTAGAGTGAGTCTGTCCGGAAGATGCAGCATTTTCAGCCTTATAAAATACCAGATTGAGTAGGAAACAAAATGGATAATACAAGGACCACCCTCAAGATTAAGCCTTTTCCAAAACATTGAAACAGGTGGCCAGTTGATGTATAATAAAATGACTTCATGATAACTATTGGCAGTGATTGGGCAGCATCCTATTTTACAAAAGTGGATTTGGTCTTTCGGGACAGCAGCTCTCTTGTGACTTTACCTTGCAGTTGATCCTGAGAGGTCTTGGGGCATCCCGAGACTTTGTGCTAGACTATGAGCAATTTAACCAGGGGGAAAGGCATGCATTCCCATTAAAATATACACAAAGAAAACGTACAGAAATGTCAGGAAAAATCACACTCGAATAATTTTCAATATTGCTTTTGTCAGCTGAATTATGTCACATGTATTAATAAAAAACAGACTGACTTTGCAGAGTTCTGTTTCAGTATTGTGTTTTTACTCCATAGCTTTCAGAATTTTGAATGAACACTGAGACCTGATCCTTTACCAGAGTTTTCAGGATGTTGAATGAATCCTGAGACCCAATTCTGTTCCATATGCAGGTACCTCTCTGGGCTGAGAGCAGAGGTCACTGGACTCCAGGTCAAACTGGCATCAGTACAGAGCACCATCTGCCTCACCCAGGGGCCACCTCATTTGCCGCTGCTCCCTCAAAGGATGCCAGCAAGGAGGCAGAGCGTCTGGTTCTTGGTGAGTTTTAGGATGGTGGGAGGAGGAAGGAGGGAGAGCCCCCTCAGGCCTTACAGCTGCTCAATTTCTTCACCATTCTGGCAGGACAGGGAAGCCAAGAGGAGGCATCTGAGGCAGGAGTAAGAGAGGAAGTGGGGTCCTTAAGGGAGTATGCCCCTAGGAGGGTGGGAGAGTCAACCAGCCAAGGAGAAGGTAGGTGCTGGTGGGGGACTCCATAGTCAGGGGGATTGAGTTGGGGGCAGGGCAAGGGAGGGACTGGGTAGTATATTGCATTCCAGGCACTTCAGCAGGGAGAAATGGAGGGCATATCTTGGAGATTGCCTGGGAAGAGGGGGTAGGGAGGGAGCTGGATGTTGTCCACCTGGGAAAGAATGATCTTCCAAGGGAAGCTCTAGGGGTAGTGCAGGACACATTTAGGAAGCTGTGGAGGGACCTGAAGCAGGTAGCTTGTACAGTGGCCTTCACTGAAATGCTACTTGTGAATGGTTTGGGACAGGCTAGGAAACTCTGCACCATGTTCTTCAATGAGTGGTTGAAGGCATTGTGCGGGGAACAGGGCTTTGGCTACTGGGCTTGGTAAACTGGATTAGGAACTGGTTGAGTGATAGAAAACAGGGTGGTGGTAAATGGAGCTCAATCTGAAGAAAGGAGGGTGACCAGCAGGGTGCCACAGAGATCAGTTCTGGGGCCAGTCCTGTTTACTGTCTTCATAAGTGACATTGCAGAGGGTCTGGAAGGGAAACTGTTCCTCTTTGCAGATGACACTAAGAACTGCAACAGGGTAGACACTCCGGGAAGGGTGGAAAAAATGAGGAGGGACCTAGGTAAACTGTAGTACTGGTCTAGAGTGTGGCAGTTGAGATTCAGTGCAAAAAAAGTACAAAATCATGCATTTGGGGTGTAAAAACCAAGGGGAGGATTACATGATATGGGGGTGGGGGGGAGAGATACTGACAGTCACCAAACAGGGAAGGGATTTGGGGGTAATCATATCTGGTGGCCAAACAATATGTGAAGGCTGTGGGGAGTTCCCCTGGGATGCTGGGGGTGCATAGGTAGAGGTATCACCAACAGAAGGAAAGAGGTGGTGATGCCACTGCTCAGATCATTGGTGAGACTTTATTTGGAGTACTGTGTCCAGTTCTGGAGGCTTCATCTCCATAAGGACATAGACAGGGCGGAGGCAGTTCAGAGAAGGGCAACAAAGATGGTGGCAGGCCTACACTGAAAGTCATATGAAGAGAGACTGGTAGACTTCAGTATGTATGCCCTGGAGGAGAGGAGAGACGAGGAGATGTGACAGAAAAGTAGCAAGAAATAAGGGTATCATCCACCAGCAAGTAATCCAGTTATTGTAGGTTTATTGCCGAAAATAAAGCAAAATGTAAACGAATACAAACAAACGTGCTGTGTAGGTGCACCCCTGTCCTCAAAAGGCCTGACCGGTTTCGCGCATGCATGCTTCCTCAAGGACAGCCCTTCACCTCAAGTGCTCCATTTTTATGCCAAGCATAATTAAAGTGACAGTGTGCATTTCACAAAAATGTAGAAGAGAATAACCTAAGGTAAAGGACATTAAAATAATGTTTATAGGGTAAAGACATTGCCATAATTATTAATGTATATTTAATTAATTACAAGTTATGCACTAATGGCTTAAGTACCAACTAAATAAGACATCAAAATAGACTAGCAACAGAATATATCTGGTAAGGACGAGATAATGGTAACAATAAATCATACCATAAACTTATGCCAGGCAGAGAATCATCATAGAAAATAAATTAGGATGGTTTCTTTATTCAGTTTTAACCATTCCCATTACCCCATATACCTATGTCCGGAATATGGTAGTTAGACAGTATTACCATAAAAATAAATAAAAATAATGTTAATAATTATAGTTATGGACCACGGAGCAACCAAGGCATCCAGTGCTCATTGTAATTGATATCCCTGCATCAAATTTTCATGGCCAAGGGGTATCAAAACCTGTGTTATAAAACTATTAAAAAGGGGGAGAAAACGCATATCTGGTATGGCTGCAACCATATAAGTTATAGGCCATTTATTAGTAAAAAACTGGCCTACTTGTCTAGATATTTAATGTTATAATGTGAATACAGTATGTTAAAGAACTGTCAAAAAACTGTATTGTCATGCCACTGACTCAAACAGAAGGATGCTTCCTATTCACGATAGGTAATCGTTTTTATTGTTTTTTATATCCCTTGTTAGTTCTCTTAAGATACGGGGAAATATCAAATTGATCATTCTGGTAAGGCCCCACCTGGAGTACTGTGTCCAGTTCTGGAGGCTGCACTTCTGCAAGGACACTGAAAGGGTGGAGGCAGTGCAGAGTAGGGCAACCAAAATGGTGTGGGGATTGCATGAGAAGCCATTCGTGGATAGGCTTAAGGAGCGTGACATGTACTCCCTGCAGGAGAAGAGAGCAAGAGGGGACATGATTGAAACCTGCAAGTACCTCACAGGAGTGAACATAGGTGCAAGTGAATGGTCTCTTTGTTTCAGAGAAAGGAAGGCACTAGAACAAGGAGTCGTGCAACAAAACTAAAAGGGGGAAGTTTAGGAGAGATGCGGGAAATACTTCCTTTGCGGAAAGGGTAGATGACTGGAACAGCCTGCCGGAGGAGGTTGTGGGGGGCAGAGACTATGGGGAGCTTCAAGCATGCATGGGATAGGCATGGGGCATATTAGGTAGAGGAACATGGGGAGGGAGTGACACCTATGGCCAGTGAGGGTCAGTGATGACAGAATAGAAGGGACTAGGGGCAAACTGGATGGGCCTAGGGGTTCTTTTCTGCTGACAAAATCTATGTTTTTGTGTTTCTGTGTCTGAGCTGTTCAACAGTGTGGTGAATCGAGAACACAGGGACATGCGCAGCTGGTGGTGTCAGTCGGGAGATGCAGGAGGGAGTTGAGAAATTATTTTAGAGAAAGTGGTTGAGCCATGGAACAGCCTACCAGCAGAGGTGGTGGGTGCAAGAACCATTAATAGTTTTAAACATGGCTGGGACTGAAGCATTAGGGCAAGGGTAGGCATGGGCAGTAACTCCAACCAGACAGTAGGTCCCTGGGGTAGGATAGGGTTAAACATTGTAGACTTGATGGACCAGTGTTTTTGTTCTTTTTTCTTCCAATATTTTCTGTTTTCATGACCTAATACTGCTGATGACATTTCTAATCGGAGAACACAGCATTTTATATGGCTTGCTTTTTCTCTCTTATCTCAAGCCTGTGCACCTTGTACTGAATCTGAGTCAGTGTCAAAATTTGTATGTGTTCGACCATAGATCATTACAAATTGACAGTTAAAATTTCTTACATTATACATATTAAGAAATAGAGAATGCATATCACATAGAACAATAGTTAAGATAAAAAATGTTACATTGCACAACTTGGAGAAATAGAAAATCTTTAAGACAGCCTCAATAAACTTTAAAATTCTACCATCTTTTTCAGTGCAAGAATTCAGCAAAATTTCCATGCAAACTATTAATGAATAACTATAGCCTGCAACTGTATTAGCAAGATAAGTCTCCCTCCATTTAACGTATAGAAGACAGATGAACAAAATAATGATATAATTTTTCTCCACGTCCCTTAATACTATATCATTCCTTGTTTAATATTTTGAAATCTTTAGTATATTTTATCTCTTTGTTCTTAAGTTCAATACTTCAAACCTGCATTGTGTTGTGTTTTTTTTTTATTTTTATTGGGAGTTAATGCTTACTTCAGGTAGGGCTCACAACCATGCTAATACTAATTTTTGGTATACCAAGGTGTTCATATTGACAGTGCTATTTTGGCGACATCTTTGTCTCTCTGGAATACAAAAATCGTACTTTTGATGGATGGTACATAACTTAAAGCTATTGTTATTCCTTTGAATGAATTATTCCACTCATTCATTCATTTATTGTTGTTCCTCCTTTTGCACTGTCCTATCCTGCCACTCCTTGTGGCTGCTCATCATCCTGTCCTGCCCACCATTCATACCCTTCGCTGCCAGTTCCCTGCCATCTGGCTCCCACAGGCTATCCCTACGTCTTGATGGGACTTGCCTATCCCTGCTGGGGGGGGGTGTCTCTTGGGGAAGAGAGGAATAGCATTCCTCGGGGTTCCCTCAGGTTTGCTGGGCAGGGGGCAGGATTGGTGAGCTAGGGAGACTGTGCCATGGGGGGATTTGGCAGCCATCATGCGGCAGGCCAAGATATGCACTGTTTCTGTATTTCTGGATCCCACTTCAAACCTCAGTGGCGTGCGCTACGGTGAGTCCCTGGACGTAGAGCCAGCCAACATGTGGCCACCTTTGTCAGCAGGGCTGCAGCACAGCACCAGGTGTCGCTTTCCTAGTGGTGCTCCGCAGCACCCTCCTCTAGGAGGAGAGTGTCCACATGGATGTTCTGTCACCCTCCCTGCCGGTCTCCGCTCCTGACGTCCTGGGTTCGAGGCTCAAACCTGGGTTGCCAGCATGACAGTCGAGCATCCCACTGCTTGGCACCGTGGAGCTGGTGACACACATTTATTAAATTAATACTTAGCAGATTATTATTCACAGCCTCCAACCATTGGGAAGAAAAGGATACATTTTGCCACTTAATTTTTTCAGTTAGGCATACTTTGGGCCAAGGATTCATGTTACTATTCAAAATTCTTATCCAATAAGATATATGTCTCGTTTTCATCAGAAGTTCCAGTGGGACTCTACCCAGTTCAACCTTGTATGTTGCTCTGGCCAGGATTTACCAACATTCAACAAAGCAGGATAAAATGGGGGAAAATTGAATTTCAATACTATGGGGGTAATAATAGCCCCAGATTTCTGATACATGAAGTATTACTGGGTTTAATTTTGCTTCTGCAGCCTGTAAGGCTGGCAACAGTTAACCCACGATAACGATAATTAAATCTCTTAATACCTTGGGTGCAATACCAATTTTTCTCATATGTGATTTTACACATTCAGCCATTTACCATTTGAAGAGAAAATTATCCTCAAACATGTATATTATTGAACAGGTTCCAGTCTGGCATTATTAATAAAAAAAAAGCTGTATGTTTTTTTCCCCACCAAATATTGTAACGTTTGTTTTATCAAGACTCATTGACAGTTTAGAATTCGTGAAAATATCATAGAAATAATTAAGATTTTGCTGCAACCTAGTGAGAGACAATGGTGGCAAAAATCATGTCATCAGCATAAGTCATTACTGGACAGGGTTTTCCTAAGATGTTTGGGGAGTGAAAATTGAGGACATCCATGTTTTGCACAACTTCGTTGCTACAAAGATTAAAGAGTACTGGGACGAATAGGCATCCCCGTTTCACTCCACTATTCAATAAAAATGAATTCGTAAGATTGCATTAACTATCAAACCTGATATGTTTTTATTTTCTGAGTACAACTGCATAACTGAGTACAGCAAATTATGATCAAGGCCCAGCATAATTTATTTTTTCCACAATACAAATCTGTCTGTTGAATTGAACGCTGCCTTCAAATCAATGAAAGCAGCATACAGTGTAACTTCAACGTTTTAAAGTGTCTATACTTTTCAGTTAAATGTGCCAGGACAAAAATGTGACCTGTTGTTGAATGATTGTAGCTAAAACCTGCTTGTAAACTGGATAGTATTTTGTTCTAGGGGTGTGGATATGTTGTTCTTTCCACACTGTCTGGCAGGTACCTTTCCGCTTTAAGATGGGCCGGAAAGTCTTCAAGCTGGCTCCTCCCAGCCACCCAGGTGATGAAACTCTTGGCTCCGCCCCATGATGCCAGATCTTCCTTACCACTTGGAAGCATCAGGTTCCCTCCTTAATGCTTTCGCGTTTTGCTGGCCCTGGCTCTAAAATCTTCGGATTTCTTTCCAAACCTTACTTTAAAACTAGTTCGAGTTCAGTCTTCACCCTCTTCTGTCACAGCTGCAATGGAAGATAAGACCATTCCCGGGTTCTGCCGGTGCCCCCATGGGCAGAAGATGTCACGCACCGACCCCCATCCCTCATGAATTTACTGCCTCAGGCATGACCACAATCTGCAGGCTTGCGAAATGTGCCTGTCCTTCTCACGTTTGGTGCTCGAGGACCGTGCTGCCCAAGTTCTACTGGGACTACCGGAGAAATGGTACCCACCGGTCAAATCAAAGGAGGCCCGTTGGGTGGTGTCCATGCAGCAGGCTCTGCGGAGCAACTGGAGCAGCTCATGGCCCTCGAGGAGGAGGCGGCCCAGGCTGCGGCAAGCTTCTCTTTGGCTGTGGCCTTAATTCCGCTCGAACTGGGATCTTCCTATACAGCTTCCTTTTGGAAGCTGTGCCAGTCCCTCTTGGCTAAAAGGGAGTGCCCTTCAGGGACTCATTCTTCTCGGTCCCAAAAAAAGGAACCGAAAAAAGACTGTCGACATTCTTGGGAGCGGGAGAGATCTCGTTCCCGGGACTGTCGACCCTCAACTTCAATCGAAGTTGCAGCCCGTGCCACTGGTTTCATGGTGTCCTTGTCAGACCAGTTGTCCTAGATGCCTGTTGACGCAGCCAAGATTTTTCTCGAGCCCACTAACAGGTTGTCGACCGAGGAGGCCGACAACTCTCTGTCTCAGACACTGGTGCTTCCGGTGCCTTCTGAGGACATTCCTCAGACCGCTGAGCCGTAGTCCCTGGCCCAGGACCCTGAACCAGAGGAGCAGCGGGTTTCCCACTCCTTCCTCAGTCCGTCGCCGGCATCGCTGATGGTCAAGATCTCAGTCTCGGTCCACTTCTGCATCGGGAAAATCCCACAGTCAGTGGTCTCTGTCCTGACATTGCGTAAAGCAGCTGGGACATTCTTCTTCCTCATCCTCCTCTGCTGAGGAGAGGCTCTGGCACAAGTTGCATCAGCACTATGAGGATTTAATATGGCAACAGCTCCTTTTGGCCGGCAGCAAGCCGACAGCGGCTTCTACACTGGCAGTTAAGTGGCTGTCGCCCGAACGGCTGACACCAACTCCCGCCACCGGTTCCGTGGTCGAGGAACCGGTTCTGGCGCCAATGGCTCAGCCAAAACCGGCTGCCTTGCTCATTGTGATGGAACCACTGCCTCCTCAGCCGAAGAATGGGGCACCAACCAAGGGTTCTCAGCCGGCTGAAGATTTGTTCCATCGGTTGTCGGTCACTCTCACCCCTGATCGCCCTCTGCGAGTGGAGAGTGGCTCAGGCGGTCCCTAGTTGTATGTGGACTCCTCTGAGTCCGAAGACTCCTCATTGCTTTCCTGTCCAGTCAACCTGGAATCCTCGGGGGGGGGTCTTTCTGTAGACGAGAGCCCCACCTCATTCCTCAGATATCCCCTTACAGAGATTCTGGACAAGGGGACTCCCCCACGGAGGCCTTCCCCATAGCCGAGGCCATTGTGGGCTTGGCGTTAGAACTTTAGCAGCTTCTAGCCTTCTACCCAGCACCATCGGCCAGGATGGCCCGCAACTACGTGGTCCCCACAAGCTCTCTCTCTCTCTCTCTCCGGCTTCTCGGAGCACCCCTCAGCCGAGGAGTTGGTGGCAGACTCTTTCTTCAGGTGCTCAGGCAACACGAGGGACATGTACAAGCCCCCAGATAAGGAGTCCAAGAAATTGGACTACTCAGGGGAAAAAGGTGTATGCTGCCGCCTCTTTGGGCCTTCGCCAGGCCAGCTCGGCCATTATGATGGCACATTTCTTTCATGCCCTGTTGGGCTTCCTGGATGAGGTGCTCCCTCATCTCCAAGCCGACCTCCAGACCACGGTCAAGCAGGTCCAGAATCAGGGAAGGGTGGTGGCAAAGCAGCGGCTCCAGACGGCTCTGGACATTGGAGACTCTTATGCCCGCTCGGTAGCAACCGCAGTGGCTGTGCACTGCAGGGCTTGGTTGCGGATTTTGACCTTCACGGCAGACACCCAGCACAAGCTTGCAGACGTTTCCTTTCTGGGGACCAACCTGTTCGGGCCCGGTGTGGGGGGCCACCTCCAGCGCATTGAAAAATCCAGTGCCACCCTAGAGTTGGTCACATTTGCGCAGAAGGTCAAAGGCCGCCATCAGCAGTGTAAGCCCTTTCGTCCTTTCACTCCTGTGGCAAGACCTGCCCAGCATCACTAGCAGCAGGGCCAGCAGGCTCAAACTTGGTGCCCTAGACCTAGGTCCGTTGCTTCCTTGGTCAGGAAGCCTGGGGGGAAGGGTCCCGGTGGCTCCTCGGCTGGTCCCTCCTCCCCCAAGCCTGCCTAGTGATGGGTTGCGGGGTGCCACCCCCAACCTCGTCTCACCTCCCCTGGGTCCCCCTGTGGGGGGGGCCAGCTCAGCCACTTCCTTTCTGCCTGGTCCGCTATCACCACGAACCGCTGGGTGCTGGAAGTGGTCAGCAGGGGCCTGCCTCTGGACTTCGAGCAGGTCCCTCCCTTTCAAGCCTGCACCCAGCGGCGGGGCTACCAGGTCTGCAGCCTCCCAGTCAGCTCTCCGAGATGACATCGACCAGTTCCTCTGCAAGGGGATGGTCTGCGAGGTGGCGGATCCTCCTCCGTGCTCAGGGTTTGTTTCCAGGTACTTCCTGGTTCCAAAATGGATGGGGGGGCTGGTGCCCTATTCTCGATCCGCATGACCTGAACAAGTTCCTAAGGCCACGCACTTTTCGGATGGTAACCCTGGCTCGGATAATACCATCCCTGGAACAGGGCATGTGGTTCTGCTGTCTGGACCTCCAGTACTTGTTCTTTCACGTCCCAATCCATCCATCTCATCAGCGGTTCCTCCGCTTTCAGGCAGAGGGAACTCTCTACGAGTTCTGGGCCATGCCCTTCAGCCTCTAATCAGCTCCCAGGGTCTTCACCAAATGCATCGCAGTGGTGGCAGCATTCCTGCGGCACCGAGGGGTCTGGGTCTACCCTTAACTGGATGACTGGCTGATAGCAAGCCCCTCCATGCAGGAGGCGGAGCGGTCCAGGGATCTGGCCCTCCAGGCTTGCTCTCACCTTGGCCTCCTCATCAATGAGGCCAAGTTAGAACTCGTGCCCTTGCAGGTGATTCAGTTCATCAGGGCGGTGCTCGACTCTCTCCGAGCCAGAGCCTGGCTCCCGGTGAACAGGGCCGAAGTCTTTTCCTCCTTTGCCCAGTCATTTCTGGTTGGGCAGTTGCACCCTGTCCGAGACTTCCTGCGCCTTCTGGATCTCATGGCAGCCTGCACCAACATGGTCCATTGGGCCCGCTGGCATATACGCCCCCTGCAGTGGGGGCTGGCCCACCAGTAGTCTCAGCGTTCAGGTCATCTAGACCAGCCAGTCTCTGTGGCCCAGGAGATGTGGGATGGCCTGCAGTGGTGGCTTGTCCCAGCTCATCTGCGGGAGGGAATCCCATTTGTCCGCCCCACGCCAATGGTCATCTTGACGACCGATGCCTCTCTGATGGGTTGGAGTGCCCATCTGGGGAGCACAGAGCCCATGGACTCTGGTCCCCTCAGAAGTCCTGATGCCACATCAACCTGCTGGAGCTCCAAGCAGTCCGGCTAGCCCTGACCTCCTTCGCTCCGTTTGTTCGGGGTCAAGTGGTCCAGGCCTAGACGGACAACACCACGCATGACCATGTACTATCTCAACAGACAGGGCAGGACACACTCCTTGTCTTTGTGCAAGGAAGCTCTTCACATTTGGTCTCTCATGCTCAGCCTAGAGGCGGATCTCCTAGCCATTTATGTGGCAGGAGCCTCGAATAGTCTGGCCGATGCCCTCAGTCGGATAGGCGATGCACCTCATGAGTGGTCTCTCCTGCTGGAGATGGTACAAGACCTGTTCTCCCACTGGGGCACACCTCAGGTGGACATGTTCACCTCCAGGGAGAATCCCAAGCTGAGGCTGTACCATGCCCGGCCCACTCAGCAGGGCTCACTGCAGGGGGATGCCTTCTTGAGGCCATGGACCCCAGGCCTCTTCTACGCCTTCCCTCCTCTGCCCTTGATCCACAAGGTGCTCCTCAAGATCAGGAGGGACAAGGCGCAAGTGATCCTGGTAGCCCCAGACTGGCCTTGCCAGTTCTGGTATCCAGATCTCCTCAGCCTCAGCTCCAAGCTTCCGAGGTGGCTTCCAGCCCACCCGGACCTGCTGTCCGTCAGCAAGGGGAAAGTACTCCATCCAGACCTTCAGTCCCTGCACCTGACGGCCTGGTTCCTGAGCGGCTAGAGTTCCAGGCCTTGGGTTTTTCCGACGAGGTCCTCAACATCATTGAGGCATCCTGCAAGGAGTCTGCCTTCAAATGGAAGAGATTCTCCATTTGGTGTCAGGGCAAGGGTTTTGACCCCTCGTCCTGTCCACTGGCTAGCAGTCTGGACTACCTGTGGTCCCTTTCCCAGTAGGGGCTTAGGTCGACGACCCTCAAGGTGCACCCGGTCGCCATCTCTGCTTACCGGGCGTGGGCCGGCAAGCAGTCGGTGGTGCAGGAGAAGGTGGTCTGGTGCTTTTTCAAGGGCCTAGATAACATATCCCCTCCGGTGCATGAACCACCACCTTCATGGGATTTACTGCTGGTAGTGGCCAAGCTCATGGGCAAGCCATTCGAACCGATGCACACGTGTAACATCTCTCACCTGTCATGGAAGACCACCTTCTTGGTGGCTGTCACGTCAGCCAGCAGGATTTGGGAGCTCCAGGCGCTTTCCATCGAAGTTCCCTACCTTGTCTTCCACAGGGACAAGGTTGTCCTGTGCCCCCACCCAAAATTTTTCCCAAAGGTGGTGTTGGAGTTTCACCTGAACCAGGTGCTGACTCTACCGGTGTTCTACCTCAATCACACCTTGGAGGCCGAGTACAGGCTTCATACTTTGGACCTGAGAAGAGAGCTCGCTTACTACAAAGAGCGTATGGCGGAAGTTCGTGGAGAGGTTCGCCAGCTGTTTGTCACCTGCGCTGCAGCCACACCTGGCAGACCTGCACCCAAGTGGACGATTGGTAGGTGGATCACTTCTTGCATTGATCTCTGCCATACAGTAGGTTGGCGGGTAGGGAGCCTCCCGTAGGGCTTAAGGCTCATTCCACCTGTCATACCGCTGCATTGGTGGCTGCTTCTAGGGACCTCCGTATCCAGGAAATCTGCAGGACTGCTACCTGGAAGTCAGCACACACCTTCATTTCCCATTACAAATATCGACCTTGAGTCACACCAGGATGCTGGTTTTGGAACCTTAGTTCTCCAGTCCCTGTTCCCTAAGTAGAACTGCTAGGAGTCTGACAGACAGTGTGGATAGAACAACATATCCACGCCCCTAGAAATACAGGTTACTCACCTGTAACAGGCTTCGGCGCACAACCTGGCTTCCTGCTGGCTAGATCTGGCTTCATGGGGTGGAGCTGAGAGTTTCATCACCCGGGTGGGTGGGAGAAGCCAGCTTGAAGACTTTCTGGCCCATCTTAAAGCGGCAAGGTACCTGCCAGACAGTGTGGATGAACAACATGTACTACTCCTAGAACTCCTGTTACAGGTGAGTAATCTATATTTATCATCAGCCCAAAACTGTACTATATGTAACAAAATGTTTGAATAAATCTTTAATATTGTGACCAGCAAGCAGAGTGGTCTGAAATGTTTTGGTTCTTGCAGACTCCCTTTTTATGAAGAGCTATTTTCCTTATTTTTTCTTCATTTGTTTTAACTTCATAATAGAATCAGGGATAGCCACTTCAGAAAATTATAAATTTCTTTAACCAGTCAGCTTGTTGGGAGAGGCTTTCTTTGATTACCTTCACCTGTATTTTTCTATATCCCAAATGGCTTCCATTAACATACACTTTTTCCTTGTAAAGGAGCCGAGGCCTTTACTACGGCAAGTCTAGTTCTACCTTAAAATCCCTACTTTCCTTCTCCCCATAATTCAGTGCACAATTAAAGAAATGGGAGAAGACTGAACCTGAATTATTTAAAGGAGAACTGTGCTGAACCTGGAAGTAATTTTTCCCAGGAAGAGCTGTTTTTAAATGCTGGTTCCAGTTCTGGTATTGCTACATCTATATGGGCCTATTAAGTTACCTCAGTGGTTGTTTCTGATTTTAACTCTGGTAAGTGCCATTTTAGAACTGTGTGGTGTAGTTTTTGTCCCTTCAGCCACAGAGTTCTATAGTAGAACATGGATGCACCGTACCAGTAATGGAAGAGATGAGCAATGGGACATAAACTACATTACACAGTTCTAAAATGGCGCTTAACACCAGAGTGTAAATCAGAAACAGTCACTAAGGTTACTAATGACCCATATAGATCGAACAATAACAAAACTGGAACCAGTATTTAAAATTCAGCTTCTACAGGGGAAAATTACTTATATGGTCAGTGCAGTTCTCCTTTAAACATTCATTAGCCTGCTCTGTTCTATTTTATTTCCTGAGGCCCCCTGACTGGCCTCATTTTCAATTTATTTGAGCAGAGTATCCAAATCTGATTCAGTGCTAAAGAGACTAAAAAGTTCTAACTGCTGTTAGTTAAATTCTCTGTGTTATCCAACAGCACCAAAGGATGCAGAGAAGAGAGGTTGGTCAAGCCAATACCCTGTTGGTTAACACAATAACGGACTTCTTCTTGTACTGCTTTCTTTTTTTCGCATTTGTTCACCTCCTCTGTTGTTTGTGTCTAAAACTTCAAAAAAGGTGGTCACAATACTGATGACATCGCAACAGCCCTGTGCTGCCCTGAAGCCAGCTGCTGAACTCCAAGTGAAATTATTAAATCTTCACACAAACAGCTGATTTAAAAGTTATAACTTTTAAACTGATGCAAAAAGAAAAAAAGGCAAAGCACCTACCAAAAGTCACACACGCAGTAACTGATGTTTAAAAGACTTTAATTACATCAGATAAAGTGCACATATAGGTCTAGATATTCAAAGCTTTGTGCTGGGCGCAAACCATTTGCACAGGTTTAGCGTGGGATTAGCATGGGTCTGCAATATTCAAAAGGCCAACTAGCACGCGCAAACTGCTTTAGTGCTGGGAAGAATCATAATATATGCAAGAGGCAAACTGAACATGAATACAGGCGCAATGCTATATTCAGCGATTAGCACCGCGCAAAGTGGTTTTGCATGACTTAGCATGACTCTTTGTGCGGTACAAATTACCGCCCAGGAAAAGGTGCTCTTAACCCAGGACAATCTAGCTTTGCACGACATTGTGACTTTGCATGGCATTAGCACAGCTTTTGCACAGCTTTGTGTGACCCTAACATATGACTTAGACAGATAGAAAAAGCCAGACAAGGAGGAAACATGCTGCTCACTGATGGCACCACAGTAATGCCAACATTTGCCACCAATCTCAGCCATGCCAGGCAGTAAGTGGTGACCTGGCCCCCAGGGGACACCATGGTAGTGTGGCCACACAGCACACACCTGCAGACCATACATCTGTGGTAACCAACAGATGCCAGCACACACACATTCAGCACTGTGGGCATGGTGAGTGTTGAGGGGAGGGTGTTTGGGTGGCCAGGCCTCATCACAGACCAGGTGTGGCCACAAGGCTAGGACACATCACGCAGTGCACATTAGCCAGTATTGGGAATACCCCAATACCAGTGTGCCTGTCCGATCATACATGCCCCCCCAGTCACATACCGCACAGTTGTACAAACACCACAGCACACACAGCCGGCCATGTATATGTCACTGTGAGTACCCCATGCCAGAGGTGCAGCATCTGTGGGTCACACAACAGCGTAACAGTAATGGCCACTGTCAGTAAACACCTGCAAGTTGGGCTTGTCACTGTGTATAGTGCAGTGGTCATCACTGCCCTACACACCATAGGCAGTGCTGTGTCTCTCACACTACTGGCCCCCTTGCTACTGTAGTGTCCACTGTGCACTGTAGCATGAACTACAGTGTGACAGGTGCATGCAGCACCACCACCACCTGTGCCTGTGCTGTGTTGTCCACTAGAGTACAAAATGCTATGCTGTACTGTATACATGTAGCCTGCAGCTACCATCATGCACTGCCAGACCGACCTACAGGTGGAGCTGCGGGCAGACCCTGACAGCCCCTGCACTTCCAGACTGACCTACATGTGGAGCTGTGGGACCCTGCAGTAACGCTGGGCAAACTGCATGCAAATCAAGGCATAATGAGATATTAATGTGGATGTTTGCCCAGAGACTGCCTAAGTAGGGTCATTTGCATGTTACTTTTGAATATGACAAAGTTCAGCTCTGGGCAAACGTTTGCACCAGGCAAATGGCTAAGCTCCGCGTTAAACCCGCGCAAACATGTTAGCGCCACACAAATGGTTCAGGGAATATCTGCAGCTGTACTGGATCCACGCATTTGCTGGCACACACGTTGGCCACATAGTTCACCTCTTCCTACCTTCACATTGCTGTGCACTGTGTTGCTGTTGTGGTTTGCACTTCCTGGTTGCTATATTCAGAACTGTCTTATTCCAGGGCTAAATTTGCCCGGCACTCCCAGCACAGTTTGCCCGGCTTCATCTGCATGCTATATTCAGAAGCTGTTTGCCCAGGGCTATTCCTTTTGAATATAGCAGGCTTTTGTGTCCGTGCTAAGTTTGCCTGCTGGGCAGGGCTAATTTTGCCCCAGGGCAAAGTTTTGAATATCTGGCCCTGTAACTCAAGGCCGTTACAGCATACCGGCACTAAAGAATGACGTTTCGCCAGGAGAGCCCTGGCTTCATCAGATTCAAATAATTGTAATATTTAGTGCCCTTATATGCAGAATACATTTATCACAAACACCTGTATGAGTTCATTAAAAGCTCAATCACATGATCAGCTAAGTATCAGGTTCTTAATGTTCACCTTAATTCATTTACTCACGCTGTCAGGCACATACTTAGTGACAGTTCAATGTAATTATTTTTATCAAGGATGGAAGTACAGTACCCATCCTGCAGGGGCCAGTAGATAAACCAATATATAAATTTAAATACAGTTGATTTCAGGTATGTTGCATATGCATCATAAGCTGCAATAACTTCAGGTTCTAAACTTCTAAAACTTCCAAAATTTTTGGTTGGAACCATATCCGAAATTTGAAAAACTGCCATTTCCCAGTTGCTTTTCTTAATTATTTTATAAGATCGTATTTATATTTTCTGTTTTCCATATTGTTGCTGTGTAAACTTGTGTACCAAAAATGGATTCTGTATATGAGGGCACTAAGTATTACAATTAACTGAATCTGATGAAGCCAGGGCTCTCCTGGCTAAACATCACTCTTTAGCGCCGGTGTGCTGCAACGGCCTTTTTTGCTGCTGTGAGTAAATATGTGCACTTTATCTGATGTAGTTAAACTTTTTTAAACATCAGTTGCTGCGTGTGTGATTTTATTTATTTATTTATTTATTTAGTTAAACATCAGTTTAGAAACCTGGTGGGTGCTTTACCTTTTCTCTTTTTACATTGCTTCAGATTGCTTTAGCACCACCAAGTCTATTTCCTAATTCCCGGTGCTTATATTTTTTGTTTGACCTTTTAAACTGATAATGTTTAAATCTAATACATAATTGCATGACTCACAATACACACTTTTATCTCCCCTTGAGGGGGGGGGGAAGGAAGGACTTTCATAACTCATTCTTGGTTTTGCCCTATGTGAGTAATGGTCTTTTCCCCTCACCTTTGGCATCGGCTGCTACATGACTGCCCCGTGTTTTCCCAGAGGAGTCATGTTGGCAAAGCTCCACTTCCTTCTCCCTCACCCCCTCCCAATGCTTAGCAACGCATTGGCACGTAATACAAAGGCACCTAATGCTCAGCCTCCAGCTGAAGTCCCATGCTGATGCCCCATGGGGTTTGTCCAAGTTACCAGACATGTTCAATTCTGGTTCCTCCTGACCCTCTTCAGGAAGACCCCTTAAAATCGTGGTTGTGGCAACACTGTGGGAGGCAGCAGCAAGTTTGTGGGAGCCCGGGAAGGTAAATGAACAATACAGAGAGAAGAAAAGAAATAGAAACAAAAAAAAAAATAACATCTATTAATGACCACAGCATGTATAAGGTTCTCAGTGGTTACAAACCTAACTATCAAATGAAAAGCTTCTATAAATTGCAACTTCTGTGTCTGTTCTAGGGACAAGCACATAATTTTATAAACGTGAAAGGAGACGGCATGTTTAAAACCTTTAAGAACACGTTTTTCTTTAATCTGTTACAGGTGAAGAAGTGTTCTAAACACCAGTAGCAATAGTTTTTTTTTTGTTTTTTTTTTTCATGTTGTTTCCAGCTCATCAGAATCGAGTGTCTGCAGTTATCTTCTCTTTGGAGTCAGAGTGGGTGATTAGTACCGGACACGACAAGAGTGTCAGTTGGATGTGTACCCAGAGCGGCAGCATGGTGGGAAGACATTACTTCAGCTCCTGGACTTCCAGTTTACAGTATCCTTTGTCTGATCTGTTGTGTGACATTGACAGCAGGTTACTACAGTGAACTGCTACGTAAGTGCTCAGACTGGGAGTGAGCTATGAAAGGGATGGTATCGGGGACAGGACCAGGAGAAATTGGTGGTGAATTTGTGGTAAAGCTTAAAGAAGTTTGCCAGGGGACTTGGATCTAGGGTGCTTCCTCCCTCCTTCCCTTCCCAGAACATCGCATAAATACCACCTGCCTGTACTCCAACATCTGTCTCGGGGGTGTTCCTCCTGGAACCGTTGGAAGTATGGAGTAGTTGATTGATGGAAGGATGTCTATTAGAGGTCTAGAAAGCCCATGAGAGTATGCCCCTGTGTACCCGAGCCAAAGCATTTCTGAGTTTATTTTAACTGCAAACAAAGTAGTTTGGGCACTCACCACCACATAAGACGCTGATCAATGAAAATATAAAAAATAAGAAATTGACTTCATGTAATACATGTGCTTAACGCGTTTCTGGTCCATTAGGGTCAAATTGACCAGAAACGCGTTAGGCACATGTGTTACATGAAATAAATGTCTTTTTTTTTATATTTTCGTTATTCAGCATATTATGTGGTGGTGAGTGCCCAAACTACTTTGTTTGCAGTTGATTTGTTTTGTTTGAGAGCACCGCAATTCCTTGTGCACACCCTTAATGTGCTTAGTTTGAGTTTATTTTAAACAGATTGTTTTCATTACTCTTGTACATTTCATTACAGTGCAGCTTTGTTACACGTAACTCACCCAGGGGTTAAGAGCAACTATACAACACACAAGGATAAACCACGACAGGGTGTGTGGTTAGAAAGGATTATGCATGCCTCAGGTGATTGTTAGGCATGAGACGTAGACGTGTGCTGCAGCCACCGGAAAACTGCATTTTTCCTTTATGACCATACACCCTGGAGTGTGTTATATCACTTATAAAATGGACTTTTATTTGTTTCATAAAAAAGATATAGTTAGCATGAGGTTGTCAGAAAATAAACAGTCATGTAATGTGTTTTGACTGTTGACAAGGCTCGTTGTTCTCTGTGGCACTGTAGACATACTTCTGCATCAGGGACTCTGAACTTCTGTGGAACTGTTAAGAGTTCTGTATCAAGATCTAAAGTTCTGCAGCATATTAATAAATAAATAAATAATACAGAGCCAGCATTACAGTTTTGGGGGACCCAGCAAAGATGGCCTGTGATGAGGGCTTCTAACTCCCACCACATAAAAAGAAGTTGCATAATTTCCCTTCAACATCCAGTTTTATGCTTTTCAGTAGCTGTTCTGACTCTCCATATTTATCTACACCTAGTTACAGCTTAGTGTCATTGTATACATAATGACTACTGGCAGGCACCCCCCCCCCAATCTGCTGGCAGCAGACAGACAGCTGAATTATAATTCCCCAAAGGGGAATAGCCTAGCCATGGAGCACCCAAGACTCCCCTCTTCTGTGAACACCAGTTAGGAGCCCCATGCACAATCGCAGTTGGGGCTGGAAGGCTTTTTTGCACAGAGTCTCCTCATACTGCCACCCCCCAAAAATTGGCATACGTTACAAATAGAAAACATTAAGCATCTGCAGTGTCAATGTGATTTTGTTTTGTTTTTTCTGTTTTGCTCTTTCCTTGTTTGGTTTTCCCATTTCGAGTAAATCTTAAGCTTAGTTGTCATGTTCCTTACCTTGGCTTCATCCTTTCTTCATTTTCTTTCATGTGCACCTCCATGCTGTAGCCTAAAAGCCCAGGCATCTGCAGTGCCCCCTGAGCATGGGCTGTCCTAGAGCAGGCCGGGTGATCCCAGGATCACACCTGAACATGGGTTGCCGTCCTGGGACCTTGATGCGCTACCACTGGCCTATCACGGTGGCTCACTAGCTTTCTTTATTTTCACCTTTTTTCTTTTGTCTCTGTAGCCTTATTGCCTATGTTTCTATGTTAGGCAAAGTGCCTCTTCCTTCAGAGGAAATAGTGACAGCGAAGCTATCCTCCATCCCAGACCAAAAAGCTGAAATGCCCTCTGCTTTCTTATCCCCCTTGCCCTCAAACTTAGTAAAAGAAAAGCTTTCTCCTTCCCATCTCCCACCTAACAGCAGCAGCATTTGTCTCTCCTCCCCAATCCACATAATGGCAACAACGCTCTCTCCTCTTTCTCTTCCCCAAACCTAATGGCAGCAATGCTCTCTCTCTTACACCTGCCCATCAATGCTAGTAATGCTTTCTGTAGCCTACCCCCACCCCAGACCTAATGGCAGGAAGATTTGCCCCCTCTCCCTTATGTGATTCTGCCACCCCATCAACAGCTTTATACGATCCCAGTTTAGATGGATGGATGGAAAGGAAACTTTATTTATATAGCGCCCCTTTCTGAAGACTCTGAGCACTTAACATTAAGAAATTAAAAACAACATAAAAATACACAATATAATACTCAAAATCAGGTGAAGCAGGAAACAATAGGCTTAAAACCTATCGTAAAATAATAAGTAACAATTCAGAAATTCTGCATCTATAAATTAAAAGCCTGGTTAAACACACATATCTTAAAACCTTTTTAAAGTTTTCCACTGAGGATGCCTCCTGAAGATGATTAGGGAGTGAGTTCCATGGGGTAAGTGCAGCAACAGAAAATGCATGATCACCCAAATGCCACAACCCAACCCTGGGAACCTCAAGAAGGCATCCCTTGGAGGAACGGAGACCCCTGGATGGACAGTGGGGCACAGGGAGATCTTGCAGGTAGACTGGTCCCCCTTCATGTAGAGCCTTATAGGTCAGAAGCCCGACTTTGAAGACAATTCTCCACCTAACTGGCAGCCAGTGCAGTCCGAGGAGGACAGGCGTAATATGATCAAACCTCCATGCGCCCACCAATAATCTTGCAACCGCATTCTGCACCAGCTGCTGCCGGTGGAGACTGCCTCCGGATAGCCCCAGGTACAGGGCATTGCAGTAGTCCAACCTGGACTTGACAAAAGCTTGTACCAATGTGATCGGGTCCTCCATTAGTATAAGGGCCCAGATCTGGGTGATATTCCTCAGATGGTAAAATCCACTTTTGACAATGGCTGACACCTGAGCATGAAAGTGTTAAGCCATCATCGAGGATCACATCCAGATCTTTAACTCGTGTGGAGGGGGTCAGTGGGAGCCCCACACACAGTATTAGACCAGGGGGATCTCCCAACCCCCCCCCCACATCAACGACCCAGATCCACCACCAGCACCTCAATCTTGTCGGAGTTGAGTTGTAGCCAGTTTTGAGTCATCCAAGTCTGGATCTGCTCCAGGCAGTTGTTAAACACGGAGGCCGCCATCTGGTTACCAGGTGCACAAGACAGGTATAGCTGGGTATCATTGGCATAGCAATGAAAACCCAGTCCATACAGCTTGATAATGTCTCCCAACCAGACATTATAAGCCTAACTGAAACCTGGCTGTCACCGAAAATTATGGACTGCTCAATAGCACTCCCAGGCTACACAATTTTTAGGCTGGACAGAGCATCCAAGAGAGAAAGGGAATGCCTCGCATACCTTCAGGCCAACATGCAGGGCAGTATGCTCCCCTCTTCCAGTAACTCCCCAGTGCACGAATTACTGGCCACTAAAATCTTGTTAGAGGGCCAGAAAAAGGCACTCGCAGTGATCTCAGTATACATTCCCCATGGGAAGACTAAATTAGGACTGCCTAAAGTTATTAAACTCATTTACGAAACCAAGAACTCTGAGGTCCTGATTACAGGGGACTTTAATATCAATTGGCTCTCTAAAAACAGTAAGGTTCTCATTGACACCACTTACCTTACCCAGCTGGTACAAGAACCAACTTGCCATAATAAGACTGATAATAGTACCCTCATTGACTGGGTACTGGCCAGCTGCCCGGAGTGGGTGAAGGGGGTAACTGTTTTACCGGATTTTCTGAGTGACCATTCCCCGATCATCTGCCTCTGGTCTAACAAACAAGAGAAGGTTGCTCCTGTAATAATTGAGAATAAAGTACTCGGGGAAAGGCATGCTTAATGACTTCAAAAGCCACTCTTGCTGGAGTTGACTGGAATATGCTGGATAAAATCCAGGACATTGATATGACTTTAAAGTTCTTCACAGACAAGTTTAATACCATTTGCGACACCTTCGCACCCTCGTGACGGCGCAAAGTCCATGGCACATGGAATAGGTGGCTCACTGGAAGCCTAATGGAGATGATGCATCATAGAGACAACCTGTGGCATAAGGCCAAAGCCTCAGGAATAGCTCATGACATGCAACAGTACCATGACGCTAGAACAAGTGCTTCTATGCCATCAGGGCAGCCACGGCCAAACACTACAAAGAGCAACTCGATAAAACTTGGGGTAATGGTAAAAGGTTTTGGGACAACATAAAAGAGTTGCTAGGTAAAGCTGATGAGAAAGTACCCTCTATGCTCATCCTTAATGGTGGCACCACGCTGGACCCTCTAGCCATCGCCAGCTCCTTCAGTGCTGCCTTCACGGATTTGAGCTCTCTCCTCCCTCATGACTGCCTGAATGGCTTGGTGGCTCCACGAGATAACACTGCTTCACTTAGCAACCACCCAAAATTCTATTTCAGGCATGTCTCAGTAAAAGACGCTAAGAAATACATAAAAAGAATGCTTGGGAAAACCAGAATAAGTAGCGATTTAATTGACATGAAGATGGTGGGATTCACCCTTGATGAGGTAATTGTCCCAATCACAAAAATCTTCAAGTCCGTCTCCTTGGAAAAATTCTCCACCCTCTGGAAGCAGGCACTCATCACACAAGTATAGAAAAATGGTGACCAAGCTTCCACAGCCAACTATAGGCCCATATCCCCCTCTCTAAAGCACTTGAGAGAACAGTGTCAGACCAGCTTACCGAATACCTGGATAAATACAACCAACAGTGTCTTCAGCAGCACAGCTTCAGGAAAGGCCACAGCACCACCACAGCCCTGGTCGAATTCACGACTATGTTCACCAAGCCATGGATGATGGAAGCTTTGTGGGGTCCATTTTTATTGACCTAACGAAGACATTTGCTATGGTCAACCATAAGATTTTCCTACAACTGGCAGATCTGGGCCTGTCGCCAGCCTCTGTGGGCTGGTTTAGTGACAATCTAGTCATCAGGAACCAAAGGGTAAAGATCGGAGCATTGTTATCTACTGCCAGAGAAGTCTGTCTAGGCATCCCTCAGGGATCCATCCTAGGCCCTCTACTGTTTAGTCTCTTCATAAACAGACTTCCCGCATCATACCTCAGTAGAATCATCCTTAATGCAGATGACGCAGTAATTCTGAGCCAAAGCCCAAATATAAGTGAACTGCCAAGTAAATTGCAAACTAACTTTAACTTGTTGGAGGACTGGTTTACAAACTACAAACTTCTCCTCAACTATAAAAAAAAAAAAAATGTGATGTTACTAACCAGCCCCCACCTTAGGAAAAAGTGTCCCACGTTGACAATCACAAACAACAAGAACGCCCCACTCGAGCAGGTACAGGTATTCAAATACCTAGGTATTCACATTGACAAATCCTTCACCTTCTCCTATCACATTGATCACATGGTAAAAAGCATCAATGCTAAGCTTGGAATCTTGTATAGACACAGGAAATGTCTCACGCTCAATGCACTGCAGCTAGTGGTCACATGGCCTAGTGGTATACAGCACAGCCTCTGACACTGCCTTAAAAAGGATCTCCACTTCGCTAAATAAGGCCTGCAGGCTTGTCCAAGGGGCTGACCACCAACCGCATACATGCCTGCTATATAAACACACAAACTGGCTCAACATTGGGGACAGGATAAAATTACAGACCTGCATTCTAGGCAAAAAAGCACTGCTAGCTCTTGTACCACCTTGCATCCCAGAAATGTTCCAGACAGCTAGCTCCCAGCACAATACCCATGGGACTTCACTTTGCTCTTTCAAGGTACTTTTCAGAAGAACATCCCTGGGGTAATGCTCCTTCTCCTACAAGGCTCTGCAGTGGTTGTATGATTTCCCAGTCCACACAACTGGCTTACAGAGCCTGTGGATCTTAAAAACACAACTTAAACTGCACCTCACCAACTTATCCACTTGTAACTGCTTCAAGTAATATCTACTGTACTTCCCTATGTGAGATCCATCCCTCCACTTAGTAGCTTCTCAACCCGGCCACCCCTACCTATGGTAACAGCCCTTACTTGCACTTGCCTAATGAGTCTCTAATCCCTCCCACCCCATCCCATTGTTTATCTGCGGACCCCCGCAGTTCAGCCTAGGGCCTCACCATCTATGCCTGTGAGGCTGTTCCTCCCACTACCCTCTCCCTCCAATTCACCCCACTTTTCCCTGGACACCTCCCTCCCATCACACCGCTGACTCCTCTTCCCCCCATCCCGCTTAGCTATATAACTCACTAAGCTCTGATAAAGCCTTCCTCTGGTGGCACAGGGTTTCCCTTTCCATCTCTATAATCCCTTCTATTCTTTCCCATTGTCCTTTAATTAAGATCATATAATAGTCTAAACTCTATACATATTATGTCTCCGCTCTTTACACTAGAATCTATAAACAACTCTAAAGTCTGTAACTGAGTGAAATTATTGATCTTACTTCGAGAGGGTTCCTTCAGTAGGTCATTACAAATAGGACTAGTGCCACCTGGCATCTGGGCTGCATGGCAGACTTTTCTAGCAATACCTGACAGGGGACTGCCCACTCGATGTCGCGTGACCAACGTCAGGGCTGCCCTCCAGTTCTTTTCTGCCGTCACCTCGTGTCAGTCGCATTGCAGACTTCCGTTAGTGATTGTTGTGAATAGTTCTTGCATCAGATTTTTCCCTTGCTATTTTTCCATATCACTTCAAATTCTTGCTTATGTCTTCACCTAAGAAGACGTACTCGTCCTGCGGCATACAAATACCCCACAAGGACTGCCATCTTAAGTGCATGATCTGCCTGGGCCCAGAACACCCTGTCTCATCCTTCCGGGAATGCCAGTCTTTCAACCAGGCCACCAGAAAGCGGAGACAGCAGGCTTTGGAGGCCCACCTTTTAAAAGTCCACCTTGCTTCATCAGAAAAGCAAATGGACCGGATCCATGAGTCCTTTTCAGAGAAATCTTCGCCCTCAAAGAAAGAGCACCACAAGGAGAAATCTCAGGAGTGGGAGTGCTCCTCGGAGGCCCAGTCAGAGGTCTCTTGGCCCTCAGTGAGCAAGGCCACTTCTCAGCTGCGGCCTAAAGTGAAGACTTCTGACAATAAGTCAGGCAAAACTTTCACGGATAAGTCGGCCCCTGGCCCCTCCAGGGACTGCCCAGCTACCGGTAAGTCGGGTCCCCAGACTTTGGGGACCCGCCCTGCTACAACTGATAAGTCAGCCTGGGGCTCCTCCTCCGTCCGCCTGGCTCAGTCTGGTAAGACGTCCATCTCTGACGGCCGCTCAGGCATGGTTCTCCCATTGGGACCTAACTGCGCCTCTCCCGACGTACAGACGAACCGAGGGAGACTGCCCCTTCCCCTCTCCACCAGTACCCTCCCCTTCTTGGCAGGTACTTCAGGCGAGGACAGTGCAGAGCCTCTTGACGTCAAAGATCATTCCTCGGGGGTCAGTTCCGCACTTCCCTGATGGGGTCACTGGGAAGGAGGACACTCCTCAGCTGTCAGGCTTAACGGTGGAGGCCCCTCCTCTCCCATCGTATGGGATCCCCCAAGATCCAGTGAATATCTTGGTCCCGATCCCATCGTCTGATTTGGCAAACCCTCACCTGATGCCGGAACCTCCGACAACAACTTCAGAGCCCAGGCCCAGTCATCTGCCCCAGCCTTTGGCTCTAGTGCCAGACACGGTCACTCTGTCTAGTCCCCTTCATCCGGTCCTGGCGCCGGCCCCTCCAGCACCGGATCCTTTTCAGCCATCGGATCGGGTGGTGCCAGTCCCGGCGTCGGTACCTCAGATGTTGGCTATCCTGATGCCGAATCTGCCACTGATTTATACGATGGTGGGTCTGACGTGGGTCCCCCCTCCGTCAGACCCCCTGAAATTGGGGATTTATTCTAGACCCTGGACTGTTCCTCATTACCCCCTGGGGTATCCTGGGGACCACTACCCGGCTAGTCCTCCCCCTGATTGGAGTAATTCAGGACAGTACTACCCTGGGTACAGTCCCTACCAGGGTTATCATTTCCAGGGTTACCAGGGGAATCGCCACCCACCTCCCCCGGTTATCCCTCCTCCTCCACCCCCTCCACCGGCTCCAGCTACGCCGGACTTCAAGACCTTAATTCAGTCTTGGTGGCACCCGCACACTCCCAGATCTCCATCCCTGAGGAGTTCTTCTCCTCCATCCATGGTCCACGTCTCAGGGACGGTCCATAAAACCGTTGTCCTCCCGGACCTTTGTGACCTTCCGGATGAGGGGCGGATGATGATGAGGAGGAGGAGGAGTTGGCAGAGGAGCCACTGGACGAACCTGAGGTGCCGAAGGGCAAGGTTTCCCAAGTCCCCCCCCCCCGAGGACCCTGCCTATTTGGACCTCTTGAGGTCCATGAAAGACTATTTTGACTGGGAGTCGGAAGATCAGGACCCCATGCAACAGAGGCTCGCTGAACACCTGGACTTAGAGTCTCTGTCCCCGGTACCGATTCCTTTTTGGATTGGACCTCACCAGGACCTCACCTCTACGGCCTGGCAGATGCCTCATTCCCTTCTGGTTGTCCCTGAGAGGGTAGACAGAGTGTACCAGGTGCCTAAGGAAGCTTCTTTTCTTAAAGTGCATCCAAAGGCAGACTCCGTTGAGATTTCAGCTGCTCATGATCGCTCGTCTGCACTCAAGCACATGAGCACCTCTCCTTCAGACAAGGAGTCGAGGCAGATGGACCAGTTCGGTAGAAAGGTTTATACTTTGGCCACATGCATGCTTCAGTCCCTAAATTATGTGGCCCATATGGTGTCACACCAGAAAGCTACCTTTACCAGGCTGGAGGCCCGAGTCCAGGCTATGGACCCCTTGAGCCTCAAGGAGGAGCTCGCCAAGGATCTCCGCCTCTCATGCATTTCCTGTAGGCATGCTCTGCCGGCTACATATGACTCTGTCGACTCTGTAACTCACGCCTCAGTGATGTCCATCACCTTAAGGCAGCATGCCTGGCTTCACATTTCTGGCCTCGCCAATGAGGTACAGTGTACGATTCATGATGCCCCCTTCCGAGGCTCTGTGCTTTTTGATGGCAATACCAAAGACATCATCACTGATCTCCAGGATAGAGGCCTCACCCTGAGATCCGTGCGGTCAATGTACCGATCGGGCACTCAACAGTAGCAGCCCTTTCAGAAAAGGACCCGGAGGCAGAGGAAGCAGGCTCTGGCTCGACGCCAGGGGAAACACAAGGCCACGGGGTCCACCACTCTTCCTGCCTCCAAAAACTAGAGATGTTCAGGAGGCCCTCCTCCTCCTGAATGCCCTTCCACCTCCTGACTCCCTACCGCCACCACCTCCTCAGCCTCATGGCGAGGAGACGGTGGCTGAGGAGATTCACCCGCCATGCGCAGGACTGGCAGGACGTAACCTCCGATGCATGGGTCCTGCAACTGGTGTCCGTCGGACACACCATAGAGTTTCTGGAGATCCCACCAGACTCTCTGCCAGAAAGGTTTTCCTACTCCAGGGATCAGGCTCTTACTCTTCTTGTTTGAGAAGAAATTTAAAGCCTCTTGTTCAAGGAAACAATAGAGCACATTCCCCTTGGGCAAAGGGGAAGGGGGTTTTACTCCCACTTTTTCCTGGTTCCAGAAAAGATGGGAGACTTGAGACCCATCCTTGACTTGAGCAGTTTCAATCTGTTCATCACTCCAGAGCCTTCTCCCACTTCTTCTGGAGAATCATTGGCTGTGAACTCTGGACATGCAGGATGCTTACCTGAACAATCCCGATCTTCCCCAGCTACTGCCAATTCCTGCAGTTCTTATTCCAGAGGGAGCACATCCAGTTTCAGGCCCTCCCCTTTGATCTGTCCTCAGCACCTCGGGTGTTTACTAAGTGCCTGGCGGTGGTGGCGGTTTTTCTGTGCCGCCAGGATATTGCGGTTTTCCCCTACCTGGACGATTGGCTGATCTCGGCCCCTTCCAGGATTTCCTTGCTGGAGGCTCTGTCCTTTACTCTGGACCTTTTTGACAAACTGGGAATTACTGTCAGTATTCCCAAATCATCCATACAGTCCCAGAGACTTCAGTTCATTTGAGGCGTTTCTGGATACGGTCCAATGCAGAGCCTTCCTTCCTTCAGACAGGGTGAAGACACTGGTCTCTCAGGCTTCTTTAGTGGCTTCGTCCAGGACCATCCTGGCCCAGGAGGTACTTTGACTTCTTGGACTGATGGCAGCCTCCATCCGCACCGTTCCCCTTGTGAGGCTACACATGAGAATTACTCAGTCGTCCATGCAGGTGCAGTTGAATCAACTCCTGGACGACCTGGACCATCTGGTCCTGGTGTTGTCAGCAGTCCAGAAAGAATTGCTGTGGTGGAGGGATACCTGCAACCTTTCCTTGGGTCTTCCTTTCAGGAGCCCGTCTCTCTCTGCATCCCTGACTATGGATGCTTCAAACATGGGATGGGGAGCACACCTGGGGAGCATCAAGCACAGGACTGTGTTCCAGCTTGGAAGCATCATTACATATCAATGCTCTAGAGATGAGGGTGGTCTTGTATGCCTTACAGGCCTTTCAGACCCTCCTTCCCAAGGGATCACTGCTTGTCCAGATGGACAATATGTCGGTAGTTTGGTACCTCAACAAACAAGGAGTAACTCGCTCGTACCCCCTTTGCAGGGAGGCGATGAGGGTGTGGAACTGGGTGGTCCAGCACAATCTGGCCCTAATGGCCCTGCATGTTCCAGACATTCAGAATGTCCTCGCGGACAGTCTCAGCAGGTCTCGGATCCTAAATCACGAATGGGAACTAAATCAGGAAGTGGCAGTCTCTCTCTTCCTAAAGTGGGGGCATGTGGAACTTGATCTCTGCGCCTCACACTCCAATGCAAAACTTCCCAGATTTTCTCTCTCATTCCAGGGCATGGTGCTTTCTGGTACGACACGCTGTCTCTCTCTTGGACATTTTTGTACGCCTTGCCTCCGTTTCCCATCCTCCAGAGGGTTCCTCACGTTTCAGGCAGAGAAGGCAAGGATGATCCTCATTGCCCCTCTCTGGCCGAGACAAATATGGTTCCCGCTACTGCAACAGCTAACGAGAGAACCACTGGTTCCACTTCCAGTGACTCATGACCTCCTGACCAAGGATCGAGGTTATCGTGTTCATCCGGGGTTCAGGACCCTGCATCTTCATGCGTGGCTCCTGCAGAAATAGCATTTTCCCACTTCGGGGTCTCCTCTCAAGTCGCTCAAGTCCTAGTAGAGGCACGATAACCCTCTACTCATTCCAATTATGCCATGAAGTGGAAATGTTTTTCCATTTGGGCAACTTACAAGAATTGGAACCCATTTTCTTGTTCTGCACCGCAAGTCATGGAATATCTCCTCCATCTTTTAGGTCTGTCGTATTCCTCCTTGAAGGTCCACCTTTTAGCAATTTCGGCGTACAACGAACTGGTGGGTGGTAAACCCATGGCTCTGTTAAAGGTCTCAAAAACCTTTCTGAAAGGGATCCTCTATCTGAAACCCCCCATCCACAGCCCTACCCCCTCTTGGGATTTGTACTTTGTGTTGGAAAAACATACTGTTCCCCCATTTGAACCAGCAATGAGCTGCGATTTACACTTCCTCTATTGGAAGACGTTATTTTTGGTTGCTGCTACTTCAGCTCGAAGGATTTCGGAGTTTCAGGCTCTAGTATGCAAAGAGCCTTATCTTATTTTCCACAGGGACTGGGTGGTCCTCAGGACAAATCCTATGTTTTTTTACCAAAGGTGGTGTCAGAAGCCACACTGAACCAATCAGTGGAGCTTCCAGTTTTTTTCCGTCCCCTACGAACAGAGGTGAGGCACTCCTGCACACCATGGATGTCCATTGGATCCTTTGGTGTTACACATACTGAACAAAAGATATCCATAGCTGCGATCATCTCTTTGTTTCCTTTGCCCCAGGTCGGCAGGCAAAGCTGTTTCTAAGCAGGGCCTTTCCAATTGGTTTGTTAACTGTATTCGCTGTTACCAAAAGTATGATAAACCTCTGCCGGGTCCTGTCAGAGGTCATTCTACCAGGGGCATGGCTGCTTCCACTGCCTTTTTGTGGAACATTTCCGTGGCTGATATCTGCACCACAACAACTTGGAGTTCTGTCCATACCTTTACCAAACACTAGTCTGGACATTGCTTCTTGGCGGAGGGCAGGTTTCAGCCTAGCTGTCTTGCAGGGCCTTCTGTCCTAGGCTGGGTCCATTCCTGTTCCCAGTTTTGTTGGGAGTTTATTTTTCTCCTCCTCCTCCTCCTCCCTTGTTTCTCTCTGTCTCTCTCTTATGAGGGACTGCTTGGGATTCAGTCCTATATGCAATGACCTACTGAAGGAACCCTCTTGAAGTAAGATAGTACAGTTGCATAGAAACTTATCATTCTTCGAGAGAGGTTCCTTCAGTAGGTCATATTTTTCCTTCCCTCCTTCATTCTTTTATTTTATACACAGGGACTCCAAATCCTGTTTACTCCTGCTGTCAGGCCTCTTCCAGGCTCCAGGCGGGAGAACTGGAGGGTGAGCATAGGGACCACCCACTATATACGGCTACGCTGATGTCGGTCACGTGACATTGGGTGGCCGGTCCCCCATCAGGTATTGCTAGAAAAGTCTGCCGTGCGGCCCAGATGCCAGGTGGCACTAGTCCTATATGTAATGACCTAGTGAAGGAACCTCTCTCGAAGATCTACTGTTATGGTAAATTCCTACGTAACTGAACTTTTAGAACCGTGCCAAGTGGCCTTGTAGTTAATTCTTGTGACATTGCTATTTTTCTGTATTGTATGTCCTGTCTAGATGTGGAACCTTTGTAAATGAGCATCCAGCTCAAAGGTTGTTTCCGAATCAATAAACTTGAAACTTGAAAACGGTAGCATGTACACCGTGAACAACAAGGGCGACAAGACCAACCCCTGTGGAACTCCACAGAGCAAAGGCTTGGGGTAGATGAAGCTAACCCCATGGTCACCCTCTGCACTCTGCCTGTCAAGTATGACCTGAACCAGTTGATAACACTGCCAGACAGGCCACACCAGTACTGCAGGCGGTCAAGCAGCACCTTATGGTCCATGGTGTCAAATGCTACCGAGAGATCCAGGAGGACCAGGATGGTACACTCTCTCTCCTGTCTCTCACCATTAGGAGATCATTAAGCACCTTCACCAGGGTGGTCTCCTTACTATGTCCAGTTCAAAATCCAGACTGGAAAGACTTCTAAGTGGAGGAGGAGGAGGTAAGACGTGTCTCGAGCTGAATGGCCACCACTTTTTCTATAATCTTTCCAAAAATGGGAGGATGGGAGGTTAGAGACTGGTCTGTAGTTGTTGAGACACTCCGGGTCCAATGAGGGTTTCTTCATTATGGGTCTAACCAAGACCTCTTTCAAGGCCAATGGAAGGACCCCACTCCTCAAGCACTCCGGTCGATCTCAGCCACCACAGATCCAGTCTGTTCCAAACATCCGACCAAAGGTCTGATTGGGCCTGGGTCTAGATCACAATGTTTTGGTCGCAGCCTTGAGACAATATCCACCACCACCTCCTCCATTCCAACTGGATCGAACACGGCCCAGACAGGAGGAGTGTTCCGACAAGCCTCAGAGTGAACCCTGCAGTCCCTTTGAGTAACGCTGGAGGAGATCTCTGCTCTGATAGAGGACACCTCGCACCTTGTGCTATAACCTGCTCCTCCTGCTCAGAGACAGGCAGGATGTAGTAGCCTGGCTACCATGTGGAAGAGCTGAGCTGGTCTGTTCCTTGCCGTTGTAATCTCCCTTGACAAAAAATATGCCTTCTTTCGGGAGATTGCCCCTGATAGTCAGTATAATGTGGCCTCAGGTCCAATTTGTCCTCCATCAGGCCAGATCCCCTCCATCTCTCCAATCACCGACCCTTAGTCTTTAACTCCCTAAGTTCCCCGTCAAACCAGAGAAGTCTCCGATGAGTAGATAAGGGGCGGACATGAATGGGTGTGATTGAGTCAAAGGCGGCAGTGACAACCCCATCATAGGCCACCACTGCATCCTCTATTCCAGTCGCACACGCAGCCTCTACACTGAATAGGTCCAGCACTGCCTGTAGTCCTGTTGGGGGCAGTCCCCATAAAGGGCGGTACCGGATCATCTCTAAAGAGGATGGACCCTCAGGGGGGCCCTAAACGTGAACCCCACGGTGCTATGCTCTGACCAAACTACCGGATCTACACTGAGATCATTGACCTCAAGGCCCAAAGTAAACAAATCTAGTGTGTGGCCACATGAGTGTGTCACTGAGGTGAATATCTGCACCAGGCTCAATACCTCCATATTCTGCAGGAGATCGCACCCAAATGGCAAGAGTCCATCATTGACCCAGGCATTGTATTCCTCCAGAATTAGCTATCTGGGGGACTCCAGCACCAGGCTGGCGACAAAGTGTCCGATCTCCCCCAGAAATTCTCTCTCGCCACCCAGTAGGCAGTAGACCAGGAGGATCCTGTAACCTGTGCCAGGACCCCCACATGCAGCAACACACTCAAATGACCTGGTAGGACCCATAGGTAGCTCTGTGAGGCCCAAGCTAGATTTAAAACAAATGGCCACCCCCTGCCAGATCCTTCCTTTGGGGTGTGTATCACGGAGTACCCAGCTGATACCACTGCCTCCAAAATGGGAGCAGCATTCTCGTCCAGCCAGGTCTCCGTGATGCAAGCCAGCCTCCCACTAGCCCATATCCAGATGGGCAGACAGCAGCAGTCTCCTCTACTAGTACTCCACACTACAGTACTTCCTGATATGGGACAGATTTGCCAGTCAGGGGACAGGAGTGGAGGTCACTCGGCGTCAGAGGTCAGGTCATCAGGCCACAGCCACCATGCTACATGATGTCGCAAGTCACGCGGGCTGCTGCTCCTCAGTCTGCACTACTCATTCCTCGACCTCCGATCACACTGCCTAATTACTATTAACTTTATTCAACTTGTTCTTTAATCGATCAGACTAACTGACCAGGACGGAAGGACTCCTTAAACTTGGAAACTGAACTGGAGGATAAGGTCGGACAGACTCTGGAGACCGCGCTGGAGGAAGATTCCCCTCATCCCTAGGCTGCAGCTGCAGGGCCTGGGTGGGCTAGGGGAAACGGTGGGTACTCTGACTGTCTACACTCATTTAAATTGAGTTGAGAAGCAACAACTATCTTCTTGTTTTTTTACTGAGCTGCAATCCACCTGAGTGGTGTACAGTTATTGCTTGTTTTGAACTGTCTGTCTGGACTGTACATTGTACATGAACATGATATATGATTATACTGTATCCCTTTAAAAAAAAAAAAATCACCAGAGCTGGTGTACAGTGTGTCCTCCTGACCTGACTTGACTGCAGAATGTGTGTGGTGTTGGGGGTAGGCGTGTGTGTGTGTAACAGCACACAGTGAAATGACAACTAACTAAAGCTAAGTTCTTCCGAGTCCTGACAGGCATCACACACACAAAGCCAAGCCAATTGCTCAGCTGTTCAAAAAGTTATTTTAATTTTGGAAATGAAGATTTAAATCACTATGGTCTAAGCTTATTTACCAGCACAGGCTGCAGTTCCCCTATATGTTGAGGCTTGGTGCCTCTTCCTCAAGTCAGTGTGTTACCCCATGCCCGGATTAAGCAGCCACCCATGTTAATTAAAGACTAGCCTGGGGGGAGGGGGGGGTGCCTGCCTGATGGTATTCATCTTCAGGGGCTGCAGTCTGAATTTAGAGGGAGGGTATACAGTGGAATGCACCTAATTTCATTATGTAAGTCAGTACTATTACAAGTAAAGTGCTAAGCTGTTAAACAATTTTTATAGTCTTTTTTAATTAAGCGGCATGGTGGCGCATTATTTATTTAAATATAAATTCACTCATTTATTGATTTATGTATGTCTTATGATGGAATGGGAGGGTGAGGGATCCCAGTCCTAAAGGTGTGTCCCGGGCCCAGAAATTTCTATCGGCACCCCTGCAGACCAGTAAGCTTCACATCCATTGTGGGACAACTTATGGAATCAGCCCTGAAAGAGACGATGGTGACTTTCTGGGAGGACAGTGGACTCCAGAACGGTCAGCAGCATGGGTTCATCTCAGGTAGATCCTGCCAGACCAGCCTAGTAGAATTCTACAGCTGGGTAACGAGGGAACTAGACAAAGGCCATGCAGTGGATGTACTGTATTTGGACTTCAGCAAGGCCTTTGATTTAGTGCCTCATGGGCGGCTGGGTGGAAAGTTGGAATATGTGGGGGTAGGGACAAAGATGATAAACTGGATCGTGAACTGGCTGAAGGGGAGGCAGCAGTGGGTGGTGGTGGTGGACCTCTCTTCCCCAAGGGCAGTGATGAGCAGTGTGCTGCAGGGCCCAGTGCTGTTTGGAATATTCACAGTGAATATCCCACATGACATTAGGAGCCATGTCAGTCTGTTCGCAAAGGATACGAAGATGGGAGCGGTGGTGCATAACATAGAGGGGTGGGAGGGGCTACAGGAGGACCTGACCAGACTGGAAGAGTGGTCGGATAAGTGGCAATTGGGTTTCAATGTGAAGTGCAAGATTATGCATGTCTGAGTAAGGAACTTGGGCAGTGGTTACCAGTTGGGAGGAGTTCAGCTAGGGATCACAGAGGAGGAGAAGGATCTAGGTGTGGTTATAACAGGGAACATGAACAACTCGGCTCAGTGCAGGAAAGCGGCAACAAAAGCCAACAAGATGCTGCGGTGTATTGCGAGAGGAATCTCATCCAGAAATGGGGAGCTGATCCTGCCGCTGTACAGGTCACTTGTCAGGCCACACTTGGACTAATGCATGTAGTACTGGCGTCCTTTTTTGAAGAAGGATATCAGATTACTGGAGGGGGTGCAGCACAGGGCAACAAAGATGGCCCAGGGGCTGGAGGGCCAAACCTACAAGGACAGGCTGTCCGAGTTGAATATGTGCACCCTGGAGGAGAGGAGGGAGTGGGGAGATATGATAGAGACCTTCAGATACTTTAAAGGCAATTATCAGAACAGGCACAGAAGGGGTATTTAAGCTGAGGAAGAGGAGGGACACGAGAGGGCATGGTGTCAGATTGGAGTGGGGAAGATATCGGAGTGAGATGAGGAGGCATTTTTTCACAGGGAGGGTGGTGGCGAAATGGAACACTCTACCCGAGGAGGTGGTATCCCGTAAGATGGTAGGCAGTTTCAAAAAGGGAAGGGACATGGTGCGAGGGGGGGTAAAGGAGAGAGGGTAAGGGGCGGCTGTAATATAAGGGTGATAGGTGTGCATTCAAGCAGACTTGACAGACCATGAGGCCTGTTTCTGCTGGCAGTTTCATATGTTTGTAAGTGAACTGCGGAGATAAGGGGGCGTGAGCAAAAAAAAATAATTCTGCATAGATTTTGTAGGCAAAGTAATTGATTTTTGCAGAACTTAAATCAGCTGATTTTGAAAACTCCATGGCCCTTTGCTGAAAACCAACTTAAAAATGTAACCCTTTTTGCCATTTCTACTCATGTTGCAAAATGCTTAAGTATGTCCTGTGTTTTTTTGTTTTGTCTTTTTAAGAAAAAAAAAATGTTTTAAACACGGCCAAAGCATATTCTGGGAATGTTCGAGCTAATACTTGTTTGTTCTGGCAGGGCAGTTTCTGCAGCATCTGTATGTCCTTAACTAGTGATGTATTCAGATATGACTTTGATACACGACATGCTTTTGTTGGCGATTACTCTGGTCAAATTACACTTCTGAAACTTGAGCAGAACACATGCACGGTTATTACGACTCTTAAAGGACATGAAGGTAAGGTGCTTGTAGGAGTACTGGACATGCTGGGGCGAAACAGCACTACAGTATCTCTTTTACTGCTTAGGTTTTCTGTAGAAACTGTACCCCTCACCTGTCATCCGCATATGTAGACACAGAATTCTATCCCGTTGCTACTCCTCTGCAGTCACATTATACTGTATGGTTAGCGCATATCAAAAAAGCTGTTGAACCACAGTAGAAATAGCAGTGACATTAGAAATTCACTGCACCATAACTAGTGATCTCATTACTGTGTTCTTACTATTTTTCGATTGTACAACCTTGTGCTTAAAACACTGCTTGATCAGTCCAGTGCAGCCACCACCTCTTCTCACTCCAAAACAGAAACATACCATGTTGGTTAAAATTGGAGGGGGAAAAAACACTCCATGCCCAGCTGCTTTATGCTTACCCACCCATTGCTACAAACAGTGCTTATATGGTGTGCAGTTGGCGTTTGTTACTTTTTTTAAACGCCCATTGCCGGGTGATGATCCTTACTCTGTAACTCTTTTCATTTGACTGAGCATTTCAGTCAAACAGAAGCATTTATATAGGGGTCATCCTCACCCAATGCAAGACGTTTTAAAAAAGTAACGTAAAATACAGTTGCTTGCAAAATAACAAGTACTGTTTGTGGCACTGGTTGGGTGAATTGTAAGCTGCTAGGTATTTCTGTTTTTTAATATTTTATCAAACTGGCAACTTTGTGTTTGGGAGAAGCAGTGCTCATAATTATAACTTTTTTAAGTGGTTAAAAAACATATACTGTCATAAAAAAATGATGTAGATTTATATGTGTGTGTACATAGATATATAAATATAATTGGATGGAAAACCATGCACAGATAAGGAGCATGTTTCCATTTTGGGGTTATTTGGGGTTTTCTTTTTGTTAGTCTTTTCTGCCCCCTGTCCTATAGCCTTCTCTACTGGTCACCCCAGCCCCATCACCCCGGTGTCCTCCATGGCTCACCTTATCTGCGTCTGCCCTAGGGTTTGCCCCCTGGTGGGATACTTCCGACTCCTGCCATTGAAACTGATTCGGTTTAGCAGGACAAGGCCTAGATATCTGGGTACGGGGTCTGCAGTTGACCAGCGTCATCCTACCAGTTGGTCAGACCTCTTTCTTGTTCTTCCCCAGCAGGTGCGGACATGCAGTGCTGTCAAGATGCATGTCACATGTTCCTGCATGACGGGTGTTGATTGCTGCCACACCATCTTGCATGTCTGGAGTCCATGGACTTCCTTCACTAGGGGTCAAGCGTATGCTGGCTCTTGCATCTCCCCACCCCGGAAGTGGAGCACAGTCCTACAGGTGCTCGTGCCTCCTCTCTCTCTTGCCGACCCTCTGATGCCTTGAGTTTGTTTCCGAACATGGGTCATTGGCACCACAAGTAGTAATGCCAGTGGCATGCCAGCCCATCTTGGGGTTCTGATAACAGAAGAGACCTCTTGGGCTTAGCTGTCAAGGTCAGTAATGTCATCAGAACCCCTCAGTGTAAACACAGCCTTGCTGTGCATGGTTACCCATCCATTATACTGTTTATTTGAAGCAATTTTGTGTATCCAGAAAATAGCTTTTAAAATATAAAAAATACAGTTCAGCATATATTTAATGAATTTATTACTCTACCTTTATTCATTACTACTCAGGACGCTGGCATAAATCCAGAGTCATTGTCTCCAGACTTCTTCTGTTCCTTCTGCTTTAGCCTCCAGTGAAGTCACAGTCCTCAGTTTATGACATGGCAATGTGTTGCCATGGGTATGATATCGCAAGCAGAAGATTGGTACCTCATTGGATGTGATGGCAGCAGGGACAGCGAACAAACATCATGTGTTCTTGCAAATATCCTAAGTAATAAAGGATGAGGGAAAATAAATAAAATCAATGAAATAGAAGTTGAATTGTATGTGTAGATCTTAGCGTAAAACATTTTCCTGAATGCTGTCTAATCACTTTAACCACTGGAAATAAAAAATACACTTTGTGTTATTTGCACTTTGATTTTCTTCCCCTATGCTGCTGCACTAAGAAACAGCGTTAAGAGTCAGCTACTAATCATTCAGAAATTTCAAATCACAACAGTGCAGCAAGTTTCCAGTCCTTCACGAGTCTGGCATGAGGATTTGTTAACTCAGAGCAGTTTCATGGAGGAATGGATAACTGGATGGAAGAGCGGAGTATCTTGGTATGGTACCATTCAGCTAATAATGACATGGGAGTGACATAAGGAAGGATGCAGTCATGCAATATTCCTGCCGCTATCTAAGAGTATTGCTGTGAGTACTGGTACAGTGGAGCAGTAGAGAGAGTGGGCTCTGAGCAGGTTCTGTAGCTCAAGGGATTACTGTTAACCAGCTGAAGAACTCCATTTCCTTGTGCATGACATACCTTTTGTTTTTGAATAGTGTCTCACATGTAGCTGCCTTGGAAACTGGCATATCTGGGGACATTAAAATATTTAGTTACTGATCAACATCAATCAGTAATATGTTAATACATCTATGGAATCCACTGTTGCGGTTGTAAGAGTGATCTAATGTGTAGTCTTAGGGTATTTCATCTGCTCACCTTTTGTTCGCAGTTCTCACACTCTAGGACTGTGTATGAGGCCACTTTTACAGCCCTAAGAGTTGTCTCTGCAGGTGTAATTACATATATAGTGGCAAATGGCTATTGAAAAGTTATAACTGACAAAAATATTTCTTAGCTTCAGAGTGACCTCTTAGATTATGGTGGGGGTCATTCTGTGGCATGGACTGATAAACCTTAGAGACTGCCCATTCATCTCCTTTCACTTACAGTCTGAGCGGATGTTTGAAACTAGGCACACAGTGGGAAGAGGCTAGAGTATTGGCCAGTTGTCCCAGTTGAATCATGCCTTTTATAGACACAACTCTCTCCTCTATTTTTGTTTTCTTTGCAGGCAGCATAGGGGCCTTGTATTGGGAACCAGTGCAGCGGTTACTCTTCTCAGGAGCATCTGATCACAGTATAATCATGTGGGACATTGGAGGACGAAAAGGCCGAACGTTGCTGCTCCAGGGTCATCAGTAAGTGCTGCAGTATTACTGTTTTAAATCTCCCAAATTATGCCCGTTATAGCATTTGATCTTGGGGCCTGGCATTATTAGTTTTTATTAACCAGGTAGGCACACTAGAAAATGAAATGCCTATTTTCAGGTACGACCCCAGAGGTTACAATGGGGTAATACAAATGGATGAGTTACAGTACAAAAGATATCCACAGGTACTATTAATTGGAATATACAGAAACAATATCAAAGTACTTAAAATAAGTACAGCAGGAACAAAACAGTAGTACTACAAAGTAAGCAAGAGCAAGGTACATAATATGAGTCAGTACAGTTAGAAAAGGCAGTATAACAGTTTGGTTCAGTACTAGTATAAGACTTAAAGTAAGTGCAAAATGCATATAGAACAAGGAGCATTGTTGAGGCACAGGTCAGGAAGCATAAAACCAGGAGCGTTTTAAAGATACGCAAATGTCATTTTATTATTAACAGCAAAATAAAAAATTGTTCAGTATTACTATTTACAGTGGCAGTACAAATATAGAAATCAGAGTCCTTCTTCCGAGTGATTCCTCTCAGTTTCAAATCTCAGTCTCTGTCTCTCCCTATTGCAAAACATTGCAGCTCTTTTATAACAAGTCTTTGCAGGGAGCTCGTTAGGAGAACATTCTGCTTCTCACACAGTGTTTTTGTCAGTTTCAGCAGGTGCAGCAAAAACAATTGTGACCCAGAACTGACCTCTTGTTGACATCTCTGCAAAAGGCTTAAAAACTGCATTTCAGGTTAACCCCTTTAGTTCCAAACAACTTTTTGCAATCATTTCAACAATATAACTATATACAGTTTTAAACAAAGGGATCCCAGTATCAATGACATTTCCACATAAAGAGTCTCATATATTTTTATACCTGCAGATATGCAAGCTGGTCCTCACACCATGCTGGCGACCCGTGTTTGGGAACGAGCGTGGGCTGCGGGGGGTTTGGTAGGGGAGGAGAAGGATCGAGCGTCCGAGGGACTGCTTTCCTTCTCTGGGGAGGGGGCGTCAGTGTTCGGTCTATGACTGGCCCCTAGTGGAGGCTGGGGGGGGCAGCATACCGACGCTGCAGAAAGAGGGGTGGAGATGGGGCAGATGCCTGGAGGGCGAGCGTGTGGACGCGTGTGCGCTCCCTCCATCTGTGTCATTGCACGCCTCATCTTCAGGGGGATTGAAAAGTGGAAAAATGGCTCTAGTCGGGTAGCATGAGTTGCTGACCTCCATGGCCCGACCCTGAATGGCACCTCCTCGTCCGGATCCCTCCCGGTGAGTAGAGCTACGGGGGGGGAGGGCTGCACACCACCCCGCCACGGGGCGTAAGCCATGGGGGAATTGAGGAGGTGGCCTGATGGGTGTGTGGGCTGGGAGGTTGATCAGGATGTCCCAGCCAACCACAGCCAAGGGAGAAAGAGTAAGCTAAAAAAAAAAGATATTCAAGGGGGAAGAAAAGACAGCACAGCAAGTGAAGGCAGAGAGATAGCGAGAAGCAGAGAATTGTGAAACCGTTGGAGTAATCAGTTCCAAGGTCTCACAAGAAAATTTGGTTGCGCAGCCAGACAGATAAGAAACAGAAAAGGAGAGGATGGAACAGACCCTTGCGTTTAAACTCTTTCTGCATAACAAATGGGGCAGGGCCTTATTCAGCCCTGTCACAAGCACAGCTTGCCCAACAGGGAAAACAAGAGGAAATACTTAGGCCCACAAGGCATTGGATTAATAACAACAGATAGCGGGAGGGAGTTCCAGAGCCTAGGAACACATCCAACAAAGGCCTGATGTCCCATGGTGGTGCAAGTTTTAGGAATAGAAGTTATTGGAGATGGCATTAAGGGCAAAATGTGCCTAGTTGCGGATGACACCAAACTATGTGGGAGAGTGGACACTGCTCAAGGGATACAGGACCTACAGGAAGATCTGGAAAAGCTAGGGAGGTGGTCCAGGATCTGGCAGCTTGGCTTCAATGCCAAGAAATGCAAAGTTATGCATATTGGAGCCAAGAATCCTAGGACAGAGTACTACCTGGGTGGAGTCACAGTATCTGCATCAGAGGAGGAGAAGGACCTGGGAGTGATGACCACTTGACCTGAAGCACTCCACGCAATGCAAGAAAGCAACAGCAAAGTCAAACAAGATGCTGGGATGCATATCTAGGGGAATCAGTAGTAGGAGAGCGGAGGTTATACTGCCCTTGTACAGGTCACTGGTAAGGCTGCATCTAGAGTATGGAGTTCAGTACTGGTACCCACACCTCAAAAAGTACATTAACCTGCTGGAGAAGGTCCAGAGGAGGGCTGCAAAGATCATAGCTGGTCAGCAGGGTAAGGCATATGAGGAGAGATTGAGGGCACTGAACAAGTACTCCATGGAAGACAGGAGTGAGAGAGGGGACATGATTGGTATCTTCAGGTACTTGAAAGGGATAAATAAGGTTGATAAGGAGAGTCTCTTTAAGCTGAGTGGCAGCCATAACACAAGGTGGCACAGTCTTAATCTAGAGGGTGGGAGATTTAGGAGGCAGGTCAGGAAGCACTTCTTCACAGAGAGGGTGGTGGACACTTGGAATGCACTGCCAGAAGAGGTAATCTCGTTGAAGACAATAGGGAGCTTTAAGAGAGGCTGGGACAGGTATAGGGGAGAGTAAGGATCATGGGTAGGGAGGATGAGAGGAGTGGGCAGAGGGGGCAGGAACAGTAGCTCAAGCTGTGGACCCTGCAACACGAGCAGACTTGATAGACCAAATGGCCTTCTTCTGCTGGCTTCTTCATGTTTTCATATGTAACCGCAAGCTGGGACAAGTGACTCAATCTAAGGGGATATAAGGTTAGTAGCCTTTAACTTCTCAGCAAAGATGATAGGGGTGGTGGTATGGAGTACCTTATTTACAGAACACTCCAACACAAAGTCACGACTATTTGAGGGGCATAACCAACCAAGTTTGTTGTAAAGCTCACAGTGATGTGTGAGATAGGCTGCAGAGAGGGCAAAATGACATACTGTATATTATTGTACACAACATCCCATTTAGACAAAAGGGACTTGGCAGCATTAGTGTAAGTAAGGAGTCCGTAATTAAGGGATAGCAAAAGCACTCCCTTAGCAAGTACCAGACAAGCAGCAGAGGTGAGGAAGTGCTCGGCTCTGTAAGCCATACCAATTTTTCCATTCACAGCCGTGCATACATAAGTGATATGCGAGGAGAGATCCAGTTGGAGGTCAAGGGTGACACCAGGGTACTTAAAGGAAGAGACAGCAGTCGGGGGGCAAACCATCGTAGAAGATGATGACGTCACTGGAGTTGTGCTAAGGCAACCCCGTTCTGGACCACCATTAAGCAGAGGATGGATCCCCTGTTAGGATTGACTGACTTGTTTACAGCGGAGATATGCCTGTTGAGGGATGTCTCTTGCATTCCAGTGCTGAATAGGAAGTATTACATGGCTTTAACTTCAGCATCAGTTAAGAAGGTGGTCCTTAGGCACTGGAAGGATACTTCCAAAATCACTTATGTCCAGTGGTTACAGGAGCTACTTGCTAATCTTAGAACGGAGAGAACCATTGCCAGTCTCCAAAATAAGTTACGAAAGTTTAACAAAATTTGGGGTCCTCTACATACATTATATTCTTTACAGTCCTACGGGTGATTCTTCCTTTCTCACAGACTATTGTGGTACTGGGGTAGATTGCTGTGCTATGGATATAGGGGTTATAGGGGGTAGGGGATAGGTGGAGGGAAGGTAGGATGAGAATGAATCCTCGTAACTTCTGTATTCATGTTAAGTCTATCATGTATATCATAAGGTGGATTTATTCTCTGTAATGGAAAACTTTAATAAAATTTGAATGGAAAAAAAAGATGATGATGATGATGATGGCAGAAGGGGACCTGTGGTCCATAGAGTCTGCCCTAGCGAGGTATCCCAGGACCTATTGTGCATCAGTGTTCTGCCCTAGACACCCAGCCTAGCCACCTTGCCAGTGCCATGTGTTTATTCCCAATGCTTGTCCCACCCATGCTTAAAGCTTGATACTGACTTTGCAGACACCACCTCGAGAGGTAATCTATTCCAAGGTTCCACCACCCTCTCTGAGAAGTAACACTTTCTGATGTCCCTCTTGAACACACCACCCTTCAATTTCCACTTGTGCGCTCTTGTGGTAGAATTGACATTCTTGGCAAAAGGCTAAGCTTCTGGCACCTTGTTGATGCCTTTAAGGAACTTGAAGGTCTCAATCATATCCTCCCCTCGCCCTCCTAGTCTCTGCTGAGTACAATTTCAGAGCCCCAAGCCTCTCTTCATATGTGATTTCCTGATAGCCATGTGTATCTTTTTTGTTGCCCTTCTGTAGACCACTTCCAATCTATCAATGTCCTTTCTTAGGTGAGGCCTCAATAATTGTACACAGTACTCCAGATGAGGCCTCACTAATGACCAGTAAAATGGTAGTATCACCTCCCTGTCCCTGCTGTCTATCCCCCTGCCAATGCATCCTAACACCCTGCTAGCCCTGCTGTAAGCCTTATTGCACTGACTTTGCTGCTTGAGGTCATCCCTAATGATGACTCCCAGATCATGTTCCTCAGCAGAGGAGCTCAGCTGGACTCCATTTAGCCAGTATTCTTCCTTGGGGTTGGCCCTACTCAGGTGCATCACCTTACACTTCTTAGCATTGAAGTTTAATTGCCATATTTGTGACCATCTTTCCAACTTCTTTAGGTCCTCCTGCAGTTGTCTGACTCCCACTGTACTATCCACTCTTCCGCTGAGTTTTGTGTCATTCGCAGACAGGGCGATGTTGCCATTTATGCCCTCACTGATCTCACTAATGAATACATTGAAGAGGACCGGCCCCAGGACCGACCCCTGAGGCACCCCACTGGTGACCTGCCTCTCGTTAGATTTCACCCCGTTTACTACCACCAGTTATTTTCTGTCCCTCAGCCAGCTCAGTACCCACTTTACTATCTGTTCTGCTACTCCAAGGTCTTCTAGCTTTTTTAAGAGGCATCTATACGAACATACGAATCTGCCAGCAGAAACGGGTCTTGTGGTCTGTCTAGCCTGCTCGAGTGTGCAGCTAGCACCCTTAAACTGCAGCTACCCTACTCACCTTCACCCCCCTCCTTAACCCCTCCCCGCGCCCTGTCACTTGCCCTTTTAAAGATAGCCACTGTCCTGCAGGATACCACCTCCTCTGGCAGTGTTCCATTTCAACACCACCCTGTCTGTGAAATTATGTCTCTTCGTCTCTCTCCTAAATCTACCCCCTTCAACCTTAGTCCATGCCCTCATGTTTCCCTTCATTTCCTCAGCCTAGATAACCCATCTGTGCCAGATTTGTTGATCCCCTTCAAGTATCTGAAGGTCTCAGTCATATCCTCCGATCCCTCCTCTCCTCCAGGGTGTACAAACTCAAATCCTTCAGTCTGTCCTCGTAAGTTTTATCTTCCATCCTCTGGATCATTTTTGTCACCATATGCTGCACCCCCTCCAGTAGCCTGATATCCCTCTTCAGGTACAGACGCCAGTACTACATGCAGTACTCCAATTGTGGCCTGACCAATGACCTGTACAGGGGCATGATCATATCCTGGTGTCTGGACGAGAAACCTCTTGCAATACACCCCAAAATCCTGTTGGCCTTAGCTGCTGCCTTCCTGCACTGAACAGAATTGTTCATGCATTCATGCTCCTCATTACTATCACCCCTAGGTCCTTTTCTTCCTCAGTGACACCTAGCCGAACCCCTCCCAACCAGTATTTCCTCCTAGGGTTCTTTGTTCTGAAGTGCATAACCTTACACTTCTTCACATTGAAGCCCAATTGCCACTTCGCCGACCACTCCTCTAGTTTCAGGTCCACCTGTAGCCCCTGCCACCCATCTATATCATCCACCGCCACCACTATCTTTGTATCACTCATGAACAAACTGATCCTGCCTGTAACTCTGTGTGAGATATCCAATATGAACAGTCCAAGCAGCCAGACCCAGCACAGAACCTTGCAGCATTCTGCTGCTCACTACCCTAGGGGATGAGAGTTTCCCCCCCCCCACCACCACCCTTTGCTGCCTCCCCTTCAGCCGGTTCACAATCCAGTTTACCATCTTTGCCACTACCCCCACATATTCCAACTTACCCCCTAGTCACCCATGAGGCACGGAATCAAAGGCCTTGCTGATGTCCAAGTACAGGACGTCCACTGCATGGCCCCTATCCAGTAACCCTTGTTACCCAGTCATAGTACTCAGGTTGGTCTGTCAGGATCTTCCTGAGATTAACCCATGCTGTTGCCCATCCTGGAGTCCATTATCCTCCAGAAAGGTCACCAGTCTCTCCTTTAGGATCACTTCCATAGGTTTACCCATGATGGAACTGATGCTTACAGGTCTGTAATTGTCTGGTTCATCCTTTGAGTCACTCTTGTGGATAGGCACCACACAAGCCACCCTCCAGTCTTGTGGTACACACCCTGTGTCCAGGGAGGTACTGAACAGGTCCACTAGTGGCCCAACCAGCACCTCCGCCATCTCTCTCAACACCCTGGGGTGAATGCCATAAGGACCGGGTACCTTATCCACCCTTAGCGCCTTCAGACCCTCCAGCACCCTACACTTCATAATCCTCCTGTTAGTCACCCTTCCCCCCGTACCCACCCTCCCCATCCACGGTGGTAGTTGCCCATCCTTCTCCTTCATGAACACAGAGCAGAAGTACTAATTGGTCCTTCTGCCTGTTCCGTCCCCTTCACCCACTCCACCGTCCCTCTTAGAGGGCAGCTGTCGACTAGCCCTTCACTGACACATATACCGCAACTGACCTGGCCAGGAATCATTTTCCATAAGTGATTCCTTTGTGGGTTACCATTTAAAAATGTTATTTTACTCGTAACTTTATTCAGCTGAAAACAGAATCCTACAACGCGCCCACGCCCGGCCTGCAGCGCCTGGCAAAAAACAGGCGAGTTCCATCCTACCTCCCACGCCCCACACACAGCCCATTTTGTGACATCAGTAAACAAAGGCTGCGTGTGTGTACCAGAATGACTTGAATGGGGTGATTTTCCCAAAGGCTGTATGCATCTTTAATGTCAGGATTTTAGAAAGCAGCGACCGCTCGAGTAAGAGGCCCTCTTGGTCGGGCGGTCACTGTTCTTAAAATCTGACATTAGATATACTCTTACCCCAGGGAAAATCGCCTCTATTCAATTCAATGGGTCATGCACATGCAGCCTTGTTTACTGACATCACAAACGGGCTGTGTGGGGCGTGGACGTAGGATGTGGAACTCGCCACGCTTTTTGTCAGGTCGGAATAAAGTTACAAGTAAATAACTTTTTTAAACAGTAGCCCACAAAGGAATCGTGTATGGAAAACAAGTCCTGATCAGGTCAGTTGTGGGATATGTGTCAGTGGGGGGGGGGGCTAGTTGAGAGCGTAGAAGCTACTCTTTAATCCGCACGATCTGGTCCCTGCAGCTCCTTTTCTCCCTTATGTATTGAAGAAAATTTCTTCACCCCCTTCCCTGCTGCCCTGCACCAGCCTCAGCTCCCTGGTGGGCTTGGCCGCTCTGACTAGCCTGATTACCTCCCCGGACCTCCTCTCATACAACTCCCTGTCCTGCCCCATCCCTGTCCTCTTGAACCTCCAAAAAGCAGCCTTCTTTGCCCTCACCCCATCCAGCACCTTCCTGCTCAGCCAACGTGGCTTTCTACCTCTAGTCTTTTTGCTCACTGTCCTGGTACATGCTTCAGTAGCCTCCCTCAGTCCAAGTTTAATTCTGTCCCACTTCTGTTACGCATCCATCTCTGGCCTAATCCCTTCCAGGTGCCCTTTCAGGATTTCCCGCATCTTCCCAAAGTCCGCCCGTCTGAAATCCAACACCCTTGCCCCTGAACCTACAGCCTCTCAGCTCAAGCTGAGCGTGAACCACACCGATTGGTGGTTACTCCCAGCTAGTGGGTCCTCCACCCTTAGGTCCCTCATTGTCTCCCCATTCATTAGTACCAGGTCCAGTGTATTTCCTAGTCGAGTTGGCACACCGACCATCGGTGCCAGTTAACTCTCCTAGATCGCATCCAGTAGTACCTACTCCCTGGCACATGAGGTGGCTGGGGTTCCCTAATCCACACCAGGTAGATTGAAGTCCCCCACAATCGCCACCTTCCCTTTCCTGCATACCCTTTTGATCTCTTCTGCTAACTCTCTGTCCAAATCCCCTGTCTAAGTTGGTGATCTATACATCACCCCCAGCCTCAGTTTTCTACCTTTAGAGTCTAAGAACTGCATCCACAATGCCTCTGTCCTGCCATCCCCCCGTCCCTTGTACATCTAATCCCATCTCTTACGTAAACTGCTCCCCCTCTCCCCACCCTTCTGTCTTTCCTATATAGTCTGTACCCTGGGATCGTCAGGTCCCAGTCCTGGTGATTGTTGGCCCAAGTCTCTGTGATGGCCACAACATCCACCACCCCTTCGGCTAAGAGAGCCTGTAGCTCAGTTTTGTTCCCCAGGCTTCTTGCATTTAGGGAGACCACCCACCACCCTGTTCCATTCCCTATCCTACCCCATTCCCCCTCATCCTGAGGCCCTCCCCTGCAACACTCACTGTTATCATGGGGGGTCAGCTCATTTGCCTACCCTGTCCGATGACCTTGCAAACTTGCTGCACATTTGCCCCCCCCCAACTAGTTTAAAAAAAAAAAACCTGGATACTATGTACTCCTCCAGCTTTTACAGGTCGCTGTTGTTCCAGGTGTCCCCCCAATCTCCCACCAGTCCATACCTATGAGTATGACACCACTCACCCAGCGAAGAGTTGGAACTCCACTATCCTATCCTTCCTCGCCATGCTCACCCTGGGTACTAGTAGCACTGCAGAGAAGGCCACTGAACTCCCCGTCTCCGTACACAACTTCCCCAGCTCCTCGAATCTCTCCCTAACCACCTCCACTGGACTGTCCCCCAGGTCGTTGGTGCCTACATGCAGCACCACATGGGGTTTCACCCTCCCCCCCTTAACACACCCGAGCAAAGACTGCCATGCCCTGCTCACTGTCGAGCCCGGTACAGATTCCACCCATATTCGACTATGCCATTCCCCCCCTCCCCATCTTATCCCCCTCAGGATTGAGTCCCCTACCACTACAATCCCGCTCCCTCTCTCCCCACTGTATGCCTGCATCTTCCTGCTTACCCATCTGCTTCGAGGTATTCCACTAGGTCTTGCTTGATAAGGGCCTCCATATGTTTACCCACTACTGATGTGAGGCTGATTGGCCTATAGTTACCTGTATTCCCTGTCTCCACTCTTGTGCAGTGGCACCACGTCAGCCACCCTCCAGTCACTTGGAACTACCCCTGACTCCAGTGACCTGTTGAATAGGTGCACGAGAGTCGCTGTCAGCTCTTCTGAAATCTCCCTGAGCACTCTACAGATATGAAGAGCATGGTGAAACCCTGAGTGTATAATTCTTGAGTGTTCTTGATAAGATAGTACACATGTGCCCTCATCTGGAATTAAACCCCTAACCCTTTGCTTGTAAAGCTAGGACACATGCAGTGTGCCATCCAAGGAGCTTAATGAACGCAGCCAAGAACTTTGCCTGAGAGTTGAAATACATAATTTGAGTTTCCTTTAGGTTGAAGACCAGCTTATTAGCAGATAGCCAAGAGTAAATTAGGTGGAAGTCCTCATTCAATTGGGAATTGATAATCTCTGTATTATGGGAACTAGACAAGAGCACCAGATCATCTGCATACAGGGTGGTACTACAATGGATAGGTATGCAGGGAAGATAACTTTACAAACAATGAGAAAATAATGGGACCCAGGATCAAGCCCTGGAGTACACCAACTGAAACAGAAGCCAGTTCTGAGAAAGTTCTATTAAATCTGACCAACTGTTGTCTATTTTGTAAGTAGTTAGCAAACCAGACAATTGAATGGTCAGACAGACCAATGGAATGCAGCTTTGTGCAGAGAAGATCTGATGTTTGGGGGTATCTCTTGCAGAAGGCCACACCTATAGAACTACTGCCATCAGGCACTAGGACCAGCTGGAAACTTTTCTAGCTAGCAGTGTAACTGGGGGCCACCCACTCCGACCTCACTCTCTGACATCAGCCAACTCCATAAAAGTGGGCGGCCCCCTCTCCCTCCTCAGTTCTTTTCCTGCCATTGACCAATGCACGTTGGACTTCCAGAGACTGCGTAAGCTTCAGTCGACCACCATTTTCCTCAACTTTTTCCTTCGAATTTTATTTTATTTTCTTTCTTTCTCACTCTGATTTTCCAACTTTTGGTTGATTCTTTTCTTTTTGTATGTTGGACCTGTCCTCTTCCTCTGTTCAAACCTCCAGGACAAAGTGCACTTGTGGGAAGCAGCTCCTGGAGAAAAACTGCCACTCTGCCTAGATCCGCTACCTCGGGCCTACCCACGACACTCAGGCCTGCACCACCTGTAAGGGCTTTAACCAGGCCACTCAACGCCATTACCAGTGGGCCCTTGAAGAATTCCTCTTGCAGTAGAAGGTCTCCAGTATGGAACGGGAGCTGCAGACCAGAAGTTCCTCTTCTTCTTCCTCTCCGGCCCTGTTTTCAGGGTCACAGCTGTCCTGGGGAGGGGGGTCCACTGGCAAACATAAACACTGGGAAAATTACCATAAAAAAAAAAAACACTGGACCACGTCCTGCTCGCGGTCCCACGCAAGTCTAAGGCCACGGTGGGGTCGTCCGCCTCCTTGGGGGTGGCATCATCTGCCTCTCACGCCATACCTTCCAGAGGGCTACTATTGGCAGCATGGTCTGCTCACCTCTCTGTGTCCAGTGGCAGTACTTCAGGGGCTGGTTCTGCCCAGTCCCCGTGGCCTCTGCTGTTCGGGCCCCTTCTAGTGGCAGAGCCACTGTCAGGAGGCTCCACCAGCTCTTCTCAGACTGGCACAGGTTTGATGAGCTCCAGGTCAACCCAGGCTACCTGTCCACCACCCACTTCAGTGCGGGTGACCTCCTTCATGGCTGTGGACACTACACCTTCCCTGGCACCTCCCCCAACCATTCCAAGATCGCCTTCGCCTGCTCCTGAGGTGCCCATCACTGATGCCACCCTCTGAGCGACAATGGCCTCTCCTAACCTGGCACCTGCACCAGCCAGGCCTCTACTGCCTCTGACGCCTTCTTGGCCACAGCCAGTGCTGGCACAGGACCCTCAACTGATGCCAGCTCTTCTGCCAGCCCCTATACTTCCACCTCCGATGCCGCCGGTTCCTCAACCAACTCCGCTGGTGGGTTACCTGACATCGGTGACAGTGGACTTTCAGTAAGTGCTGTTGTCCCTCTGGAATTTTATGCAGGCATGACTGGCACCACTGCAGGACCAGATCTCACATGGACCTGCGTACCTGGTGCTGCCTCCTGATGTTTTTAGGGTCCCTCCTCCTGTCCCATACAGCTGGCACTTTGCACTCCTCCCATTCTCTCGTTTGGACAAAGGGGACTATCACCTGGACCTCCAACTCCATTTGAGTCCTTGCAGTCCGGCGATGATGAAGACAAGAGGCCTTCTCCCTTCCCCTTGACTGTGTCCTCGGATGAGGAGGAGACCCCAGATACATTCCCAATTCTCCCCACATGACCCATCATTTTGTGGGGTCATGCTCCAGATATAGTCAACCATGGGCTTTGAAACTGAGGAGCTGGACCCCTCCTGACGTCGGTTGTCCACGTACTTCAAGCTGACAGACTCTTCCCCTTTGCTGGTTCCCCCGTTGACAGACACTTGTAAGGATGCCACCATGGCAGCCTGGCATCATCCAAACCTCATACCAGCCATGCTAAGAAGGGCAGATAAACTATACAAGCTGCTTTTTGGGGAACAAACCCAAGCAGACTCAATCATCATCAGTGCAGCACATGACAGTACCATGAGACCGAAACATTTGAGTTCCCTTCCTCCCAACAGGGAATCTCGGAAGCTGGATCTCTTTGGAAAAAGGGCTTTTGCCTCTACCATGTTGGCCATCAGGACCCTTAACTATATAGCCCACATGATCCAATACCAAGATGTCTTGTGGGAACAGACCATGGAGATAGTCAGATCCCCACCTGAAGGTCCAGCTATGCAGCAGCTCCTCCAGGCTCTCAAATCGGGTCAGACGTCAGCCGACATCTCCTTCGTTTAGCCTATAGAAAAATAGAAACATAGAATTTGACAGCAGATAAGGACCATTTGGCCCACCTAGTCTGCCCATTTTCCTACCCAACGGATAAGCTGCAGATCCTAGTTAACCAACAGCCTATTTCCTCCTACCCCCCACTAGAATTGCCTTATGTCTGTCCCATGCATTCCTGAATTCCCCCACTGTTTTTGACTCTACAACCTCCTCAGGAAGGCTGTTCAATGTATCCACAACCCTCTCTGTGAAGAAATACTTACTCACATTACCTCTGAGCTGTCCTCCCTTTATCTTCAAATTGTGCCCTCTTGTTTTTGCACATCTCTTTTTCTGAAAGATGCTATCCTCTTGGACTTTGTTGATTCCCTTGAGGTGTTTGAAAGTTTCTTTCATGTCCCCCTCTTCCTCCTTTCCTCAAGACAATACATCTTTAGTTCCTTTAGTAATTCTTCATATGTCTTCTGATGCAGACCCTGCATCATTTTGGTTGCCTTCCTCTGGATAGCCTCCACCCTGTCTGTCTTTGCAGAGATGGGGTCTCCAGAACTGTACACAGTACTCCAGATGTGGTCTTACCAACTGTCTGTACAGAGGGCCAACAACTTCCTGTTTTCTACTGGTGATGCCTCTCCCTATGCATCCCAGTATCCCCCGAGCCCTCCTTACTGACTTCTCACATTGCTGGCCCACCTTTAGGTCGTCTGATATGACTACCCCCAGGTCCCTTTCCATTTTTGTTGTTGTCAGTATCTACCCCATTGTGTACTCTTCCCCTGGGTTTTTGTTTCCCAGGTGCATTACTTTGCACTTTTGCATTGAATCTAAGCTGCCATACATCTGACCATTCCTCCAACCTTGCCAAGTCCCTTTTCATCCTTTCCACCCCACCTTTTGTATCAACTCTGTTGCAGATATTTGTGTCATCTGAAAAGACATACTTTCCCTTCCAGTCCCTCTGCAGTGTCACTTATAAAGACATTAAAAAGGACAGGCCCCAGTACTGAACCCTGCGGTACCCCACTAGTAACCCTCCTTTCTTCACTGTGGACTTCATTTACTATTACCCCGCTGTGTTCTGTTGTCCAACCAGTGTTTTACCCAGGCTACCACCCTAGGACCCACTCCCAGGCTGGCTAATTTGTTTATTAATCTTTTGTGCGGGACTGTCAAATGCCTTGCTAAAGTCCAGGTAGGCCATGTCCACAGCCCCTCCCTGTTCTACTGCTTTGGTCACCCAGTCAAAGAAATCAATTAGATTTGTCTGACATGACCTTCCCGCTGTGAATCCACTCTGCCTTGGGTCCTGTGCCCCACTGGCCTCTAGGTACTCAACAGTTCTCTCCTTCGGAAGTGATTCCATCATTTTCCCTACCACTGAGGTCAAACTGACAGGTCTGTGGTTTTCTGCCTCTGTCTTGCTCCCACTTTTGTGAAGGGGAATCACATCCACCCTCCTCCAGTCCTCAGGTACCACTCTATCCTCCCATGATTTATTAAAAAGGGTAGTCAGTGGTGTTACTAGTTCTTTCCTTAGTTCTTTTAAAATTCTGGGTGAATCCCATCAGGCCCCATTGCTTTATCCACCTTCAGTTTGAAGAGTTCTTTTAGAACCCTTTTTTCTGTGAAAGGACTAATATAACCCCCCTATTCAGAGTGCTTCGGGTATTTCCCCCTGCTTTTCCATTGTGAATACTGAGCAGAAGTATTTGTTCAGTATCCCTGCTTTTTCACTGTTGCTCTCTGCCCAACCACCTTCCTCTTTGTTCAGCCTCAGTATCCCTGCCTTAGTCTTTCTTTGCTCCCTAATGTACCCATAAAAAGTTTTATCCCCTTCTTAACCGAGTTGGCTATCTTTCCCTCGGTTTGGGCCTTTGCTATTCTGACTGCCTTACCTGCTTCCTTCTGCTTTAACTGGTACAGTTCTCTGTCCTGCTTCTTCTGTGTTTCCTTATACTTCCTGAATGCTTTCTTTTTTTTCCTTACCTTCCCCGCCACTTCTTTTGAGAACCATAGTGTTTTTTTCTTTCGTTTTTGATTTATTTATTTGCTTCACACAAAGACTTGTTGCCTCTGTGATGGTGGTTTTGATGTTTCCCTATGGTTGCTCCACCCCACCTTCTTGCCTGTTTGCTAGTGCTTTTCTGAGGCACTCTCCCATTTTGACAAAATCAGCCCTCCTGAAGTCCAGTACCTTCACTTTTGTGTGGCTTGACTCTACAGCTGAGTTTATCGTAAACCACACTGTTTGGTGGTCGCTTGTTCCCAGATGGCTACCCACTTCAAGATCAGAGATCATCTCTCCATCCCCATTTGAGAGTACCAGGTCTAAGATTGCGCTCTCTCTCTCTCTCTCTCTCTCTCTCAAGTGGGTTCCAAAACTAGCTGTCTGAGGCATGCCCCCTGTGGGGCATCGAGAATGGCCCTGCTCTTGGATGTGGCTGCAGCAAAGGTGCTCCAGTCAACATCTGGCATATTCAGGTCCCCCATCAGCAATATCTCCCCTTCTCTGCCATCCCAAGGATGCCTTCAATCATTTCCTTGTTTATTTCCTCCCCCTGAGACGGGGGGTCTGTATAGAACCCCTGTGCAGATTGTGGAGCCATTTCCAGTCTCCAGGGTGACCCATAATGCCTCCTCTCCTCCCTGTTTACCCTTTAGTTCTGTTGCTTTGATCCCTTCCCTTACATAGAGAGCTCCTCCTCCTCATCTTCTTACCTCCCTGTCCCTCCTGCAGATTGTGTACCCTGGTATGTTGACATCCCAGTCATGGTTCTCTGTGTTCCACGTTTCTGTGACTGCCACAATATCCAGGCATCATCTCCCATCAAGGCCACCATTTCAGGGAGGTTTTTACCTAGACTACGGGCATTGATACTCATTACCCTCCATTTTTTTATGGCTTTATTTCTTTTTGCCCCATCCAAGTCCCCACTGCCTTTGTCTTTTTCTCCTTTTACCCCTGCCCTTCTCCCTATCGACTGCTCTATTTTGGTGTTTACCTCACTAATTACCCTGATTTATGGGGGGGGGGCTAGGATTTCTGTTCTCCTCTTCAGTGCCTTCCCCTTGGCTAGTTTAAATGCTTGCCACTGAAGCATTTAAACCTATCACCTAGGATCTTGGTTCCCCTCCAGGATAGATGCAGACCATCATGCCTGTATAAGCTTGCATCCCTCCAGGTAGAGTCCCAGTCCCCAGTGAAGCCAAATCCCTGAGCTCTGCTTCAGCTTTTCAACCAGTCATTGAATCCCATGGTGCGGAGTGCCCTAGCCTCATCCATGCCATAGGCAGGTACCACTTCCGAGAAAGTTACCGTGTGTGCTACTTGTCTAAGGCCCCTCCCCAACTCCACAAACCCCTGTTGCAGTGCTCTGATCCCATTCTCAGTCAGGTCATTTGTCCCTAGGTGGATAATGACATCCAGCTCCCTCCCCCTTGCTGCTGCTCCCACGATCCTGAGGATTCACTTCCTGTCCCTCCAAGCCTTGGCGCCGGGCAGGCACCTTACCTCCCTCTCCCCTCCCCCCCCAGTTCTGCCCCCTAACAATTGAGTCCCCCACCAGGAGTTGTTTCCTTCCCCTGTGGGGTCCTGGGCCACCCTCCTGTGAGTCTGCATTGTGGAGGTTCCCAGCATCCTCCTTGGTCTCCACTGCAGGTGCCTCCATAGAGGAACCATGCTTCGCCAGAGTGGCGAATGAATTGTGGAGAGGCACAACTGGAGGGATGTGCCTCTGTTCCACCACCCTCACCCTCCCTGAGCCCACCGTGGTCCAACCACTCCTCTTTCTTGGCAACCTCTGAGGTAATGGTGGTGGCCTGGGTGGTCCCTGAGTGGGGGAGCAGGTTTCCCGAATCTTTGCCAGGTCAGCATGGAGACGAACAGCCTCCTCCCTCAGACCAGAGAGGTGCCTGCAAATAGGGCAGCAACGCAGTTTCCAGAATGTCTCCCGGAAGACTGCTATTCCACAGCCAGTGCATTGCACCACTCCCCACATGTCTGTGTCCCTTCCAGTTACAGATGCTTTTTTGGTTTTTTATTCTTGTTTTAGTGTGTGCAAGCTTGTGAATGTCTGTACCCCCAATTCAGTGTGCTGTGCCTTTAAGGATATGAACAGGTGTATGTTGTTAGCAGTTTTGAGGAAGTGATGTCAGAGTCCCTGCTATAAAGGAAGTTATGCGCTTGGGGTGGGTGGGGTGGGGGGAAGGGTGGGTGGGTGGGAGTAAACCTATGCTGTCCAGAAACAATCTCCTACAACTCTTACCCTCTACCCCAGGGAGTGCCTTCCTTCCTTTCAGACACCTATTTCACAAAGGCTAAGTAACAGGTCTAGTCACAACTGACTGCAGATATCTCCCAGCTACAGTTCCTCCCTGGCAAATTAAAGTTAAAACTAAGAAAAGTCCACCCCAAAAACAGAATCAATACTAGTTACTTACACAGGTCCAAAAAGTAATAATTCAGTTCAGTGTTTCTAGAAAATGACCTCCTTGATTCAAGGAAGCTGTGGCTGCTTTCTCACTGTCCCTGTCTTCAGTGTGAAAAGGAGACTGCAACACCTCTGAGACAAAAAAAACCTTTTCAGCAAAAAAATAAATAAAATGGGGCAAACAGTCATTTTGCTTAGCCTAATGATAAAAAGTCACAAAAATGTAAGCACTACCTGTAATAATTTCACAGACGATATACCCTGTAAGAAACACTTTGCTACAGAGAAAAATAAAGCAGTAGCAGAAGATATACCTTGTAAAAGACAATTTGAATCAGAAGATTACAGCAGTAATCTGTTAGCACACACCTGTAGGCACACCTTGTAATAATGCAGCAGAAGGTTTACCGAGCAACAGCAATGTGAATCGGAGAAAAATAAAGCAATAAAATGTTAGCAACAAACAGTAACAATCCCTGTGTGTACAAAATAAAAACAACAACACACAGTAAATCTGCCTAGCCAAAAGTCTTAATCCTTTCCCTTACTCTGGTAAAGTTCTTAGTTCTGTCCTTTCAAGCAAGCTATGATGCTGTAGATGCCTCAACTTGGGCGGTGGCAGTGGGCATGTGCCTTCATTAGCACTCCTGGTGCGGGTGTTGAGCTTTGCTCAGGATGTTCAGATGACCATCCTGAATGCTTCCTTCAGGAAGTATAAACTGTTTGGGGTTGATGTTCAGGACATCTTGTCCAGCCTACAAGTCTTTCAACGCACTCTAAAATCTGTTCACTCACTGTACCATACCCAACAAAAGAGTGCCTCACGAGTGCCCTTTTGTTGGGCAGACCATAGACCCCGACCTGCCTCTGAGCCTGTCAAATGCAAGGCTTCCTCAGCCCTCCCCAACCCCACTTCCTCCTCCAGCAGAGGCTTCTGAGGAAGAGCATTGGCACCAGCCCCTGTCCCTGCCTCAGCATGACCCCTTGGCCCCCCCAGTCCAGTGGACTGGACAGAGGCGGTAAAGGGTCAGTTTTCCCTAAACTGGGACAAGTGGGCAGAGATCACAAATGACAACTGGGTGCAGCAGCTCATAAACCACGGTGACACTCAGGAGCTCATATAGTGGCCTCAGAAAGAACCCCCAGTCTCGTCATCTCCCCCCACATCCCCGTTCTTATTGAGGAAATCCAGTCCTTGCTCTAGAAAAGGTTGATAGAACCTGTGCTAGAGGCCCCACAGGGCAGGGGGTTCTGCTCCCACTTCTTTCTTGTTCCAAAACGCATGGTTGACCTCTGGCCCATTCTGCACCTCAGAGGGCTAAACCTGCTCATCCAGTACAAACATTTCTGGAGGGTTACCCTTCAGGAACTGCTGCCCCTCCTGAACAAAGGGGATCGATATGGTCACTAGACATGCAGGATGGATATCTTCATATCAGGATTTGTGCTCCACACAGGCAATACCTCAGATTCCAGTTCCAGGGGCACACTTCCAGTTCTGGGCCTTGCCCTTTGGTTTGTCCTCAGCTTCTTGGGTGTTTACTAATTGCCTGGCAGTAGTCGCAGCCTCCCTCCAGAGACAGGGATTCTATGTTTTTCCCTGCCTGGATGATTGGCAGCTCAAAGCTTCGTCCAGGGACAGCCTAGTCCTCACCCTGGAGCACACCACCTGTCTGTTCCTGGACCTGGGCATCATGGGAAACTTGCCCAAGTACATTCTAATGCCCAAGCAGCGACTCCAGTGCATTCGGGCAGTCCTGGACATGGCAAAAGGCATGGCTTTCCTTCCCCACGACAGAGTGGACCATCTCATAACCCAGGCCAGGCTGGTGTTCCACAGCATCTGGGCCTACACCAAACACAGGAGATGTGGTCCTGTGTGGTGTCCTTTCTGCACATCAGTGTTCTGGAAATGCGGGCAGTGCTGTATGCCCTCCAGGCATTTCAGACCTAGCTGTCCCCAGGCCTTCTACTGGTGCAGACTGACAATATGACTGTTGTCCACTAAATAAACAAACAGGGGGCTACTCATTCCTACCCTCTCTGTAGGGAAGAGATGAGATTCTGGTACTGGACTCTGGACCATGGCCTAGAGCTACAGCTGTCAATGTTCCCGATGTCCAAAACATCCTGGTGGCTTACCTAAGCTGGTCAAAGATGCATGAGTGGGAGCCTCTGACCTTTGTCATTGAAGACCTCTTCAACAGATGGGGGTCACCTAGATTTAGACCTTTTGGCATCCCCACTCAATGTAAAACTGCCAGGTTTTTGCTTACTAGATCCAGGGCTTGGAGTTTTCTGGTGAGATTCGTTGTTCCTCTCGTGGAAAGGGAGATCTTACTTTGAGAGAGCTCTTGCAGTAGGTAATTACATATAGGACTGATGCCGGCCGGCGTCAGGACCCAACGGAAACTTTTCTAGCTAGCAGTCTCTGGCAGGGGACCGCCTCCACGTCAGGTGACCGACGTCATGCGGCGTCAGTATAAAGGCGGTCCCCACGCCTGCCTTCCAGTTCTTTCCACCGTTCGCTCGTGTCAGGCTCGTGGTAAGTTCCGGCGCTCATCAGCTCTGTTGCGGTGGTATTTACCACATAGTTTTCAGTTATTCGACTTAATCGTCCAGCCTTTCATTGGTGTATGTCGTCCCGACACCCTCCGAGGCACAAAAATAAGTGCGACTCGTGTGGCGCCCAACTCCCGCACAGGGACAGCCATTCCCAGTGCCTCTTCTGTCTGGGCCCGGACCATCAGGTGGAGAAGTGCCAGTACTGACTTAAATTTAATGCCGCCACCCACAGACAGAGGCAGCAGTCCCTGGAGGTCCATATCCTCAAGAAGATGATGTCCTCCATGGAGAAAGAGTTGAAAAAGCTCCGGCAGGCGTCCACTTCCCCCGAAGGTCATCAGAAGAAGGAGGACAAGGAGAAGCATCATGACAAGGGCTCCTCTTCCACATGACTCCTGGAGTCAGCTAGCCATGCACAGAGTACGTCCCTCCGAGGAGACGCTCATGACAGTCATCTTGGAAGTTTCCAAGGAGGTGGTGGCTCACGCTCGGGCCCTTGCGCCTCCGGGCTGTTGGAGGCCTCCGCTTCCAGTAAAGCTGTCCCTGTGCGGCCTACTAGTTCAAGCGGCTCCGGTAAGCTGGACGTCAGCCCCTCTGACGCCTGCATGGAGATGGTCGATAAGTCACTCGACCCTTCGGGGCAGCGCATGGCCACTTTCCCGCCCGACCAGGCCAGCCTTCCTTCGCGACCTGCCTCGGGCGATGGGTCCGCTAAGTCGGAAGCCGGCTCCTCCGACGTCCGCCTGGACTCCGCTGGTAAAGCGGACATCCCAGACGACCAGACGTCTGCGCTGAGCTGAACTGCGTCGACCCTCTTGTCTCTGCTGTTCCTGGCTCTCCACAGCCTCACTGCCCCTCTGGAGACCCTGGGTCTCCTCAGCTTGACCCCGGGTATTTTTCCCACCATCCCCGAGTGATGCTGAGGTTCCGCGCGCTCTGTCAGGCCTCCCTTCCGCTGGGCCGGACGACCTGACGTCGGTTCCCCAGACGCCGGCTCCGATGCCGGTCATACCGACGCTGGGCGACATCCCTCTCCCGGATGCCACTCCAACCCCAGGCCCTTCGCCCGCCAGGTCTTCTGCTCCAGGCCCGCCCGCTGGGCTTCCGGCCAGGCCATCTGCTCCGTCAGACCCCCCCCCCCAGGTATCCGACTCCATCTTATCCAGCGCCGTCTTACCTGGCTCTGCAGTATCCGATGCCCCAGTACCCGACACCCACCTACCCGACGCTACAGTACTCAGTGCCTCACTACCCGATGCCAGGTTAGCCACCATCGGGTTATGGATACTCACCCTACGGGTACACTCAGTATCCGTATCCTCCTCCTCCTCCTCCACTGCCCCCTCAGCCGCCGGTGGACTTGAAGGAGACTCTGGCCTCCTGGTGGGCTGAGGCCAAGGCTCAGCTCACCAGAGAGGTGGAGAGTCATCTCCCGGCGATGGTGCTGGTTCCGTTCCCGTGCGCCCCAGACGACAGACTCCCTTCCCACCTCCGGATACCAGGGGTGAGCCTTCTGATTCCAGGGTGGGGCAGGACATGCTTCCCCAAGGGGTTCGTTCCTCCCCCACGCCGGGAGAGGGAGTTTTTTTCTTCTTCCTCTTCCTCCTCGGACACCTTGTATGACTCCGACAGTTGTTCCGACCCGGACAACGAGCCATGCTCTCCGACCAATCCTAGGCCTAGGACTCCTCCGAAGTCTCCTCTGGAGGATCCTTCTTTCTCGGATTTGCTGCGCAAAATCCAGGAATTTCATCAGTGGCGCTCTTTGGAGCTGGACCCACAGCGAAGGAATCTCGATGAGCACCTGGATCTGCCCGAGACCGCTCCGACCTTGGTGCCACCCTGGATTGAGCCTCATGCCAACCTTGTTTCCACCATTTGGAAGCAACCGTCTGCATTAGCCCCTCTTCCTCGGAAGTCTAATAGGCTATACCACGCTCCCGAGGGTGTTGATTTCCTTGATTCTCACCCTCGAGCTGACTCAGTGGTGATTAGAGCCGCTCACGGCCGGTCAGCTAATCCGAAGCATTTGAGCTTGTCTCAACCTGACAAAGAATCCCGTCTTCTGGACCAGTACAGCAAGAAGATCTATGCTTCTTCCGCTCTGGGTATTGGGGCCCTGAACTATGTCAGTCACATGGGGGATTACCAGAAGGCGATTCTTAGTGAGGTGGAATCCACCTTCCTGACTCTCAGGTTGAACAGGAAGTGGCTGACCTTGTCTATTCTGCTCATTTGGCCAGTCGGTACATGCTTTGTGCCACATACAATGCAGTGGACACTGCTGGTAGGAGCTCGGCTTTCGCCGTAGGCTTATGGCATCATGCCTGACTCCGTGTGTCACGTTTCGTCCTGGAAGTACAGTCTGCTATTCAAAGGTCGTCATACTCGTAGGAGCATCTTCTCCTGGTCCAGGAAGAAATTTCCTCATTTCTCTTGAACGAGGCACTAGAACCCGTCCCCATTCCTCTTCAGGGAATGCGGTACTATTCCCATTTCTTCCTGGTCCTGAAGAAAACAGGGGACGTGAGGCCGATTCTCGACCTCAGCTCCCTGAACTTGTTTGTGGACTATATGAGGTTCAGGATGATCTCGCTGCAGAGTCTCCTGCCCCTTCTCCGTCCGGGACAGTGGCTGTGTGCTTTGGATATGGAGAATGCCTACCTGCATATCCCTATCCACCCTTCCCACTGCAAATACCTGTGTTTTGCGTTCCAGGGGGACCACTACCAGTTCAAGGCCCTCCCATTTGGTCTTTCCTCAGCACCCTGGATGTTCACCAAATGCCTTTCCGTGGTAGCGGCCTACCTGCATACCCATGGGTGCTGGTTTTCTTGTACCTGGACGATTGGCTCCTTGTGGCCCCATCCAGGGAGGAACTCCTGCGCTTCCTCTCCCTTACCCAGCAGGTCTTTGCCTGCCTGGGTATTACCATCAACCAGGCCAAGTCCCATCTGATCTCGTCCCAGAGGCTCCAGTTTATTGGGGTGAGCCTGGACACAACCTCTGGTATGGCCTTCCTGGCACCAGACAGGGCGGCCACTCTCCAGGCCCAGGACAGCCTGTTGTCCGGCTACAGGAGGGTCAGTGCCAGGTCAGTCCTTCGTCTCCTCGGGCTAATGGCGGCTGCAATTCTAACAGTTCCTCGTGCTCGGCTCCACATGAGAATCTCTCAGTGGATGCTTCTGTCTCAATGGGATCAGTTAGTGGACGACCTAGATCAATTTGTCCTGGTCTCCACTTACATGGCTCAGGACTTGCAGTGGTGGATGGTTCAGGAGAATCTCTGCCGGGGAGTTCCCTTCGGTCTCCCTCCCCGCTCGCAGACGTTGACTACGGCTGCCTCCGGCGAAGGTTGGGGAGCCCATCTCGGTCCTCACAGGACCCAGGGCTCCTGGTCCAAGCTCGAGAAGTCCTTTCACATCAATGTGCTGGAACTAAGGGCAGTACTGTATGCTCTTCAAGCTCTGCATCTGTATCTGTCTCCTGGTCACCTAGCTGTACAGACGGACAATATGTGTGTGGTCTGGTACATCTACAGACAGGGAGGAACTCGTTCCTACCCTCTTTGCAGAGAAGCAATGCAAGTCTGGGATTGGGCAGTGCAGCACAACCTTCACTTCACGGCATCTCATGTCCCAGGGGTCGAGAACATGCTGGCAGACAGGCTCAGCCGGTCATCTGCTCTAGCTCACGAATGGGAACTGGATCAGGGGGTCGTAGATGACATCTTTCTGCGCTGGGGAACTCCACAGGTAGACCTGTTTGCATCCCCTCAAAACACAAAACTTCCCATCTTCTGCTCGCTCACTCCAGGGCATGGCATTTTTTGGAGAGACACTCTGTCTCTAGACTGGAAGGGCAGATTCGTCTATGCCTTGCCCCCCTGATTCCACTAATTACGAGGGTCTTGCAGAAACTCTGTTCGGAAGGAGCTCGAATGATTCTGATCGCTCCTTTCTGGCCCAGGCAAGTTTGGTTCTCTCTTCTGCAACAGTGCTCAGATGAACCTCCTCTTCCTCTGTTGCTATTTTTGCTGACCCAGGATCAGGGGACCCTGGTCCATCCAGGCCTCAAGTCCCTTCAGTTGCATGCATGGCTCCTGCAGACATAGCTCTAGCCTGATTCGGGCCCCGAGTAGCTGAGATTCTGGTGGAGGCCAGGAAACCCTCAACCAGATCTTCATATGCCATGAAATGGAAGCGGTTCTCTATTTGGGCTGCCTCCAATGACATTGAGCCTTTCTCGTGCTCTGTCAGCTGACTTCTGGATTACCTGCAACACCTCTTCGATCTGGGTAAGGTTCACGTGGCAGCAATTTCGGCCTATCATGTCCCCTTTGCAGACAGAACGTTTGCTCAGCTGGAGGTCTCTGAGACCCTTTTTGAGAGGGGTTCCTTCACTTATGACCCCTTATCCAAGTTCCTGCCCCTCCTTGGGATCTGAATTTCATTTTAGAGAAGCTTACTCTGCCTCCTTTTGAGCCAGCCTCAGCGGACCTAAAGTTCTTTTCTTGGAAGACTCTCTTCCTAGTGGCCATTACTTCTGCTCGACGGATTTCCAAGCTCCAGGCCCCGATGTGTAAAATCCCGTATTTGATTTTTCACAAGGAACGTGAGGCTCTGTGTACCAACCCTAAGTTTCTCCCTAACATGGTAGCGGAATTGACGCTGAATCAATCCATAGAGTTGCCTGCCTTTTTTACGCAGCACTGTAATCAGAGAGCGTACCTTCTGCATACTTTGGATGTTTACCAAATTCTGAGATACCACACCAGCAGGACGAAGGATCTCAGAAAGACTGATCAACTGTTTGTCTCTTTTGCTCATAAAAGAAAAGGCAATGCTGTTTCTAAGCAATGTCTATCGAAATGGTTGGCTCATTGTATCACTTTCTGTTATGACAAGTACAACAAGACCCTGCCGGGTCAAGTTAGAGGCCACTCCACCAGAGGGGTTGCTGCCTCTGCGGCTTGTTTCAGGAATGTGTCAGCGACTGACATTTGTGCAGCTGCAACTTGGACTTCTGTCCATACCTTTATGAAACATTGCAGTTTGGACATTGCCTCTCACCATAGAGCAGGCTTTGGGCTGGCTGTTTTGCAAGGCCTCCTTTCCTAAGGCCTTCACAACTAGAGGGTCTACTTCTGAGTAGCTTTCCTCCTCCCGTTTGCTTCTCCTTGTTCCAGACTGCTTGGGACTCAGTCCTATATGTAATTACCTACTGCAAGAGCCCTCTCGAAGTAAGATAGTACAGTTACGTAAGAACTTACCGTAACAGTAGATCTTCGGGAGAGGCTCTTGCAGTAGGTAATACCTTCCCGCCCTCCATCCCCCTAAGCTTTTTCAGCTCCTTTTCCAGGAGGGGAGATATCCGCTTCTCTCTCGTCTTGCCTTTTGGCCTTTGGTGGGAAAGAACTGGAAGGTGGGCGTGGGGGACCACCTCTTTATACTGATGCCGCATGACGTCGGTCACCTGACGTTGGGGCGGTCCCCCCGCCAGAGACTGCTAGCTAGAAATCTTTCCGATGGGTACTGATGCCAGCCGGCATCAATCCTATATGTAATTAGCTACTGCAAGAGCCTGTCTCAAAGATCTACTGTTACGGTAAGTTCTCACATAACTGTACTGTTTCCGTACACCTTCCCTCTGTTTCAGAGGGTGCTAATCAGACTACAAACGGAAGGGGCCACGATGATCCTCATTGCCCCCATTTGGCCTAGTCAGATTTGGTTCCCCTTATTTCAGCAGCTGGCAGTGGAATCTCCAATCCCTCTTCCTCTGTTCACTGACGTGACCTTCCACAACTGGGGTACCCTGGTCCATCTGGACCTCAAGTCCCTGCACCTTCATGCCTGGCTCCTGATGACATAGCCATGGCCCGATTTGGGGTGTCTCCTAAGGTGGCTGATGTTCTGGTGGCAGCCAGAAAACCATCCACCAGGGCCACTTACAGTACTCCGTGAAGTGGAAGCGTTTCTCGTTATTGGATGCTTCACGCCAGCTGGACTCCTTCACCTGTCCTGTGAACCAGATCTTGGAGTATCTGCTTCCCTTTCAGACTGTGGCCTCGAGTACTGTTCTGTTAAAGTGCACGTCTTCCATCTCTGCTTTCCATATACCCATTGATGGCTGTACGGTGGCATAATGTGTTGTATACCTTTTTAAGAAGCATCCTTCTTCTGAAGTCTCCTATCTGCAATCCCGTCCCTCTGTAGGACTTGAATTCTGTGTTGGAAAAGCTTACTTTGGCTCGTTTTGAGCCTGCTGCAACTTGCAAGCTATGCTTTCTGTCATGGAAAGTGTTATTTTTAGTTGCCATTACTTCTGCTTGGAGGATTTCCGAGCTCCAGTCGCTCATGTGTGAGCAGCCTAATTTGGTTTTCTACAGTGTCTTTGCGTACCGTTGCTAAGGTGGTGTCTGAGTTTAGTTTGAATCAATCCATGCACCTACCTGTTTATTTTCCAGAGCATGCCAATCCAGGGGAAGCATTACTCTACACTTTGGATGTGCATAAAATCTTGTGGTACTGAACACACCACACCAAGGACTGCAGGAAGTCCAAACAGTTGTTTGTCTCTTTCGCCCCTGGGAAAGAGGGCATCCCTGTTTCTAAGCAGTGTCTGTCCAAATGGTTGGCCAACGTCATTACGTATTGTTACAGGAAACACGGTAAGGAACTTCCTTTGGAGGGTAAGGGCCACTCCACCAGGGGTATGGCTACATCCATGGCCGGTTTCAGGAACATCTCAGCTACAGAGATCTACGCAAGCTACTTGGACTTCTGTCCATACCTTTACCAAGCACTACAGTCTGGACATCACCTCTAGGCGCAGGGCCAGCTTGGGACGAGCTGTTCTTCAAGGCCTACTTTCTTAGGGCTTGGTTCCTACCCCCCAGTCTGGCTTCCTATGTTAGAACTGCTTGGGATTCATTCTATAGGTGTGGCCTGCTGCAAGAGATACCCCCAACATCCCCCAACATCAGATAGTACAGTTACGTAAGAACTTACTGTAACAGTAGATCTGCGAGGGGATATCTTGTAGCAGGCCATGCCATCCCTCCCTCCCTCCTTTCCCCTAACTTTACTGGAACCTTTCTGAAGCCTGTGTAGTATTCTGCTTTCCTTCCATGTTGGCAGGAACCTTCAGTACCGCCTCGATTCCTCAGCAGAAGCCTTGTTGAACTGCTCTCCAGTGGTAGAACTGAGGAGGGAGCAGGGGCTGCCCAATTTTATAGGGTTGGTCAGCATCAGAGGGTGACATCAGAGTGGGTGGCCCCCAGTTAGACTGCTAGCTAGAAAAGTTTCTGGCTCATCCTAGTGCCTGATGGCAGTAGTTCTATAGGTGTGGCCTACTGCAAGAGATCCCCTCGCAGATCTATTGTTATGGTAAGTTCTTACATAACTGTACTTTTGTGATCCACCAAATCAAAAGTCTTGGAGAGGTCAAATAAGATTACACCAGTCAACCTGCACTGATCCATGGCCACACTACTCTGAAATATTCTTATTTATTTTAGTTTTTGTTGACCGGGAAAAGAGGACTAGACAGTACTACCTGTTTTCAGCCTCATCCCGGGGGAGGGGGATATAGATGGATGCCAACTGACATTGAACCAGATTGAGCTGTTGATGGTATTTTTAGTGAATTATGTGACCTTAGTAAGGGCAGTGGAGGTACTATGCCCCCCTCTGGAAGCCGTGCTGCACAGGGGACAGCAGGTCATGCATATAAAGATATTCAGTGAGCTGGGATGCAATCATTTTCTCCAGTAGCATGCTAAGGGTGGGCAGGATAGCAGTGGGGTGATAATTTACTATGTATTTTGGGTCCCTTGCTTAAAGTCAGGAACCACGTAGGCAACCTTCCAAATGTCAGGCATGATACCAGTAAGCAAGGACATGTTAAATATATGTGAAATGGGTAAGGCCAGAAATGGGGCACCAAGGTCTAGGAGCTTTACCTCCCACATTATCTTGATCAGGGGGCTAGCATATGTGGGGGAGAGGCAAACCAACAGCCTGCCAACCTCATCAGCAGTCTCAGTGTTGAGGTAAAGGGTAGAGTGAGGTATCCATGAGGTAAGGGAGGCCATGGTCATATCCTGGGACCCTGGACCTGATGCCCAAAAATGGTTTATTAAAAGCATTAGCTACCAGCCCGGTGGCACTGAGGGTTGAGGTGCTGGATGCCACACTTCGTGCCACGGCGGCGACCCGGGTTCGGAAACGGACTCGGGACACTGGGGGCTGGCAGGGGAAGGAGAGTATTGAGCGTCCGTAGGGACTGCTCTCCTCTCCTGGGGTGGGTAGTGGGCTGGCGTCGCTCTGCAGCAGCCCCTGGTGAAGACCAGGAGCACTACAGAAGGGCGACACATGGGGAACAGCGCAGAAAAGCGGAAATCTGCCTGGCGACCGACCAGATGACTGTTGCCGGTCCTCCATTACTGCCGATGCCCTGAAAGAGCCCCTCCGCTTCAGCAGCACCCTGGGGCCAAGTATGTGCTGGCTGCCCCCTCTGTTGCCTTGCCCTCGGAGGAGGGGGACCCACCTGGTGAAGGGTTACATCCGGGTTACCCCAGGACGGGACAGGCTGAGCGGGTGAAAGACCTAGGTAGCCCGAAGGAGTGGTGGGTCGCGAGGCATGAGGGGAAATAAAGAAATACAAAAAAAAAAAAAAAAGCATTAGCTACAGTGCAAGGGTTGTTACAATTAACCCCATCAATAAGCATATCATTGACTTGGTAATTTAGAGAGCCACCAATAACCATTTTTAATGTTATGCCTAAAACTCCTTGGGTCTTTAGCAGATGCCAATAAAGAGGACCTAAAAAATTAGTTCTTGGCTGAGCGAATGGTTTTCCTACACGCATTTCTAAGCTGCCAGTATTCAGTAAGGTCAGCAGAGTTTGGGAGGCCTTATATCTGGCCCAGCTAAGGCCCAGCACTTGTCTCTAGATTTCATGAGAGTGAGCAGGTCACTATGAAATCATTCAGTAACACTGCCCCAACTCTCCTTTTATTGAAAGGTGCATGTTTATCGTGTAATGCAGAGATAATGGTTATAAAATTAAACAAAGCAGTTGAGGCATTGGCAGTAAGCAAGACAAGAGACCAGTCGGTACACCAAAGGTAGTCAAGGAGGGAGCAACTTGAAAAGGTCTCTGAGTAGAATAATCTTGGGAGGACTTTTAGGTGTAGAGACTCTCCAGACACAGTAGGTGGGGATAGGGTCAGAAATAGAGTTAGGAAAAGTACCAGATATTAGAGTCCTTTTGGCCCTATTTCTCATGATGGAGTTGAGAAGAGTGTGCTTCCCCACAGAGGTTGAGAATCTAGTGGGAGCAGTGATACGCTGCCTAAGGCCAAAGCCAGTGAGCAGAGGTTTGCACTGTTTAGTACTATTCCCCAACCAGTACAGGTTAAGGTCACCCAACATCAACACTTCATTAGAGCTGATCTGTTGACTAATTTTATCAATAATGAAGCAGTTTCAGTAATATGCTAACTGTTCAGAATTCTATGTATTTATGGGTAGTAGTAATTGATTTTTAAACTTGCATGATATCTTGCAGACGTATCGGTATACGTAACACAGAAGCAGAAGGATTGCCACCCCACAAATAAACATTTTATGTAGAAGGTATTAAAGTACCAGAGCTCAATGCATTTATTGTATATCACTTACATAATTTCAGCCAACTCCAGCCAGCATATAGCACTGTACATATTTAACCAAATTACAAGTATATGTTCACAATGAATTTCAAAAACAGTCAGGGTGGATATGTGAAACATGTGGGTAACCAGCTCTATATAGGACAGATGCCCTACATTAGTATATTGTACCTCCCCTTCCGGGTTGAGTCCAAACCTAGATCTTGAATTCGATGCACTTACAGCTGAAGCAGCTTGTAAGCATCTTGACTTATGGATTTAGTGCATTCTTCAAATACCATTTATTTATTCAAAATATTTAGCCAGTGTATCCACTTGGATCCAGTAGGCTGAAGAGGTTGTGTTGTTGGACCATAAAAACAAACAGGCTGTGAACAAAAAATGAATTCACTAACTTTGTATGTACTGTAACTATAGGTTTTATACTTGACTGCCACAGTGTCTGACCCTTCTTGGCCAGGTCAGTATTGAGAATGAGAACATGTTCTCAATAAGTTTTACCTGGTACAGAAGATATAAAATGGCAAAAAAAAAAATTTTCTGGACTCTTATTGGTCAGAGTTGAACTTCAGCAGTAATGTTATCCCAGAACAACATCACACTTTGTTGAAAAAGCATGTAAAAATATATTTCTTGGCCTTTATCCCCAAGTAAGCCATATTGATTGCAGTAATGCTCTCCATGGTGTGTATCATGGGGATAACATCGCTTCTCGGGTATTGGACGCACTCAGCATGCGGCCTCATGAACAACCACCTGAGATGTGATGTTATCCGAGCATGACACAAGCCCTGTCTTGCATTACTGCTTAAAGGAAATACATTACCTACGTAGCTCAAAATATTCTTCCCTCAGTCTTCATGGCTGTCAGTATAGCTGAACAGTCCCAGTTGTTATCCAGCAGAGGGGAGGAGTCCCTTTTGCCATAGTAAATGCATTGGAGGGATGGAGTTTGGTCAGGCTTTGACAGATTTGTGGTACAAAACGAGTCAGTGCTGTACTGTTTCATTTGTTGGTCTTGTCTGAAACAGTCCCAAATTATTTTTATTGGTAGTCTTGCTGAGAGTTCAAGAGAAACTATGCTTTCAAGAACATGCATCCTGTTTATCATCATAGGTCATCAGAGTCTGTGCCTGGGCCCACAAACGGCAAAGACTAGCATGCTGTTAATCATCTTAGTAAGAACACAGGTCTTAGACTACAAAAGAAATGGCTTCCCATGCCTTTCTGTGACGTAAACTGTGACGAACTTAGCTGCATTCTCCAGATGCTGTAAGTTGATGGTTGTATGTTAAGCTGCCTGTTGACTGGGAGATATGTTTTAGTGGATTTCTATCTTCCTGTGTGATGATTTTCTTTTTTGTTTGATATTGTCCGTACAGTTTGATATTGTCTGTTTGCAGATGACACCAAGATCTGCAACAGAGTAGATGATCCAGATGGGGTGGGCAGAATGAGAAGAGATCTGGATAAACTAGCAGAATGGTCAGAAGAGTGGCAACTGGGATTTAATGCAAAGAAGTGCAAAATCATGCACATAGGGAAGAGAAACCCTGAAGCCACTTATAGGCTGGGAGGGAGTTGCTAGCAGTCACAAAGGAAGAAAGAGACTTGGGCATCATCATCACTGATGACCTAAAATCATCCAAGCAGACCTCTAAAGCAGTAGGTGAGGCTAGGGGTGTTAGGGTGTAGTAGTAGGGGTATCACAAGTCGTAAGAGAGGGTAATAATCCCTCTGTATAAGACATTGGTTAGGCCCCATCTGAGTATCATGGCAGTATTGGAGGCCACACCTTCACAAGGACATTAACCAAATTGAGGCAGTCCAGAAGGGCAACCAAAATGGTGCAGGGACTGCATCAGAAGACATATGAGGACAGATTAACGGAGCTCAATATGTATACCCTTGAGCAAAGGAGGGAGAGAGGTGATATGATCGAGACATTTAAACACCTTAAGGGCATAAACAAGGTGAAAGAGTCTAATATGTTTAAATATAAGAAAATAGCAGGACAAGAGGACACAGCATGAGATTAGAGGGAGGCCGATTAAGGGGAATGTGAGGAAGTTCTTTTCACAGAAAGGGTGGTAGATGCATGGAATGGCTTACCACAAGAAGTGGTGGCTATAGAATACAGTGCAGGGCTTCAAAACAGGCATGGGATAGGCATAAAGGGGAGCAATACAAATGACTATGAATAGATAGGTCACTGACAGAGCAAAGGCCGGTGGCACATTTATAAGGTAGAAAAAGAAATGGGCAGACTGGATGGGCCTTGAGGTCCTTATCTGCCGACAACTTCTATGTTTCTATGTTTCTATGTAGAACATTGCCATTGCAAGACCAACCTTGATAGCACTAACGAGCTGTAATTTTCAGGCAGCAAATTAAATTTGAAGCCTGTTGTCAGTGGTGTGACAACTTTGTTTTTCAGATTTTCTGAAGTGATGTATATAGAGAATTGTAATCTATTGACTGCACAGCAGTACATTGGTTGTGTGATTTAACCAGGTTTGTGCCATTGATGTGTTGATGGAGTGATATGTTTGGAGTTTGTTCAGTGGTTGAAGTTGAATTTTGCCTTTTTTTTTCATCTGGTTACAGATGCCAGCGTAGTTTTTGCAGAGGGGTAAGGATTTTGTTTGCTGTGTGGTTCAGTTCGGTGAGGGGGTCCTGGGCATGGGAGACCTGAAAAGTTGTGTTGTGAGTGGGCATCTGGTAAGGATGCAGTGAATTTTGGGTGTCTGCATCTTTACGACTTTGCTGCTTTTTATTATAGCTTATTTTGTGTCAGGATGGGGTCTGTCTGGTGCAGTATTAGCCAAATGTGAAGCTGCCATGTTTTGTGCCTGGTAACGAGACATTGAAGTGGGACAATAGAAAATGTTTTTCTGGGAGAAGATGTGGCTGACAGGGACTTCAGGAATTGGCAGGTCCGCAGACCCACTTAGCTGCTATGTATGATTGGAAGAGTGGGATCCTGGCCATCCGGTCATTTTAATATGTATACCCTTGAGGAAAGAAGGGAGTGAGGGGACTTGATAAAAAACTTTCAAGTACCTCAAGGGAATCAACAAAGTCCAAGAGGGTAGCATATTTCAGAAAAAGAGATGTGCAAGAACAAGGGGGCTAAATTGGAAGATGGTGGGGTGGCTCAGAGATAATATGAGGAAGTATTTTTTCATGGAAAGGGTTGTGGATGCATGGAACAGCCTCCCTGAGGAGGTCATGGAGTCAAGAACAGTGGGGGGAATTCAAGAATGCATGGGACAGACATAAGGCAGTCCTAGTGGTGGGTAGGAGGAAGTAAGCTGTTGGTTAACTAGGATCTGCAGCTTATCAAGTAGGAAAATGGGCAGACTAGGTGGGCCAAGCAGTCCTTATCTGCCGTCAAATTGTATGTTTCTATGTTTCTATCAGGAATTTGCTAGATGGCATGAGGTATTAAATATGCTTGAGGTAAGAGATCTCGAGCATTGGGATTTTTCTACATTTTATAGTTTCCAGAAACTGTTGTAAGTGACAGAGATTTTGAGAATTGGGAGTCGGAGGCCTGAGAATATGTTTGCTCCTGCTGTGATGCCAGTCTACATTTTTGTAACAGAGCAGCATGGGGGAAGGTATAGTCTGCAAGAGATGCTTAGTTAATTGAGTAATCAAGTGAGCATGGCAAGGGGTGCATGCCGGGGCTCTCAGTTACCTGTTTTCAGTGAGCAGTCACCAAGGAGAGCATTAACACAAGTGTAATCAACTACAAAGGCTGCTGACAGTCGTGCAGACCGCTCCTAAGGGGGATTATGGGTGAGTGTCTAAGTAAAGCGGTCCAGCTGAAGTGTGATCAGGAGACTGACCCAGGCACTGTGGCAGGATTTCAGAGAGGGAACACAATGACTGATGAGCGACTTTTTTTACAACGGTAGGCAAATGAGAACAACATGCCTTCATGCAGTATTGGCACAGTTCAAGCTTTCTTTACATAGAAACATAGAAATTGTCAGCAGATAAGGACTGCTAGGCCTATCCCGTCTGCTTGTAAGCCCTGTACTTGATTATGGCTTTTGATCATCCCTCTGCTTTACTGCTATGGTTCCCCTATGCCTATCCCATGCATGTTTAAATCCAACCACTGTGCTTGCACCCACCACCTCCTGTGGCAGACTATTCCATGTGTCCACCATCCTTTCTGTGAAGAAAAACTTTTTCACATTCCATCTTAACCTGCCACCTTCCAATTTCATGTCATGCCCCCTCATTCTTGTACTCCTCCTGTATTGGAAGATGTCTCCCCCCTGCACCTTGTTTATGCCCTTGAGGTAAAAGGCATTTCACATTTAAAAGAATGGTGCGCCATTGCCTTTTAATCTTTTATGGTACCAAGTTTTTTAGTTCAGCAAAGGTTAGGTTTGCTGCACTTTGAATAGTTGGCTGTTAAGGTTTAGAAGAACCGATTTGGGTTTATTGGGCATCAGTGACATTGAAACAGCATATGAAGTGAGTACTGTTTTATACATGGTCAAATACCAGAATACCCTCTGGAAGAAGGGCAAAGTTGCAGCGTAAGCCCTTCCAGAGGGTCCCCAGAAGCAGGAGCTCCTCAGGTCTCTCAAGCCACAGAGAATGTCAGCAGACACCTCCTCAGAGCCATTTATGACATGGCGGATACCACTGCCAGGGCGGCTGCCACTGTCATTTGCCTTCGATGACAGCCCTGGCTGAGTCTCAGGCTTTGCTGCTGATGTCCAGCAGAAAGTTCAGAATGCCCTTTTTGTGGGCTTCAAGCTCTTTGGCCCTGATATGCAGGATATTATGAATGACCTGCAGGTTTCCGGTAGGGCCATTAGGTCTGTCCACTCTCTGTATCATACTCAGCCCAGGAGTCAGCCAAGATCCTCCTTTCATAAGGTCTCTCACACAAGTCTGGATCAGGGACCAGATCACAGGGCAAACGTAGGGCCAGCTCTGCCTTGCATTCCCTGTCTTCCATCGCTATTGTTCCAGCCAGATGCCCCAGAGGTGGAGATGCTGCCCCTGATGCGGGCTTCACTTCAGCCTGACTCCTGGATAGACCCCTCCCGTGCTGTTCCAAGCCAGGAGGTGACAATTGGGGGTAATTTTTCTCTTCATCTGAATCTGTGTAGGTCTATTACCTCAGATGCATGGATCCTGCAGATAATCAAACAGGGTCACACTCTAGGACTTCTGGAACAGCCTCTGGCCATTCCCACTGTTCCTTTCACCTCTCCCCCAAACCACCTTTCAGTGCTCTGGGTGGAGGTCACTTTATTGCTGAGAAAAAGGGCTATGTAACCAGGATGCAGGCAGCAAAGGTACAAAGGGTTCTAATCCTGGTTCTTCCTAGTTCCCTAGCCCACCTGGGATTTGACATCTATTCTAGACCTCAAAGAGCTAGATTGTTACATCCAGTATAGAACGTTCCGGATGGTCACCCTAGCAGACCTTTTCCCTCTTTTGAAACCTGGAGATTGGTTATGCTACCTGGATATGCAGGATGCTTACCTACATATCAAGGTTGGCCCCCCACATCGGCAGTGCCTCAGGTTCCTGTTCCAGAGGGAACACTACCAGTTCAGGGTATTGCCCTTTGGCTTACCCTCTGCAACACAGATCTTTGCCAAATGCTTAGCGGCAGTAGCTGTGGCCCTTAGATGCAATGATCTGTACATCTTTCTGTACCTGTACGACTAGCTGCTGAAAGCTCAGTCCTGGAACATGCTACTACTGACCCTGGAGCATACCCTTCAGTTGTTTCTGTCCCTAGGGATTATTGTCAACTTGCTGAAGTCCGTACTGACCCCATCCCAGTGACTGCAATACATAGGGGCAGTTCTGGATTCTACTGAGAAAAAGGCCTTCCTCCCTCAGGACAGGTGGAATGTTTAATGACTCCGGTCCAATTCATGGCCCAGAACCGGTTGCAGCCAGGGAGTTTCTGAGACTGCTGGGCTTGATGACCACCCCATTGTGACTGTACCTTTGGCCAGATTGCACATGCATGTTCCCTGATGGACATTGAGGGTCTGGTAGTATCAATGCACCAACGATCTGGATCAGCAAGTCCTGGTCGCTTTCCTGGTGTGCAAGGTGCTTCAGTGATGGAGGGAACCCAGCAACCTCCTAAAAGGGGTTCCCTTCCTTATTCTGTCTCCCCAGCAGATCTTCACTACGGATGCCTCGGGCCTCAGTTGGGGAGCGCACCTGGGTCCTTTGTAGACCCTGGGGACCTGGTCCATGATGGAGATCCACCTCCATATAAGCATTCTAGAGATGTGGGCGGTCCTGTATGCCCTTCAGGCCTTCTAGAACCATCTCTCTCTGGGTCACCTACTGGTGCAGTCAGACCACCTCAGTGTGGTCTATTACATCAGCAAGCAAGGGAGGACTCGTTTGTGCCCCTGTGTCAGGATGTAATGAAAGTCTGGTACTGGGTTCTAGATCACAGTCTAGAACTGTCAGCTGTCCATGTTTGAGGCAGCCAAAATGCCTTGGCGACATCCTCAGCCAGTCACAGTCCAGAACACACGAGTGGGAGCTGCTGTCCTCCGTTGTGGAAGACCTGTTCGGCAGATGGGGTCTTCCAGAGTTGGACCTTTTTGTGTCCTTGCTCAATGCAAAACTGTCGCATTTCTGCTCTCTAGATTCAGTGCCTGGAGTTTTCTGGTGAGACGTGCTGTCCGTCTCCTATAAAGCTATGTCTTCCTCCCCTTTCATCTGATTCAGAGAATGCTCATCAAGCTCCAGATGTAGGGTGCCACTCTGATTCTGGTAGCACCATTTTGGCCATGTAAGATATGGTTTCCAGTACTGCAACAGTTGGCTGTGGCACCTCCAGTAACCTTTCTCTTTGCCAGGACCTGTTGACACAGGCTCAGGGAGCCCTGGTCCATCCAGACCTCAAGTCCGTTCGGTTGCATGCGTGGCTCCTGAAGACATAGCCATTGCCTGGTTTGGGGTCTCCCAGAAGCTCACTGATGTTCTGGTGGCTACTAGGAAACTGTCCACTAAGGCCACTTACTTGATGAAATGGAAGAGGTTTGCTATCTGGGCTACTTCCCCATCATTTGGACCCTTTTTCCTAGCCAGTTACCCAGGTTCTGGAGTACCTCCTGTCCCTGTCAGAAGTGGGTCTCCAATACTTCTCTATTAAGGTGCACCTGTCTGCCATTTTGGCCTTCCATGAGCCCATTGAAGGGCACACCTTGGTCCAGCTAGATGTGACCCATACTATTTTGCAAGGCATTCTTCATCTGAAGCCTCCTGTTCAAAACTCAGTCCCAGCTTGGGACTTGAATTTTGCACTAGAAAAATGAACACTGCCGCCTTTTGAGTCAGCCACATCTTGCGAGCTACACTTTCTGTTGTGTAAACTGTTATTTTTGGTTGCTATTACTATTACTTCGTCTCGAAGAATTTCAGAGCTACAGACCCTCATGTGCAAGCAGCCTTATTTGATTTTTCACAAAGACCGGGTGTCCTTGCGCACTAACCCCAAGTTTCTCCCTAAGGTGGTGTCAGAGTTTGCTTTAAAGCAATCAATCCACCTGCCTGTTTATTTCTCTGAGCAATCCAATCCAGGGGATGCATTGCTCCATACTTTTAGATGTGCATAGAATCCTCCGGTACTATACACATCGTACAAGGACTGCAGAAAGTCCTTGCAGTTTCTTTCGCCCCTGGGAAAAAAGACACACCAGTTTCTGAACAGCGTTCCTCCAAATGGTTGGCCAATTGTATTTCTTTCTTTTTTTCTTTTTTTTTATTTCAAAGATAGTGCAGGGCTTGCACCCCAGAACATATGAGGAGAGACTAAGGGACCTCAATATTGCAGTGTCAGTGGCTCAGTAGGTAGCACACTCGCCTCTGAGGCCAGGAGATCAGAGGGCTGTGGGCTCAGTTCCCACATCTGGCACTTGGGTTAATATCCCAGTACTGACACTGTAGTGCAGCATGAGAGGGGTGCTGCACTTCTGAGGTGCCGTCTTTCGGATGAGACGTTAAACCGAGGTCCCATCTGCCTGGATTGGTGGTAGTTCAGGTGGATGTTAAAGATCCCATGGCACTTATCGAAAAGAATAGGGAATTTCCCCGGTGTCCTGGCCAAATTTCCCTCATTCACTAAAAAAAATACCACCAACAGCTTAATCTGGTTCAAGGTCAGTTGGCATTCATCTGTAACCCCCTCCCCCGGGTCATGCCTGAAAATAGGCAGGATTTGTCTAGTGCACTTACCCGGTCAACAAAAGCTAAATAAATAAATAAAATAAAATATGTTCTAACTGGAGCAGAGGAGACAGCTGGGGACACGATTGAAACTTTCAGGTACCTCAGGGGCATAAACAGGGTGCAGGTGGGGACCTTTTCCAATGTTGAAAAGTACTAGAACAAGGGGGCACAATATGAAATTGGAAGGGGGTAGATTAAGAGGTAATGTGAAGAAGTTTTTCTACACAGAAAGGGTAGTTAATGCTTGGAATAGTCTGCACAGGAGGTAGTGAGGGCAAGCACAGTGAAGGGGTTTAAGCATGCCTGGGACAAGCATAAGGAAAGCTTGAGAGGGGAGGTAGTAATGAAAAGCCATTGATCACATGGGGTCATTGGTCACATACAATGTATAGGGCCTGTGGGCAGACTGGATGGGCCTGGCGGTCCTTATCTGCCGACAATTTCTATGTTTCTATGTTTCTCTTATAGGAAGTACGGTAAGGAACTTCCTAGTGTGGTTCATGGCCATTCTACCAGAGGCATAGCCACTTCGGTTGCTTATTTCAGGAATGTGTCCACAGCTGAGATCTGCGAAGCTGTCACTTGGAGTACTGTCCACACTTTCACAAGGCACTACAGTCTGGACATTGCCTCTAGAAGGAAACATAGAAAGCGATGGCAGAAGGGGACCGCATGGTTCATCTAGTCTGCCCATAAGCTTAGCCCCCCTCCCTTAACTGCTATTCAGTGTTACAATACCTTTGTGCCTGTCCCATGCCTTCTTGAATGATCCAGCTGACCTAGCCTCAACAACCTCTGGTGAAGGGCATTCCAAGTGTTCACCACCCTCTCAGTAAAGAACTTTCTTATGTTACCCTTGAACTTGCCTCCTTCCAGCTTCATGCCATGTCCCCTCATTCTTACGTGATTCTTGATCTGAAACAGGTCCTGAACCTGGACCTTGTTTATTTCCTTCAAGTACCCGGAGTTTTCAGTCATGTCCCCCTTTCTCTATGCTGTTCCAGGGAGTGCATGTTTAGGTTGTGCAGAAGTTCTTTGTATGTCTTGTTGTGGAGTCCAAGTATCATTTTTGTAGCTTTTCTTTGCACTGTCTCCAGTCTGTCTATGTCCTTTCTGAGGTGTGGTCTCCAGAACTGCACACTGTACGCCAGGTGAGGCCTTACCATTGATCTGTACAGTGGCATAATCGCCCCCTTTTTTTCTACTTGTAATTCCTCTTTCTATGCAGCCTAACATACTGTTCACCTTTAATGCTGCTTTTTGACACTGCTTGGATGTTTTCAGGTCGTCTATTATAATCACCCCCAGATCCCTACCCTGCTTTGTGGCATCCAGTTTCACTCCACACAGGAGGTATTCCTCACAAAGATTTTTCCTTCCTAGGTACATGACCTTGCACTTTTTGGGGGGGAAATTTAATTGCCAAGTTTTTGTCCACCTTTCTAGTCTCTGAAGATCAGCCCTCATCCTTTCCACTCCCCCCGGAGTGTCTACCCTATTACATACAGTATCTTTGTGTCATCTGCGAATAGACACACCTTGCCTTCTAGACCCACAGATATGTCACTGATAAAAATATTGATGAGGATAGGCCCCAGCACCGATCCCTGTGGCACGCCACTAGTTACCTCTTTCTCCTCTGATAGTTGGCTGTTTACCAGTACCCTCTGAGTCCTTCCACTCAGCCAGCTCCATACCCAGTTTACCACTTTATGCCCAACTCCTGTACTGGCAAGTTTGTTCAGTAGTCTTCTATGTGGGACCGAGTCAAAGGCTTTGCTGAAGTCTAGGTATATTACATCCACAGCACTTCCCTGATGTACTGTCTTTGTTACCCAATTGAAGAAATCTATTAGGTTTATCTGGCATGATCTTCCTGTAGTGAAGCCATGCTGTCTTGGGTCCATTATATCATTTTCTTTGAGAAAGGATATAATTATTTCCTTAATTAGGGTTTCTATCGTTTTGCCGACAGTTGAGGTCAGGCTTACTGGGTGGTAATTGCCAGGACTTTCCCTACTGCCATTTTTATGAAGAGAGACAACTGTAGCTTTCCTCCAGTCCACAGGAACTTCTCTGACCTCAAGCAAGAGGTTAAACAGTTGACGGAGGGGGCAAACTCCCCAGAGACAGCAGGCTTTGGTCTTGCTGTGCTTCAGGGTCTTTTTTCTCAGGCCTTTGGCCACCTGCCACATGGACTGTTTTGTTTGCCAGCACTGCTTGGGACTCATTGCAAAGGTGTGAAAGAGATATCCCTGAAGAAGATAGAACAGTTGTGTAAGAACTTATGTAACAGTAGATATTCAAGGGAATTTCTTTCATCAGGTCATTCTGTCCCACCCTCCACCCCCATTCTATCTCTTCCTCTAGACTGGCTGGCTTGTTGCTCTAGCCTTTTTTGTAGCTGTGCACTTTTTCTCTCTTCTCAGTTCCCTACTGGGAGGCCTAGCTTGTTTGGTCCGGGGGGGAGGGGAACTGATGAGGGAGCGGCGCCACCCATGTTTATATAGCAGGGTGACATTGGCATTTGATGTCGGAATGGGCAGCCCCTAGTAGACTGCTACAGAAAAAGCTTCCATGTGATCCTAGCACCTACGCCGGTAGTTCCAAAGGTGTGACCTGGTGAGAGAGATTCCCTCAAAGATCTACTCTTATGGTAAGTTCTTATGTAACTGTTCCTTTCATGTCAACAAGCATAGAGGTGTGCAGGGGGATTACCTTAATCCGACAAGTCCCATCATCGATTTTATGAGGCACAGGGTATACCATTCCCTCAGCGGCAAGAATACAGTGAAGACAATCACAGTGATAAAATCAACAGTTCGCTGTGATGGTCTGCTGGTTTCCCGATGCTGCTGTCTCTGGGGACTTCGCCCCCTCCCCTGAACCAACTCCAACTCTAAGTTGGTTATCTAACATGGTGCAAAGCCCCCTGCAAAAAAGCACACTTGTGTACAGTGACAGCACAACGCCAGTTGGTGGCGTTGTGTCGTCGCTGTAGTGATGGTCGGCGAATTTCCTGTCACTGCGCCAACATGGAGCAGAGGCACAGTATGGTGAGGTCGATGGCCTACATCACCTTCAGAGTAAGGAACGAGTTGGCAAAGAGGGAGGGAGGGCATGATGTAGAAACTAATTGGTGCACCATGCAGTAGGATCATCAGATGAGCTCACAGGTAGGACCAGCTGATCACCCTGCTCTGCAGGCCCCCTCGGTGGATGAGGGTGTAGGTGGCAGCTATCACCAGGCTGCAAGCCAGGATGTAAACCAGGCTGGTGATAACCGAAAGGTCCTGACCCAACTGGGCAGCAACTGAATGAACCTAAAATTGTCAGCACAACTGTTCAGAGGACATTTTTATTTGTTTATAGTTTTCTGTTCCTCCTCTAGTAATTCTGACAAGTGCTGCAGTCTTGACAAGCTCTGATGTGGTAGCAGGCAGCGGCTGATGAAACTAAGATTCCCGCTGTTTGTTTTACATACAAACCAATTTAGGGAGTTTTTTATTTTTTATTTGTATTAAGTATTTTCGAAACTCACCAGCATTTTAGAGGCACTCAGATGGTGAGGAGCAAGCAGCAGTTGACAGTGGGAGGCACCAGAATGGCAAAGTTGAGTATACTGTGCAAGGCAGTAGCTGTACGCTCCATAAGAGGTATTGTGGTTCTCCTCTCTGATTGGACGAGAATCTGAGATTGCCTTTAAATTGTGTAAGTTGGATATCTCGGAGATGATGTCTTGCCCTGTTGGGTACATTACAATGAATAAACAGACCTTGTGGCCATAGGAAATGGCAAGTATATAAAGACACACAAGGAGGTGAATGCTGCCCCCAAAATTAATATGTAGCATGAGTCATAAGGTATCTTTTTAGTAACTGATGACCCTCAGAAAATGCGTTTCCCCCAGCTGAACGAAACCCAGGGACCCAATCAAACTGCCATCCGCCTTTCTACTTCAGAGCTATCACCTTTATGAAAGCAAAAAAGTACATCCTAAAAGCACTAGATAATTCCAGAACTAGCTCTGATCAACTTGACCTAAAACTAGTTAGGCTCACCCTGGACACAACTCTCAAACCCCTCACTGAAATCTTAAATCTATCCTTGGTATCGGGCGAACTCCCACGGATCTGAAATGTGGCGGTGGTTACCCCTTTTTACAAAAGTGGTGACAGGGCCAACTCTACAAATTACAGCCCAATATCTAGCCTTCCTTCACTCTCCAAGACCCTGGAGTGAAACGTAAGTGACCAACTGATGGAATGTCTAGACAAGTATCATTTACAATGTCAGCAACAACATGGATTTTGAAAACAACACAGTACCATAACCGCACTAGTGGAGTTTACCAGCTTTATCCATAATGCACTAGACAGAGGGCTCTTGATGGGGGCAACATATATTGATCTCACCAAGGCCTTCGACGCCATCAATCACAATCTGCTCTTGGATCAGCTCTTCAATACCAGCCATTCCCCTGCAACAGTAGCATGGCTCAGAAGCTACCTCTCTGGGAGGGTCCAAAAAGTGAAAATCCTGGACACCTTCTCGGACAACCTTAGTGTTAACACAGGCATTCCTGAAGGCTCTATCCTTGGCCCTCTACTGTTCAGCCTGTTCTTAAACAACCTCTCTCAATCGGTAAACAGCTAGCTAATGGCTAGCTACTACTGTATGAAGATGATGCGGTCCTATATTCATGTAATTCTGACCCCTACATACTGGAAAAGCAAATGCAGGCTAATTTCACTGTGGCTGAGCACTGGTTCCTTCAATCAAAACTGCTCCTCAATTATAAAAAAACTAAGACTGTTATTCACATCATCACATAACAAACACCACACTCACCAACTTTGCATTCACAATAATCGGAACACTTCCCTGGAGATGGTTCAAACATTTAAATACCTAGGACTGACATTGGACCGCACCCTCTCATTTAACCAACACATAGACGCAGTCGCAAAGTCGTCAATTGCAAAACTAGGATTACTGTACAGACACTGAAAAGGCCTGACTTCTGAGGCACTCAGAACTGCTGTAAATAGCTCAGTCCTCTCAGTGATAGACTATGGTCTAGCAGTATATGGGGCTGCCTCCCAAACTGCTTTGAAACGTATCAAAACAACACTAAACAAAGCATGTCGTTTAGTCCTAGGTGTACCCCATCTCACTTACACCTGCGAGTTTCACACTCAAACAAAATGGCTCAACCTTGACAGTCACCTCCAGTATCAAGTATGCATGCTCGCCAAGAAGTCTGTGTTAGGACTTACCACCTCAGACATGCAAAGCCTCCTTAGCCGACCTAATTCCATCAGATGCACTAGGGGTACAAACAACTCAGCCCTCTGCATCCCTTTCCATAGAACCACACTAGGCCAATGGTCCTACGAATACCGGGCACCACTTCGGCTTAATGCACTTGACCTAGGCATCACAAAAGAGGACAAAATAGGTCCCTTTCAAGATAAACTCCAAGTGGCCCTCGCCACAAACAGGAACTGTGACTGTGAAACTTGAACTCCCCCACACTCTTCCCTCCTCTTTCTTGCTGCCTTCATTCTAACCTGCACCCTTGCCTTCTCCTCTCTTCTTGCTAACTTCTAGACCTAAGTAAAGCCTTTGATACAGTGGATCATGAGCTGCTAATTTCCTCACTGCACTCCTTAGGCCTGGATTCAACCTCTCTTGGGTGGTTCAGATGTTACCTCACTGATAGAATACAGCAGGTGAAAAATGAAGGTGTCCTATCCTCCTCAAAACCACTTCTAAGGGGAGTACCGCAAGGATCCATCCTGGGCCCTATCCTTTTTGCTATCTATATCAATAACATTGATTCCAACCTCACTGTTGCCAATGTTCACCTTTTTGCTGATGACACTGTCTTGTATGTCAGTAACCCCTCACCATCAAAGGCCTGTGAGTTATTACAATCAGAATTCTCCTGCTGCAACATCAACTACTTGAAAAGAAACTACTATTAAATGCCAAGAAGACAAAGGCTATGTTCTTTTCCACCAATATATATTCTACCACTCTCTCATCAAACATTCTTCCACAACTATCCACCGTCCTTGGAGAAAATCTTGATTATGTGGATAAATTCAAATATCTAGGGGTATGGATTGATAATAGACTTGATTACACTCAACATGTTGAGGACCTCCTGAAAAAACTCAGACAGAGGCTCGGCCTATTCATCAGAATCAAACATTATCTAACCAAAGAGTCTAAACAGAGACTAATACAGGCATCATTTCTATCTCTCATCGATTATGCAGATTTCCTATTGGCCACTGTACTATGTCCTATTTAAGTAAATTGGATACCTTGTACCACAGAGCTCTAAGATTCATCACAGATCTTCCTTTCAACACTCATCACTGCTCTCTCTATAATGCTGTTGGCTGGACATCCTTACACCTTAGGAGGAATAAAAATGCTGCATTATGGATTTACAAAACTCTGTCAAACAAACTTCCATCTTATATTTCTGATTGCTTTACCCTGGCTACACCTAGATCATATGCCCTAAGAAGCAATAACCTTATCACCTTGAAGATACCTAAAGTCTGTACCCGGCATGGGAGATCTACAGTCAGCTACTTCTTAGCATCTACCTGGAATTCTCTGCAGAAGACCCTAAAGTTGAACACCTTCATCCCTATAGCATCCTTTAAAAAGCTCTTCATAAGTCTCTTTCCTGAGATATGCAACTGCTTTCACTAAGCCTAGTCCTTTCTTACCCTTTAGCCCCCTTTTTTCTTTCTATCACAGTTTATATACTTTTTCTAAACTTAGCTACAATATACCCTAAAATCCATTGCCATTCCCTTTTTTTATCCCCCCATATCTACTTGCTTAGGTATCTATCCAATTACAACACACCTTACCAGTTCCACAATCCCAATACCTTACAGTCATTTGGGTCAATCCTGTCTGAATTATTTTGTTTTGTGGTCCAAAATCATTAGCTACCTTGCTTGTATATACGTTTTTTATTACTGTACCTGTTTATTTATATTTAAGTCTTTGTCTCTTTCTCTGTATTTGTTTATGTATGCTACTGTACCTTATTTTGATCTTGACCTATCAGGTCCATCTTGTAAATGAGCTTCGCTCAATGATGTCCGCCTGAATAAATAAAGATTTTGATTGATTGATTGATTAACTAACACTTCCCTAGTAGGCTCCAGGTCCCAGCCTCAGCACCCCCCCCCCCCCAGTGAGTGTAGCCCTTCTTTATGACTACACTCTTTAGCACTTAAGACAGAAGAACTGCTGCCCATAAAGTTCTCGCCTCCTTGCATTTAGTATTAGTTAATTATGTTACAGACTATATCATCCTCTGTTCCCTACCTGATCTGCTGTATATCCTGTAGACTCTCTAGTTGTTTACTTAACAACCTGTCAACCTAGCCTGCTTTAAATTATGTGTCTGTATATTTTTATTTATGTAATCCCTGTCATTGTAATTATGTAACCTCTGTAACCTGATGTACTCGTATCTTTCTAGGCATGGAACCTCCTTTCCTTGTATCTGCTTATGTACTTGTAACCATTGTAAATGATGTTATGCCCATTTATTACTATGATGTGGGACCTCTGTAAAAGAGCCTTTGGCTCAAAGGTACTTCCTAAAAATAAATAAATAAAATAAAGATTTCAAACAAACTCATCCACACACCCCGTCATTTCATCTGCATGTTTCAGACTTTTTAAGGGGATTTACAAAAGTTTTCTGTAACATATTATATAAAAAAGTGCATAAGTATTTACTCATACAAATAATATTTTAAAATTCAAAATAAATTTATAAATATATTTAAAATACAGCACTACCTCAAAATTGTACAAAGCATCTGTGGTATTTTATAGTTTTTTCTAAATTTGTTAATGCACCTGCATATAGAATAAACAATACTGAATTCATGTAACATTCTTACATAATGTTAATTTACATTTACTGCCAATTCTGAGCCCCCAGATATCAGATTTCTTAAATAGCCAAAATGCTATCACCCCATTACTTGAGCTGAGTGTTTCTTCAAAATGGTATTTTCAAAAAAGTTTTAAATATAGTACCTCTGAAGTGGCTGGCAAGTGTACTGTGCTTGTTGCTGTCTCTGTGCAGACTACTGCCTGCTATCAGCTGTAAACACAAAATAAGCCATGAATGTTCATGCTGAACTACTGGGACAAAAACACATTATATATAGTTTCATCCCTGTTTTAAACCAAAGATTCTTCCACAGCTTAATACAAATGATTTTTGCTTGCCACAATCTGCAGGTCATATAGTGTTGCTCAGAAGAGAATACAGACTCGGCTTACCGTCCTCTCATACCCATGCACAGGTTCCAAACGAGCATGACTATGATGTCACACCATCTAATCATCAGCAACCTGGTCTCAGCCGATGATGGTTACTAAGGCAACCATGACTCTCTGAAATGATCTTACTGTGTCAGAGAGGGAGCCCCTGCGTATGGGTATGGGATACCTACCGGAGACCAAAAGCACAGGAGATGCATAAATCATTTACTGGTCATAAACAAAACTTTAAAACACTGTTTGTGAAAAAAATCTCCCAGGATGCTCACATATGCTTTTTTCTATATATTGTCCTGTAAAGTTTCTATAAATGCACCATTAGATAAACACATTACAAAAGAAAATCCGAGATACTGCAATGCAAATCAGTTTTCACATCAAAGTTTGCTCAGAGATCTGCCTAGGACAAATGTATTATGGTCAATTGAGTGCAACATAATTATAATAATTGCTCAAATTATCAAAAAAAAATTTTTTTTTTTTTTATTTATTGAAAAGTTTCACAAGGAAAGGCACACTGAACAATATAAAATTGCATCCAACAGCCGAGAAGTGATGATATACGACACCCTGGAGTGCATCATTGCTATTATGAATAGGGTTGCCACCTATCCGGTTTTTGACCAGATAATCCGTTTTTTAAGGTCCTTATCCGATCATCCGGTTTTGATTAAATGCAGTCCGGTTTTTGGGCCATTATGAGTACTCATATACTCTTAAAACTAATGTATCAAATTGTTCACTGTTTTGGCTGCATTGCATGTCCTGGTTGCAAAGAAGTTCTGATGTCACAGTCATTCAGACTTGCCTTTGTTTGTAAAACAAGACTGTCTGAGAGGTGTAAAGTAAGGCCATTGAGATCATTAGCAGTACATTAACCTAATCTTTTCCACTCTGAATTTTAAGTACGGTCTTTTACTGCTGTGACAGGAAACAGCTTTTACACCTTTATGTGCTCTCAGGTGTTTCTTTTTGTTTGTCCTATATTCTGGTATGTTTTAGACCTATTTTTGTTAAATTAATAATCTAACTTTTATTGCCTTTATCACCACATTTGCTCTAATTTTTTGTATTATCTGAACATTCTATGATATTAGCTACACTTTTACAGGTCATTCAGATAAACAGCATGTTTACCTCTAGGTGTGTCTGAAATTGTGGAATGTCTTAGAAATATAAAAAGAAACAACAGTAGCTGCTGAGGTAAATGGGGAACACAGTGCAGCATTAAAGGTACCACAAGCATCAATAATTAAGTTATCAAAAATTGGTCAAAGCATCAGAATACATGACTGACATGGAAAGGAAAATGAGATACTGTTTAACAGATGGTTGAACAATAAGCTGTGGATGAGCTTGGCACATCCAGCAGACCTGAGTTTGATTCCCACAGCCTCCACTTATATACTCTGTGACCCTGAGCAAGTCACTGAACCTACCTGTGCTCCTGGGTCACTCCTGTAAAATGGGCTATGTGGCTTATGGGAGTTAAACTGGTTGCCAAAGAATAAAAATATATAACTGAATAAATCAAATAAATAACAGTATAACAATTATTTCCTATCACTAGTAATGTCTGCATACCTCTCAACCTCCTTCCTCATAATCAGGGACAAGGCTTAAAATAATCAGGGACAAAGGACCAAAATCAGGGACACTTGTTCAAAATTGGAGATATCAGCTCAGGAAGCTGGTAGAATAAGGGGCTTAGTATAAAATGCATTTTCTAAGTAAGAACAAGTCTGTAACTTTAATGTTTAACATTATTTTGTGCTTACAACCCCCACTGTTTGGTCACAGAAACGCAATTTTTAGGAGGGACAGAGTAAAATTTTGAGGCAAAATCGGGGACATCCCTGAAAATCAGGGACAGTTGAGAGGTATGAATGTCTGTCCCAACTTAGAAATGACTTTGGAGGAGGAGTGATATACTCGCCAGTCATAATGGGGTGGAGCCAGAGGCAGGATTTGGGGTGTGGTTTAGCATCTGGTTTTTACCTCATCCAAAGGTGGTGACCCAAATTATGAACTGACTCAAAAACAAATTTTCTTAAAAAAAATATTCATAACCTATTGAAAATGGCGTGTATGGGGTGTTGGATGAGTAAATTTCAAGAGAATAGTTCCTGGAAGGGTCTGGGCAGCAGGTGGCACTGCTGTAACTGAAGTTTGTGGAGGAGGTGCAGCTGTGAAGTCAGACTCTACCAGCGCTGTATACTGTGGTCAGGAGCCAGGGAAACTGTGTGTGCTCTTATTTATTTATTTTTTATTATTATAAATACTGTACACAGGATTTTGTAACTGAAGCCATGCGAAGGGTAGGGAAGACACACTGAAATGGAGCCGACTGAGTAGCAGGGACACTCCTGGTCTTTTCAGGAAATAAGCAAGTTGCTCTGTGTCAGTATTTAGCTTGGCTAGGCAGCTGATACGACACATACAGGAGTTTATTTATTGAAGTAAAAAAAACACGATAGAAACTGTCTTTCTAAGTGCTACTGTGAGCGCAAAATGGGCGGTCGAGTGAACGCATGTGCCTCTGGGGGGAGAGAGAGAGAGGGAGACGGCAAAGCTGCACATAGAAGTGCATTATTTAAAAAAAAAAAAAATAGTGGGTTGCAGTACATTTCAGCAGTGTTAACTGAGGCTGCTAAAAAATGTACAATCCTTGCTAGTGGCAGGGTCACGGGTGTTTGTGTGGGAACTGAAGGAACAGGTGTGGATGTGATTTGGGGAGAGTGAGGAGGCTGGTGGCTGGAGGTTTTTTTGAGCCGTGATGATGTAGCTCGATATCATCATGGGTTCAGACACCTCTGGACCAATCGGCGTTCTCCATTTACGACCCCCAGTTCATAATGCATATTGCACCATTCTGAGGTCAGATTTCACAGTGCCGATGACATCACAATAGCCATGTACAGCACTTAAGCCAGCAGTTGAAATAAAAAAAAAAGTTACATCTTCATACAAACAGCAGGTTTGTAAGCTGCTGTTAGTATACTGATGTTGCATAAACTGAGTCTGCAGTGGTCTGACTTAAAAATATGCAGTTCACTCCCAGAGTGCAGCAGCATCCAACGGAGCACAGGCTCAAACTTTCCAAGGCCCACTCCAGCCGGCTCTGCTCGGGATGATCAGTCAGTCTCCCAGATGCAGCAGCATCCGCGGAGCACAGGCTCCAACTTTCCAAGGCCCTCTCGAGCCTGCTGTGCTACAGGGTGATCACTTAGCGCGCCCCCCGCCCCGGAGTGCAGCAGCGTCCAATGGAGCACAGGTGAGCACTGAAAAAGGATGTTAGTCTGAGGGCTCAGTGCTCCAATGGGAACAAGCATTTCTGGACTTTTAATTCAGCTAAACAACGCTGATAGTTTTTTAACTGTTCATTTTAGTTTTATCTATGCTTGTTGCTACAGTTGTGGACATTGTGCTTTAAGGGGACTGCTCGGAGATGGGTTTGCACACTCACCATTTGACTAGCGCTCACATGTTAAGCGACCCGAACTTTGGGCAGTGGAGTTAACTTATAGTGTTGTTTTAGATGAAGTTTAGCCTTTGTTACTTTACAGTCTTACCTTATGTGTGCCTTTTCCATCCTTTGTCTGGCGCCTTTCAGAGTTCCGTGCCTGTGCATGCGCAGTCCGAGGATGCTGCCCCTGCCATCTTGCTATTGTCTTCCCTTTACAGACTTCCCCTAACCATCATCTCTTTAATCCAGTAGACTCCAACTTTCCAAGGCCCACTCAAGCCTGCTGTGCTACAGGGTGATCACTTAGCCCCCCCCCCACCCATAGTGCAGCAGCACCAGCGGAACACAGGTGAGCACTGTGCTAGCCCATCACCACTCTACAGGTGACATCACCTCATCCAAAGGGATCAATATAAAAACACAAGTCTGTATCCCTTTTCACTACTTTCTCCAGAGCACTCATCCTGTTCCTCCTCCTCGGGGACAATCCATCCCAACCCAAGCCCCTTGCCACCCCCCATTAAAGAAAAAATTTCTCCTTTAGCCACCTTAGCATCCAGAGTCTCCCAGCTAAATTATTTTCAGGCCTGTATAGCAGTAAATGACTACGACATGGTCACTCTCTCAGAAACTGGGCTTTCCCCCAGAATCGCAGATGGTGAGATCGAGCTACATGGTTATACCCTTGTCAGGAAAGATAGACAGAAAAAGAGAAGGGGATATCTATTCTATATTTCTAACAAATTCTCCTTCACTGAATATATTCTCAGCACCAATTTCTCCCTCCTGGAAACTCTCTCCATCCACTTCCTCCTTGACCCTAGTAAAACCCTCACCCTTGCTTATCTGCCCCCGGGGACCCTACTTTCCAATCTTGAGTCATTACTTGCCCTCAGACACACCCTCCCTCTCAACAGAGAGTGGATCCTACTTGGGGACTTTAACATTAACTGGGTCTCCACACAGTCTGACTCTGTTAAATCTAGCACCGCCAATCTAGGTCACCACCAGATCATCGCCACTCCCACCAGATTGAGCTACAGAACAGGCACCCAGTCACTTACTGATTGGATTATTGTTGCATCCCATTTGCATCACCGACTCCGGTGTGTTGCCAGACTCTTATCAGCGATCGTTGTGCAACTTACTGCCTCTGGTCCTTCCATCTACCCAAACCAAAAAAAAAAAAACATTCATCCATTTCAGGAGATTGACTGATCGGGAACATCAGTCTTATCACACAGGATCTTAGCCTTGTGGCCTGATCCTTCACTGGTGATGGTGACTCTGTCTTACAGAAATTCTCCAGCATCCTTGCCAGTATTTGCGATAAATATGCTCCACTCAGAAAGATCAGAACAAGGGGTAAAATCAATGTTTGGATTACCCCAGGCATTATTAAGCTGATTAGATCTAGAGACAAAGCCTGGGCCCGTTATTCTAAGTACAAAGACCACTCCCATCTCTCCCTTTACATGGCTGTCCATAATAAGTGTAAAGCAGCTGTAAGAAAGGCAAAGATAGACTACCTTCATAACAAACAACTCTGTGAATTATCACGCCCTCGTAAGCTTTGGGGTACCCACAACTCACTTCTGGGGAAAACAAAAAACACTAATCCCATCACTCTGTACCATGGAGGTGGTGAAATCAAATAACCCCACTGATGTGAATATTTTTAACTCTCATTTTGGTGACCTCGAAAAATACAAACCTCCCTCCTCCTTCCTTCCTACCCTTTCCGCCTCTTCCCACTCCCCTTGCCCCAACGCCTCTGACCCCCTCCCACCCATTTTCACTTCAAGGCCCTCAAGCCAGCTGATACCATTAAGCTTATTCGCATTTAACAACCTGAAACCCAGCAAAGGGGCCGGGGATCAACTACAAATTCTTAAGCTCTCCATTTTTATGTTTGCTTGCACACATGTGCAAGAAACATAGTGCCATCATCCGAGTTTTCGGAGGTGTGTCACCCCCTCTTCCAATTCAGTCAGTGTGTTGCAAGTGCGGCCCCTGTCTGCCAATGCATGCTGGAGCTGTCTATGACAAGCTCCAAAATGCAGTGGCATACAGTTGAAAGGGGGAGCTACGCTTCAGTGAGCAGCGATAAGATATCACCTGCTCATGCGCAGCTCCCCCACACACACACACACACACACACACACACATGCCTTCGCGCATACTGCATGCTGGCCCCCGCCCCACACTGTACGGCTGATGGGGTGCCCAATCCCGTCGGCTCCCGCGCACCCAGAGCATCAGGTGCTACGCTGGGGCCACCCAGCATGGCAAAATGATGTAATGGCGACGGGGTGCCCAATCCCCGTCGACTCCAGTGTCTCCCACCCCCATGATGCGCCATGACAGGGTGCCCAATCCCCGTCGGCTTCACTATCTCCCCACTCCGGTACAGGGTGCCACGCTGGGAGCCCCACCTCAAGCGTGGCAACAGATGCCATGGCGGCGGGGTGCCCAATACCCGTTGGCTCCACGCCCCGAGCCGACTTGAGCCACGCTGGGAGCCCACTCCAGCGTGGCAAACATCCGCGGCCATTTGAATAAAAAAAAAAACAACCTGCAAAGAAAAATGGTCCCACGCAATATCCTGCCCCCCCACAAACCGCACCCACCCACTGCGCCTTGCCTCTCCACAACCCCCTCACCCCATACTTACCTCCAGAGCTTGGCGCGACGATCACGGTGGACGAGAACCGTCTGCACTCTTCAAAGCCGACCCTTGAACTGAGGAAATGCCCGGTAAGCTGTATAATGGGATAGATAGGGGTTTTTCAACTTTATTGCATATCTCAGGCATTTTTTTAAATTTTTGCACCAAATTTTCAACATGGGGTTTTTGGGACCCCTCCTTATGAATTCTTGCACTGTCATGGTGTTACTCGGGCCTGAAGGGTGATTTCGTTGCAGACCTTTCCAGAATGATTAGAAACGACACTGCAGTGTTCATAGGTGGGCTCCCAAAAGACTATTTTGAATAATTGGTGCAAAATTTTCTAAAATGATTGAGTTTGACGATAGTATTGGTGCTGGTTCCTACGATGCTCGTAAGTCTGCCTGAATGTTCAATATTTTCATTCCAGACATTGCCATTTTACCACACCTTCTTATGAGTAGTACAACTGTCATTTTTCACATCTCACCCAAAACGTGTTTCCGCCCATGTAGCGCACAATGGCGCAGTCAGTGTGCGAAATCAATGTATGGGACAAAATAAGAAAATCACAGTGACACTGTTCATGAGCAGAGGTCTTAAAATGGCTATGTTGAAAATTTGGTGAAAACATTCCTAAAAATGACTGTTTTACGAGCGTGCGTTGCGCGGTTCCTACACACACTCGTAAGTTCACGAATTTTCAATATTTTCACTCCAGATTTTCAACATTGCCATTTTATCACACCTCCTTATGAGCAGTACAGCTGTCATTTTTCACATCTTGGCCAAAATGTGTTTCCGCCAATGTAGCGCACAATGGTGCTGTTGGTGTGCGAAAGCAATGTTTGGGACAGATTAAGAAAATCACAGTTAACACTGTTCATTATAGAGGTCTTAAAATGGCTATGTTGAAAATTTGGTGAAAAAATTCCTAAAAATGACTGTTTTACAAGCGTGCGTTGCGCAGTTCCTATGCATGCTCATAAGTTTGCGAATTTAATATTTTCACTCCAGATTTTCAACATTGCCATTTTATTACACTTCCTTATGAACAGTACAGCTGCCATTTTTCATATGTCACCCAAAATGTGTTTTCGCACATGTCGCGCACAATGGTGCTGTTGGTGTGCGAAAGCAATGTTTGGGACAGATTAAGAAAATCACAGTTAACACTGTTCATTAGCAGAGGTCTTAAAATGGCTATGTTGAAAATTTGGTGACAAAAGTCCATAAAATGACTGTATTACAAGTGAGCATTGCGCAGTTTCCACGCACCCTCATAAGTTCATGACTTTGTAATATTTTCAGTCCAGATTTTCACCAGTGGCATTTTTCCACACTTCCTTACGAACAGTACAGCTGTCATTTTTCACAACATGGCCGAAGTGCGTTTTCACACTTTCAGCGCAGAGATACATGGTCGCTGTGGGAAATCATTGTTCGGACAGATAAAGAAAATCACGGTGACGCTGTTCATGATCGGAGGCACCAAAATGCCTGAGTTGACAATCTGCTGTAAAAAATCCCCAACCTAATTATATTATGGGTGTGTGTTGCACAGTTTCTATGTACGTTCGTCACGTCACCATTTTTTTTTTAAATATTTTTACTGCAGATTTGCAACATTGCCATTTTTTACACCTCCCTATGAACAGTACAGCTGTCATTTTTTACATCCTGTTCACAGTGATTTTGCACCTGTGGTGCTAAATGCCGTAGTCGCTGTGCATAAGCAGCTTTCGGCTAACAAACTGATATTCCCCCTGTTCATGAGGTGGGGTTACAAAAAAAACATGTTGAAAATTTGGAGGAAAATACCAACGAATGCCTGAGGTATTAGGGTTTCCAACCATAACGCCAACCCTGTAGAGAATGACAGGCATCAGGGGTGTGACTTGGGATTCTTGCCTGTAATGCTTATACCATTCCACACCCTGCAGCCAGTGAGAGGCATCAAGGTATGCCTTGGACTCTTCGGCCCCAAAGTTCACCCCATTCTCCTATATTGCACCTATCTCACCGTATTTCCTAATGGAATGGGGTGCGCATAAGGGCCAAAGACCCCAAGGAACACCATGGCACTTGTCAGTGTCTGCTGGGTGGGGTGTGGTGAAATGGCGTGGCCGTTATGCCTGACAACCCAAAGGCACAGCCCAATGCCTGTCACTCTCTGCAGGGTGTTGGTGAGGTTGGCTTCAGTTCAATACTTCACTGCCATTCCTATTACGCAGCTCTGTAACTTCTACACATACCACTGCCAATGCCAGCAAGCAAACATTCGGCATTGACAAATGCTTGTTTCTCTAGCTGTTCCCATCACCAGTATTCTCAATCGTTCCCTTTGCTTGGGTTTTTTTCCCTAACAGCTGGAAAACCACCACCATAAAACCACTGTATAGATCCGGATCTAGAAACTATGTTGGTAACTCCCGCCCTGTGTCTCTCCTCACCCCTCTTTCTAAAATCATCGAGAAAGTAGTTCACACTCAACTCACCACCCACCTCGAATCCTATATCCTATCCTACTCCCAGTGCTCAGCTTGGCTTTAGATCCAGTCACAGCACTGAAACAGCCTTGGTCAGGTTCACCAGTAACTTTCACAAAGCTAATGACAAAGGCCAATATACCGGATCTGTCTTTGTAGACCAGACCAAGGCATTCGACCTTGTTGACCATGCCCTCCTCCTAGACACCCTTCGAGGTCTCTGCCTCTCCGACAGTGTTGTCAAATGGGTCGGGAGCTGCCTGTCTGGGAGATCCCACCAAACCTCAATTGAAGGTCACCTCTCCTCTGCTTGTGCAATCAGATATGGTGTACCCCAGGGCTCCATTCTTGGCCCCCTTCTTTTCTCACTTTTCATCAATAACCTCCCCTCTATCTGTCATTCCACTCAAGTAGTTCTATATGCAGACAACACGGCCATTTTCTGCAGTCACGAGAACCCGAACACTATGTTCCAAAACCTACAGTTCGATTTTAGAAAGCTCCACTCCTGTTTCTTTGGGTACAGCATGGTTCTAAACTCCAAGAAGACAAAACTCATGATCTTCTCAGGCACTCGTAAAGCCCCTGTTACAGACTTCTCTCTTTTTGACAACTCTGGGAATCTCATCGAACAGGTGAGTGAATTTAAATATCGTGGTCTTTACTGTACCTGGACCCCCACTTCTCCTACAATTTGCACATAATCAACCTTATAAAGAAGATGAATTCCAGACTCGGTCTTCTCTACAGGAGCGGAAAGTTTCTTCTTACCTCCTCCAGACAACGCCTGACCACCACCTTACTCCTGCCCCTAATCTATTATGGTTCCATCATTTTCTGCCCCCCTACCTTCTTGCTTCTCTACACCAAACTAAGAACAGCATACAGCAGTATAGCACGCCACATCATGGGTCTCCCCTGGAAAACTCAACACTGCATCCTGTTCTTCCCTCAGCTGGCCTACCCTTGAATAGAGGTTTCACCTTAAAACTCTCTCCTTCCTACACAAAATCTTCCTCAAACTGCTCCCTCCCAGCATAATCTCCCTCTTTCCACTCTCGGCCCATGTACGACAGACCAGGGGCTCCACTACCTCGATTTTTGACACCCCATTCTACTGTACCAGCCAGGTGCAAAACTCTATCTCCTATGCCAGTGCTAAATATTATAACAAGTTACACCACAATATCCAGACCTGTAATACCATGAACTCCTTCAACTCCTTCCTCAAGGCCCACCTCCTCAATGCCTCCACCTGCCGATGACCCTCCTAGTCCCACAGCATAACACAGCCGGGGAGGGGCTTCCATTCACTCGAATGTTTCCCTGATCGCTAGTCCCCCCGGTGGTTCCTGCACTTTCCCCTTCTTCTAACACTTCTCTCTTAACTACCTTCCTTAAATATTGTAGTTATTCATTATTCTATTTGTAACTATACTGTCCTGTCATTTTTGTATTTTATTTCAGGCATGCCCTTGTGATTTCTTCAATTTGTATCTTTGTTGTACTTTATTTTTTGTATTGTGTATTCTACACTGGACATTTGTGAAAATGGGCATTTTTGCTCACGTGCTTTTCCAGTATGCAAATAAAATTGATTGATTGATTTGTTAGAGAGGAGGAGTTTCATAACTCACTCATGGCTCCACCACTCATGAGCTATGGTGCCCCCCTCAAGCAAAAATAACTTGTATATTTTATTCAGCCTGTTGCATATTCCCTATATACTAGGAAAGGGAAAGTGCAGCAGGAACCACCGGGGGGGGGGGGATAGTGATTAGGGAAACATTGAGTGAACAGGTGGTAACCTGGGTAACAAACTGACTGGACAACGGGACACAGAGGGTAATAGTAAATGGAGCACACTTAGGAGAAAGATGAGTCATTAGTGGGGTACTGTGGGGTTCAGTACTGGGACCGGTACTCTTTAAGGATGAGAAGGGACTTGGCAAGGTTGGAACAATGGTCAAGAGTATGACAGCTTAGTTTCAGTGCACAGAAGTGCAAAGTAATGCACCTGGGAAACAAAAACCCAGGGAAAGAGTACACAATTGGGGGGGAGGTACTAACAACAACAAAAGTGAAAAGAGACCTGGGGGTGCTCATATCAGATAACCTTAAGGTAGGCAAGCAATGTGAGAAGGCAGTAAGGAGGGCTGGGGAGATTCTGGGATGCATAGAAAGAGGCATCACCAGTAGAAAGCAGGAAGTTATCCCCTCTGTACAGACAGCTGGTGAGACCCCATCTGGAGTACTGCATGCAGTTCTGGAGATCCAGTCTCTGCAAAGATATTGATAGGATGGAGGCAGTCCAGTGGAGGGCAACTAAAATTGTGCAGGGTCTGCACCAGAAGATGTATGAAGAGAGACTTGAGGTGCTTAATATGTCTAGCCTCGAGGAAAGGAGGGAGAGGGGGGACATGATAGAAACTTTCAAGTACCTCAAGGGAATCAACAAAGTCCAAGAGGGTAGCATACTTCAGAAAAAGAGATGTGCAAGAACAAGGGGGCACAATTTGAAAATAGAGGGGGGACGGCTCAGGGGCAATGTGAGAAAATATTTTTTCATGGAGAGGGTGGTGGATGCATGGAACAGCCTTCCTGCGGAGGTTGTGGGGTCAATAACAGTGGGGGGGAATTCAAGAATGCATGGGGCAGACATAAGGCAATTATAGTGGGGGATAGGAGGAAGTAGGCTGCTGGTTATCTAGAATCTGCAGCTTATCCAATAGGTAGGGAAATGGGCAGACTAGGTGGGCCAAGTGTTCCTTATCTGTCGACAAAGTCATTGTTTCTGTTTCTGTATACCTTCAAAATCAGACTTTGATAGGTACAATACTTTAAAGAAAATTGGCTGACCGTATATACCTACTGCACTAGTGGGGGAAAGAACTCAGCTGGATAATGATCTTTCTTCTTTCCAAAAATTGTATGTTTGTATGTACTTACAGATGCTGTAATACACAAGCATTTGTACTGAAGCATTCATGTGTAATTTATTTGTCCAATTAAAGGTTGTTAAAGTCCTCAACAGATCCAAAAAATAGAGTAACAGAATTCAGACAATAGGGTTCTTTTACAGCAAAGTTCAGAGCTGATAACTTAAGTCATAAGGAAAATATGCTGTGATTATTTTTTCCTATAGGAGGATCAGTGTTTTGTCACAGAGGGCTCATTCTAAACAAATATATGGACTATATTGCTTGGACAATTCACACTCTTGAATCCTCTGAATGTCACATAAAATTGCTGCTCAAATAAGTTTTCTAATGTACTCATGCTGACGTACTAACATGCTAAAATGCCAGCAGAATAGGCCTAACGGTCTTTCGTGTCTGCTCGTTTGGTCAGCCCCCACCCACCCTGGGAGCTGACCTTGCTGCCCCCCTCTCCCTCTCTGGCTTCTGCCTTCCCAGTCCTGGATATTCTCACTGCACTGGCTTTTGCTTCCAGAACCCTTCCCCTGTACCTGTCCCACCCCCTCTTGAACCCCTCCACCATTTCTGCCTCCACCAGCCCCTGGGCAGCGCATTCCATGGCTCCATCACCCTCTCAGTAAAGTAGCATCTCCTTCTCCTTTCTCCCTGAATTCCCCCAGCTTTCACCCATGCCCTCTAGTTGCCCCTTCCTTCAGAGCACCTGACTGCTTCTCCCCTATTTAGCCCTTCATGGTACCTGAAGACCCTATCATGTCCCCCCGGTCCGTTCGGTCTTCCAATGTGTACATATTTAGCTCTTCGAGCCTCTCCCCATAGGTCCTATCCCCCAAGCCCCAAATCATTTTGGTTGCCCTCCTCTGGACCCTCTCCAGGAGTTCAATGTTCCTCTTTAAATGTGGCCTCCAAAACTACACGCAGTACTCGAGGTGCGGCCTCACCAAACAGTTATACAGTGGGAGTATCACATCCCTCCTTCTGCAGGTGAGCCCCCTAGCGATGCATCAAAGCATCCTCTTGGCCTTTGCCGCTGCCCTCCTACAAGTCTCCGAGTTGTTCATCTTGACATCCACCACCACCCCCAAGGCCCTCTCAACCATCAAGACTTGTAGCATTCCCCTTCCCCAGGGTGTATACTTGGCCCGGGTTTCTGGCTCCCAGGTGCAGTACTTTGCATTTTCCTGCATTGAACCTCAGCTTCCGCTTTCTAGACCACCTTTCCAGAGCCTCCAGGTCCCTCTGTAGGACTCCCCATCCACCACCGCCCCCAGTTTTAAGTCATCCGCAAAGAGACTCATCTCACTCTTGATACCCTTCCTTATGTCAGAGACATAGGCGTTGAACAGGAGAGGCCCAAGGACTGATCCCTGAGGGACTCCACTAATGACCCTCCTTGGGGATGAGACTATCCCTCCAACCACGACCCTCTGGGTCTGGTTCTGGAGCCAATTTCCTATCCATCTGATCATCTGGTTCTCCACCCCATTTCTCCCAGATTATCCAACAGGCCCCCGTGAGGAACAGAGTCAAATGCCTTGCTGAAGTCAAGGAAGAGGACATCCACTGGTCTACCCAGGTCCAAGGCACTCATCATCCAGTCATAGAACTCCACAAGGTTTGTCTGACATGATTTTGCCCGGGATGAATCCATGCTGTCTATCGTCCAGGCACCCCAACTTTTCCAGGCCCCCCCCGTCTCTTCTTGACAATGCCCTCCATCACCTTGCCCAACCCCGATGTCAGGCTGATGGACCTGTAGTTCCCTGCCACCTCCCTTGATCCCCCCCTGGTGGATAGGCACTATATGTGCCATCTTCCAGTCCTAGGGCACCCACTCTGTCCTCAGAGAGATGCTGAAGAGCCCCACCAGGGGTTTCGCCAGGACATCCACCAGTTCCTTCAGCACTCTGGGATGTAATTTATCTGGCCCTGGTGCTTTCTCCATCTTAAGGGACCTGAGCGTTTCCCTCACTCTCTCTGCCATGATTTCCACCTCCGCTACCTCAGCGCCCTGCTGCCTTCCCCCACCTGCCAGTGATGCCCCCAGACCTGCCAATCAGTGAGGGCCCCCCTCAGTTTCACCATTTCCTCTCATGTATGATGCAGCGCCCCCATTTTCCTTGGTGAAAAACTGAGGCAAAGTACTCATTTAGTACCTCAGCCTGCTCCCCTTTTGCCCATCCGTCCGTTTAATCCTGCTAATCTGCCCTTCACCCTTCGTTTTTCCCCAAGGTATCTAAAGAACGCCTTGTTTCCTCTCCTAATTTCCCTGGCCAGGTTCTGCTCCTTCCTTACCTTAGCCACCCTCACCATGTACTATACATGTGTGTATGATTGCAGCTTCCCCAGCTGTTTCCCAGCTGTTTTTTATTTGGTAAATGTTTACCAAAAACTGAATAAAATAAAGTAAAAAATAGACATTAAAGCATTTAAATGTAACAGAATTCCAGGCATGGCAAACATTCGCTCAAGCATACGGAGTATGTCATAGCACCTATTTCAAAACTCTGAGACAACTGCAGTCGCAGGATATTGTAATATATTCTGTGCTTCTTTATTATTTTTTTTTTTTCAATATTTTCTTGGAGGGTTAGCAAATAGACGGTAAAGTACAATAACACTATCACAGAAGTGTAATACCAAAGTAAATATACAGTACACACTATAACGGTTCCACATCAAGGCCGCGAAAACAGACATGATGGTTAGTAACAGAGCCATCAAAAACCCGAAAGGAAAAACTGCATCCTTGCAAAATAGGGAAGAGGAAAACCCGTGTCAAGGAAACAGTATCGCAGAATTCTACAAGTAGCTAAAGAAACACTACTATTTGCTATAGCACGCTACTTTTTAATTTTACTTTTTCCTTCACTACTTTTCCCTTACGTAATTCTACAGCACGTGGCTAAAGGAACTCACTATTTCACGATCACATGCGCTCGCTGTTTTGTATCCTTTGCTGTTTCCATTTCTGCAATTCAGATGGCGCAATTTTTACCATGCATGTTTGCATAACGTTTTGACAGGATACACACTATATACATAACTGGTTTCCTGTGGATAAAATTGCCATAGCACAACCGGAAAGGGTGCTAACCTACCAAAAACAAAAAGTGTTACAAAACCTTGTCTCATTTAATTATCATGTGTGTTTGGCCTGACCATATATCCGTATGTCTAGCAATTAATGAATTAATAATTAAAAGAAGGCTAGCTCAATAAAAATAACAGTTGCCAAGTACTGCAAGAAGTTCATTCAGAAGAGGCTAATGCTAATGTTCAAGACTTAATTCACAGTGGCCAGGAGAAAAATCTCTCTCTCTCTCTCTCTCTGACAGACTTAGTTCTATGTGTTGTAAAGGAAAATATTTAAATTCAACCTACAGACTTTTTTTTTTGTCTGTTTATCCGCCCCCCCCCCCCAAGCTCTGCATCCTTGGGAGCGTCTATGGAGACTGCCTCCACCTTCGCCACCTACCTTCACCCTTCTCACTCGCCCCATGGAGCCACGGTTTTCTCCCCAGGCGTGGACGAGGTGGGGCAGCTACACCCTGACAATCCAGATTTTGTCGGGAACTGGAAGAGAGGTTGATGCAAGGCCATGAAGGGTAGCTCCTTGGTGCTCCATCTCCCCAGAGCCTGGAGCACTTTTTTCCATTTTTCTGTGAGGCACAGGCGTGCCTTGGAGTCATGGCATCACCGCCGACGTCACCATTCCCATCGCTGGATGCTGGTACTTGATGTGCCTCTGTCTTCCACCAGAGGTCAGTCAAGCACCTAGCATGGACACCCCCTCCCCCCGGGAGAGGAGAGCTGTCCTCTGGACGCTCAATCCTCTCCCTCCCCTGCTGACCCCCAATGGCCCGGGCCTGTTCCCGAACCCGGCTCATCGGCGCGGGGTGAGGTGTGGCGTCCAGCTCCTCAACCCTCAGCGCCACCGAGCCAGCCCTCAACCTACAGACTTTTGAGTACATTTTCTTGCAAAGCTTTCAGTTATTTGTAGTGCCCTCCACTCTTACGGACCTTAAACTAAAAGGTGCTTAAATAGATATATATGTAATTGTTGAAGAGATTATTTAAAGTGTGTGCTACTGCAGCAAAAACAAAAGTACCATAGATACTGAAAGGCACCAAACTGAATTTAGTAAACTGTTAGTTGATGGCATGAATGGGGGAGATTCGGTTTCCCAGAACCAGATACTGTAGCTGGTTAGCCATACTGTATTGGAGACAGGAAATGGCACCACAATCCGCATGGGAATTGTATACAGACTCCCATCTCAGGAAGAGGAAATGTACAAGGAAATAATAGAAGTCATCCTTAGAATGGCAGAAAAAGGGGAGATATTGTTGATGGGGAACCTGAATATGCCAGATGTTAACTGGAGCACATTTATTGCAGCCACATCCAAGAGCAGGGTCATTCTCGATGCCCTACAGGGGATGTGCCTCAGACAGCTAGTGTTGGAACCCACTCGGGAGGGAGCAATCTTAGACCTGGTACTCTCAAATGGGGATGAAGAGAGGATCACAGATTTAGAAGTGGGTAGCTGTCTGGGAACAAATGACCACCAAATAGTGTGGTTCATGATAAACACAGTCGTAGAGTCCAGCCATACAAAAGCGATGGTGCTGGACTTTAGGAGGGCTGACTTTGGCAAAATGGGTGAGTGCCTAAGGAATACACTAGCAAATGGGCAGGAAGTGGAAGAACAATGGGGGAAAATCAAAACTGCCATCACAGAGGCAACAAGCCTTTGTATGAAGCAAATAAAATGAAGTAAAAAACCACTATGGTTCTCAAAAGAGGTAGGGGGGAAGGTTAGGGAGAAAAAGATAGCATTCAGGAAGTATAAGGAATCACAGAAGGAGCAGGACAGAGAACTGTATCAGTTAAAGCAAAAGGAAGCAGGGAAGGCAGTCAGAATAGCGAAGGCCTAAACTGAGGAAAAGATTGCCAACTCAGTTAAGAAGGGGGGTAAAACCCTTTATAGGTACATTAGGGAGCGAAGAAAGACCGAGGGAGGGATAATGAGGCTTAATAAAGGGGAGGGGAGGTGGGCAGAGGGTGACAGTTAAAAGGCAGAGATACTGAATGAATACTTTTGCTCAGTATTTACAAAAGAAAAAGAGGGGAGGTACCTAAACCAAACAGTAGAAGGACTCTGGACAGGGGGGTTGATACCTTATTGATTTCACAGAAGAAAGAGTCCTGAAAGAACCCCTAAAACTCAGGGTGGACAAAGAAGTGGGGCCTGATGGGATTCAGGAACTAAGGAGAGACCTAGTGACACCACTGACTACCTTTTTTAACAAATCATGGGAGGATGGTGTGGTACCTGAGGACTGGAGGAGGGTGGGTGTGATTCCCCTTCACAAAAGTGTGAGCAGGGCAGAGGCAGGAAACTACAGACCTGTTAGTTTGACCTCAGTGGTAGGGAAAATGATGGAATCATGTCTGAAAAAAGGAAAAAATTTGAGTACCTAGAGGCCAGCGGAGCACAGGACCCAAGACAGCATGGATTCACAGTGGGAAGGTCATGTCAGACGAATCTGATAGATTTCTTTGACTGGGTGACCAAAGTAGTAGACCAGGGAGGGGCTGTGGATATGGCCTACCTAGACTTTAGCAAGGCATTGACACAGACCCACACAAAAGATTAATAAACAAGTTAGCCAGCCTGGGAGTGGGTCCCAGGGTGGTAGCCTGGGTAACAAATTGACTGGACAACAGGATGCAGAGGGTAATAGTAAACGGAGTACACTTTGAAGAAAGGGGGGTTACTAGTGGGGTACCGCAGGGTTCAGTACTGGGACTGGTCCTCTTTAGTGTCTTTATAGGTGACATTGTGGAGGGACTGAAAGAAAAAGTATATCTCTTTGCAGACGACACCAAGATCTGCAACAGGGTTGATACACAAGGTAGGGTGCAAAGGATGAGAAAGGACTTTGCAAGGTTGGAGGAATGGGCAAAAGTATGGCACCTTAAATTTATTGCAAAGAAGTGCAATGTAATGCACCTGGGAGGCAACAACCCAGGGTAAGAGTACACAGTGTGGGGGGATACCAACAACAAAAATGGAAAGGGACCTTGGGGTATTCATATCAGATGACCTTAAGGTAGGCAAGCAATGTGAAAAGGCAGTAAGGAGGGCTGAGGTGGATCCTGGGATGCATAGGGAGATGCATCACCAGTAGAAAACAGGAAGTTATCCCTCTGTACAGACAGTTGGTGAGACCCCGTCTGGAGTGTTGTGTGCAGTTCTGGAGACCCCATCTCTGCTGTGGAAGAGTACTGGTGACCCCTTAGGAAACCTGGTTCCTTTATATCACTTTACTGCAGTAGCACATTTATCTGTCCTACACTTTTTCTTTTTTCCCCCCTCTTTTGAGGCAGGCCACCTGGAAAAAGGTTCTTGCAAGCTATCTCTGTAACATCTGTCTGTCAAGTTTCCATGTAGAGTCTCAGCTTCCCCATACCCCCCAAATAGGTCACTGTTGTTATTCTTGGAGTTATGTATATTTTTGTTACATTCTTCAGGAACATCCTACCCGGCGATGTATATTGAATAATGAAGAGGGTTTACATGTGATTATACTCCGCTGGACGAGCGTTCCTGCAGCCACTTTTTATAGCGGCGGTATGCTTGGCAGCACCTCTGGGGTTGTTTGTATGAAAACCCCCCACATGTCGCTGCATTTGCAAGCGAGAAAAGTGCTGCATTATCCCCGGTTGTCCTCCTCACACTTGTGAGGTGCCAGAGGAGACCGTAGTAAAACCAAATGATATGCCATTATGTTATTATTTTCAGTAGGGACTGTGGTAGACTGGGGAATGTGTTTATGCAGTAGTCTACCCGGTCACCCACTCCCTGGGAGTTATGTTACATGCTGAAAGGACATAGCATGCATAGTAACGCTTCCAGAAAATCCTCAATTCAAATATTTAAGTGCACATTTTTGGTAATGTCCAACAGCCCAGGCAAAAACCAGACAAATCACACGCATAGCAAAAAAGGAAACAGAATCAGAATGTTTTCTGCGGTTAACGTCTGTGTGGTTTGTCTGTAAGCCATTGCGCTGCGTTTGTTGCAATAAATAAAGTGGGAATTCTGGAATTAAGTGTGCAGATTTTTTGTGTCTGAGCTTAAATATTTACCATTTTTGTATAGTGTTCAAGTTTAGAGCTAATAATGGGTGCAGGCTTACCGGCGGAAGGGTCCAGTGTTCAAGTCTCTGCTGAGATCTTCTCCTGTGCATTCCATTGTTTTTCTAAGAGTCAGCCGGCCCTCTCCTCACCATATTTATTCTTTGGGAAAGTAAAGGGAGGAGCCAACACCCAAATTATGTTTATTATCCTCTCAAAAAGAGTTATTTGATTTGTAAACATATTAGGGCACATTTCTTTCTCATATAAATGATTGTCTTACAGTTAGTTGATATTAACTCACTGGATGAAGGTATATGTTCCAAAGTGTTTGTGGGCAGGGCCTGAGGTGGTCACCTGATGAATCCCTAGTATAAAGGGAGTTCATCTGGGTGTCCACATTGGATCTGTTGTAGGATGAGCCTGATACTGGTCCAAGTTTGGAGAGGTCTGCAAAGTTATTTCAGACCTTAAAGGAATAGTTGGTCTAGGTAACCAGCTAAGAGGACTTTAGTCTGTTTCTAGAGCAAGTCTGGCACTTTTATTTCTTGAAACAGCAATAATGTTAATTTCTGCCTAATTTTCCTTTTATTTTTGTTTTGACGTATGAAGTCCGCTTTTATTTACTTTTGTGAAAATAAAGGTTCGGCTTGGCATTTGTAAGCCTAGCTTCACCTGAAATCTGTGTCTGGGTCCATCCCTTTTCCACTGCCTGAGACATCTGCAAAGACATAGACAGGATGGAGACAGTCCAGAGGAGGGCAACTAAAATGGTGCAGAGTCTGCACCGGAAGCCATCCGAAGAAAGACTAAAAGAGCTTAATATGTATATCCTTGAGGAAAGGAGGGAGAGGGGACATGATAGAAACTTTCAAGTACCTCAAGGGAATCAACAAAATCCAAGAGAGTAGCATCTTTCAGAAAAAGAGATGTGCAAAAACAAGGGGACACAACTTGAAGATAGAGGTGGGACGGCTCTGGGACAACATGAGGAAGTATTTTTTCATGGAGAGGGTGGTGGGTGCATGGAATAGCCTTCCTGAGGAGGTCATGGGGTCAAAAACAGTGGGGGAATTCAAGAATGGATGGGACAGACATAAGGCAATTATAGTGGGTAGGAGGAAGTAGACTGTTGGTTAATTAGGATTTGCAGCTTATCCAATAGGTAGGGAAATGGGTAGACTAGGTGGGCCAAGCGGTTCTTATCTACCATCTGAGGAAGGAGAAATGTGTACTTTCTTGCATTACTAAATACATCTAATTGCTAGGGAATGAAGAGCATGAATTGGTATGTGTGGGCAGCCAAATACCATTGTTATCCTGTACTCTGGTTTATAGGAAGCAGCATTTATTTATGTGCTTTTGAATTGTAGAACCCTTAGCTGAGCCTGGTGGAGTGAGGAACAGTGTTATAGTGAGGGAAGCTTATTGCTGGGGGAGGGGCAATGCTGTATGACTGACCAGCTCTATTAAGTAAATAAAACCTCCCTCCATTCATGCTATCAACTATAAGATAATAGGGCCTCTGAGTGATGTGTCTTGTATTTTCTAATGTTGTTTCTTTAAATTTATTATGTGCCCACCCCCCCAACACCCCCGGCACCAAGGTGGAGTGGATCCTCATAACACTGCTTTACAAGAGCACCCTGCACACAGAATAAGATGTTCAGTGACTCTGCACAGTGATTGGCTAAAATCATGTTAGCGACATATAACAACACTTTAGAGAACTGAGTTTAGTGCCTTTTAGTACCGTTTGGTATTTTGATTGTTTTTTTGTTCAGGTTCACCTAAAGGTAATGTTTTGGCTGCTCGGTGCTCATTTTTGTCATGTGGAACTGGACTGGGATAAAAGAGTTCTGTGCTGCAAGTCGTAAAAACTAAGCAACTAGTTCACCGAAGAGGAACTTTTGTCTATATTATATTTACCAAACTTGCCTTTAGTGGGCATTTCGTCTCTTCCCGTTGGCCTGCTGGTGGAACATGGTTGCATTTTTATGAGAAAATCAATACAGGAAAAGGTCTGCTGAGACAGATGTCACTTACAGAGATTCTCTGTCATTCTGTGACACCCTGATTCCATTGTAATGTGACTTTTTTCCTGCACCTTAGCTTCTAAAGGTTTATTGTTTTCTTTTGGAAAGTCTGAATTAGTAAAATTTAATCTAGGCAGGGCATATCAAATGTATTGCTAGAGCACCCTATCCTATAGGCTTAGGTCAGTGTGCAGATCAAAGCAGTCAGTACTACTCCAAATGAATTCATTACAGTAATAAGGGGGGGTACTATCATTAAACTTAAATGACTGCATGGACAGGTGGAATTCCTGTCTCAGAATAGTGAGTTTGCTGTATGTTCAACTCTCAATGACCCTTCTCCCAGAAATCAAACCTATCCAAGGCTAATCCAAAGGCCTTCAGCATTCCCAAGTTGGCCTTGTGGATGAACTTAAAAGGAATCAAAAGGAGCTATATTCTGCTGGTGAAGTCACAGTTCCTTCACAGTCTCATCTCCATAGGTGGGCCCTTTACCTCTGTTCCTAGTGAAAAGAGGCCCACCTTGCAAAGCCACCACTCTGCTCTGCATGATTGCACTTTGTTGCTCAAGAGATCCCAGACAGAATGAGTTAGGGAGATTTCCCCAGGATGATACTGAAGTATACTTTGTGACGCAGTGTGGGAAGTTCAAGCTTCCATATGTAAACAGCTTTGGGTACCAGTGAACTAAGTCCATTACTTTCCTATGCACTAAATGCATTGCACAGCTTTTAACACATGCGTTTATGCATTTGTCTTTCCAGTGACAAGGTGCAGGGTCTTTGCTACTTGACTTTAACACGGCAACTGGTGTCCTGCTCAGGTGATGGAGGAATTACTGTCTGGAACATGGATGTCAAGAGAGAAGAGGTAACTTCTCATGCTTAACACTACAGTAGAATACTGGAAAGACAAAACTTGCTGCTAGAAAACCCTCCATGCTGCAAGTAAACTTGTAGGACTGGAAGACACAAAACCTTGTACTACTTCTTGACACAGCGCACATGCACAAAATGTTGCGGAGTACCTGTATGATCTGGCATGTGCACAAAATATACTTGCAGAAACTACTTGCTTGCCTTGACAGCGTCTTGCCTGTAGTATGGCATTTTGTGTGTTCTAGTACAATAGAATACACAGTTGTACAATCTTATTTTATATACTATATTTATGAGTGGGGGCAGTGTAACCTAGTGGTTAGAGCACAGAGGTGTAAACCTGGAGATCCAGATCTGAATCCCAAAACCGCTAGTTCTAGGATTTTGGATATGTTGTTCATCCACACTTATTGGCATGTCCCCTTTCCCTTTAAGGATCGCCGGAAGTCTTCAAGCTAGCTCCTCCCACCCACCCAGGTGGTATAACCCTGTGCTCCGCCCCATGATGCCAGGTCTTCCTTTCTGCTGGAAGATTCAGGTTGTCTCTTTCGTACTCCTGCATTTTGTAGGCCCTGGCTTTTAAACCTTTGGTTCTTCCGAAACTTCATCTAGTTCGCATTAGTGACCACGATGCTTCTATTTCGATTATGGAAGATAAGTCTTTCCCAGATTTCACCGGTGTTAGTGCGGACAGAAATTGTCACGCACCGATCCCCACGCCACGTGCGTCTACTGCTTGGGTGTCGGCCATGACTCCTCGAAGTGCAACTTCTGCCTTGCATTTCACCCTAACGTCCTTGGTGACCATCTGGCATGCCTGAAGTTGGGGAGGCTGGAAAAACTGAACCCTCCAGTGAAATCAAAGGAGGCTCGGTGGGTGGTTTCCGTGGCCATGGGAACTGCCGAGCAATTGGAACGCATGCAAGCCTTTGAGGAGGAAGCAGCTCGGGCCGCAGAGTCTTCCTCTCAGAGCTTATTTGTTCCGCTCAATCTGGGCTCCATCTTCTCGGGTTTTTTCTGAGAGTTGTACAAGTCTCTCCCGACTAAGGGAGAGGGTCCTCCGGACACATACTCCTCTCGGTCCTATAAGCGGGAAAAGGACAAGGGATCGTCTTCGTCTCTGCGAAGACGTTCTTGGGATCGGGAGAGATCTCGGTCCCAGGAACTGGCAGTCTCGACTTCAGTAAAGATCGCCTCTTCGGCTGCTGAGTTCTCGGCCTTGCCGTCTGGCCAGTCGACCAAACCTTTGATCGATGAGGTCAAAATTGTCATCGACCCATTGTCGCAGACTCCGGTCGATGACTGTCTTGATCAGACTCTGCTCTTTCTTTCCCTGACAAGGAGACCCAGCCCGCTGGGAATCCCATCGAGGAAGTGGTCCCCGATCCCATGAAGACACCAGTCCTGCTGGTGTCTCCCGATAAACTGAGTCGGCCTGCCTGATCTCGATCGAGGTCCAGGACCCCCTCGACCAACAGGCTGAGGAAAAGCCACAAGCGCTCTAAGAAGAGGCAATGCCATCGGTCGTCCTCGTTCTCCTCGGATGAGGAGAGGCTCCTGCAGAAACTCCGTTGGCGCTGCAAGGACCTCATGTGGCAACAGCTAATTCTGTCTGGGCATAAGCCGACCCCCACTTCAACCCCAGCCGTTACCTGGCTCTCGCCACCCAGGTCGAAGCCAATTCCTTCAGAGCCGATTCAGTTGGTTTCCCAGCCCACGGAGCTAGCAAAACCTCCAGTTTGGCCTTTACCGGTCTCGCCACTGCTCCTGGTGGAACCGATGCCCAAGCAGCCTATGGGAAGGGCTCCTTCCAAGGGAGATTGACCAGACACTGGGCATCCCCAGCATCTCTCATTCACTGTCACCCCAGACCACCCTCGGTGGGTCGAAACTGACCTCGGTGGTCGACCACTGTACCTGGATTCGGATGAGACCGGCCTACATTCTCATACTGGGGTTGATGAATCGGCTGGTGGGATAGAGACAGAGGAAAGTCCTTCATCTCTGAGTCTACAGGGATGCCCCGGAACCTATCCAGAAAAAGGCGGAGTACCCTCTCATGAACATCCTCAAGAGAGGGGATACCTCAACGGAGGCCTTTCCGGTGGCTGAGGCCATAATTGGCCTGGCTCTAGAACTTTGGCAGTGCCCTGCCTCTTGTCCAGCTCCGTCTGCCCGCATGGCCCACAAGTATGCGGTGTCCATGGGGTCCCTTGCGGGGTTCACAGAGCACCCTTTAGCCAAGAGCCTGATGACTGCCTCTGTGTTCAGGCGTACTGGCAGTTCTGCTGACACAGACTGACCTCCTGAAAAAGAATCCAGACTCTTAGATCATTCGGCTCAAAAGGCCTATGCAGCCTCATCTTTAGGCCTTCGTCAGGCAAGTTCGTCTGTCATCATGGCACACTTTTCCCATGCCCTCTTGGGGTCTTTGGATGAAGTCCTCCCACACCTCCCCATGGACATGCAGACCACGGTCAAGCAGGTCCAGGATCAGGGCCGGTCTGGTGCCAAACAGCAGCGTCAGACAGCCCTGGACATTGGGGATTCTTGTGCCCACTCGATGGCAGCCACAGTTGCCTCTTGCTGCAGGGCTTGGCTGAGACTCTCCTCTTTCCTAGCAGATACTCCGCACAAACTCACTGATGTGCCTTTCCTGGGCACCGACCTTTTCGGCCCAGGTGTGGCTGGTCACCTTTAGCGTATTGAGCAGTCCAGTGCCGCCTTGGATGCTACTTCTGCTAAAGGTCCTTCAAGTAAGAAGCAGAAGAAGAAGACTTTTTGGCACTCTTCCCCTGTGACCCAGCAACCCTCCTTTGAAGGAGGGCAGCAGCAGCAGCAGCAGCAGGCTCAAGCTTGGTGCCCCCAGCCGAAGCCCGGGACCTCCCAGGCCCATAAAGGAGGCAGAGGTTCAGATCCTGGATCCTCCTCCACCAAGCCTGCTCAGTGACAGCAAGGCAAGGCAAGGCACATTTTATTTAAAAAGACGCCCATCCCAGAGGCTCTGGGCACCGTACATCAATCAATAAATACAACACATCACAGTAATAATCAATTAAATACAATACTCTAAACAAATTAAAACAGAATTTACTATACAATTAACTACCCTCAACTTTAGCTGCAATGAAAGTCTTTAAGACCAGTTAACATAAGTTTTATCTTTATTAAAAAGACAAGTAGGGAACTATAAAACATAGTCCGGGAAGGCCTGATTGTATAAAAAGGCCTTGAGGTGGGCCTTAAAAACCTCCATAGACGGGGCCTCTCTAACGACCAGAGGCAGTGAATTCCACAGGACAGGGGAGGCAACACTAAATGCTCTGTCAGCAGCAGTTTTTAGCCTCATCCTGGGAATCGCTAGGAGGCCTCTAGAGGAGGGGGAGCGGACCGAGACAGCAGGTGCAAGAAGCCAGGTAGCCAGGGCCCAGGCTGTGTAGGGTCTTAAAGGTGAGGAAACCCACCTTAAAGAGGACCCCCACCACCCTCTCCCGTCATGCCAGCTCTGGGTCCTCCAATGGGGGGCCGGCTCCACCACTTCCTTTCCACCTGATCCGCTATCACCATGGACAGGTGGGTTTTGGAGGTGGTCAGTCAGGGACTGCCTCTGGAATTTGAGCAGTAGCCCCCAAGCCGAGCCCACACCCCTCGGGAGGAAAGAGTATCCGTCCATTCTCTGGCTCTCCGAGACTTAACTTGGTTAACTTACCTTGGTTAACTTGGTGTATATAGAGAAAGTAGGCCAAGGGCCCATTGAATTGTCTCCCACTCATAGTGGGTTTATTTATTGACAGTCATGTGTAATAAATGTTCGTCTAACCTTCTTTTAAATATATCTAATGATGAAGACTCCACAACATTCGCAGGCAGATTATTCCAGATTATTGGAGTACGTATATTATAAAAGCATTGATGCCTATTGGTTCTTGCCCTATGTATAAATATTTGATTATCGTGTGATCTTAAATTAACTTGTTTCTGAATCCTTCTTATATTACATTGTACCATTAATGCCTCATCTTTCAAAATTCGATACAATAGGAGTAAATCACCTCTAATTCTTCTGGTCTCTAAGGGGTATAGATTTAGACTAACAAGTCTTTTCCTATACTCCATATGCTCGAGTCCCTTAATAGATTGTGTCTTCCTCCTCTGATTTCTTTCAATCCGTGTGATATCTTTTTTTAAATATGGGTTCCAAATTGGCAAGCCGTAATCAAGGTGTGGTAAGACATATGTCCTATATACTGTAGTTTAAGGACACAGTCTTTGTTCCTAGAAATAGAGATGACCTCACTGAACTCCTCCTCAAGGAGGCAGTAGCTCCAGTGGTGGATTCTTCAGCAGACCCAGGCTTTGTCTCCAGGTACTTCCTGGTGCCCAAGTGGACGGCGGGCTGGCGCCCCATTCTAGATCTGCACGACCTGAATCAGTATCTCAGGTCACGCACCTTTCGGATGGTCACTCTGTCCCAGATCATACCATCTTTGGAACGAAACATGTGGTTCTGTTAACTGGATCTGCAGGATGTGTTCTTATAAGTCCCAGTCTGTCCATCTCATTGGCGGTTCCTCCGCTTCAGAGCTGAAGGGACCCTATACGAGTTCCAGGCCATGCCGTTCAGCCTGTCATCGGCCACATGGGTCTTCACCAAACACATTGCAGTGGTGGCAGGCCATCTCGGGCGTTGGGGGGGGCAGAATTTACCCCTACCTCGACGATTGGCTCTTAGCAGGTCCCACCCAGCAGGAGGTAGAGAGGTTCAGGAACCTGGCCCTCCAGACCTGCTGCCAGTTCGGCTTCCTGATCAGTGAAGCCAAGTCAGAACTTGTGCCTTCCCAGGTGATGTGCTTTATTGGGGCAGAGCTCGACTCTCATCAAGCCAGAACTCAGCTCCCAGCAGACAGGGCAGAGGTTCTCTCCTCCTTTGCCCAATCATTTCTGGTTGGGCAATTGCGCCCTGCCCGTGACTTTCTGCACCTTCTGGGTTACATGGCGGCGTGCAGCTCCATGGTCCGTTGGGCCCAGTGGTACATGCGCCCCCTCCAATGGGAGCTGGTTGCCTAGTGGACTCAGTGCCACGGTCATTTCGACCAGCTGATCACTGTAACCCAGAAGATGTGGGACGCTCTCCAAAGATGGACCACCCCAGACTGGTTGCAGGAAGGGATCCAGTTTGTCCACCCCGAGCTGATGGCTATCCTCACGACCGATGCCACTCTTCTGGGCTGGGGAGCCCACATGGGGACAAAAGGGACCATGCTTTCTGGACCCCCGAGGAGTCTCGATGCCACATCAACCTGTTGGAGCTTAGAGCAGTCAGACTGGCACTTTCAGATTTCAGCTTTCGCTTCTCCACTCCAGGGTCAAGTGGCTCAAGTTCAGGCGGACAATACCACGACCATGTACTACCTCAACAAACAGGGCGGCATGCACTCCCATTTGCTTTGCAGGGAGGCGCTCTGCATTTGGACCCTCATCAGTTGTCTGGAGGTGGATCTTCTAGTCATTCATGTGGCAGGAGCCTCAAACCATCTGGCGAATGCTCTCAGCCGCTTAGGCGAGACATCCCATGAGTGGTCTCTCCATCCAGAGGTAGCTTACAGCCTGTTCTCCCACTGGAGCAGACCGATGGTGGGCCTGTTTGCCTCCAGGGAAAACACCAAGCTGAGGCTGTTTCATGCCCACCCCCCTCAGCAGGGCTCGCTGCAGGGGGATGCCTTCTCAAGGCCGTGGACCCCAGGCCTCTTCTACCCCTTCTTTCCATTTCCCTTGATCCACAAGGTGCACCTCAAGGTGAGAAGGGACAAGGTGAAGGTGATTCTGGTAGCCCCAAACTGTCTGTGCCAGTTCTAGTATCCAGATCTCCTCAGCCTCAGCTGCAGGCCCTGGAGTGGCTTCCAGCATGCCCGGACCTGATCTCTCTCTCAATTGGGGAAGGTATACCATCTGGACCTTTAGTCCCTGCACCTCACAGCCTGGTACCTGAGTGGCTAGAGTTCCAGGCTTTGGGTCTTTCTGAGGATGTTCTCACCATGGTGGAGGCATCCAGAAAAGAATCAACCAGGAAATGTTATGCCTTCAAATGGAAAAGGTTTTCCATTTGGTGTCAAGGCGAGGACCTGGACCCTCTGTACTGTCCAGTGGCTAGCATTCTCAACTACCTTTGGTCTCTGTCCAAAGGGGGGTCTTCGGTCATCGACCCTTAGGATGCACCTGGCAGCCATCTCTGATTACCGGGCGTGGGCTGGTCAGCTGACTTTGGTGCAGGAGAAGGTGGTTGGGTGCCTTTTCAAAGGCCTGGATCACATATTCCCTCCAGTGCGTGAACCTCCACTTCCGTGGGATCTACTGCTGGTACGGGCAAAGTTCATGGGCAGTCCATTCGAACCAATGCACAAGTGTGCGTTGTCACACTTGTCATGAAAGATGGCCTTCCTGGTGGCTGTCACATCTGCCAGAAGGACGGGGAGCTCTAGGCGCTTTCAGTGGACTGCCCTTATCTGGTCTTCCACAGGGACAAAGTTGTCCTGTGCCCCCACCCGAAATTCCTTCCGAAGGTGGTGTCAGAGTTTCACCTTAACCAGGTGTTAACTCTGCCTGTATACTACCCTAATTACACCTCGGAGGCCAAATGCAGGCTCCATACCCTGGACCTGAGATGAGCCCTCTCCTATTACAGGGAGAGGTTCGCCAGCTGTTTGTCACCTATGCTGAAGCTGCTTCTGGCAGACCTGCAGCAAAATGGACTCTTGCAAGGTGGATTACATCTTGCATAAGTCTGTGCCATGAGTTGGCAGGCATGGAGTCTCTCAGAGGGATAAGAGCTTATTCTACCTGCCATACCGCTGCATCGGTGGCTGCTTCCAGGGACATCCCTATCCAGGAAATCTGCCAAGCTGCTACCTGGAAATCAGCAGACACTTTCATTATCCATTACCACACCGACCTTGAGTGCTGGTTTTGGGGCCTCAATTCTCCACTCTCTGTTTCCCAAGTAGAGGGTGTGCCTTGCCTCTCTCCTCCCAGAGAACTGCTAGGAGTCTGCCAATAAGTGTGGAAGAACAACATATACATGATCCTAGAAAATCAAGTTACTCACCTGCAACAGTAGATCTTCCATGGAATGGTCTCTTGCAGTAAGTCATTACTTCTGGGAGTTCCTGATAGGTGGCACTCTAACACGGCAGTTTTCTTCTAGCAGTCTCCACACCAGGGACCACCCACACGACCTCACTTTCTGGGCTTACCTATAAAAGTGAGTGGTCCCTGGTAGTCTCCATTCATTTTCCCGCTGGCTTCAGCTCTGACAGCAGCTTACTCTTCTGAACCAGCAGTCTGCAACGTGGGTTGAACCCATAGCTTGGGGTGCCTGGGGCTTCATACACGGCACCATATTCCTGTGCTTGACCAAGAGCTTTACAATGGATGTTCCCCCGTTACAGACTCAGGGTGCTCAATCAAAGGGCTCTAAAAACCTCAGAGTCCTCTTCAAGAAGCAAAATAAGGAAGGAAATACCTTCACCTAAAGTCCTGCCTGATCACCCTTCAACGGTCATATCTCTTAAACATGTATCATCAAGAAAACATTCTTCGTCGACTGGCAATATCCCCCCGTCGACGGCAGGCACTTCTTCATCAAAAGAACATAAATGTTCAACTTCACATAGAAAGGAACATTCATTGTCGATGGGATGTCATTTCTCAGCGACCCCGTCGACAAAACCACATGCACTGTTGACGATGGAGGTCCTGCTACATTCGTCGTCGACGGGGCACACTCCCCTGTCAACGAGAGGACTCCACAAGACATCCTCATCAACGAGAACACCTTCTCCTTTGACGGAGCACATTCTACTTGCTTCACTATTGGCGAGGCTACCTCCCCCATCAATGGGACATGCTCCTAAACCTACATCATCGATGAGAAGTATACCACCATCGACGGAGCATGCATTTGCCTTCTCATCGTCGATGAAGCATGTACCTACTGTTCTATCATCGACGAAGAGCATCCCACCATTGATGGAGCATGCCCTGACTTCCCCATCGTTGACGAGGAGTATTCCACCATTGACAGAGCATGCATTCACTTATTCATCAACAAGACACAGTACAACGTCGACAGGGCATGCTTTTATTCCTCCTCCGTCGACGGGACTGATCCTACTGTCGACGGAGCAGCCTCTGCATCATAGAACAGCACCTTTACCAGCATACAGTACATTTATGGAAGATCCTTATAAAAATTTAATCATGAAAAACCATGAAATATTTTATAAAAATGTATCAAAAGATACTTATGGGGCTGCATCACCACAAAACAAAGGATCATATACTTCCGAATGCAGAAGCAAACCAGCTTCATTTGCACTCATGCATGGTGTTCAGACACCAGTCCATGATGAACAAAATGTTCAAAGATGTACTGGATCACATTATCGGGAGGCACAAATTCATCCCCCGACTTCAAGCACACAGGGCTCAGAACCCGCTTTTATGGCAATTCCATCCTCACAAGTGCCAGACACAGAAAAAATTGTAAATAAAGTGTTGAATTCTATGGGTTTTGTTTATACATCCACTCCATTAAAAAACCCTCAATCACAGACTGTGTCTCTGCATCCGTCAAAATAAGCATGCACAGAGCTTGAACGTCTCCATTTCTGCCTACTCATGAATATTCTGAGGAATATTTGTCAGATTCTCATATAATTTCGGAACCTTCCAAAGACACAAATTATGATGGAAAAGGGTCTGAGTCCCCATATTCTGTACCACCATACTGGGACGAAGAAATATTACAACCACTAAAGGTCATTTCCCTACCGGATGACCCGTCATTCCTAGAAATGATGTTACAAATACAAAAAACAATGGGGTTTACCACAGCAGAACAAGATAAAGTAAAGATATGGCTGAATATCTTGATGTCCTGGAAGAACCTATCCAGGCAGTGCCTCCTTTTATACCAACATTCAGAAATGTAATTATTGAAGCATGGAGTCAACCCATAGCTGCACAGGAGCTACCTAGAAAAGCGCGTAGGCTTTATCAGGCTCCTCTTAACTATCAATATTTAACAAATATTCCACTGCAAATTCTGTGGTTATTCCAGCCGCTCATGACCGCACTGGCAAACCTAAACATACTAGTACAGTACCTCCCGAAAAAGACTCTAAACGTTTTGATTATATGGGGAAGAAAGTGTTTGCTCTAAACACATTAAATATTAGAATACTTAACTACATGGGACATATGCTGAAATACTAGCATAAGGTGGGCACCTCTGCTGGGGACATTATAAGTAAACTACCTACATCCCCTGAAAAAGAGCAACTCGCATCAACGATAAACACACTTACTTCCCTTTCTTGACATTTATTAAGATTAAGATACGACATTGCGGCCTTCGGCTAGAGCCTCTGCAGTCGATATTCTTATAGCTGTCAGACACGACTCCAACTCTCAGGGCTAGCACCTGATATTCAACAAAAAATGGCTAATGCCCCTTTTTCTGGCGACCATCTCTTTGGCCCAGGTTCACAAACAATACTGGACAACCTACAAGCCTCAGGCAGACAACTAAAAACAGTACAACATATGTACCTCAAACCACGCCCTCAGTATAATTATTCCTACAAAACTGGAAATTGCTACAACCAAAGAGGAAACTTCAGAGGCAAAGAACAAATGACAAGGAACACATCTAAACCAACCCGTGACCGCCCTTTGGGATGGCCGGGTGCCTCTTTCTCTCATTAAAAACTTCAGACTATGCCCCGGTCTCCTCTTCTAGGCCTCGAAGACCTTTTCCTTGGGGGCTTCGATTTGAAATTATACTGAGGCCTTTCCCATGAAGCTTTATACATCTAGCCATTTTTTGAGGTGTCACTGTTACAGGCCATTACGGTCATTTCATCGGGATGCCTCTTGGGCTGTTGTGTGCCGGACCCTCCTGTCCCTCCCATGAACAGAGCCTGCTACTACTCGCATGCTGAGAACCAATCGATATATCCTGATAATATTATAATATGAATCATAATATTCTTACAAAACTTCTACTGCTACTCGCAGTCTTCACCTGGCCATAGATAAAGACCACAGAAACAATGGTGAGTACATATATATTATGAACTCTGCAAGACTTATCAATTTTCTGATCCAAGCTACTTGGACAACAAAATGTGGGCGTGTCACAAACTTTGACTTTTTCTCAGAGTAACATGTTTGGAATCTCAAAGATGAGCTCTAATGGCTCATAATTTGCCATTATCCAGATCATTATTTAAACTTCTGTTCACCTGGCAGCATAAATAAAGGGCCCACCATACTAACATTTCAGGTTTACACCTAAAACGGAGGCAGGCCCTGGCATATTTGAGACCCCCCTTGGAAATGAGAATACTAATACACGATGGAACTGACTAAATCACTCTGTTGCATTCCATGTCTTTACCCTAAAACGGGTACAATATTGACTACAACAATACTATTGACTCTTAAGAGCTACTGGATTCCATTATGAAATAGATACATTGTTTCATTTCACAACATCATTATTTGCTACTTATGTAGCCTGTTAATACCAAAAATGGATACATTTCTCTAATAACTTGACAGACATGCAAAAAAAAACCGTGCTAACTTGCTACATTGTAGCACTACAAAATAATAACATTGTATTATTTGGGTTCCTGTTCAAAACTCAGAACCCAATAGGCTTTGACATATAATGTCTTTTCCAGTGCATGCCACTGAGACCTACCAATTACCCCATTATATGGCTGAATTTCTTCTGATTTATTACAGTATCTGATATGCCATACCCTGACCAGGTTTACATCTACTTAACTCAGCTGACGATGCCCAGTAATAGCCAGTCGGGCTTGTCTTTCAGCCATAACCCTATAATGAATACTATAATGGAGTTCTTACAGATAGAATACAAAATTCTCTTTATATGCTGATATACTGCTCTCAGCACCTACCGGTCCTAAGACCACACTAAATGTACGGTAGAATGCCATATCTGGCCACCCCACTGCCATATAACTGATTGGGAATCTCCCAGAAGTAATGACTTACTGCAAGAGACCATTCCGTGGAAGATAGATCAGTTATGCAAAGACTTTTGCCGTAACAGTAGATCTTCTAGGAATGTCTCTTGCAGTTAGTAGCTTCCCTCCCTCCGACCCCATGCCATTCTGTAACAGGGAAAAACGATGTAGGGCCAGGAGGCTTTGGTACCTCGGCTCCCCTCGGTCCCTCACCTTCACAAGCTGAAACCGGAGGGGAACGGATACTACCAGGGACCACCCACTTTTATAGGCACAGCCCAGGAAGTGAGGTCGTGTGGGTGGTCCCTGGTGTGTGGAGACTGCTAGAAGAAAACTGTTGTATTAGAGCGCCACCTATCGGGAACTCCCAGAAGTAATGATTTACTGCAAGAGACATTCCTAAAAAAGTCTTTGTGTAACCAATCTTTCTAGGAGTGGTATATGTTGCTCATCCACACAGACCCACACAACCTCCCTGGCTGCAGACACACAAACCTGGCTTCCAGCGGGCTAAAATCTGGCGTTGTGTGGTGGAGCTGAGGGTTATACCACCCAAGTGGGTGGGAGGAGCCAGTTTGAAGACTTCCGGCAATCCTTAAAGGAAAAGGGGACATGGCAATAAGTGTGGATGAACAAAATATACCACTCCTAGAACTACTGTTACAGGTGAGTAACCTGTTTTTTACATACTGTGTGACCTTGACCAATAACCTTCCTGTACTTAATTCTCTCTTTGTCTGTAACCAACCACCCTGACCTTTTCTTTACCTCTTTGTGCCCACCTGATGGCTTCTGCCAACTGCTATGAGTCGTGAAGCATTTCGGGATACAGCGTGTATGAAAGGAACTAAATTGCTTTCCTTAGTTTCACACAGACAAACCTGAAAATATCTTATATAGTACGGTTACAGTAAAATCAAGGTAGCACCACTGCCCCCTGATGACTAAGTTTTCCGAAGGTTGCAGCAGCAAGAGTGTTTAGGGAATGGGTTCAGTAGAGTCAGGCATGCCTTTAGGTGTGCATTAATGTGAAAATAACCATATTTTTGCTGTGATTAAAAGCATTTGACTACATCTTGTGCTTTAGAACTTAACCAGGTTGGTAGTCCACCCTGTTTTATTTTGCTTACTTTGCACTATTTTTATGAATCAGGATTGTTAATTTCTGTCTCATCATAAATGACTTGTTGAGCCTCATTCTTGTTTTAAACAAATCGCCTATGAAATGCACGAACCGTAGAGGTGTGGGGCGGTTTACAAATACAGTAATTCAAAACACATTTTGTTTAAAATTAATTTGTACGGCAAACAGTTATTACAAATGTTAAATTGAACTTGTGGTGGAAGACTTTCTGCCACGCCAGCAGGTAGAGCAGATATGCTTCTCTTTTTTTGGTTCTCACATCTGTAGTGCTCAGATCGACAGCAGCCTTATGACATATGAGCGGTCCAGTAGCGACTGCCGATATATATCCACCTCACGATTCTTGGGCCAAGATAACAGTTAATTGTAACAGTCACTGTGGAAGGCACTCTCATTCTTCATTTTCATTCCTCTCTAACTCGTCACTTTCAGGCACCACAATGGTTAGAGAGTGATTCCTGCCAGAAATGTGAACAGCCATTTTTCTGGAATCTAAAACAGATGTGGGACACAAAGACACTTGGGCTGCGACAGGTAAGTGCACATCTTTAGAATACATCTCCCAGCCAGCAGAATGGGAGGTGTTTATGGTATGGTACGGTATGGTAACATTTATTTTTGTGCAAGTGGATACACATAAGGACGCAAAGTTCTCTTTTTTACAAGAGCATTCCTGTTTAAAATGTCACTATATAGACAAAAAATGAATCTACTTACTTTCAAAAATACAAAATACACATATTGCACACACTGTTTATACACAACTACACCTCGCAAATATTCTAGTAAAGCATATACATATGACTCATTTCACTTGAAACGGCTTGTGAAATTCTTCAAGGGAAAACTTTGCTGTAGTCTCTAATGAAATGCTGTGCCAGAATTTATCAGCCTTTGATCTGAGCATCATCTCACCAAACCTAGTAAATGTTCTGGGTTATCTAATCCTCTTACTTTGGTTGCTCTCAAAGTGTATCTGGTTTTCAGTCTGTTACCTGGGGCCAAGAGATTTATCAGTGGATCTGGTGGATCAGATTTTAATAATTTGTAATCATGGTGAGCCAGTCTCTCTTCCTTTTTAATTTTTAATTGTTGCCAATGGAGATCTTGGTGTAGCATGCAGTGAAAGGAGGCAGTATAGCGTAGTGGTTTAAGACTCTGAGCTGCAAACCTGGAGACCTGGGTTTGAATCCCACAGCCCCCACTTACATACTGTGTGACCCTGAGCAAGTCACTTAACTTCCTTGTGCTCCCAGGTCACACCTGTAAACAAGCTTCAGCTTAGTGTGCATCTCCTGGTTAAAAAAAAAAAAGGAAAAGTGTGTCAAATATATAGAATAAAACAAACCTGGGTTATTGCAGTCTTGTTGTAGATGTTGTCTACATTTGTCAGATTTGATTTTTAGTGTTACTGTACACACTATTACCATAATCCAGAGCACCACCTCCACATGCTGCCACAGAAGCCTGCAAACTCATTTAAAGTTATTCCATTTTCTTACTTTCTTCATTTTATGATTTTAAAAGGGGGGTTCTTGGTTCCATTCTTCGATCAAACCATGATTAGTCGTACCACTGACAGCATGGTAACCCCCTCATAGGTCAGGTCCCTGCTCTTTCAATTCTAACATGCCAATATGAGCTGTGATATCACTGCTTTCTCAGTTTGCTTCATGTGGAAACCATTCTTAGGCTTTGTTTGTTAAAAGTGGACAGGTGGCCGGTGAGGAACTTGCAAAATAGGAGAAGTCCACACCTTGCCTGATCATTTGTTTCATTAAGGGTATAGTAAGCTCAAACGTGGCTAATTCACTGAGATTTAATCAAATTTCTCATATATTTTCCTAAACACAAGGGTCAGAATGAACATTTATTGGGCAGTTTTATTTTTAGCATCCTTAGTCTAGACTTCTTAAGGCCCCAATTTTTCTGTTCATCTTCTGAACACATAGAATCAGTTTGAGAGAGGTAACTTAATAAATGTCAAATATTAAGCATCTGTACTCCTTTGTACTTGCTATCAGCTGTCCCTGTAAATATCTTGGGCCAGATTTTCACAGCTTTGTCACAAGCTGCGACAGTGGCAGTTTGCACTGAGTGCCGCTGTCTCAGGAACCCTGTGCCTCATTAAGTATTGGCCAGGGTCCTGGCACCTACATCCTGCAGCTTGTGGCATCAGTTGCAATGCGCCAAACAGATGGCGCATCTACTAGGTGTGCCACAAGCCACAGTGTGGTCGGGCAACAGCTGCGCCCTTGTACATAATGGCTTGGATCCCCCTCAGCCCCGAGATACCCACACTGTAAATGGATATGGCTGCACTGTAATATACTTGAAAAGCAAATCATAGACTATTGAGGAAAGCCCCCCTCCCCCTCGCCCGATAGGGCTGTACATATCATCGCTGCAAACGTTCAGTCCTGGTAGCCTAGTTGCCCCCCACCCTGGCAGATGGTCCCCACCACCCCGCTTCCCCATCCCAAACTGAAATCCAGTGACTGGCACAACCCTCCACACACCGCCACAATCGGCCGCCGAATAAACTATCAGAACATGTACTATATACAGTACGTGCTCTGACAGTTCATTCGGTGGCTGGCTGTGGTGGTATGCAGAGGGCTGTGCCAGTCACTGGATAGGGTTTTGGGATGGGGGAGTGGGGTGGTGGGCACTAGCTGCTGGGGTTGGGGGCCACTAGACTACCAGGATGCAACATTTGCAGCGAAGACATGTACAACCATATCGGGAAGGGGCTTTTCTCAGTACTTCATGACTTGCTCTTCAAATACGTTACAGTTCAGCCATATTCATTTACAGTAGGGGTATCTGGGGGTTGAGGGGAACAACTGTACTCACTATCACATATTTAACACTACGGGTATAATTATTTAGAGTATCAGCATAGCGGGGGCTTGGGGGTTGGGGTGACACAGCTGCCATTCACAACCTTTCCAGAGCATGTCTAAGTACACTTAGACCAGCCCTTGTACTTAGACTTTTGTCCTCTGAGAGGGTTTTCTGACCTCACAATTAGGGGATATATCAGCCTGCATCTGCTGCAAGCCCCCTAGTGCCATGCCGCAGCCCATTTTGTGGGACACGGCTGGCGCAAGACCCCTTTGGTGCATGCAGCCTGCGCTTGACACAGGCTGCCTTCCTGAACAGCTCCTGGAGGCATCTTTAGATGCAAGGTGCCAGTTGCATCAGAAATGTTTGACACAAGCACCATCAATCGATTCCAGAGCTTTGAAAATCCGTCCCTTTGTCTTTAAGTTGGCACATTTCTTACATGAGTTTTGGTAATGGGATTGAAAGCTCATACATTGTGTTTTCTTAACATTCAGCACAAGCCTGAAACTGGTGAACCACTCGTGCATGGTGTTAAAATCTTTCTGAAGCCGTTGCCCTAATTCTGTTTCAGTAGTAGCCAAGGCCGCCAACGCAGTATCATCTGCATACATCCTGATCTCCATAAAGGTCAGCGAATTTGACAAACATTTATGTATAGCTGGAAAAGTAGGGGATCTAAAATAGATCTCAGGGGAATACCTCTCGAGTGCTCGTATAATCCTGATAATGTATAAAGCATTTGCACTCTCTCTGACCATTGTGCTAGATATGATGCAAACCATTTTAAGATTCGTACCTTTATCAGCCCATCTGTTTAAAAGCGTAGGGAGGTTCACCAGGTTGAAAGCTTTTGTCAAGTCCACAAACACTGGAACAATCTTCCTATTCTGTTATAAAGATTCTGTAATGAAATTAATAAACTAAACTACGTCTGTGTCCATGGAGGGACCTGCGCTAAAAACATCAGGAGGGATATGAGAAAAAGTCTACCAACTGAAATGGTGGACACCAAAACCATCCGTAGTTTCAAGCACAGCTGAGACAGAGTTGCAGGATTAGTAGTTACTCAGGAGGATAGCAGTAAGACGGGAGCAAAAGGGTTGGAGAGTATAGACAAAAATCCCTTATTGACAGAATGTCTTGCGGTAAAATAGGGTGTTACGAGCAGACTGGATAGACCAGTGGTCTGTTTTTCTGCCATCATAGTCTGTTTTTGTGTTTCATGTTGACTACTTTTTTTAACTACTTTTTGGAGACAGGACAGCTCCCCTTTAGCCCCCTGCATCACACATGCAGCCGATGTGGTGGCGACACCGAGGCCAGCCTCCACCCAGTGTTCCTCCCTGTCTTACCTCCCAGGGCAGGGCCTCTGGGGCTTCCCCTTATCCTTTCAGATGCCACACTCGGTGTCTGGGCAGGGAGCCCGGGTCAGCTGTGCTGGGTGACAGCATGATGGGACAGTCATTAAACTCATCTGGTAAGGTGTTTGTCTTCCAGAGTTGTGGGAGGTGTGGCGTGTAATGACTCTGCATGTGTCCAGCACACGCCTCCCATTACCAACTCATGTCTCCAGTGACAGGGCGCCATGTGGTCATCTGGAAGTCCTCCCCCCCCCCGGGGTATAATTTTCTGTCCAATAAGAGAAGAAGAAATCTTGAAAATTAGGCTACCAACATGTTTGAATTCTGTCTTCTCATTACCTTTTCTGTTGTTTATCATGTAGCATCACTGCAGAAAGTGTGGCAAAGCAGTGTGCGGGAAGTGCAGTTCCAAGCATTCCACCTACCCAGTTATGGGCTTCGAGTTCCAGGTCCGGGTCTGTGATGATTGCTATGACACCATCAAAGATGAAGAGTAAGTACCTACAAAAATCTGATTCCTACTTAAGCGTTTTCAAGCTAATGACAAGTAAATGTGCCCTTCATGGGCAGGGCCTGCTGAGATTAACATGCAACTCAGCAGTTGGTCTCCACCATTTATTTATTTGTAATTTTTGACCAGGAAAGGTACACTAAGCTACGTTAGCTTCTTTCTTAGCATTGTAAAACCTACATAAGGAGAACTACATTGAACCAACAAGCTTATATTTTTTGAAGTAGTTTTTTTGAAATAGTGGTTCACATTCCATTCTTGCTTCATCTTTTCTGGCATTTTAGTAAATTCAATTGGTGTTTTTATACACTAGTGGTTAGGCACATTTTAGCAGTATGATGTTCATGCCCTTGCTCAGCTCTTCCATTGTTGCCACAATGCACTGGTGTTCTATTATAGGACTCTTCTGCTAAAGGGGATATTGAGAACATCATACAGTGGTACAATGACATTTGCTACCAGATTTTGAATCAGAAATGCACTCTGGGTTTACTAAAAGGCCAGTAAATACTGAACAATGATAGAATGGGGTTCATTATTTAAAACACAGCTTTTACAGGGAAAAAAGTTGACTTACAATGCCCAGCATAGTTCTCCTTCAAACACTGCCAACTCTGTGGCCTGAAAAGGCCTCTGTAACCATAGTGGTGGTTGTTTAAAGTTTATGGAACAAAATGTTTCTAGCAGAGATATAATCAGTTTGGTGGATATGTGTGTCCTTCATTGTGCCAGGCTACGCCTTTTTAAATCTAGGAAGAAGAGCCCTAAAGCCCCTTTCAGACGTTAAAATCTTGTTTACTAGTAGAGGTCAAAGTTGCCATTGGCCCACTAGTCCAATTCTGGTAGATTTTAATATACAGTTGGCATCAACAGAACTCAAACATTTTTGCACTGTCATGCAACAGTAAAAAAAACACATGCTGAATTTCAAGTCATTCTGTTCTTTATTACCAGGGACACAGGTTTTTAGTTGTAGTTTACAGTTCTCTCAGGGGTAGCCAAGCCAACTGGCAGTACATCAGGCAACAATGATAATCATGATGGACAATTTAGAATAAGAGAAACCAACTTGTAAATAAAATGTAATCTTTTTACGAGATGCTGTGGAAACTGAGGCATAAAAAAAGTCAGCGTAGTCCAAAAATGGAATTACCAGTGACTGAACAACATGCATTTTTGTCTTGGGACTTAGTGTTTTTGTTACAGTACAAAAAAAATTTCTGGTGTTTTATTTTGTAATAGTTGATCAATTAACCAGATAGGGCTTGGATAGGGTCCTAGGAAATCTGTGTTGCCCCTTGATGGGGCATTCAAATGAGTCTTCCAAGGCAGTCAGAACGCCTAGCATAAATTGCTGCCACCATCATTGGAATATCAGTTTGTGTGTGTGTGTATGTATATGTGTATGTGTGTGTGTATGTGTATATATATATATATATATATATATATTTATAAAATGGGTAGGAAAAATTCTGTCTTCTGGTTTGTTGGAACACATCACATGACGTCGTATATCCAAATGATCGCACACCTGCTCTTTTACCCGCCTCCAAAACAATTTTGACATTTTATAGAATGGATAAACCACTCTAAGTTGCGGTCATGCTCTGATACGCACGCCTTTGGTGGTTGACACACACCAAGGCGTGCGTATACCAGTGCACGACCGCACACCTCAGAGTGGGTTATCTATTACATATATATAGTCAGTATTTGCAAAGTATTCTCCGAATAATACTATCGGTATATTCATCAATGTTGGTGTTTGTCAATACTTCCAGATCCACGGTGTGATTTTTCTCTGCTGTTAATGTTAACCTGTTATTGGTACTCACTGTATTAAGCATTGATGATATTTGAATTTATTTTAGATGTGGGGACTGGGACAATGCACTGAACTGAGGCTCATTCCCCAGCTGCCGCAAGGGGGTACTTGGCAAAAATACAATCACCTAAATTACAAAAACCGAGTAATCATCACATAAACAGTAGCATACAACCCAAGATATAGGACCGTGACACATTTAGAAACTTTTTTTTTCAATGTGAAACCACATTGTCTAGGGGTGTGGATATAGTTCACTGTCCACACTCTGGCAATTCCACCGACATTGCTGTTTTGTGAGATGTCTTTAAGCTAAGCTCCTCCCCTTCCCCCAGCTAGGTGGTATGTCCCTCAACTCCACTCCATATCTTTGTTTACACTGGGAGAATGGTTCACTTCCTTTGCAGTTCTTGCTTAGGATTTAGTGCGCCATAGGTGAACTTTCTTCCAAAGTTTTCGATTTAACTGGTGCATTCTCCCTCGGCCCTCTAGACTCCAAGATCAATGATGGAGCAGCAGGAGTTGGGAGGTCAGATTTTGCATTCAGTGCCAGCAGATGTCAGCTACCAACCTGCACAGCATGTGCTTGTACTACCTGGGTGGGCAGCATGACTTGGAGAGGTGCGGCCTTTGCTTTTCCATGCTCATTGAGTCCTATGAGAACAGGAAGCATCAGCTCCCCTGGGATGGCCTTTGGAGTGGAATATGAAGGACCACCCTAAGGGCTTCAAGAAGGCCTCAGTTGCTGCCAGATCGACTCAACCGCTTGCAGCCCTTGAAGCAGAAGCAGCAGTTGCCGCAGCAACTCTTAGTTGCCATTGGCCCACTAGTCCGATTCTGGTAGATTTTAATATACAGCTGGCATCAACAAAACTCAAATGTTTTTGCACTGTCATGCAACAGTAAAAACTATGACATAGGTAGGTGCGGCCTTTGCTTTTCCATGCGTATTGAGTCCTGTGAGAAGAGGAAGCAGCAGCTGCCCTGGGATGGCCTTCTGAATGGAAAATGAAGGACTGCCCTAAGGGCGGTAAGAAGGCCTCAGCAGCTGCTGGATCGACTCAACTGCTTGCAGCCCTTGAAGCAGAAGCAGCAGTTGCAGCAGCAACTATCTTCTCGGTCTCAGGTGCTGTTCCTGGCTGGGGCCAGCATCAGAGGGTCATTCATTGTCGGGTTTCTAGGTTGTGGGTTTGGCCCTCCAGACCCTGGGGGGAAGAGCCCTGCCCACCATGGTAAGAAGCACAAGCTCCGCCAGCATTGGTTGTAGGAACAGGAGAGATTGAGATCCTCCTGCTCCCTTGACTCCCCCGACTGCTTGATAGTGATCAAGCATCCTTCAGTCAAGAGCAGGCTGGGTGTTCCTCCATACCCTCATAAAGCCTGTTGACTTTGACTCTGATTGGGCAAGCTATAAAGATTTTCCTCAAGCCTGTCAACTAGCTGTCAGATGAGACTGAAGATTCAATCTCACAGACCCCGGTGCTCCTGGTCCTTACTCAGGAAGCCGAGAACTGGTTAATGTCCCTGGCTGGGTTTACTGCAGGAGTGGCCTCCACAGGTGGTAGAGTTTTTGATGCCTGTATTGGTTAATATGGGTAGGCATGTGGTGTACCATAACCGCCATATGACTCACCCTGATGTCGGTTGTCCGGTCCATAGTCAGGGTCTCGGTCGAGACGCTCTCGATCATGCTCATCTGGGAGGCATCACCATCAATGCTTCTTGACCTCCTTGTCCTCAGGCAAGGAGAGACACTGTTACAAGTTGTGCAGATGCTATGATAAGCTCCTCTGGAAACAGTGGGCCATCATAGGGCAGGGTAGGGCTAAACCATCTGGACCTCCAGTCACCTGGCAGCTGCCAGTGTTGCCCATGCTGATTCAAGCTACACAGGTGCTTCCTGCAGCTGCTTCACCACCCCTTCAAGTGGAGCCACCATTACCGCAGCTGAAGGTGGGTGCTCCAGGCAAGTAGGTCCGTTTGGCCACTGGCTTGCCAGGGTGATTGTTGGTGAATATCACCCCTGGAGAGGATATTAGGCTTTTCTGTGATGAGTAAGTCAAGGGCCATTTTTGAGGAGTCCTAGAATGACTCTGACCATGAGTCCATGTCCTCCTGTGAGACTCTCCTCCTCGCCGTGGATCAGTCGAGGAGTTCACTGAGCATGACCCATCGCCTTTCGGGATGCTTCTCTGAGGTATATCGAAGTCCATGTCAGTCCAGGTGGAACCACTTCAAAAAAAGGCCAATTATCTCTTTACTGATATTTTGGATCGAGACGAAGCCCAGGGGGTTACCTTTCCCATGGCTGAGGCCATTTTGGGATAAGCCCTGGAGCTTTGGCAGTGTCCAGCATCCTGCCTGGCACCATGTACCCATATGGTCTGCAAGTATGTGGCCCCCATGTGGTCTCTTTCAGGTTTCTCGGACCAGCACTCGGTGGAGGGTTGGTGACTGATTTGGTTTTCCGTAGGTTGGAAAACTAGGGGGACGTGGACAAACCTTCGGACAAGGAGTCCGCTAAGATTGACCACATCGCTAGAAAGGTGTATGCTGTGGCATCCTTTGGTCTCTGTCAGGCTAATTTTGTCATAATGATGGCCAGTTTTGGTCACTCCCTGATAGGAGCCTTTGACCAATCCTCCGTCACCTTCTGGCTGAGCAGCATTCTGTGGTGACTGTCATCAGAGACCAGGGTCAATCACTGGCTAAACACCAGCTCCAGATGGCCTTGGACATGGGCGATTCCTGCACCTGTGCCATGGCAGCAGCTGTCTCTATGTGTCAGGGCCTAGCGGTTTCTGTCCACTTCCATAGCAGACACTCAGCACAACTTGACCGCTGTCCCTTTCCTGGGCATTGACCTTTTTTGGCCGGGGGGGAAGGTTATCTCACATATTGAGAAGTCCATTGCCTCCCTGAATTCTGTGGCATCATCCCAGAAGGACCAGAAATAGAAGCCTAAGAAGCAGACTTTCCAGCACCTATCTATTCAGCTGTAGCCACCTTGGCAGCAGGCCCAACAGGGGCAGTACCAGGTCTGGTGCCCCAAGCCCAAGTCTGGGGGACAGGGTCCTAAGAAGTGGGTCAGGGATGTTGGTGCCCCTTTGGCTGCAGCCACTGGTGCTCCCGCAAAAGCTGCCTAGTGATGGGTTGGGGGCTGTCATCCCCCCCACCCAACCAATCCCTGTCTGCACTTCCCATAGGAGGTTTGCTACGTTACTTCTTGTCATGTTGGTCCACTATCACAACAGACAAGTGGGTGTTGGACATAGTGGTCAGAGGGTTGCTTCTGACTTTGAGGCTCTCCCGTCTTACCACCTCCACATGCCTTGGGAGTCCAGGGTGTCGCAGGACCAGCTCTCCAACCTACAGTAGGACATTACTCAGCCTCTTGCAAAAAGGGCAATTGCCAGTCACAGCTATGTGTCCAGGTATTTCCTGATCTTACTTCGAGGGGGCTTTTGCAGCAGGCAACACCCATCTGAAGCCACCAGGCACCAGGACCACAAGGAAAACCTCAAGCTAGCAGTCTGTCACAGGGGACCACCCCAGAAGTCAGCATGCTGACGTCCATCTGTCCTGTAAAGGGGCGGTCCCCCAGACCTACCTCAGTTCTTTTCCTGCTGTTGACCTGCACAAGTTGGACCTTCACGGATGCCTGCTTCAATTTACCACCATTTTCAATGCATTTACCTGTGATTTATTTTCTATTTCTTCCTCAGTCTTAACATTGTTTTTTGGTGTTCTTCTCCATCTCGTTTATGTCCCCTACCTCCCAGTCCCTAATGCTCAGGCCCTTAGTCTCCACGGGTCCTCAGCCAGGTGGCTCACCCAGGAATGGAATCTCCGGTGGCAGGTCTTCGCCCCCCCAAAGGCATTGCCTGCATCTTTCCCCGATTCCAGGCCCGGTGCTATTCCTTCCATTCATTGCCTGGAGCAAGCGCTCACCTCCTCCTCCTACACAGGCAATACTTCTGTCCCTACCTCAGGGGAATCCCACCCCCAGGCACCTGCCTCGCCTCAGGGGCCTGTGTCGGCTGTTTCTTCAGACCAACTCTAGCCTTCTCCTACCATCCCAGTGCCCACCCCGCCGATGCCTACACCAGTGACTTCTCAACCGTCTTCGCCTTGGCCCCAGCCTGTGCTTCAACCAATGCCCACTGCCCCCCCCCGGAACCCCCAGCCGGCACTAGCTGGACTAATGCCAGGGTACCCTATGCTGGCTCCTTCACCACCGTACCCTCCTTCCCAGTACCCTTATTCACCTTACAGTCCACTTCCACCAGTGGATTATAACACCTTATTCATGGCTTGGTGGACCTTTATGATGGACAAGGACCCATCCAGACAGCCTTCTCCTATTCCTCCTCGGGATGATCTTCCTTGAGATCCGGACCAGGCAGGATCTAGCAACCCGCACACCACAGGGTCTTCTGGGGGTCTCAAGGAGGTTTCAGACCAGAAGAGGCATGACCATTGTCCTCATGCCAGTCCCGGACAGCAACCAGTGGGGGGAACGATTCCTCCTCCTCCTCCTCCTCAGAGGATTCCAGAGGTTCCTCTGATGGACAGGAGCCTCCCAAACAAATTCCCAAGTCTCCTCCCGAGGATCCTTCCTTTCTGGATGTGATGTGCCACATACAGTCCCTTATGGGATGGGAGATAGAGGAGCTTGACCCGGAGTGCCGTCGTCTGGCCAGTTGTTGCTGGAGGAATGAGACCCTCCCTTTGGTGGTTCCTCTCGTTATAGATTCATATGATGATGTGACTAAAGCAGCATGGAGTCAACCCTCGACCACCTCGGGCCTTCGCCAAGAAGGCGGATGGTCTTTATCATGCGCCAATGGGCAAAGACTTTTTTGGTGAACACCCCGTGGCGGACTGTGTGGTCATGAACATAGCTCATGACTGCACTAAGAAACCCAGGCACCTCTGCACCCACTTTCCAGACAAGAAATCCTACCAGCTGGACCAGTTGGGCAAGCACGTGTACTCCTCTGCCACTCTGGCCATCTGGGCCCAAAACTATTTATCCCATGTGGTGCAGTATCGGAATGCCATTTGAGACCAGGCAAGGGATCTGGTGCAATCCCTTCCTGAAGATTCCACTAAAACACAGTTAGCTCAGCTCTTAAAATCAGGTTCGGATGTGCGCAACCATGTGCTGAGGGCTTCCTATGACACTGTTGATACTTCCAGGTGTGCCGCGGCAGCAGGGATCTGCTTGCACCACCATTCTTGACTCAGGGTGTCTGGTTTTGCCCCAGATGTGCAGGCCAAAATTATGGATGCCCTTTTCTGTGCCTCTGTTTTATTCAGTGGAGATGCCCAGGATATCATCCCCTGCCTCCAGGAATTGGGCAAGACCCTGCAATTGGTACATTCCATGTACTGGTCCCAACTGAGGTCTTCCCAACATCAGTCCTTTCACTGGTCCTCTTGTCAGCCTTCCAAGGGCCAACAGCCAAAGGCCAAATAGACCCTTTAAGCATAAGGCAAACACTCCGCCAGCTGGAGCATCTGACCCTTGGACCCCTAGAGTGCCTTTGGCTGCTCTGCCCACCCCAGGTTCCACTGCCTGACTCCTTGCCCAACCTCCCTCCCCAGCAGAGGCCTTGGGGGAAGTGGACTGGGGTTGATTCCCACTATACCTGGATGGGTGGCACACAGTTACCTCAGACCAGTAGGTACTCCAGATAATCGAAAGGGGTCATGCACTCGAATTCCTGAAATCCCCCTTCAGAAAACCCTCCCTCGCCCTCAGGACCATATCACCCTCATCCGAGAAGAGATCCAGGCTGTCCTGTGCAAAAAGGCCATAGAGCCCATCTCCCTGAATTAAAGAGGGATAGGACTCTACTCCTACATTTTCTTTGTCCCCAAGAAGACAGGGGACCTGAGACCAATATTGGATCTCAGTCACCTGAGCCACTACATAGAGTACAAGCGATTCAGGATGGTGACTATTCAGGGACTGTTGCTCCTCCTTCACCAGGGGGACTGGCTCTGTTTCCTGGATATGCAGGATGCCTGTCTCCATATCCAGGTTTTTCCAGCTCACCACCTCTTCCTCCACTTCTGCTTCCAGGAGGACCACTTTCAGTTCCAGGCCCTCCCTTTTGTCTTCTCCTCAGCACCTTGGGGTTTTACCAAGTGCCTAGCGGTGGTAGCTGCAGCTATGAGGAGGCAAGGCCTTTATGTGTTCCTGTACCTGGATGATTTGCTGCTCATAGCCCCCTCCAGGGATCTCTTGCTACAGACCCTGGAGGACACCTATCTGCTCTTCTAGACCCTAGGGCTCACTATCAACGTACCCAAGTTTTATCTCTCTCCATGCCAGCACCTTCAATATATTGGAGCAGTTCTGGACTCATCCCAGGGCAGAGTCTTCCAGAGGACAGGGCAGAGAGCGCCTGATAGCACAGGCCTGGCTAGTATCCTCCAGCTATCAGGTACCAGCCAGAGTGTTTCTTCGCCTGCTGGGGCACTTGGCAGCAGCTATAGCCACAGTTCCCCCTGGCCTGCCTCCATATGAGGGTTCCCTAGTGGACTCTATGGACCCAGTGGGATCAACGCACCAAAGACCTGGATCAGCCAGTGCTGGTTTCCACTCCAGTGAAGAGGACCTTGGGGTGGTAGCAGAACCCCATTAATCTCCTGAAGGGGGTCCCCATCTGTGTTGTATCTCCTCAGCAGGTTCTCACCATGGATGCTTCGGGCTTGGGCTGGGGGAAGCTGAGTTAGCTGATCGTCAGACCCAGTGCAATTGGTCCAAGATAGAGTAACATCTCCACATCAATGTGCTGGAGATGTGGGCAGTTCTATATGCCCTGCAAGCCTTCCAGATTCACACACTTCCCGGCCCGCTTCTTGTGCAGACGGACAACATGTCTATTGTCTTTTACATCAACAAACTGGGGGCACTCATTCTTATCCCCTTTGTTGAGAGGCCATGATGATCTGGTATTGGGCCATCAAACTTTCAGCTATCCATGTTCCAGGCATCTAAAATATCCTGGGTGATGGTCTAAGCCAATCCAGGTCAAGGATGCATGAGTGGGAACTCCTGTCCTCGGTGGTTGAAGACCTCTTCGACAGGTGGGAACACATAGAGTTGGACATTTTTGCATCCCCACTCAATGAAAAATTGCCACTTTTCTGCTTGCTCGATCCAGGGCCTGGAGTTTTCTGGCGCAATGCATTGTCCCTCTCCTGGAAAGGGAGGTTTTTGTATGCCTTCCCTCCCTTCCTTCCCACTTCTGCAGAGGGTTCTCCTCAAGCTTCATTCAGAGGGGGCAGAGATGATCCTCATAGCTCCCTACTGGCCATGTCAGATTTGGTTCCTGCTGCTATAGCAGCTAGCAGTGGAACCTCCAGTTCCCTTGCCCCTGTGCTTCAGCTTGCTGTCCCAGGAGCAGGGCGCCCTGGTCCATCCAGACCTCAAGTGTCTGCATCTCCATGTGTGGCTTCTTCAGTCTTGGCTATTGCCCGCTTTGGATTTTTTTCCAGGGTTTCTGATGTCTTGGTGGCTGCCAGGAAACCTTCCACAAGAGCCACCTGTGCCGCAAAGTGGAAGCGAGTCTCCATGTGGGCCACCGCTCTTCACCTGGATCCCTTCCCCAGCCCGGTGAACTTGATTCTGGAGTACCTTCTATCCCTTTTGGACTCTGGTCTGGGGTACTCTTCGTTTAAGGTGCACCTTTCTGCCATCTCTGCATACCATGCACCTGTTGAGGGTAAGACTGTTGCCCAGCTGGAGGTATCCCGCACTTTCTTGCAAGATATCTTGCATCTGAAACTTCCCATTCAGGACCCCGTCCTTCCATGGGACCTTCTAGTTATGTTGGAGAAACTCATTCTACCTCCCTTTGAACCTACTGCGAGTTGCAAGCTGCGCTTTCTGACATGGAAAGCGTTATTTTTAGTTGTTGTTACTTCTGCTTGAAGGATTTCTGAGCTTCAGACTCTGATGTATAGAGAGCGTTATTTAGTTTTTCACAAAGACAGGGTGTCTTTGAGAACTAATCCTAAGTTTCTGCCTATGGTGGTGTCTTGAGTTCACGCTCAACCAAACCATCCACCTGCTTGTTTATTTCCCTGAATATTCTTGGGGGGAGGTTTTACTGCACATTTTGGATGTTTACAGGAATTGCATAAAAACAAGTGTGACTCATGTGAATCTCAGCTCCCTCACAAAGACGGCCATGCCTTCTGCCTCTTCTGTCTGGGCCCAGACCACCATGTGGATGAGTGTGAACACTGCCGAAAATTCATCGCTGCTACTCAGAAACGAAGGCAGCAGTCCCTGGAAGCCCATTTGCTCAAAAAGAAAATGGTATCCATGGGAAAAACACTGAAGAAATTGAGGCAGGCGTCAACTTCTTCTGAGGGCCATCACAAGAAAAAGAGGGACAAGGAGAAACACAAGGATCGGGACTCGCCATCCACAGCGGCCACGACTTTGGCTGGAGTCACGGCTCTCCAGGTAACTTCCCCTCTAGGGATTCATCCTTCACCCACCTTAGTGGTATCTAAGTTGGCGTCGCCCCCCGTCAGCTCGCGCTTGGGCCCAATAGAGACTTCTGGGGCAAGGATGCCTGCACTCCCACTATGGCCTCTAAACCCTGGCCTACCAGTCAGAGTGCATCCGATAAGCGGGCGTTAGTCCACGATGCGCCCAGACATAGTTGGAAAGTTGGTCGTCGGTATACCCGATGTCCGCCCCCATTAAGCTCTCCTTCCACCCCTGACGCCAGAGAGTTGCCTCAGTGCACACCTGTCACATTGCCTACTGAGGTCCCCGCATCTCCTCCGGCACTTCCCGAAGAGTTCACTCTTCTAAACGCTGCCATCAGGGTGCCCCCCCCCCCCAGCGTCAGATCCTCAGATGCCAGACCCGATGCCAGCCAACCCAACATCATCTTCCGGCATACTACTTCCTGATGAGAAACTGTCAGATCCTTCTGGGTTCCTGGACCCCCCCCGACGGGTTCCCCTTCAGGTCCTACGTCCTCCGGGCTGATGCCTGATCCATCTAGTCCACCTGCAGGGCCGACACTGGGACCTTTGACCCTGTTGGAGCCCCTGCCACCAGAATACCTGACGCCAGCATACCTGACGCCACAGTATCTGGCTCCTCAGTACCCGATGCCGCAGTATCCAGCGCCTCAATATCCAACGCCGAGCCTCCCACCATCATGTTATAGGTACCCTTATTATGGGTTTCCAGGTTACCCATATCTGAGCCCCTCTCCGCTTCCTCCTTCCCCTCCTCCACCTACCCTGCAGCCTCAGGTGGACTTGAGGGAGGTCTTGGCCTCTTGGTGGGCTGAGGCTAAAACACAGATCACCCAAGAGGTTGAAAAACATAAAGTGATGCTGGTACCGATGCCTGACCCCTTACAGTGGTGTGAAGAGACTCCCCTACCTCTGCCAGACACCAGAGCTGAACCTTCTGGCTCTCAGGCCAGGGTGGACACACTCCCCTGGGGAACCCCCAGAGAGGGCGATCCTCCTCCTAGGGAGGACTCTTCTTCTTCTGCATCATCAGAATATCCAGAGTCAGATCTGGACTCCAGACACTCTGACCTAGAGGACAATCCCCGCACTCCAGACAGACCCAGGTTGCAAGGTTCTCCGAAGTACCATCCAGAAGACCCTTCCTTTCTGGAGTTGCTGACAAAAATTCAAGCTGTCTGTGAGTGGCAATCAGTGGAACCAGACCCCCAGTGTAAGAAGCTTGCAGCCCATCTGGATCTCCCAGAGACTTCTCCCACCCTGATTCCAACCTGGATAGAGCCTCACACAGATCTTGTTTCCACTATTTGGAAGCAACTTTCCTCAGCCCCTCTTCCTCGGAAGGCAGATAGGCTGTACCAGGCTCCTGAGGGGAAGCACTTCCTCAGCTTTCACCCCAAGACTGATTCGGTAGTGATTAGTGCTGCACACGACCGGTCAGCCAACCCTAAGCACCTTAACTCATTCCTTCTGACAAGGAATCACGTCGTCTGGACCAATACCGGAGGAAGGTCTATGCTTCTTCCACTCTGGGCATGAGAGCCCTCAAATTCGTTGGCCATATGGGGATTACCAGAAGGCTATCCTTAGTCACATGGACTCAAAGCTGGACTCCCTTCCAGACTCCTAGATTAAGCAGGAACTGGAAGATCTTGTCTGCTTCACGCATTTGGCCTGTAGACAAATGCTTCATGCTACATATTACGTGGTGGACACAGTTTTCAGGAGCTTGGCCTTTGCCATATGCTTGCGGCGTCACGCCTGGCTCCGAGTGTCAGGTCTGGCCCTTGAAGTACAATCTGCTATCCATGATGCTCCCTTCAGAGGGTCTGTGCTGTTTGGCAGTGATGTCAAGGGCATCATCACTGAATTACAGGAGAAGGGTTTGGTATTAAAGTCTGTTCAGAGAATGTACAAACCCTGTCAAGGGCAGAAACGGTCCTTTTGGCACCCCAACCACCAAAGGGCTAAGCAGATGCAAGCCAGGCATCCCAATAAACGTAAGGTCATACCAGCTGCCAGGGCCGCCCCCAGCAAGAAAGCTCCAGGGCCTCGGCCGCTACTCTGCCCTCCACCTCCTGATTCCCTGCCTCTCCCACTGTCTCTGTCCAGTTCAGAGGAACCGGTAGGGGGCAGATTCTCCTCCTGTCTGCAGGGCTGTGAGAGGATAACGACAGACGCCTGATAGCTCCAGCTGATTACAGCAGGACACTCGACAGAATTTATTCAAAAATCACCTCGCAGACCACCCCCTCCCTCATCGTACTCCCCTACTCATTTGCAATTGATACTGGAAGAGATACTCTCTTCTGTTGAAAGAGGCAATAGAACCTGTCCCTCTCCATCTTCAGGGGACAGGTTACTATTCTCACTTCTTCCTAATACCAAAGAAAACCAGCGATCTGAAGTCCATTCTCTACCTCAGCTCCCTCAATCAGTTTGTGGAACACAAACTGTTCTGAATGCTCTCCCTTCAGAACCTTCTTCCCATGCTTCGGCCGGGCCTGTGTCTTTGCGCCCTGGATGTGCAGGATGCCTACCTCTTTATCTTCATTTGCCACTCCCAAGTACCTCCATTTTTATTTTCAGGGGTCCCACTACCAGTTTAGGGCCCTCCCATTTGGTCTATCCTCGGTCCTTCAAGTATTTACCAAATGCCTGGTGGTAGTGGCGGCCTTCCTGAGTATCAAGGGGGTCCAAGTCTTCCCCTACTTGTATGATTGGCTTCTGGCAGCCCTGTCCAAGGAGGAACTTGTGGGCTCCCTTTCCCCTCACCCTTCAAATATTCTGCGACCTGAGGATTACAATCAGCCTTGTCAAGTCCCATCTGATCCCTTGCCAACAGCTGCAGTTCATAGCGGCAGTGTTGGACACGACCCTGGACAAGGCCTTTTTACCCTCGGACAGAGCCGAGACACTGTCAATTCAGGCTCGGTTTACATCGGGTCTCAGAAGGGTCAGAGCCAGGAAGGTCCTCCGCTTTCTCGGCCTGATGGCGGCCACCATCCCGACCGTCCTACTAGCTTGTCTCCACATGAGGATCTCTCAGTGGACCCTACGGACTCAATGGGATCAGTCCCAGGATGACCTGGATCATGAGATCCTGGTGTCGAATCCTATGGTCAGGGACTTACAGTGGTGGACGGTTGCAGATCACCTCAATCTGGGGACTCCATTCTGTACTGTCCCACCCACCCAGACCCTGACGACGGATGCGTCAGAGGCAGGCTGGGTTGCTCATCTCAGGTCTCATCAGACTCAGGGCATCTGGTGTCAGTTTGAACAGAGACTCCACATAAACGTCCTCGAGCTGAGGGCAGTCCTTTATGCCCTCCAGGCTCTCCTTCCAGTTGTTCATCCCAGTCATCTTCTCATACAGTCAGACAACATGTGTGTTGTCTGGTACCTCAACACGGGGGGGGGGGGGGACTCATTCTTATCCCCTCTGCCGGGAAGTCATGAGAATCTGGCACTGGGAGTCCCAGCACAGCCTTCTTCTGACAGCTGTCCACGTGCCGGGGATGGAAAACACTCTCACAGATGCTTTAAGTCACTCATCAGCCAAGTCTCACGAGTGGGAACTAGATCAGGGTGTGCTACATGACATCTTCCGGCATTGGGGAACCCCTCAAATGGACCTTTTCGCCTCCCCCGACAATGCCAAACTTCCCATCTTCTGCTCGCTCACTGCAGGGCAAGACTTTTTTGTCGGGACATGCTGTCTCTGTGCTGGGAGGACAAGTTTGTTTACTCCTTCCCTCCAGTTCCTCTGATCCTGAGAGTGCTCAACAAGCTAAGGTCGGAAGGGGCAAAAATGATCCTCATCGCTCCTTTCTGGCCAAAGCAAGCCTGGTTCTCTCTCTTCTGCAACAGTTTTCCAAGGAACCTCCTCTTCCTCTACCACTGTTGCAACACTTGCTGACCCAAGTCCCAAGCAGACCCTGATCCATCCAGGCCTCCAGTCTCTTCACCTTCATGCGTGGCTCCTTCAGACGTAGCTAAAGTGCATTTTGGAGTTTCCCCTGAGGTAGCAGATATCCTAATAAGATAAGCCTTCCACCAGGTCCACTTATGCCCTGCAGTGGAATAGCTTCACTATATGGGCGGGTTCTAATAACCTAGAACCTTTATCTTGTCCAGCCAGAAGGTTCTGGACTACCTTAGGCACATGTACAACTTGGGCCTTACTTATTCATTAGTGAAAGTACATATGGCAGCCATTTCGACCTACCACATCCCTTTTGGGAGCAGGATGTTTGCACAACTAGAAGTCTCCAAGACTTTTCTGCGAGGGGTCTTGCACCTAAGACCCCCGATCCGCAACCCTGCTCCCCCCTCGGGACCTGAATTTCATTCTGGAGATTACTGTGCCTCCCTTCGAACCTGCAGCGGAGGCAGAGCTAAAGTTTCTTTCTTGGAAGACTTTTTCTGGTGGCCATTACCTCAGCTTGGAGGATTTCTGAGTTGCAAGCCCTGATGTGTAAAATCCCATATTTGATTTTCCACAGGGATAGAGTGGCCATGCGTACTAATCCTAAATTTCTTCCAAAAGTGGTGGCTGAATCTACTCTGAATCAGTCCATCGAGCTTCCAGCCTTCTTCACAGAGCACTCCAATCTGGGGGAGTATCTCCTCCATACCCTGGTGTACACAGAATTTTGAGATACTACACTCACAGGACTAAAGATCTCAGAAAAACAGACCAACTCTTTGTGTCTTTCGCTCACAAGAGAGAAGGCATCCCTTTTTCCAAGCAGTGCCTTTGTAGAAGGTTGGCCAATTGTATCACTTTCTGTTACGACAAGTATCACAAGACCTTTCTGGGTCAGGTCAAATACCACTCCACTAGAGGGGTCATGGCCTCTGCCGCTTGCTTTAAGAATGTGTCAGCAGCTGAGATTTGTGCTGCCACAGCTTGGACATCCGTCCATACCTTCACAAAACATTACAGTTTGGACATTGCCTCTCGCTGCAGAGCAGGCTTCGGGCTAGCTGTTCTGCAGGGAATCCTCTCATGACCTCTGTCTAGAAGCTCCGCCATTGTGGATGGTGTTTCCTCCTCCCGCATTCTTTTTGTTCCAGACTGCTTGGGACTCGGTCCTACTTGTGAATACTTACTGCAAGAGCCCTCTCAGTGTAGGATAGTACAGTTACATAAGAACTTACCGTAACGGTAGATCTTCGAGAGAGGCTCTTGCAGAAGGTATTACCTTCCCTCCCTCCAGCCCCTCAATTTCTTCTTTCAGATATGAGGCCATATCCACTTCTCTTCTGTCAGACCTTTGGCTCTTGGGAAAGAACTGGAGGGCAGGCGTCAGGGCTGCCCCCTATATAATGACGTCTGATGACGCCGGTCACCTGACGTGGGGGGCAGTCCCCACCAGAGACTGCTAGCTAGAGATTTTTCTCTGGGTCCTGATGCCTGGCGGCTTAGTCCTTCTTGTAAATACCTACTGCAAGAGCCTCTCTCAAAGCTATACCATTATGGTAAGTTCTTGCATAACTATACTGTCTTCAAGAGGAGCTCTTGCAGCAGGTGCTGCTTTTCCTCCCTCCTTTCTTGATAGCTGCTTCTCCTTTGTATTTGCTATACCTTTCCTCGAATTTGAGGAACTGCCTCGGTTCTCCATTTTCACCTGTGCACCGGGCTCTCCGGCAGGAGAACTGAGGTAGGTCTTAGGAGACTGCCCCTTTATAGGATAGGTGAACGTTAGCATGCTGACATTGGCTGGGGTGGTCCCCCATGATAGACTGATAGCGAGAAGTTTTCCATGTGGTTCTGGTGTCTGGTGGCTTTAGACTGGTGTTGCCTGCTGCAAGAGCTCCTCTCAAAGATCTACTGTTATGGTAATTTCTTACGTAACTGTACTGTTCTGAAGTGGACTGGAGTTGGTGCCCTATACTGGATCTGCACAGTGTGAACCAGTTCATGTGGAAGCAGAAGTTCCAGATGGTCACTCTGAATCAGATCATCCCATCGCTGGAACAGATCATGTGGTTCTGCTTCCTGGACCACCAGGATGTGTTCTTCCACATCCCAGTCCAGTCTGTCCCATTGCTGGAATCTTCGGTTATATACAGAAGGGATCCTGTACCAGTTCTAAGTCATGCCCTTAGGTCTTTTCAGCACCCAGGGCCTTCACCAAGTGCATTGAAGTAGTGGCAGCCTACCTGAGGCTCCTAGGTGTCAGGGTGTATCACTGCCTGGATGTCTGGCTGCTTGCTGGTCCATCCAGAGTTCTGGCTCTCTAGACGTGCTGAGACTTAGGCCTACAGATCAACCTGGACAAGTTCAAACTGGTACGATGTAAGTGATCAAGTTCAGTGGGGCACAGCTTGACTCCCTGCGGGTGAAGGCCTGCCTCCCTGCAGACTGGGCACTGGATCTTACCTCCTTTGCCCAGTCATTTCTAGTTGAGCTCTTGTACCCTGCTTAGGATTTCCCAAGGCTGCTGGAGTGCATGGTGTCCTGCACCAGCATGGTCTGTTGGGCCCGCTGGCAGATGCGCCACCTGCATTGGGAGTTGGGCCTTCAGTGGTCCCAGCGTGTAGGTGTCTTGGACCTGCCGATCATGGTAACCCAGCAGTGTGGGATGCCATCCAGTAATGGTTGATCCCTGAACACCTGGAGAAAGGAATCCTGTTTGTCTGCCCAGAACTGACCATCATGCTTACGATAGGTGCATCTCTGGTGGGGAGGCAAGCACACCTGGAAGGCCACAGAGCCCACAGGTTCTAGTCACTCTGTGAGCCCCATCACCAAAAAAAAACTGGAGCTTCATGCAGTGTGGCTTGCACTGACGGAATTTGCTCCTCTAATTCAAGGTCAAGTCGTGCAGGTCCAGATAGACGACACCACGACCATGTTCTACCCAAAGAGGCAGGGCAGAACACACTCCCTTCCCTTGTGTTAGAAGGCCTTCTGCATCTGGACCTTCTTGAGCAGCCTGGGTGCAGATCTCAAAGTGATCCATGTCGTGGGAGTTCACAATCAGCTGGCAGATGCTCTCAGACAGATAGGATAGATGTTGCACAAGTGGTTCCTGAATCAGGAGGTGGTGAACCACTGATCTCATTTTGAGGGGGCTCTTGCACCAGGTTACACCACAAGGACTGAAGCCAGCAGGCACCATGACCCCACTGAAAACGTCTAGCTAGCAGTATATAGCGGGGGACCGCCCCTGACGTCGGCCCACCCCCGACGTCCGTCTATGGTATAAAAGGGGCAGTCCCCCACAGTTCTTTTCCTGCTGTTGTCCCATGCAAGTTGGACCTTCACAGGCGCCTTCTGCTTTAGTCGACCACCATTTTCTTCACGTTACCTGCGCTTTATTATTTTCCTATTTTTTATTAAATATTGCTGTTTTGTGCATGTCTTCTTCTCCTTCCTTGTGTGTTGAGTGGTGGCAAACAAAGTGCGCTTATGGAAAGCAATGTCTCCACAAGGACTGTCATTCATTGTGCCTGCTTTGCCTAGACCTGGACCATAACACTGACGCCTGCCAGCACTGCCAGGATTTTAACAAGCACTGCCAGAAGACCCTTTAAGCCTTCCTGCAGCAGCAAAAACTTTCAGGGATGGAGAAGGAGAAGGAGAAGGAGATTCACTATAGTACCTCCTCTTCCCCAGCTTCTGGGGCCTCTACTTCTTCATCAGTCAAGGACAAGAAGTCGTCTTCGGGAAAACACAAACACTTGGAGAAGCATAGGGAGAAACTCAGTCAGCTTCCCACTCCAGATCCCCACGCAAGGGTTCCAATCATGGGTCTACCTCCCATGGGAGGTCAGCTCCTTCCACTCTGCCAGCCCTTTCTACCTCCGGACTGCCTATGATCAAACCTCCTGCTCTACTGACTGTATCAGGTGGTGGTTCTTTGGGACTTAGGACTTTATCCCTAGCCTCTCAGCCCCTGAAGCTCAGGCCTATTGAGTAAACAGGTCCTCAGCCAGTTGGCTCAACCGGGTCCGTGAACCTGCACCCGTCCCATCAATGCCGGGCTCCCCAGCGCCGACCCTGATGATGCCTCAAACCCTCCACAGTCACCAGCTGGACCTGCTGTCACACAGCCAGCTGAAACCACTGTCACACAGCCAACGCCAGGGGGAGTGACACCTGGTCTTTCAATCCCTGTCAGACTGACACCAGACAGTTCCTTTCCTCAGGATCTGACGCCAGTTAACCCGGTGCCGGTGGATATGACGCCAGGGTTACCACAACCTGATGAACAGATGCCGGGGCCCTCCAAACCTACCCCACAGATGCCAATTCCCCCGACTTTGCCTCAGAACCCACCTGCGGACCTTAATGCATTGTTTGCTGCTAGGTGGGCATATTTCAAGGACAAGGAGGCCCCGAAGGAGCCCACAACTCCAGCTCTGAGGGACCGTCTTCCCTATCTTTCTAAGGATCAGATTCCTCCTAGGAAGACACCACCGCCAACTCCTAGGGAGGCTGCACCACAACCAGCAGGGGCTAGTACTGGTCATTCTAAGATCCATAGGCATAAGCCTCAGTGCTCCTCCTCCCCCTCTCTGGATTCTGGTGAGTCGGGGGATATTCCTCTTCCTCCTGTTAGGATGATTCCGGAGATTCGAATCTGCCATCAGAACCAGAGGAGCCCAAGGACACCCCCGGTCTCCTCCAGATGACCCATCTTTTATGGATGTCATGAGACACATCCAGGCTGTTACGAGCTGGGGTACTGAGGAAGTGGACCCAGAGCAACATCAGCTAGCCATTTTCCTCTGCAAGAAGGAGTCCTTGCCTCTAGTAGTTCCCCTACTGATCGACTCCTTTAAGGATGTCAGTAGAGCTGCCTGGAAGCACCCATCCACTACACCGGCGACTTCCAAAAAGATGGATCACCTGTACAGTGCCCCAAGGGATGAACCCTTTTATGGGGAGTACCCAGAGGCTGATTCGGTCATTATAAATGTGGACCATGACCATTCTAAATTACCCTAATATCTCTGCTCTCATCCTCCTGATAAGGGCTCAAGGCAGATAGAATATTTTGGCAAAAAGGTATATTCTTCAGCCACTTGAGCTATCCGCTCCCTAAACTTCCTTGCCCACATGGTCCAATATCAGAATGCCCTGTGGGAGAAGGCTTTTTAGGTGGCACAGTCTCAGCCTGATATCCCAGGAAGGCTGAGCTGTTGCACCTTCTCAAGTTGGGCTCAGTTGTGGGGACCCACATTCGCCAAGCCTCTTATGATTTTGCCTCTGATGCTGCTCCTGGCTTAGGGTCTCCGGATTTGCCCCAGATGTCCAATCTAAGATCTTTGGCGCCTCCTCAGAGGCCCCATCCTGTTTGGTGAGGATTCTCAAAATATAATCACTCACCTCCAAGAGTCTGGCAAGGCTGTCCAGTCATTTCATACACTGTATCTGTTTCAGTCTAAATCATCCCAGTGACAGACTTTTCATTGCACCTCCAAGCAGCAGAAGCCCAGGGCTGCCTTTAAAAGAAAGGTTACTTCCCAGGCCACAGGAAGTTCAGTGCTCAAAGCTCCCAGAACCTCCCAGGCCATGTCGCCTGTCCCCGACTCCTCTGCTGGACTTCTTACCTGACCTCCCTCCCCCAGCAGAATCCCTGGGGGAGGCAGTGGTGGGTCAATTCTCTCTCTGTGGAGAGGGTTGGTGCAAAATAACCTTGGATCATTGAGTTCTGTAGTTAGTGGAACGGGGATATACTCTAGAATTTGTGGAGATTCCTCTGGACAACCCTCCGGCCCTTTCCCATTAACATCAGGACCATCTTTCCTTAATTCAGGAAGGGATACAAGTGCTCCTGCGAAAACAGGCCATCGAACTTGTTCCACCAGCGCAGCGAGGGATGGGATTCTATTCCCATCTCTTTCTGGTTCCAAAGAAAACAGGGGATCTGCATCCCATTCTGGACCTTAGCCACCTAAACAAGTTTATGGAGTACAAAGGGTTCAGGATGGCCACCCTTCTGGGACTTTTGCCCTTACTTCATCAAGGGGATTGGGCCTTCTTCCTGGACATGCAGGATGCTTACCTTCACATTTCTAGTGTTTCCATGCCACAGAAGGTTCCTTTGCTTCTGCTTCCAAGGAAACCACTATCCATTTCAGGCTGTGCCGTTCGGCCTGTCCTCGGCCTCTTGAGTCTTTACAAAGTCCCTCACAGTAGCGGCAGCGGCCTTTAGAAGGGAAGGCCATTATGTCTTCCCTTCCCTAGACAACCGGCTTCTGACAGCTCCCACCAAGGAGCAGTTACTCGGAACCATGGAGGCCACTTTTTCCCTGTTTCGGAATCTGAGGATCACCCTCAATCTCCCCAAATCTCTCCTTGGCCAAGCCAAAGACCCCAATACATAAGAGCAATCTTGGACACTGAACAAAGCAAAGCCTTTCTCCCCCCTAGACAGAGCAGAATGCCTTCAGACTCAGGCATAACTGGTCTTGTCATCTCGACAGGTCCCAGCCAGAGCTGCATCCAAAGGTGAGAAGAGATGTGGATAAACTAGCAAAATGGTCAGAAGAGTGGCAACTGGGATTTAATGCAAAGAAGTGTAAGATCATGCACATAGGGAAGAGAAACCCTGAAGCCAACTGTAGTCTGGGAGGGGAGTTGCTGGCAGTCACAAAGGAAGAAAGAGACTTGGGCATCATCATCACTGATGATCTGAAATCATCCAAGCAGTCCCACTTTGGGCTTCTTTAAAGGTGGTAACCCTACAATGACCTGAAATCATCCAAGCAGACCTCTAAAGCAGTAGGTTAGGCTAGGGGGATGTTAGGGTGTATTAGTAGGGGTATCACAAATCGTAAGAGGAAGGTAATAATCCCATTTACAAGACACTGGTTAGCCCCATCTGGAGTACTGCATGCAGTACTGGAGGCCACATCTTCACAAGGTAGGGTTGCCACCTTTGGATGAAGCAAAAACCGGATCCTAAGCTCCACCCATAGCCCCGCCCCTTTTCATGACTCATCATGCACTGTTCCTCATAAAAGACAACACTTAAAGCAGCAGTTAAATAAAAATGTTAAGATACTGTACTGTGCCTGTTAAAGTTACTATCCTAGGTTCTTCCTAATTAATTATTTACTTCTGTATTTATTTATTGACATTGGTTAACCAGATAAACATACAGAGATAAAAGAAATCTCATTTACAGATATCTGGGGAAGACAAGGGAAATACTGTAAATAGCATACAACAGTATACATACTTTATATATTTTTCTGTCTCCATTTCCTGTTCTTGTCCACAGTACTGTTTCAAAACCAAAGAAGTGATCATACTTTTTTCTTGAGGAAAAAATTATTTAAAACATTTAAAAATGCCTAAATTCTGTTAGAGATGAAAATGTGTACCAGCAAATGAAAGTGGAGGACAACTGGCTCTGTTACTGTTACAAAAGGTGGGGGCAGCTGTGCTGCTATGCCACTTTAAGATGCAGTGGAAAGATTAGGTTAAGTAAGTGCTAATGGCCATACTTTACACCTCCCAGGGTGACTGCATTCACAAACAAAAGGCTACATTGACAACATAACTTGTTTGTAACCTGGACATGTAGCTGAAACAATGAGTAATATGACAAAATTTGTTTCAAAAGTATGAGCACTCAAAATGGCTCAAAAACCTGACCAGCACAGAGCAAAACTGGATTACCTGATAAGGACCCTGAAAACCTGATCACCAGTTAAAAAACCTGACAGGTTGTAACCCTATCACAAGGACATTAACCAAATTGAGGCAGTCCAGAGAAGGGCAACCAAAATGGTGCAGGGACTGCATCAGAAGACATATGAGGACAGATTAACGGAGCTCAATATGTATACCCTTGAGCAAAGGAAGGAGAGAGGTGATATGATCGAAACATTCAAACACCTTAAGGGCATTAACAAGGTGAAAGAGTCTAACATGTTTAATTATAAGAAAAATAGTAGGACAAGAGGATACAGCATGAGATTAGAGGGAGGCCGATTAAGGGGTAATGTGAGGAAATTCTTTTTCACAGAAAGAGTGGTGGATGCATGGAACGGCCTACCTCAGGAAGTGGTGACTATGAATACAGTGCAGGGCTTCAAACAAAAATGGGATAGGCATAAGGGAGCAATACAGGTGAGTATGAATAGATAGGCCACTGACAGAGCAAAGGTCGATGGCACATTTATAAGGTAGAAAAAGAAATGGGCAGACTGGATGGGCCTTGCGGTCCTTATCTGCCGTCAACCTCTATGTTTCTATGGACTGGTAAGCAGACAGTGTCCCAGGAGAAGGTGGTTAGGCACTTTTTCAGGAGCTCGGACCACCTGTCCTTTCCAGTGCCTGAACCACCACCGCCACGGGACTTACTGATGGTGCTGGCTGTTCTCATGGGCAAGTCAGTTGAGCATATGCAGAGGTGTGAGATGTCACACCTGTTGTGGAAGACAGCCTCCTGGTTGTCATTACATCAGCTAGAAGGATCGAGGAGTTGCAGATGCTCTTGGTGGAATCACCCTATCTGGTCTTCCACAGGGACAAAGTCATCTTTCGCCTCATCCCAAAGTTCTTCCTGAAGGTAGTATCGGAGTTTCACCTTAACTAAGTGATTAACTTACCAGTATATTTTACCATCCCTTCTTCAGAGGCTGACTGCAGGCTCCACACTCTGGACCTGCAGAGGGTGCTCACTTATCATGTAGCAAGCATGGCTGGAGTTCAGAGAGAGGTTTGCCAGCTGTTTGTGACATATGCTGAAGCCGCACCTGGCAGACCGGCAGCAAAATGAATGACTGGCAGACGGATCACATCCTGCATCAATCTCTGTTGTAAATTGACTTGTAGTGAGCCTCCTGTAGAGGTTAGAGCTCTTTCCACCAGACATACCACTGCCTCAGTGGCTGCTTCACGGGACATCACTATCCAGGAGATCTGCAGGGCTTCTACCTATAAGTCGGCACACACCTTCATTTCCCAGTACCACATCAACCTTGAGTCTCGTCGGGATACTGGTTTTGGATCCTCGGTTCTTCAGTCTCTATTCAAGTAGTGGTGTGCACCTTGCCCTCTCCTGCGGCCTCATGCCTCACAGCACACCCAGGTGTGCGTTCATCCCCAATAACAGCACTTCCTGTTGTGGGTTAATGCTCACATAAAACATTAGTTAACAATAACAAATAACACAATACACGACGAACACTTAATATACTGATTGGGCAACAAACTGATAAAATACCATATTCTGAATTAGAAGAACTAAAATAAACCATAAATGAATTAAAGGACAGATAGGACAAAGACCTTCTTTATATAATTTAGAGAGTCAGTACCAAAGTACTCTGTTGTAAAAGCAGGGATTTTGTTGTCTTCTTAAGGTTTCATTTCATCGCTAGCATGTTAGTGGTTCTTGAGAAGTTATGGTCATGGTGTTAGTCAAAGCATTTCAGACTACATAACCAGTGCGGGGGCATGGCTTGGGATTCAGCAAGATGGCCACCTAAATCCCTAGCACTGTCTACCCATTAGCAACATCCTAAGAATCTTTCTCAACCACTGGACTTACCAGTCTGCACATCATAGGGTTCAATGGGGCAGCTCACTGGATCATTTTGACACCAGATTGGACTGTTTCACTCCAGTACCAACACAGAAATAGTATGGAAAATCCCCTCAGACCTTCTCACCAGCAGCAGGCCCAGACCTCTGAGGGTGGCGCTCAAGACTGGCAGGACAGCGCCAGTAGCTGTGGCAGTAGTAAACAATGTGCTTTAGTAGTTAATTATCCAGATAAACAAACTGAAAGTCTCTGCACAGTGAACAAATACAGACGTCCTCCAAATGGCACAGAGGATCAATATGGCAGAGCAGCGTGTGGTATGTATTGAAGACCGCAGCAGCGTGTGGTATGTACTGAAGACCGCACCAAGCGACTGACTGCGCACAGCAGGAAGCAAGATGGGCCATCAGTTTACTCTGGGGGAAAAAGTTGATGACCTGGAAAACGGGGGTCGGCAAAACAACCTCCTTTTCTTCTGTTTCCCTGAAGGCTGTGAGAACAAAACAATGAATCCCTTCCTACCAGTGGTTCTTCCGGAGCTGTTGGGCATCCAATGCCCAGACAATTTTGAATTCAACCACTCTCAGCGGTTGCTTACTACCCAAAAAAAAAAAAAACCTGGAGAATGATGACCCTAACTGATATTTGTCAGCTTTCTCTGGTGTCACGAACAGAGCAGAAGTAATGGGATGGGTCAGACAGAAGGGCAGCATGACCTGGAGGGGGCCACCTGGTCAAAGTATTCCACGACTTCTCACAAGACTTATGGGCCTGCAGGAAGACCCAAACCCCAACCCATAAGGCTGTCATGGAGCTGTGGGTTTTGTATAGCTTCCAGTATCCGGCCATCCTGTGGGTCACCAAAAATGTAGTCACTCAGCAGTTCAAAGCCCTTGAAGCAACAGAGGCATGTATTTTGGAACACTGGCCCCAAGCAGACTGGGCCAAATTCAAGCCTTGGGTGAAGCAGAGCAGGAGGGGTACCCAGGCCCAACCCATGGAAATGACACTGATTCTGGAGACCCCAAAATCTCAGTATCCATGAAATGGCCCTCCACTCAGAGCTCCACCGGATGATGCTGATCCCTGGTATGCTTCCCCCAAAGAAAAGGTGAGACAGCAAACAAGCGTGACAAGCTGCGACAGCAGAACCAATCTCCCCAGACAAAAAGCAGAAGCTGTACCTGCTCACCTCTCCCAGGGGAAAACAGATTCACCACCTTGCTCCAGGTACCACAAGACACAGATGACCGAACTCTGCAGCAGCAACCGGGGCAGGTAGTATAGCGTAGTTAAGAGCACGGAGCTACAAACCTGGAGAACTGGGTTTAAATCACAGTCGCCACTTGCATGCTGTCTGACCATGAGCAAGTCACTTAACTCCCTATACTCCCCAGATCCACCTGGAAACACAAATTGCAAAATAACTGGGAGGGGATGACCACTCACCCTGCCACCCCCTTACCTGATTCGTCAGTGCCCATACAGTGACTTGTATAGCCCTCCTCTCACCTCCTTGGCTGGTCACCATATGAACAAGTAGGAAGCACGTGTCCTGTGTATAGTACAGGATATACATCCTTGGTACAGATATCAGGAATTCAGGTGGGGGAGTGGCAGGGTGGGTGGTCAGTGCCGTGGAAGGAGTGCTAGATGCCAGGGATTATGGATATGACAAGAGAGGAATGGTGATTGGAGGGTGGGGGTGCCACCAGACACCAGGGAATATGTTGGGTTGATGTTTGCAATGCACTTTAACTTATTGACCTCATCCCATGTACAGGACAGGATATTTTATTTGTTATGGGACTGGGGATCGGAGACTGGAGCAGAACCACTGGCCACAGGGAGTATTTTGATTTACTGGGTATGGGGATCAGGGACTTGGGGGGGTATGTTTGATGTACCAGGTCTGGGATCGAGGACTGGGGAGGGACCATTGGATGCCAGGCTTCTCTTCCCTTCATGGAACAGTAATCGGGGGATCACTGGCCACCAGGATACTGTTATGTTTTCCAGGCCATTGATCAGCAGGGGGGTGGTACCACTGGGCACCAAGGGGTAGGTGTGTGCCCACACTGGCCAGCTTAGTAGTTGGCTTCAGTAACTCCGGCAGCTACTAGGGTTGTCCGGAGTAAGACAGGCTTTAGTTTGGCAGTATTTGCACTGCACAAAATGACAACACTAAACCTTTTTGCATAGTGCAAATGTGCTAAATATTGGTTTGCATGGTCGTCCCTGTCCCCGCTCTGCCCTTTGCCCACACACATACATTATTTTTTAATTTTTTTTATGGGTGCTAACCCTGTTTGCTCGTGCAGCCACCCCTTTTGAATATTGTGCTCTGGCGCAAAACCTGGTTTGCGCCTGTGCAAACTTTTGAATATCGGGCCCTAGACAATGGAAAACTCGAGAACAGGAGGGGAGGGTAAGGAAGGATGGGGAGTGGAGAGGAGGGACAGGGGTCAAGGGATGTTTTAGCTTTATTGTAGGGGTTTATGTTGTATGGCATATAGGGTTTATGCATACTTGTAGAAAATGGCTGCACTAGGAATAGTGGTGCTCCTGTCCAGCAGCAAATACTGTTCAAAAAAGGTGGTCACTCACCAACCAATAAAGTATCACACAGACTCCAAAAGCGCAAGAAACTCCAAATTTATTCCAAATACATCTGTTGCACGCTTGACATATTTCAGACTGTGGTCCTTTATCAAAAGCTTTTGATAAAGGACCACAGTCTAATAATCAAGCATGCAACAGAATGTATTGAATCAATGTGATTCTTCATGTTACTTCGTGTTGACTTTGGTGGTCTCCCATTCTGTGAACCACATAGGGTTTATGTTGTATGGCATAGAGATTTCTGGGTCTGAGGTCTGAAAGTAAGGAGTTCATTCTGTTCTGTACCTGCTATAATGTTGGGTGAAGTATCTTGCAAGGCACCCAGTTTGCAGCATCCGGCATGTTTGGCTACTAAAGATCCATCTAATGGCTGACATCCGAGTGGTCAGCTTGAACGTACTGTATAACAGGAAATATTCACTGTCATATTATTTTCACTGGCTCCACATTAGAGTGAAAATAAAAAGGCAGTAAATATTAGATAGATCACTATATATATAGCAGCACCAGTGTTCCACCACTGAAAATAAGAGAAAGTGAATATGTGGGTGTGTGCTTGGAGTGCCAGCTACAGATGACATGAATATAAACTGCTGTACAGTATGTGGGCTCAACTCACTGGTAAAACGTAAAAAGGTGCTGACACACCTAAAAATGCTATGGACACAGGTAGCCCCCATGCAGGAGACTTGCCTGACAGGGAAGAAGCACTGAAATTGAAAAGAGAATGGGAGGATTTGAATTGAACAGCAAAGCTCCAGTGAAGAAAGGGGGAATGTTTAGTTTGGTTCATAGAAGCTTTTACTGGTCAGTAACCTACACAGCAGAAGACAGGCAAGTGGATCATCACCAAAATGGCAACACCAGAAGGACCCTTATTGCTAGCCAATGTTTACTGCCTGAACATAGACTACCCTTAATTCTTCCACCTCCTTAGCCATGAACTCGGCCTATTCACATCATCTCCATGCTCCTGCTATTGTGGGGAGAATGTGACTATGGAAGCCTGCTTAGACTGCAGCATCTGCTGGAAACCTACAGTGGGGCACATGCTGCCCTGGGAGAATAGATCAAGGAGCACAACCTTGTAGACATTTGGAGGTTGCACCATCCCATTATGAGAGACTATAGTTATTTCTTGGCAGCACACTCCACTTCCAGCCATATAGATATGTGATTCTCTTCAACCCACATCACACATGCCACCATGGAAGCAAAGATACACCTAAGTATTAGCACTGGTCATGCTCTCTGGCACCTTCCGTGGTGTGCCCACAGACTCCTTACTCAAGGAACTGTAGACTAGACCCAATGCTCCTACAGGACCCCTCCTGTAAGGGGTGGGTAAAAGCTGAAACAATAGCCTATCTGAAAATTAATAATACAGAGGTTTCCAAGGGTACAGTATGGGAGACCTACAAGGCTACAGTGAGGGGCAAGATTATTAGCTTTGCAGTGAATAGGAGGAAGGAGAGGAAGGCAGAAATCTGCAAACTGGAAAAGCTTCAAGAGTTAGAGTAGAGGTACAGGCAACACCACCTCCAACCCAAAATAGTGGCCAGCTTAACAAGTACCAGAATTAAACTGAACAAACTTCTCACTAGGAAAGCTGAACTCTCCTTATTCCAGTTGAAACATGCGTGATGGGAGGGGCGGAGACAAGGTTAACAAACTCGTAGCCTATTGTATTAAGAAAAAATAGGCAGAGCAGCATATCCCAAGTTACAAGGATAGCCCATGAGTCACCCAATGTGACCCCATAACATTAGCTCCATTATATAGTCTTTTTGTACAAACCTATGTGCCTTCCCAACCATTCTGAAGGCTGAAGCTATCACTAGTTTTCTAAATTAGCTCCCCTTAACCAAAGTTACCCCAAAACAGACAGAAGCATTGGACTCCTCCATCACACAGCTGGAAGTAACAAAAGCTATTCAGGCCTTCAACAAAGACAAGGCCCCGGAGGAAATAACATCCCTGTGAACTGCTACAAGCTAGTGTGCGACGAAATTAGCCCAGCACTGGTTGATATGTACCAGGAGGTCCTGCTCTATGGCTCTATGCCCTCTATCCCAAGGGAGGCTATCACAACAGTACTTCCGAAAAAGAGAAAGGAACCCACAATACCAGGGATCTACAGACCCATCTCCCTCATCAACACAGATGTTAAAATCCTGGCCATGGTACTGCCAACAAGACTTGAACTGATATTACGAGGGCTAATTCACCTGTTTTTGTAAAAGGCCACCACAGCATGGACCACCTGTGTACCATTGTCACTCTGATCCACACGGCCCGGAGGACCCCCACACCGGTGTTGGCTGTGGCAGTGGATTTTGAGAAAGCATTTGACTTAGTGAAGTGAGGATTCCTCCTGAGCACCATGGAAATTATGGGGTTAGACCCAATGTTTCTTAGATGGGTCAGAACCTTATACTATTTCCCTGTAGCTAGTGTCCTTATGAATGGTCTTTGCCGAACCCGTTCTCTCTATAGAAAGGCATTAGGCATGGATGCCACCTCTTTCCCCCCTCCAGTCTATCATGACTTTAAAATCGCTGGTGATTGCCAAAAGGAATCATCCATGTCTAACAGGAATACAGGCAGGGAGTGAGGAATATGGAACACTCCTACATGCAATTGACATGCTTGCCCTTCAGGCTGGTCGTGTGGCCTCTCTGGAACCGCTGCTGGGGCTCTTGGACCATTTCATGAGTATATGGGGTCTTGAAGTGAATCAGATCAAGACTGAATTACTCCCCCTGCATCAATGCTGCAGCGCCAAGCCTTTCCAAGACAATGGTCTGAAATGGGCAGCAGAAGGACTTGCATACCAGGGCATCCAGGTCCATTGATCATTATGTAAAATGGTAGCCCTCAACTTGGCCCCATTGTTGGATGGGACCAGCACAGAGTTAGACAGGTGGAAGCATCTGAATCTTTCCCTGGCAGGCAAGCTGGAAGCCTTCAGGATGATGCTGGCTCCCCAATAGAATTCTTTGGTTATTCTTTTGTAACCAGATAAGGCCTGTTTTCAAAGGTTACCCTGGATCAGTGGGGAGGTTAAGTGACTTGCTAAGAGTTGCACAGTATGCGAGTGGATGTTATAAGAATCAAACTCAGGTCTACTGGATGTACCACGCTTATTCACAGCTCATTACTCTAACCTCTAGGCTATAATGCCAGTCCCAAATTTAGTCATTTCTCTCCCACCTGACCCTCAAAATAACCAACACGTGGTTCACCAAAATGGACAAAATGGTGAGGAATTTTGTATGGGAGGGGAAGCCTCCCAGATACTGCAGAGCAAAACCGCATACCCACAGGAGCAGGGAGGACTGGGAACTCCCATGCTTTCAAAGCTACCATGTAGCACACATCACCTCACAAACCTTGCACTGGTTTGTACTAGCCTCCTGAGAGACTCTACAATAGCTCGGTTTTGGAGCAAGAGGCAAACAGGTCCCCATTAACTGCCTCCTTAACCACAAGACCTGAGACCACCCATCTGTAGTAGACTTTAGTGAGGCCTTGTATAAACAACACAAATACATAGCCACATATCTCATTCCTCTTAAGTCTTCACCATTGTGGGGAAATTACACCCGCTGTATAGCGACCCCCCTAAACTACAAAGCTTAGTTACAGAGAGGGATCACCCTGGTGAAGTACCTTCTGACTGTTAATGGCTGTCACACATTTTTCTCCAGCCTCCAAAAGCTGTTTGACCTGCCCAAACAAGATTTTTGGAGGTACCTCCAACTTCAGGGCTTCCTGAGACCTAAACCACTGGCTGGTCCAAAACCAGCCAGTCCAGAATCCACATCCTTCATAGTCACCACTAGTAAGCTCCATAAAGGCAGAACCAGCTTTATCTATTAACACCTCATGGATGCATTACTGACCAATCAACGACCCATAGACTAGCCTGGGAGACAGAACTCAATACATAAATACCTGAGGAGTAGTGGTCTCATCCCCTCTTCTGTGCACACAGAGCTTGCCATGATGAATTTATTTATTTATTTAAATGTTTCCCCAGGAAAGGCATACTTAGCTAGGAGCTCATTTCCAGTGCAACTGCCTTATTCTGAACTTGCATTTCCTTAGATAGTACAGGATTCTGACAACGCTAAAAAAGTTAGGACTCTTAACAGAAGACAAGTACTGATGCTGTCAGCAAGCTGGGGCACACTTGACACATGCATACTATTGCATTGCCCCAAGATAGAGCAATACTGGTATAAAGGAAACCTGTAGTTCTGTAGCAGGCCCACAAGACCCATTAGATGCCCCATTATTTCTACTACGCATCCGATCAAAGACTTTCCCCGAAGCATTCACCCATACTGCAATGGATGGTGGCAGTCAGCATGTCAGCAAAAAGGGCCCTGCTGTGTAACTTGGTACACAGAGTTGCCCAGCACAGTACAGTGGCTCCATGCAGTGAAATAGCTGTCAGCACTGGAATGACTGTCCCACGCCAATGTTGGCACCCTGCCCGGCCTACCAGGACATTTGGAAGCCCTATCTGGATTAAGCCTTCTGCACAACACCAGAAGATCTGGCTTCCCAGTCAAGGTTTTAAGTAACTTATGCCCTGTTTCTAGACTTCCATGTATACTGTGGCTCTCAGATGTCAGCTAAAACAGCCTTTGCAACCTGAAGACCCTATGTTTTTCATCTATATGTCTAGCTAAGTCTTATGAATGGTTCTTTGAGTATTGTCAGTTGTTCCTGTAAACTCACATGCTGTTCTTCCAAGTTTAGTTGCATTTGCTGTTTTGTGTGGTTTGCAGACACCAGGGTAGCAGTTTCTGTATTAGCATCTCATGAATTTCTAGTGATGCCTTAAGTGTTAATATTTTATGTAATGTTTGTGTTGTAGCTGACAGATTTCAATAAAAAGTTTAAAAAAAAACATAACTGGTAAGGAAGCTTAATATTGTTTTCATAAACATTTTTGACATCCCTTTACATCATATCTTTAATATCCTGTACATTTTAAAGACCATCTAGTGCTGCCTAATAAGTCTTATCACATAACTCATGTTTCATTTCCCAGTCTGTTAACCCTAGAATTGTCCTTAGCCTGTGAAAGCTTCATAAGATAGTAATCATCAGGAGTGGATGAACTCGAAGAACAAATATGCTGTTCGCATGCAGATGCCCCTGTGTAATAAATGATGCACTGGTTCAACATTCAACATGTTCTTCAGATATTGTGTAGTTGGAGTTCTGCTAATGCCATCTGATGTTTGTCCCAATTCTGAGTTCTTATGGATTTTAAAGCAACCGTATTTATTAGTTGGCAAAAAAATCATTATACAGTTATTTTAGCAAAAATGTATTCCTGACATCGTTAGACTCATCCTTAGTGTATTTTTAATTTTCTCAGAAATTGTTAAAACAACTTTTATAGCTAATTTTGTAATTAAGAGCTTGTATCATTAAAGATGGCTGCCATTCACAATTTTACAAATCTCTTCTGCTGAGGCTACCTGTTGAATGTACATGCTAGATTAATAACGTTGGATGTAGTAGGATGGTGTTACTACATTTCTGATACTAAACAGCACAGCATCGTATCACAGTATTTAATTTGTTCATGGTGGGCATGGCAAGGGAGTGGGAATGTTTAAAAACTTCAAGATCCCATATCTTGGTGCAGAGCCAAAAGAAAATGAAAAGAAAACTGGGCAGCTTGATATTTTGCCAGAAAAACATTATTGTTGGGGTATAAAAAAAACTATATGATGATGAGATAACTGCTGCTTTAAAAAGCCCCTGACATAGTTGAGAGAACTCTGAAAAATAGAATATTTAGACACAGTTTCAATTGTATTTCCTTTTTCCTATCATTCTTGCCCTTAGTTTATTACGAAAGAAAGTTGTATGAAAACAGGCTGCCTGTCCTATCTGCTCTTGCCTCTTTCCTGCACCTGACATCAGAGTTCTGTTTATGACATCACAATCAGTTTCTGTGGCAATAATTAATATGTAATAAATAAGAAACTAAAAGCAGAATAATGAGGGCAACAAACCTGTGCGTCGGGCAAGTGAGCAAAAGCAGGAAGAAAAGAGAAACCACTATGGTTCTCAAAAGGGGTGGCTAGGAAGGTAAAGGTAAAAAAGTTAGCTTTCAGGAGGTAAAAGGAGACACTGAGGGAGGAGGATAGGGTGGAGTATCAGGAGAAGCCGAGGAAGAGCGTGAAAGCAGTTGGGGCGCAAACGGAGGCGAAAATAGCACAGGCAGTAAAAAAAATGGGGGCAAGACATTTTTCAGGTATGTAAACGAAAGGAGAAAGACCAAAGAGAGTGATCATAAAGCTAAGGAGGAAAGGGGGGAATGTGAGGAAGGGGACCAGGAAAAAGGCATCCTGAACAAATACTTTTGTTCAGTGTTCGCAGAGGAAGGGGGAAGGTGAGGGTTCACAGATGCATGTCAGGGATATTAATGGTGGGGAGGCGGACACTAGTTCATTTACGGTGGAAAGAGTCCTAAAGGAACTGGAAAATTTGAAAGTGGACAAGACATTGGGGCCAGATGGGGTACAACCATGGATATTGAGGAAGCTCAGAGAGATGCTAGTTGCACCTTTGACAGTCCTGTTCAACCACTCACTGGAGACGGGAGTGGTACCAGAGGACTGGAGGAGGGCAGATGTAGTCCCACTTCACAAAAGTGGTAGTAAAGAGGAGGCTGGCAATTACAGACCAGTCAGTCTGACTTCAGTGGTGGGGAAATTAATGGAATCACTACTGAAGGAAAGGATTGTGGAATACCTTGAAACCAGTGGCTTACAAGATCTGAAGCATCATGGTTTAATAAGGGGGAGGTCATGTCAAACAGATCTGATAAATTTCTTTAACTGGGTGACCAGGGAAGTGAATCAGGGTGGAGCAGTGGATGTGGCCTACCTAGATTTCAGTAAGGCCTTCGACACCGTTCCACATAGGAGACTCATAAATAAGCTCGGTAGCCTAGGAGTGAATCCAAAAATGGTAAACTAGATAAGAAATTGGGGGATGGGAGACAGTGGTGGTAAACAGAGTTCACTCAGCGGAAGGGAGGGTGACCAGTGGGGTGCCGCAAGGATCAGTACTGGGACCAGTCCTCTTTCATGTCTTTATTACTGACATTGCAGAGGGACTAGAAGGGAAAGTATGCCTTTTGCTGATGACACTAAGGGTTGACACTCGGGGGTGAAAACTGAAGAGATCTAAGAAAGCTTGAGGGTGGTCAAGAGTGTGGCAACTAAATTTCAATGTGAAGAAGTGCAAAATCATGCACAGGGGGCACAGAAACACGGGGGCAGAGTATAAAATGGGGGGAGTGATACTGGCGACCACCAAACAGGAAAGAGACCTGGGGGTAACCATATCTGACTACCTAAAAGTGGCCAAACAGTGTGACAAAGCAGTTGGGAGAGCCAGTGGGACGCTAGGGTGGACAGGGAGGGGTATCACCAGCAGAAAGAGGGAGATGGTGATACTACTGTATAAATCACTGGTAAGGCCTCACCTGGAGTACTGTGTCCATTTCTGGAGACCACATCTGAGGAAGATATAGACAGCATTGAGGCAGTCCAGAGGAGAGCAACTAAAATGTTGCAGGATCTGCATCGAAAGCCCCATGAGGAGAGACTCTGGGACTTCTATGTATACCCCAAAAGAAAAGGGAGAGAGAGAGGGGATATGGTAGAGACTTTCAAGTACCTCAAGGGTATAAAATAAGGTTCAAGAAGGAAACCTTTTTCAGAGTAAAAGATGCTCAAGAACAAGGGGTCATGCTATGAAGCTGGAGGCGGGCAAACTCCAAGGAGATGTAAGGAAGTAGTTCTTGACAGAAAGAGTGGTGGATGCCTGGAACAACCTCCCAGCTGAGGTGGTGGGGCAGAAACTGTAATGGGATTCAAGAAGGCATGGGACAGGCAAAAGGGAACCTTAGTGGTAGAGAAAGGGGGAGCTAAAGCCGGAGATCAAGTAGGATCTGCGTTGTTACAGTAGGTAGGGAAGGTGGGCAGACTAGGTGGGCCAAGTGGCCCTTATTTGATGTCAAACTTGGTGTTTCTATGCTTCTATAAACAGGGCATTATGATATCGGGTATAGACAAGGAGCCAGAGCAGGTAGAGTCTAGGGGACAGTGATCCTATTTTCATGCAACAGTTCTCAGCAAAATCAAAATGGAGAAATAAATAAGAGACAGTATGTGAAAGGCAAACTGAATTGTGTCTTATTTTTCAAAGCTTTCCCAGTGGTGTTAGGGGCACATTCAATGGCAAAATATTAACAGCGGAAAATAACCCTATTAGCAGTAGCACTGACACTTTCAGCTGTGTCAAAATGCAAAGGCAAATTGTTGAATTCTGCCATCTATAGTCATGTATCCAGCAGAGGTAGCTGTTGTGGCCAGTAGAGTATAGGTAGAGATCTTGGGCAGACTGGATGGACCTTGAGCCTTTAGCTGCTGTCATGTTTTCTATATTTGTCTTCCCCAGTTTGCCATTTAATTCCTGATAAAATTATAGCCTGAAGGCACTGTGAGTTCATTGGATTAAACTTGAGGTGCTGCATCATGTACTGTATGCCCCATGTGCTGCAGTAATTTACAGTAATGGGAAACGTTTTTTGTGATTATCAATTCATACCTTCATCACTGTATACAGCTGTACAATAATTACTAACTCCCTGTTACACATGGAAACCATGTGTATAATTTTCCATTATAACTGGTTTTCTGTGTATAATGGCCTGCGCAAAGGCTCTGTGCGTGTGCAAGACGAAACGCCACACAGCTGAAACTCATAATTAAGCACGCAGTCTTACCGCGGAGATTTACTTAGCTGTTATCGCATCAAACTTCTTTTTGCCACAGTAGAATCTAACAAAGTTTACCACTAATAAACATCAAAAATAAAATTGAGAGACATCTACAAAACTAAGTTTTACAAGAAACAGTTACCTTTACTTTGTAAACTGTCACTCATGGCCATGTTGGCTAAAATCACTGCACCAGCAATTATAAAAAAAAAAAAAAAAAAGTATGGGATAAAATCATGGGGACAACTTTATTTTTTTACACACCCTTCTTGTGGGTTGACTGTATAAACCGCTTGAGCTTTGCTCGCGGGGTTTGTGTGTTATCTCAGGTGGGTAAAACAAAATCTTAAATCTTGGTATACACCTCTGCTCATGTATTCTCAATACAATTACTGGTTAAATGTGTTTCTAATCAGTTTGTAGAAGCTGGATATTGTCTTTATATATGGGTATGTCTTCAGGGGCCTGACATTCAAAATTGTGCGAAGCGGAGTGCAAAAATTCGTGCTCTGCCTTGCGATTACCTGGGTGCTTGAAGACGCTACAGTATATTCAGTGGAACAGTATACCGGTGCTATTCGACTGAATATAGGACCATGATTGCCCAGTGCTAAGTCACTTAGCGCTGCCCCAACATGACTTCCCAAGTACTGTGCCACAATGGATAGTGCCGGGGTGCAGTTTGCTGTATTCAAAGGGACCCATGCAGATGAGCCCATTGGGCATGCAGGGCACTAAGGGGCCATTTGCATGCCCATTATGGACTCATTTGCATGTGTAGCCAGGTGTGTTTACACTGTGCCGTCCCCCCCAACCAGTTGCCCAGACCCAGGGGAGTAGTTATCACTAGCACTAGTGGTCCCTCTTTCCAAACCACACTTGTAAAATATACAGCATTTCCCCGGTGCTAGTGGTGTCCTACTTCTTCTGATGCCATCTCCATATTTCGTATACAATTCCCTGGTGCTGGTGGTGCCCTCCCATCTTCCGATGCCATCCCCGTAATTTCAAAACAATTCCCTGATGTTCACTGTCCCCGGTCCCCTGTCCCATGCCCCACAACCCTGCCTAATGTCAGGTGGTCCCTCCCCCCCACCTAGGTACTAAAGAATACTCTCCCTGGTGTTCAGTGGTAGCTCCCTCATCTGATCACCATCCCGTACCAGTGACATTGGTGCAATAATGTCCCCCAACAGCAAGCCCACCCCAGCCTCAACTACCTGTCCCCCAAGCCCCATTCCTGTTGGTGTCTGATGGCTCCCTCCCTCCCAAGGCTGTAACTTCCCAGTCTCCTTACCTGGTTCTTGGTATTGTGGTGCAGCGATGCCAAGCAACACAACCCTCCACACACCACCTGGGCAGCTGTCAGACAGAAGCAGGGTGCATGCTGCTGTTATAGGGCTTGCCCTATAAATAAGTGTGCTCCTAGCTACATCGAGAAAACAGACGGCAGTGTGTGAAGATGCGCCACTCACCGTCGCTACACAGTGGCACCGATGGTCTGGTAAGAGATAAGGGGTGGTTGATGTACCGTGGGAGGGAGGGAGACCACTAGACACCAACAAGAAATGGGCTGGAGGGTCAGGAGACTGATAGTCAGGGCCAGGGCTGTGTTGTTTTGGGGGGCATCATTGCACCAATGTCACCAGTAAAGGATGGTGATCAGATGAGGAAGTGACCACTGAACCTCAGAAAATATTCTTTTGGTGCTGGGCAGGACAGCCGGGTTGGGGGAACCACTAGACACCAGGGAATGATGTACTGACCATTGGGCATGGGTGCGGGAGGGAGAAGGGACCACTAAACACCAGGGAATATGTTGGCATTTACCAGGCAAGGGATCGGTGAGGGATAGGCCACTGGACACCAGGGAATATTTTGGCATTTATTGAGCAAGGGATCAGGTGGGAGGAGGGAATCTTGATACCAAGGAATATGTTGGCATTTACCGGGCAAGGAATTGGGTGGGGGAAGGGAGCATTGGACACCAGGGCACTGTTTTTGTGGATTGGGACCAGTGCGGGGGGGGGCCCGCACGTCCTCTGCCAACCGCTAGGATTGCATGGGAGTAAGTCATGGTCTCCGGTGATATTTGTGCCGTGAAAGGGGACCACGAAAAATGCCCTTATGTGGTGAAAATACTCTGAACATCAGACTGCACTGTTATTCAGCTCCCCGCCCCTCCATTTGCACTGCACCCCCCTCCACAGTTTGCCCAGGTGCAAACTGGGCTTTTGAATAATGCACCCGGGCAAACGTTTGAATATTGGGCCCCACAAATCCAGTTATACGCAGTTATGATGTCTCTACCCATGTATACGTGCGCAACAACACCCAACTGGATGCACAGTATTTAGGTGTAATGACTGAGAAGGCAGTAATTGGGATTAATTACCAGTTGTGGGGACGGGTGGCCCGAGGTGCAGCTGAGAGTTTCCTCCATCCAGCCGATTGGTAATCCATAGAAATGACCAGCTTCGAGATCGTTGTTGTGATTATAAATCTAATCGCAATAACAACTTTTGTTTTTGTCTTTGTTTATTCTAGCTGTGCAGCTCGAGCAATGCGAGCCACACAGCTTGAGTTGGTAGCTGGATCGGTCATTTCTTAGATGTTAATGACTGCTGCAGTAGCCAATCAGGAGCCTCGCTATGCTCCAGAATAAGTAATTAGATTTATAATGGTCTATACCAGCCCATCCAGGGGCATATTGAGACCTGATGCCACAGGCGAGGGGGCCTTAGAGTAGCTGGAAGGGACAATATAGCCCATCCCTCCCATCTTGTAGGATATTGTTGTGCTAAGAAAATGGGTATATGTAGAGTATTTTTAAGCAATAAATAAAAAAATTTTAAAAGTAAAATAAAGTGTAGAAAACCATTTAAGCCGACTTTCTTGTAAAGTAGTTCCAGTACTAGTAGAATTACCAGTAGATGGCACTGATGTGTTTGAAAACATCTTTGTTTTCTAGTGGTTGTCCCATCCTCCATCTTTTTTTTTTTTTAACTTTCTATTTTGATGCTCCACCTTAGCCAGCAGCAGCCCTCCTCAGTGCTTTTGGGCATTTGCAACCCTGTCACCCCTGCCATCTCCCAGGACTTCCCTTGCTCTGGGAGTGTGGTCCCATGGTATCCCCTCTCCATGATCCAGGTTTTAGGCTGGCCAGTTCCCTTAGAAATGCCATCTGTGGGCTGGCCTGGTGGTGCTGAGGGTTGAGGCGCTGGACGCCACACCTCATGCCACGCTGGCGACCCAGGTTCGGGAAGGACCTCGGGTCGTTGGGGTGGCAGCACGGGGATGGGGCGGAGCAGGATCGAGCGCCTAACTGCCTGAGGGCAGTATAGCACAGTGGGTTAAGGCTCGGAGCTGTAGAACTGGAGATCTGGGTTTGAATCCCACAGCCGCCTAGGTGCATATTGTGTGATCCTGAGCAAATCACTTAACTTCCTTGTGCTCCCAGATCGCATCCGGAAACAAGCTTCTGCTTAGTGTGCTACTCCTAGTTAAACAATGTTCCCTTTCCCCTAACAGCAGCTGTCCTCTCCTGGGTGGTTGCCCCCCAATAGTTCCACTGCCACCAGGTGAAGGTTCGGTGGCAGCGCAGGCGGGAAGGGACGGCAAATCGGGAGGGTGTCTCGAAACACGGAGCATGCATGCCTGATGGAGACTGGGGGTGGGCAAAAAGGGAAAAAAAAAGAAATGCCATCTGTGGTGCTCCAAAGTGAGCCTAGGTCAGCAGGGTGCAGGGTCTGTGGGCCTCCCAGAGCTGTCGTAAGCAATGGATGGAGTTTCCGTTTTTCTGTCTGGGAATGCTTTTGGTCAGTGGATGTGAGCACGCAAGGCATGCACAATTGTCCAGCCAATTAGCAGTCCCCAGTCCCAGAACTACACTCCATGGCCGCACTGCCACCTATGGTGTTCCAGGTGGCGTTGTTGGTAGCAGCGATTACCTCTTTCTCCCTGGAGGAGGAGCACATCCTGTGGGACACTCAATCCTCCTCCCCTGGCAAGCCCTTCGATAACCTAGGCTTGTTCCAAAACCCTGGTCAGCAACGTCGCGAGCGGTAGCACTACTGCTGTGCTGGCGGGCCTCCCCCCACTTTTTTATACAAGTTAAAAAAATACCCATCCTAAAGTAGCATGGCTGCTTGTTTAATTTTTAATTAGTGGCAGTGATCAGGACAAATGGTGATCTAGTTAATTGGTGGTAGTGATCAGTACAGACAGTGCTTTAGTGCATGATGCCACCCTGCCCCTCCGTTTTCACCGGTGACCCCACTCCCACTTAGCAGTCTTGCATTTACCTCTCCATCTCCCTGAGTGGCATTCCAGTTAACAGTGGCCTTGAATCAGTAATTTCTACATTACTTCTTTTCTCCGGCAGCAGTTAAACACTGGCAGTGGCATAGAAAACCGCAGTTTCAAATCTAGCATGAGTGCAACAGTGCTGTGTTTTGCCAAAAATAAATAAAAAAGTGTTGCAAAATAGTGAGGGGGGGGGGCCAGTGGGAGAATGGTTAATAAAAACTGCCACACCTGGTGGCAGACTGTGTGAATGGTAAAATGGGGAGGAGGGGCGTGCTCCTTTACAATGTTATTCATTTTTTAAATTCCGTGAATGGCACATTAATTTTGTGTGTAAAAAGTCTTGTTGGCACTGAACTTATTTCCCAGTCTCTGTTGGTAGTTTTTATACCCCTTTGACAAGGGTCTCAGCCATTCAGAGACTGAGAAATGTCAAACCCGTTTTCTAGAGGCAAATGTAATTACCAGATCCCCAACCACCACCATTTCTTGATCCCGTACCCCTTGAGGTCTGTAATATTGATTTTGTAACACTTTAACTTGTGTCGTTTTTTAAACTTTGAACACTCAGTTTTATAAAATATGGGGCCAGGGGAGCGTGGACAAGCCTTTTTGGATGCTCTGCAGCTGCCCAAACTGACGAGGGAGCAGAAAGAGGCCTTAAATGGCCCTATTACGAGGGCAGAAGTGCTGGGGGCCATTCAGCGGCTTCAGAGTGGCAAGGCAAGTGGGCCGGTTACCCAGTGGAATACTATAAATGCTTAGCGGGGCAGTTGGCTGGGCTGCTGTGTGATACCTTTCAGCAGTGGGAGAGGGAGGCTTTGAGACTTCCGGAAACTTTCTCAGATGCGGTGATCTGTTTGATTCCCAAGGTGGGGAAGGATGTCTTGGAGTGCTCCTCTTTTCGACCGATCTCGCTTTTGAATTGTGATGTCAATATATTTGCATAGGTGCTGGTGGGTCATCTGGAAGAGGTATTGTCCGATGATCTCCACCCAGACCAGACCAGGATTATTAAGGGGCGTATCTAATACCATAACGAGCAGACTCCTGAATCTGATTTGGGGTGCAGAAAAGAGGAAATAGGACACCTGTGTCATTTCTGTGGATGCCGAAAAGGCCTTTGACCGGGTGGAATGGGACTGTTTATTCGCGACGTTAACCCGGTTTGGTCTGGGGGACACGTTTGTGGGATGGGTGCGTGCATTATATAGCTCTCCCCGAGCGAAGGTTGTGGTAAATGGCACTCTCTCTGGAGGCTTTGGCTTGAGTAGGGGCACAAGGCAGGGGTGCCCACTATCTCCGCTGCTTTTTGCTTTAGCGGTAGAGCCACTGGTAATAGCCATTCGGAAGGATGAACGCATTCGAGGGGTGAGGGGGGTCTCGGGGGAACAACATCAACTCGCGATGTACGCAGATGACATGTTGCTTTTTGTCACAGAACTCAAGAGTTCCATGACCACTCTCCTGCAGTTGGTTGAGAGGTTTGCGCAGTTCTCAGGGTACAAACTTAATTTAGATAAATCTGAAATCATGAGTCTTCCCAAAAATATGAGGTGAAATCAGGGATGGGGATGTAAGAGAGTAGGAGGGCATTTTACATACTTGGGAATTAAGATTGGGTGGTCCCTGGGCTCCCTTTATGGCCTGAATTACAGTCCAATTCTAAAGTCAGTAGAGACTGACTTGAGACGGTGGGCGTCTCCCGATTTCTTGGCTTGGGAGGATTAATTTAATTAAAATGAACATCCTTCCCAGGTTGGTATATATTCTGCAGATGTTGCATTTAGGGTTGTCTAGGAAGGATACTAAGAGGTTGGAGGGACTGTTCTCCTCGTTTATTTGGAAGGAGAAATGTCCTAGGGTGAGTTTGCAATGTCTCAAGATAGATATAGGGAGGGGGGGATTAAACTTCCCTGATATGGGGACCTATCATTTAGCAGCTCAAAAGAAGTATATCAGTGACTGGATACATTTGCCCCCGGCAGCACGGTGGCTAGACTTTGAGCAATGGGGCTGTGCAGCGAGACTCTCAACATACCTTTGAGAGACTGGGTGGGGGGGGGCGTATAAAAGGCAGGAGATTCGGAACCCGTTGGTTAAAGCAGCTTTGGATAGTTGGGGTAGGCTCCTGAAGCGGAGGGGGGGTGAAGGCTGTAGATACTTATTTAGTGCCGATCGCTGGAAACCCATACTTTCTGCCGGGATGGGAAGACCCCAGATTTAAGATGTGGGAGAGAAGGGGCATAAGAAATGTGGAAGATCTTAGTGGAGCAGGGATTAGCCCATTTTTAGACCTGCGTCAAATGTTAAATCTGGGGGGAGGACACTTATTTCAATATTTCCAGGTTAGGGCTATGTGGCAGTGTTAGATAGGGAAGGACCTGGGATAGTGGAACTGAGGAAAATTGAAATACTTATGCAGATGTCCAGACAGGATCCCAAAGGTTTTATAGGGAAAGCTGTAAGAGATTCCAGACAAAGTTTACCGGATCTTTCGGGCAAAACCCGGAGACTCTGGGAAAGGGATATGGGTATCCAGATAAGTGATTGGAACTGGACCAAGCTATTACCTATGCACACGGGACTTTTGCTCTGTAATAAATTAAAGAGGCTTTTTACAAATTTATACACAGGGTATATAATCCCCTGCCATTGTTCATGAAAACCACCCTGCTACGTCACCTTATTGTGGGCGTTGTGGGTAGAGACAGGCACATATATGCACTGTTTTGGGGCCTGTCGAATCCTACAGCATTTCTGGAAGTTGGTGATTTTGGAGGTGGGGAGGATGTGGGATAGAGTGATTCCGCTGGACCCATTGGCCTGCCTTATTGGGGTAGAGCTGGATGAAGAGGGGGGATGGGAGCCATTACCGAGATGAGTGAGAATTCTACTGATCTTGGCCAGACATTGTATTCAGAATACTTGGGTGTCCTATACAGCCCCCACAGTACAGAGCTGGCGCATGTTTGCCTTGTGCACCTTAGCAGTGGAGAGATTGACCCTCCTTGTCGAAGACAGGCTGGAACAGTTTACTAGAGAGTGGGCCCCCTTCCTGGCAGCCCTTACCCAGCAAGAGAGCACGCTTCTTTGGGATGGGCTGTAAGTATAGGAGATAAGGATACTGTGTCTGAGTGCACCTGCGCACCTTATTGAAAGGTTTTGTAATGTACTACACTTCTATAAAGATCTATGTATTGATCGGAGAATCGTGGAATTTAATATCAGAAATGTATGATTGGGCAGACTGAAGCTACAATTCTCAAATGTATTGTAACAATGGCATTTGTATTTGGAGGCGATTGTAAGAGTGCATTGGAGTGTGAATAAATTCTTTCATGCAAAAAAAAAAAAAGAAAAAAAAAGAGGGGCCAATGTTAACTCGGTTCTTTTTACACACCCTTGATTTGCGATGACTTTGCAAATAACTCTAGCTTCATTCTTGTGGTTTTTCAGGCCAGCATAATTGGGACCAATTATTTTTTTCTGTTTTCAACAGAAAATACCAGTACAAAACCAGAATTGTCATTTTTAAACCAGCACCTGGGAGTCGATTTTTCCTTTAAAAACTCTTATTTGCACCACTATCATGCAAGAAAATTGAGCTCCAGCTTTTTGGGCCCATCCCTCCAATCTGAGACAAATTTTTGTTAAAAACATGCTGATTTGACATGCATACTGTGCGACCTCGAGCAAGTCCCTTAACTTCCTTGTGCTCCCAGATTGCACCTGGAAACAAGCTCCAGCTTAGTGTGCCTTTCCTGGTTAAACAATTTCTCCTTTCCTTTCCCTAAAAAGGGAAAATCAGATTTTAAGACTTTGCCAAATGGAATTTGTCATTTTTGAAAACGGAAAATTATTGGCTCTACATACTCCTTTGGTGTGTAAAAATAGCGTGTTATGCACAGCCCCATATATTGTTCTGTATATAAAGGAAAATATACCACATCTGTATAAATAGATGGAGGTGGGGATTTAAGAGGGACGTGAGAAAGTTTTGTTTTACAGAAAGGGTGGTGGAGCCATGGAACAGTCTGCCAGCTGATGTGGCTGGCGCCAAAACTATCAATGGTTTCAAACATGGCTGGGACAGAGTGAATGGCTTAGTGGTTGTTCAGTGTAAAAGCAGTAGGATGGGGAGCATGGGGATGGATAGTGTGGGTTATAACCCTGTGTGGACAATAAGTCCCAGGTTTGTTAGGGTTTATAGGTAGATTGGATGGACCAGTGGTCTTCTTCTGCCATCACTGTTTCTGTGAAAACTTGTAAATACAGTGCATCGTCTGTGCCAGAAGTCACTCCCTCATATATCACTTTCTGGTGTCTAGTGGCCCTGTCGTACCATGCCCAGACTCCTTGATGTCTAGTGGTACCCCACCCCCATTTCACCATCCTGCCTGCTCCCCAAATCATGACTGGCCCAGCCCTCCACTCTCCTCCTTGGCTGGCTACCATCTGGTTCAAATTGCTGTAATTATGTAGTATTTTGAACTGGATGGTGGCTGGCCAAAGAGGTTAGAAGAGGGCTTTTATAGTCATGATCTGGGGAGCTGGGGTGGCATAGTAGAGGTAAGGGAATGCTATGTCTCAGAGAGTCTTGGCATGGGACTGGGTAGACACTAGGCACTATGAAGTATTTGGCATGAGTTTGGGAGCGGTAGGGGTGCCACAAGGTACTGGGCAGCATTTAGCAAGGGATGGGGGGGTGCCGCTGAATACAAGGGACTGCTTGGCATAGGATGAAGAGATAGAGGGATACCATTGGTTACCGAGAAGTACTTAACTTGGGATGGCAAGAGGGGGGGTACCAGTGGACAGCAGGGAATGCTTGGCAAGGGACAGGGTTGGGGTGGCACTGGATGTTAGGGTGTACTTGGCATGGGACGGGGAGAGAGAAGGGGTGCCTCTGGAAGCCAATTGTACGTGACATCGGAGAGGAGGGTGTGCAACTGTACACCAGGGAATGCTTGGCATGGGATTGATTTTTAAATGTGGTGACTGGGATAGACACACTCAGCTGCAGCTCATTTCCTGGTGCTAGCCGGGGGAGGGGAAACAGCAAGGAGTGAAACAGCAATAGCAAAGAGACAACAACAGGTGCATGCACCTGACCAATAAAATCACAGTACAAGGAATGACTTCCAGAGAAAGAAACAAAAGATTATAAAAAAAGTGTACATCAGTTATGGGGTAACCAGCATGAGAATTAAGGGAGTGGGGACTGGGTAAAGGAGGGGTTTACCACTGGGATCCAGGTAGTACTTCACGTGCGGCAGGAAAAGGTAGGCACGGCCTCTAGACAAAACAGAGTTCTTGACTCGGGGGTATGGGAAGGGGTGCCACTGAGATGCCAGGGAGTACTTAGCATGGAATGAGGAGAGGGAAAGGGAGGTCCATTGGACACCAGGAAGTACTTTTTATGGGACAGGGTGAGGGTGGGGGATACCACTGGATGCCAGGTAGTACCTGGCACAGGAAGGGGAGTGCAGGGTACTTGGCATAGGAAGGGGAGTGCAGGGTTGCCACTGGAAAATAAAGCAACCAGTCTAGGTCACACATGAGAAACAGACTGGAGCTACGGTGATAACCGTACAGACTAAACCAAAAAGCTCAGCTCATGGTCAGGAGGCAGTCCAAAAAAATGAAGTCATTTGCAGAGTAAAGTAATTGTATTATTTGAAATTAGCAAAATGTAACAACCATGGCTCACAGTGCAGCCAATGTTCATGAACTTTTTCAAGGCTTTCTGATAATTTCAAATAAAATGATTGCTTTATCCTGCAATGGACTAAAGTTTTGTGGGTTGTCTCCTGACTGAAACCAAACTTTGGTTTAGTCTCACTGGATACCAGGGGGTGCTTGGTACTGAATGGAAGGGGGCATGCTGTTGAACACCATAGAGTGTTTGTGAGGGAACTGGACGGGGGGAGGGTTGACATAAATCAGTAAATACAGTTTAAAGTAATGCATTTAAAAATGTAAAATAAGCAATAAAATGAAGAATTTTTGTTTTAAAATAGTACCTTAAAATAAGGTTTGGGTTTGTGATCATCAAAAAGAAAAGAAATTCAGAGTTTGGGTTTAAATACTTCTAATCCACATCCACACCACTGCCTATTAACCTAACTCTGCACAAGCATTTGTAGCATTCTGTAGCATATGTCGTAATAACATGTGGTTTGGTGGACATTCATACTGTGATAAAGAGACATCAGGGTGGGTGCATTGGCAAGAGGCATAGTTACTGCAGCACAGTTCCTCTGTTCACTAGGCTTCTCACTGCACACATCCTCGTCTACCACCCGGGGGGCTCCCACCACACATTTCTGCCACTTAGCTGGGCTCCAACCACAGATGTGCTTTGCTGAAGGATGCTAAAATCTTTTAAGTACCCTGCTCAACAGTGCTTCTGCATGTCATTTTTCCCGTACAGCAGCACTCTTGCCTTGCATTTTTCCACTCAGTGGAACACCCACCTTGCATTGTTTCCACTCAGCGCCATTCCTGCATTGCATTTCACTTTTCGGCACTCCTGCCTTGCATTTTTCCTATTCAGCACACTCCTGCCTTGCATTTTTCTCATTCAACACACTCCCACCTTGCATTTTACCCATTCGGTACAGTCCCGCCTTGCATTTTCTTCACTCAGAGGTACTCTCGCCTTGAATTTTTCCCATTCAGCGTACTCCTGCCTTGCATTTTATCTACTTGGCACATTCCTAACTTGCACGTTTTTCCACCCCGCGGCACTCCCTCTTTAAATTTTTTCCACTCAACACACTCCCATCTTGCATTTTCCCACTCTGTGCATTCCTGACGTACATTTTCCCCACTCAGTGTCATTCTTGCCTTGCAGGTTTTTACACTCAGCACACTCCCGCCTTGCATTTTCCCCACTCGCCACACTCCCACCTTGCAATTTTTCCACTCAGCGCACTCCAGCCTTGCATGTTCCCCACTCAGTACACTCCCACCTTGCATATATCTCACTCGGCGCACTCCTGCCTTGCATTTTCCCACTCAACGCACTCCCTTCTTGCATTTTCCCAGTCTGTGCATTCCTGAGGTACACGTTCCCCGCTCTGTGTCACTCTCACCTTGCATTTTTTGTACTTGACGCACTCTCGTCTTGCATTCTTCCCACTCAGCATACTCCTGCCTTGGCTTTTTACAGTCAGCGCACTTCTACCTTTCATTTTCCTCACTGAGCACACTCCTGTCTTGCATTTTCCCACTCTGCACATTCCTGCTGTACATTTTCCCCACTCCGTGTCGCTCTCACCTTGCATTTTGTCCACTCGGCACACTCCCACCTTGCATTTTTCCCACTCAGCACACTGCTGCCTTGCCTTTTTCCACTCCGTGCACTACCACCTTGCATTTTCTACACTTGGCTCACTCCCACCTGGCATTTTCCCACTCTGCACATTCCTGTTGTACATTTTCCCCACTCTGCATCACTCTCGCCCTGCATTTTTTCCACTCATCACACTCTTGCCCTGCATTTTTTCCAGTTGTCACACTCTCGCCTTGCATTTTTCCCCACTCAGCACACCCCTGCCTTGCCTTTTTCCACTCGGTGCACTACCACCTTGTATTTTCTCCACGCAGCACACTCCCACCTTACATTTTTTCCACTTGGCACACTCCTGCCTTGCATTTGTTCCACTCAGTGCACTCCCTCCTTGCATGATTTCCTGTCACCAGTGCTTCCACCTTGCATTTTTTCCACTCAGTGCACTCCCACCTTGCATTTTTTCCCACTCACTGCACTCCTGTGTTGCATTATTTCCTGTCAGCAGCACTCCCACCTTGCATTTTCTCCACTTGGCAGCACTCCCGCCTTGCATGATTTCCTGTCAGCAGCATTCTCACATTGCATTTTTTCCACTCAGCACACTCCCGCCTTGCATTTTCCCACTCAGCACACTCCCGCCTTGCATTTTTCCCCAGTTCACTCCTGCCATGCATTTTTTCCACCCAGCGCACTCCCACCTTGCATTATTTCCTGTCAGCAGAAATCCCACCTAGCATTTTCCCACTCAGCACACTCCCGCCTTGCATCATTTCCTGTCAGCAGCACTCCCACATTGCATTATTTCCTGTCAGCAGCACTCCCGTGTTGCATTTCCCCACTCAACACAGTCCTGCCTTGCATTAGTTCCTGTCAGCAGCACTCCGTTTTGTTTTCCTCCATTGCATTTCCATGCCCATATTTCCTGTCCTGCACTCCCTGTACATTATTTCCTTTAGGCAGCACTCCCGCTTTGCATTTTTTCCACTCGGTACACTCCACCTTGCATTTTCTCACTCCGCACACTCCTGCCTTGCATTTTTTTCCACTCAGAGCACTCCTGCCTTGCATTATTTCTTGCCAGCAGCATTCCCACATTGCATTTGTTCCAGTCAGCATACTCCGTCTTGCATTTTCCCACTCAGCACACTTCTGCCTTGCATTGTCCCACTCAGCACACTCCTGCCTTGCATTATTTCCTTTCAGCAACGCTCCCACATTGCATTTTTTCCACTCTGTGCACTCCCACCTTGCATTTCTTCCACTCCCACCTTGCATTTTTCCCACTCGGCACACTCCTGCCCTACATTTTTCCACTCTGCGCACTCCCATCTTGCATTTTCCTTACTCAGCGTACTCCCACCTTGCATTATTTCCTATCAGCAGCTCTCCCACCTTGCATTTTTTTCCACCCAGCGCACACCCGCCTTGCATTTTATCCACTAAACGTGCTCCTGTTTTGCATTTTCCCACTCTGCGCATTCCTGATGTACATTTTCCCCACTCCGTGTCGCTCTAGCCTTGCATTTTTTCCACTCAGCAGCACACTCCCACCTTGCATTTTTCCCACTCAGCACACTTCTGCCTTGCATTTTCCCACTCCGTGTCACTGTCACCTTACATTTTTCCACTCGGCGCACTCCCGCTTTGCATTTTCCACTAAGCAGCACTCCCACCTTGCATTTTTTCCACTCAGTGGCACTTGCGCCTTAACATAGAAGCTAATGGCAGATAAGGGCCACATGGCCCATGCAGTCTGCCCCTTTTCTGTTGCATTGCTTACACTGTAGAGCCCTCCAGGTCAGTGGCACGTTCTCTGCCACCCCCTTACGTATCCCTTATGACTCTCTTGTGCTTATCCCAGGCTTCTTTGAATTCCACCACTATTTTTGTCCCAACAACCTTTGTTGGAAGACGGTTCCAGGCATCCACCCTTTCTGTGAAGCTGTATTTCTTCACATCTCTTCAAACCTACCCCCTCCAGCTTCATATTGGGGCCCCTTGATCTGGAGCACAAGTTCCTCCGTAAAATACCTCCCACTTGTACCTTATTCACCCCCATGAGGTATTTAAAGGTCTCGATCATATCCCCCCCTCTCCCTCCCCTCCTCCAGGGTGTACATGTTTAATTCCTTTAGCCTCTCCTCATAGGCCACTTGATGTAGACCCTGTATCATTTTGGTAGCCCTCCTTTGGGCAGTCTCCATCCTGCCTATGTCCTTCCTGAAATGTGGCCTTCAAAACTGAAATCAGTACTCCAGGTGGGGTCTTACTAAAGACTTATATAGTGGCAACAACACGTCCCTCTTCCTGCTTGTAATACCCTACCTATATATCCCAACTTCCCACTAGCTCTTGCAATCACTTTGTCATATTATCTGGCCACCTTTGGGTCATCCAGTATGATTACCCCCAGGTCTCTTTCCTGCTTGGTCGCTGCTAGTATCTCTCCCCCATTTTGTACTCCACCCCTGGGCTTCTGTGACTCAAGTTCATTATTTTGCAGTTTTTTGCATTAAACCTTAGCTGGCAAACTTTTGACCACTCCTACAGTCATTTCAAGTCCCTCTCCATCCTTTGCACCCCCTCCGGAGTGTCCACCCTGTTGCAGGTATTGGTGTCATCCTCAAAGAGGCAGACCTTCCCTTCTGCTTCCTCTGCTACATCACCAATGAGGACATTAAAGAGGACTGGCCACAGTACTGACCCCTGCAGTACCCTGCTGGTCACTCTTCACTCCTCAGAGCGAACTCCATTTACCGGCACCCCCTGCCTCCTGTCCCCTAACCAGTTTCATACCCAGGTTACCACTTTATTGCCCACCCCATGCTACCCCACTTGTTTAACAGCCTCCTATGTGGAACTGTGTCAGAGGCCTTGCTGAAGTCCAAGTAGACAACATCCCCTCCCCCCACCATCCAACATCCTGGTTACCCAGTCAAAAAAATCTATCAGATTTGTTTAGCATGACCCCTACCTCCATTCTACCTCAGTTCCTGCAGTCCATTGGATTCCAGGTGTTCCTCGATTCTTTCCTTTAATAGTGTTTCCTTCAGTTTCCCTACTGCAGATGTCAGGCTGACAGGCATGTAATTTGCTGCCTCCTCCTTGCTACCACTTTTGTGAAGGGGAACTACGTCTGCCCTTTTCCAGTCCTCTGGGACCACACCAGTCTCCAGTGAGCTGTTAACCAAGTCTGTCAGGGGTGCAGCTAGCACCTCCCCAAGTTCCTTTAACACTCTTGGATGCACCCCATCTGGCCCCATAGCTTTGGCCACCCTCAGATTAGTGAGTGCTTTCCTGACCCACTCCTCCAAAAAGGGAGTGATGTCCATCCCCCATTTCTTGGTGCTTATTTGTGGTCCCTCCCCTTCCATCTCAGCTGTGAATACTAAGTAGAAATATTTAAGATATTTGCCTTTTCTTAGTCCTCCTCAGTATAGCCCCCTGTCTTCTTTATTAACCATGCAATCCCTCCCTTTGTCTTCCTTTTCTCGCTGATATACCTGAAAAAGTTCTTATCTTTCTTTTACTGTCTGAACTATTCTTTCCTCAGCTTGCACTTTTGTGCTCCTTACTGCCTTGCCTTCCTCCCTCCAGTTCCACAAATACACTTCTTTGTCCTCCTCTCTCTGGGTCTCCTTATACCTTCTGAATGCCACTGTTTTTGCCCTTACCTGTTCTGCCACTTCCCTCAAGAACCATAATGATGATCTCCTCTTTCTCCTTCTGCTTTTGCTTAGTTGCCTGATGCATGGGTTTGTAGCCTTTACTATGCTCGCTTTTATTCTGGCATTTCCCTTCACCCCGACATCTCCCCCATAGGTCTTCGGATGCATTCCCCATTTTTGCAAGGGCAGTCCTTCTAAAAATCCAGGACCCTCACCCTTGTGCGGCTGGATTCCGCTGTTCTTCTATTAAACCATACTGTGCGATGGTGACTGGTCCCCAGATGACTCCCTACTCTGACATCTGCCACACTGTCCCCGTTTGTAAGTACCAGGTCCAGTATTGCCACACCCTGAGTAAGTTCACTGACCAGCTCCCTGAGGAATGCCCCCTGCAGGGAGTCCAAGATGTCTCTGCTGCTAGTTGATGCTGCAGCAGGTAGGTTCCACTGTACATCTGGCAGATTAAAGTCCCCCACCAGCACCACCACCCCCTTCTTAGCCATTTTGCCTGTGTCTTCCAAAATCTCTTTGTCAATGACCTCTCCTTGTGTCAGAGGCCTGTATACCACTCCCATGTGAATGGTGGCTCATTTCCAGACTCAAGATTCACCCACAACACCTTGACTCCCCCATCCTCCCTGTACCTACATCACTGATGTTTTCCTTAACAAAAAGCAGCAGTCCCCCACTAGGGTTACCACCTTTTAAGAAGTCCAAAGTGGGACATTTCTTACTGAAACATGATTTTTCGTAGGACAATATGCAACCTCAACCAACACAACAGATTTTTTCTCTAAATAATCAGAATTAAGACTAAGTGTTGCAGTTTTTTAGATGTTCCCTAGTGTTTCTAATCATTTTAAGGTATTTTAGTTAAGGTACTATAGTTTTTGCCACATTTAGAGGAAAGTCTGAAAATATTCTTTTGTACTATAATGTCAGGACATTTAGTATTTTTCATGTTTTTTCGCAGGACACAGCTGCCCAAATCAGGACTGTCCTGCGAAAGTAGGGACAGGTGGTAACCCTATCCCCCACCTTTCCTTCCTACCCTGTCCCTTCTAAACATTGTGTAGCCAGATATGATTATTTCTCCATCATGGCTGTTTGTGCACCATGTTTCAGTGATGGCCACAATATCCAGGCCTGCCTCAGCCATGGTGGCCTCCAGGTCTGGTATATTACTTTCCAGACTTCTAGTATTGGCACACATGTCTGTCCAGATTTTTAGTCCTACTCTTGTCCCTTCTCATGTTGTCAAGTTGTTCCCTCTTCTCCTTTGCATACTGCCTGCTTCTTCTCCTTTGCATACTGGCTATTTCTCTTCCTCCTTCCTCCTTCCTCCCATGCTGATCCCTTGCACCCTTGGTTGTCTTTCATTTTGGTGGGAGTCCTTTCCCCAGAAATTCTCTACCCTCCATCCCGGCCAGGGGTGTGTGAAGTTTCTGCCAACTCTTTGCCTTCCACCACACCCTTTGCTAGTTTAAATGCCTGTCAAATTAACACTTAAACCAACTACTAAGGACTGACGCTTCCTTCCTGGATGGATGCAGCCCACCCCCCAGTACATGCTCTGATCCCTCCAGATGGAGCCCCAGTCCCCAAAGTAGCCATACCCCTCCTCTTTTCACTATTCCTTCAACCATGAGTTGAAGGCCTTAGTACGGAGCTCCCTCTCCTTCCCCCGTTGTAGACAGGCTGCACTTCCGTAAAGACTACAGTGAGTGCTACCTGCCTAAGATCCATCTCTAGCTCCCTAGACTGCTCCTGCACTGCCCCATCCCTTCCAAAGCTATGTCATTCATCCCCAGGTGGACAGTGATGTCCAGCTCCCCCATCCTTCCTACAGCCCTCGCGATCCACTGGATATGCTTTCCATCCCTCCGAGCTGATGCACCAGGTAGGCACTTAACCTCCCTCTCTACCTCCTTTCCTTCCCCCAACTCTTTCCCCCTGACTATAGAGTCCCCCACTAGAAGTTGGTTCCTCCTTCTCTGGGGGCTTCCTTCACCCCTCCTGCTGACTCTATTTGGTCATTCTCCCACATCCTCTCCATCCACAACCTTGGGTGTCCATGGCAATCCTGCTCTACCAGAATGGCGTAGGAGTTTCTTAGTGGCACTAGATGAGGAGTGTGCCTGTTACCTGCTCTCCCTTGCCTTCCCGATTCTACCACCCTCGCCCACCGTAATTCAGCCGCTCCTTCCTTCTGGCAAACTTTGAGGTAGTGGTGTCTTGCTAGGTGGTCCCTGGGCGAGAGAGATGGTCCCCCTACTCCTTGCCAACGTGACTTTGAGTCTCGCAACATTCTCCTGACTCACTGCCACTGCTGCTTGGAGCCTTGAAACCTGTTCCCTCCACCCAGAGAGACCCACCCAGATGGGATGGCACCGTAGCCTCCAGAAGGGACAAGCCTTGCATTTTTTCCACTCAGTGGCACTCCAGCCTTGCAGTTTTTTTCCCTTTTTTCACTTGGCAGTTCTTCCACCTTGCATTTTTTCCACTCAGTGTCATTCCAGCCTTGTATTTTATTCCACTCAGTGATGCTCCTGCCTTGCACACATTTCTCACTTGGATGCACTGGTGCTTCCACCCTACATTATCACCACTCATTAGCACTCTCTTTCATTTATCGTATTCAATGCACTCCTGACTTACATTTTCCTCATTCAGTGGCACTCCAACCTTGCATTTTTCCCACTCTGTGTACTCCTGCCTTGCATTTTTCCCACTCTAAACACTCTTGCATTGCATTTTCCCACTCAGCGCACTCCCACCTTACATTTTCCCACTCAGTGCACTCCCACCTTGCATTTTCCCACTCAGCGCACTCCCGCCTTGCATTTTTTCCCACTCAGTGCACTCCTGTCTTGCATATATTCCGCTCAGTGCACTCCCACCTTGCATCTTCCCACTGAGCGCATTACCACCTTGTATTTTGTTCACTCAGTGGCACTCCCACCTTGCAATGTATCCACTCGGCACACTTCCACCTTGCATTTTCCCACTCAGAACACTCCCACCTTGCATTTTCCCACTTAGCGCACTCCCACCTTGCATTTTTTCCAGTCAGCGCACTCCCACATTGAATTTTTTCTTCTTAGCACACTCCCACCTTGAATTTTTTTCTGCTCATTACACTCCCACCTTGCAGTTTTCCCTCCTGCCTTGCAGATTTCCCACTCAGTGGCACTCCCGCCTTGCATTCTTCCCACTGTACACACTCCTACCGTGCATTTTCCCACTCAGCAGTATTCTGCCTTGCATTTTTCCCACTCAGTGCACTCCCACCCTGCATTTTTTCCACTCAGCGCACTCCTGCCTTGCATTTTACCACTCAGGACACTCCCATCTTGAGTTTTTTCTACTCAGCAGCACTCCGCCCTGCATTCTTCCCACTGTATACACTCTCACCTTGCAGTTTTCCCACTCAGTGACACTTCTGCCTTGCATTTTCCCCCAGTGAACACACTCCCACCTTGCACTTTTCTCACTTAGTGGCATTTGGGCCAGCACTTCCCCACCCCCCTTCATCCTGCAGCATTCCCAGCTTTCATTTCTTCCTCTCAGCAAGGCAGGTGTCTGTCATGCATGTCTCCCAGTTAGGCAGTCTGCTGTCTCATAACCCCCACCCCCACCCCACACCGAATACACTTTAGTCCTGCTGCTGTTCACGTGGGCCAGAAACACTGGCTTTACACACAAACAATAAAGTTGGTGGCAGCGGCTCTATAGCAATACAGGTAACAAGCTGTTACATGTAAAAGCTGTCCACTAAAAATGGGATTCAAAACAAGAACACTGGCTCATCGGCGATGTAGAAAAAATGATTTTCTACAATTCACTGGTGCTGTTCTTTCAGTTAACCAATGAAATTGTTCAGTTGCCTGATTGAGGTTAGAATGCTGTATCTCTTTCACTAGCTGCTGTATTGAGATCAGTGCTGCAGAGAGTAAAGGTGGGGCAGTGCCTCTTGATCCCAGTTTGGCAACTAACCATTAGTTATTGAAACAATATCTCCAGCAATTGTAGAGAATCACTTCGTCTGCATAGCTGGCAAGGCAATTTTCTAGTGATATGCCCCGTTGTGCTGTTCAGAGCTTTTATATATAACAGCAGCTTGTTGCATTTATTCCTATAGAGTTACCGCCACCATCTTGATTGTTTGTGCACCAAGCTTTACTCACCATGTAAAGCTGGTGGCATGTGACTAATATTGTAATTCTCCCAATCCTCTCCTCTCACTGGAGCTCACCCTCCTATTCACCCTCCTCCTTACTACAGCCTGATATTTTCCGCTCAGGGGGACTCCTGCCTCATATTCTTTGCACTTTACACATTGTCCGAGTTTTTTATTTATACTGATAATATATCTGGGGTATTTCCTGCCTTTTTATGGCTGCATAGTGGAGCTACGCATTGCGTACTGCAGTTACATTGAAAAAGGGCTTTGGTAGCATGTGACTGCAAATATAGCACAACTGAGGACAGCTAGTAGCATGTGACTGCTAGCACAGCACAGCTGCAGACAGCTGCATCCTTCCACTGGAGTGGAATGTATTCTCTCCGTGTTCTCTCCACTCAAGTGGTTGTTTTCTCCCCTGCCACACTATTTTCTACAGTGCTGTGACTCATGTGCAGACTACTGTGCCCTAATTCAGCTAAATACATTTTCTAGTACTGCAGATAAAGCTGAACTTGGAAAAGGGCTCATTTCTTGGAAATGGGGCTAAAAATTTGTTAAATCTCAGTCTTAATGTCTAGCTATGATACTGGGCATGTGCGTATGGATATGCATATGCACAGTATCACAGCTCGACTTTCAGACCATGATTTAACTCATTTTTGGCTCCCGTTTCCAAGAAGTAAGCACTTTCCTGAGTTCAGCTTTCTTTGTAGTACTAGAAAATGTATTTATCAGAACTCGGGTACAGTAGCCCGTGTGTGATCCTTGGTACCATTTACAATTATGACCGTGCTTTGTTACTGGGTGCGGATAATTGGCGCGGACTGGCAGGATTTGGCTGTGGGGCCTACCTGTCTGTGCTTCTCAAGTGATGTCTGCCTGCTCCATCAGTCCCCAGTCCAGTCTGCCCTTCTTCTGTGCGCTTGCCGGTTCCCCCAGGCTGCAGCTTGGTGGTGGTGGGGTGGATTGGAGGAGTGATGTGTAAAGTGTACCGCCAGTTTGATGATAGAAAAGAGAAGCTGCACTGAAAGAGTGTGCACGTCTGAGCTGCCGCTTGCTCGAAAATACGAGCTGGTGCCTGCTAGCTCCAGTGTTTTGTGAGCACTCCTGCACTCTGGATTAAGCCACTCTAGTGGCCATTAAGCATGAACCCCTCACTGTGCTCCAGCTCCAGGGACACCAGCAGCATCAGGGGGCCTGAAGACACACTAGGGGGGGAGAACATTTGGACTTTGATAAAAGTGCTAATAAATGCTATAAGCACTAATAAATGCTATCACATCCTTCCATCTGTCTGTCTGTCTGTCAAGCTATCTTTTAAATGCACTGGGGTGCCAACCCCTGATGCCAGTTCTTTATCTCCCTCCCCATCAGGTCACTCGCCTGCCCTTCCCAGTTTTTTTAATATATAAGCGAACAGAGGTGCCCACCCTCATTACCACTTCTCTTGACCCCCCCCTTAAGTTGCCCACTCCCTTCCCCTTATGTAGGTGTCGGCGCAGGCCTGGTATTGCCGAACATGAATTTAACACTGGGGTGCCCAATCCCCAGTGTCAGAGTAGCCCTGAAATAAAGAAAACCATCCCTCAATTTTTTTAACCTGTAAAACAGAAAACTGTCCCTCACCAATCTGCCCCCCAACACCCACCCTACCCCAACCTCCCACTCAGCACCCATCACCCCACACCCCCCACACACCGTCACTCACCTGAATATGTCCCAGGGCAAAGACCTACTTTCCAACTGAAGACGCATCTTGTTGCTAGAACTAGTGACTGCAGTATGAGAAGCTAAGGTAAGTGTAGTTCAATGTATTTCAATGGTGTTTTGAACTTCGGAGCATAATTTTGTCATTTTTGTGCATATTTTGGCCCCAGGTTTTCAACATGGCCTTTTTAGGACCTCATCTTATGACCAGTGAAATGATGCAAATCTGTCTTGAAAGGCAATTTCACAGTTGCATTGTGAAATCACCTGCTGGGTAGGGTTTGAAAATGTTCATTGCCCTTGTTCATGAGGTGGGGTTATAAGAAGGCCATGTTGAAAATTTGGGGTCAAAATATGTAACAATGGCTAAGTTATGTGCATACATTGAATTTTTTCTTTGCTTGCTAATAACTTTGATAATTTTAAATATTTTGACCCCAGATTTTCAGCACAGCCATTTTTTCACACCACCGCAAACGTGATAGCTGTCTTTTTTCAAATCCTGGCCAAAATGTGTTTTCACACCTGTAAACAGAATGATGTTTCGGTAGTGCGGAATAATGTTTTGGCAGGGATTTTAACATTTTCACCTGTGGGCTATGGTTCATGAGGTGGTGTAATAAGAAAGCTTCACTGAATATTTGCTGTACAGATATGATAAAATACCTAGGTTATGAATGAATGTTAGAATATTTTATCGTTCACTCATAACTTCGCTAATTTTCAATATTTTGACTGTAAACGTTAAACACAGCCATTATTCCACACCACCTCATAAATGTAACATGTCATTTTTAAATCCTGGACGCGACAAGTTTTCACGGTTCTGGTGAGAAATGACATTTTGACCAATGTACCATAAATGGTACATGGCATGTTTATAAGGCAAATCATAAAACGAGTATCTTAAAAATTTGGGGTCAAAATTAAAAAAGGAAATTATAATTGTTAACAAACTTTGTGTGTAGTACCACCTTCACTAATCTTGTATCATTTAAAATAGAAGGGTGGCATTGGAAGAAAAGTGGTATTGGGTGCCAAGGAGGTGAGATGCAAATGAGGGAGCCAGAGATCAAGTAGGGTCTGTGGAGATAATAACATCATCTTGCAACTGTATTGGCTGTGACCAGAGTTTGTTTTTAACAGGGAGTATGATGCTGCTCTGATCTGTTGCCTACAATTCTTGACATAATTTGTGTGAGAAGTGTTAAAATGGTGCTGGGTAGTCTGCCATTAGATTGCATCGCTAAGAAGCATCACTGTTTCACCAATATTCCACACATACCAAATAATTGTATTAGAACCCCACCCCAATTATGTGCCTATGCTATGTCTAGCCTGGTTACATTGTGCACAGCAGGCAGGAGCTGACGAAGAAATACAAAAACACACATACTGCCAGAATGCAAAGCATCATGGGATGTATATGTAAATCGCCATGAAGGAGGGAGACAACAAATGTGGGGAGTGCCTTTTAAAAATGCTTTTCAGAGTGACCACTCCAACTGCCCAGGGGTATCACGTTATGTTGTCTTGCTGGCGATCAGAGTTCAGGAGCAGACACAGGTTGTGCATCATGTCCAAGTGCAGTAGCTTGAAAAAGTGTGAAAACCAGTGCACTCTCAGGTGGAAGAAAAGGGGCTGAAGACCACCGATCTGACTGCCCCAGTGTTTTCTTCCTCCTGAGAGTGCACTGATTTCCACTTTTTTGTCTGTTTAATAAAAAGGAGCAAGCCAGCACCCCAGTGGCACCACTGGCTGGCACTGGAGCACACAGATCATGCTGGATTTATTTTCGTGACTGAGGTATTTGCCTGTTTGGCAGACCACCTCAGTTGGAGAGGGTTGGCACTGAGTTCCTGTGCCACAGTGACCCCCTGTGACTGAGCCAGGGAGTGTGCCACTCACCACAGGGGCGTATTGACACCCAGGCAAACATAGACACCATTCTTGCCATGGGTTGGACTTGAGGGGGTGTAAAAATTGGGGAAAGTATGTGCACCGAGCCATCTATATGACAGTTGTCTGTACCCTCAACACCTTGTTCTGTGTACTTCGCCACTGGTTGGAATGGTGTGGAGGGGGGTGCTGACGGGACTAGAGGTCACTAATAGCACAGTATAAGATTCAAACAGGAATAGGGTAAGATGGCTTGGGAGCCCAAAAAGCAGGATTTGAAAAACAAAATTCTGTTCTGAGCAGGGTGGCAACAAATGACTTTGTGTGTTGGTGGCCAGTTGACAAATAGCTTTTAAAATCTGAAAATCAAAAGAGGTTTTAGTGGCCATCTTTAGCATGAAGAAAAATGCTCCCTAAGCAACTCTGTCCTATGCTTATCTACAGGGTTTTGTGCTCTTCTGTTAAATGTTTGCGATCTATGGGTTATGTGCTTATCTTCTGTATTTTATTCTGCAAAAATGTATTTAAGGGGAAGTAAACATTGCAAGGTCATCCACATTCTGAAAGCCTGTGAAAAGACCTTTCAGGTGAGGTATTGGGGAAGATTGTAGATGCCAGAAATCTTAAGATAAAAATAACTAAACCATCCATAAATTTAATTAAGGCAGAGGCCAAATCATGGTGCCTTGAAACAGAAAGAGATGTCACTAAGGGGCAAACTATATATTGTTAATTATAGCTTGCCCCTAGGTGACCTCACTTTCAAGATCCATAAAATGGCTGAATGCTGCCTTTATTTAATTTACAGATGACTTAGACAAATACTGCTCTGGACTCCTGACACTTGGAGGTAAGCTGAATCCCTTGTTTAAAAGATCTTTTCATGGACTTTCAGAATTTGAGTGACTCCTGCAATGTATGCTTCCCCTTTAAATTAGTACATGATTGCACAGCATTCTTATTTATACCTTCTAATAAAGAGGCGGGTGAACATGATGGACCTGGAGTCCCTTCCTACCTTAAATTACTAGGTACGTTACTTATGAATATGTCAGAAGGTTTAGAACAGGCGACTACTACGTATCAAGGCTGGTGCCAACTAAAGGACAAACCGTATTCACCGTGGTCAATCAGCATCCAGCTACATTCGCATTTGCTTGTCAGTAGGATAAAAGACAAGCCATATCAGTAGGATGCAATCCATATTCTTTAATAAGATCCATAAAAGCCAAAGAATCCAAAGAATGTTGCAAACCCCGTGCAGAGTATCCCTCTGATTTAGTCAAACGTTTTCATACTGAAGAGCGCTTTCTCAAGACTGACAGGAGCTGGTAGTACACATCTAAAATACAGTGCTGTTAAAGTGACAGTGCTATTATGCAAAGCAGTTATAAAGTGCAATTTATAACTAAAAAAGGGTGACATTGTGTTAAAACATGCACATAGAAGCATAAAAGTGAGAAGAAAAAAACAGGCATGAAATAGTGCAATTAAAGTGCAATGGCCGAGAGATAAATTGCGATAAGTAAGACAAAATCTATCTAATTGTATTTAAATTCACTTTTGCAAAGTCAGTGTGTTAAAATGAATGTATGGTATATTATATAACCATAAGTAAAGAGAATAAAAGAACGTGCAAAGCTTGCAAGGAAACAAGCGATGATAAGAACCCAGATGGGAGGTCAAAGGTTAAACATATAAATATAATGATAAACAATCTAATGATAAAAAATATTTTTTTAAGCAAACTAGTATGTACTGGACATAGTCTAAATTATTGCATTGCTGGATAAACATAAAGTGCTCTACATCTCCTGCCAGTCTTGAGAAAGCGCTCTTCAGTGCGAAAGCATTTGACTGACTCAGATTCTACACGGGGTAGGGGGTCAGCCATCTGCCGTGGTGGCATTCTCTTCAACTTTGGTTTGCATCGTTCTTTGGATTCTATGGATCTTATTAAAGAGTATGATTGCATCCTGCTGATATTACTATGAATATGCACATTTTACATTTCTGCAAATTTGTATTGTTGAGGAATTTCTCCATAAGAGTGCCATTAAAATTACAAAAATAAAAATCAGTGGCCAGCAGCGATTTCTGTATCGCTCTGTGTTATCAATGGGGATCTATTATGTATGGTAATGTGCTCCCCCACTGATGTAGTGATATAGCCCAAAGCTGAGACCTCAGCATAGAAACCTGTAAATGTGAAGATTCTGGCTACAGCCGTTGCTCTGTTTCAGCTGTACCACTATAGGAGTAGGATGCAAAAAGCAAAGCTCTCTGGAAAATGTGTATGTTCGTACCATTATTTGTTGTTTTCATGATTCAGGATTGTGCAGCTCATAGGCACATTGGGGTTTCCTAGTAACGGGGAGCACCCCAAATTTAAAATGTGTGCTTGTTAAGCTAAGGCTTTTAGAGTGACTAGTCTGTGATATCCTGATCGCAACTAGCAACCTGCCAACATAATTTGGTCTCCCCCAGGTTTTGGGGAAGGATTTTGGTGTTGAGATGTAATTTAAAACAAAATTCTTGCTCAAGTAAATGTGTATGTGGTGGTTCGCTATTCAGAATTCGGGTGAATTGATGATGCCTCAACTGTCATTCATGTTCTTCTGTGCCGATGATCTGAGTTTGAGAGTCAACTTGGAAAACTGGGATTGTGGCAGCCAGGACTGGAAAAGGCTACAGAGTGCCGCACGAGCCAGCCTGGGGAGGGAGATATCAAGGTTCAGCCATCACTACAGCACTTCGCAGTGAGCAGTGGAGACCGCTTTCTGTGAGGGGGAAAGCTGCACATAAGCATTCTGCGACATGGGAGGCTGACAGTAGTAGGTATTTCCCAGCATCCAGCAAATGGGAGTAAGTAAAAATGGAGGGGTTGGATTAAAGTCACATCACTGTTGCAGTGATGGTTGTCAACAGCCTTGAGCCTGGTGCCATGGATCCTCTGTCTTAACCTGGGTAGGTGGGGGGCTAGTGGAGGATGAGACTGGGATAGTTGTCATGGAGGCATACCTCCAAGAGTGAGGACTGGGTGGATGGCTTGATTATAAAAGCTGTATGAAAAAACTGGCATTTAATCAGTTAATAACATCACAGGTTGCAGTAGGGTATCCAAACTCTTTGACTCTCTGTGATTGGTCTACTTGTAATATCCACATGTTTAAAGAGCAGCTGACACCTTTGGGGCTGGGCAACTCATACCCAATAACTGCCTGCCCCGGGACCTAACATAGCCATATTTTGAATTTTTTTGCCAAGTGATTAATCCGTATTTTAACTCACAATAGCCAAGATCCTACTTTCTGGTAGCTCTGAAGCCCCCCAACTGCCTGCTGCAACCCTGACCAGAAAACCGTGTTTTGATGGCACAAAGTAGGGAAGGGGCTGCAGGGTTGTAGATAGCATTGCAATGTTTTTGGGACAGCAGCAGCCTTTGTATGCTGCTGTAACTTATAATGGCCGCTTCTACATGTTAAAGGCGGTAGTACCTGTAATCCTACCCCCCCTTAACAAGTACAAGTGACTGTTATAAGTTACAGTAGTATGCAAAGGCTGCTGCTGCCTCTGCTAGCATTATGATACTATATATAGCCCTGCAGCCCCTTCCTACTTCACATCGCCAAAATGTGGTTTTCTGGGCGGGCCTGCGGTGGGCAGTTGGCAGCTTCGGAGCTACCAGGAAGTAGGACCAAAGCTATTGTAAGTTCAAATGCTGATTAACTACTTGGCAGAAAAATGCAAAATAAGGCAATTTTAGGTCCTGAACAGGCAGCTACTGGGCATGAGTTGCCTGCCCCAAACAATAGTGTCAGGAGCTCTTTAAGGACCAATACTAAGTAGAAATGCATGCAGTTTGCCACTTAGTGCACTGCTTACAATAAAATAAAGCCACTTTTAAAAGAAGTTAATAATTATTGTTTATATTTGAAGTACTTCTTTTCCCTTTTGCTAATTAGATTTTGTCTTTGACAGTACATGGTGTGATATGTGGAACGGCACACTACCTGGAGGCTAACATATCTAGTTTTTATTCCCCTTCATGCCACATCAGCATTGTGACCTTACTAGCTGTGACATCACAACTGCCAAAAACCCTGTTGCCAGATTGTTCACTTGTGATGTCACATGAGCGAGGTCACAATACTGATGCGCTACAAATGGGTAGACCAAGATACGTCAGCCTCTAGGTAAAAAACTACTACTGTTCACATTACACTTGATGCTGCCTGGGAGAAAACCTTCTACTGAACAAATTGATAAAGAATAATACTTAAATCAGAAGTAACAACTGGCTAATTTTAAAAATTAACATTTTCTATTGGTTTTTGGCACTCTCTTAATGCATCAGCACTACAATGTACCTTAATTATTTGTTACAAGTATTGCTTTTAATTACTTATTTCTTTTTCATAGTCGCAGTTCTTTGGCAACATTTCATGAAGGCAAACACAATATTGTACATATGCACATGGACATCGCAAGAGGGCTAATGGTGACTTCTGGGAGTGACCGTATTATAAAGGTAGAACTTGATATTCACTTATGCAGTACCATGCTTATTTTACGTCTCATCTTTGATACTGCAACATGCTTTACGAGGTGTAGAAGGAAATACGGAAAGTAGTAGTCAAGGATAGGCAGGCGCGAGGTTAGTATAGTGAACAAAGCATTAAATATGGAGTGATGGCTGGTAGGGTTATATCGGAATTTTACACACACTCTATGTGGATGCCACATAAATACAGAGAGCAAAGCTCGAGGGGTTTATTAAGACATCCCATACCGAGGGTGTATCACAAAACCCGGGTTTTACACACCTACCCAGCCTTTATTTTATATAATTGCTGGGGAGCATTTTTGTTTGCCACAGCAATTATATGAAATAAACTAACATAGCTGCGGACCAGTCCAATTTCAGCGCGGTCTGCAATCCAAAGTGGGTTGCAGAAAATAACTTTCCCCTTTACTTTTCCTTTCTTTTTTTTAAGTTTGAACATAACAGGAGAAAGAGACTTTTTTTTTTTTAAAGTAACTTGCTGCCGACTTCAAGGGCCGCTGAAATCACCAGCGAGAAAGGACGGCTCCAGGAAATGGCACTGCGAAGGAAGACTGGAGGGTGACGATGACTCATGCAGTGGGAAACCTAGCGCAATTTGCCATTATAACCAGCTGATTGTAACAGCAAATTATAACCAGGTTTTCCAATGGGAAAAAACGTGACCCAATAATTATATAAGCAGTTTTGCGTGGCAATTTGGGATACAAACTTCAAGCAGTGCAACTGAACACTTACATTGAGTTGCAGTAATTGTTGATCAAACTTTTATTTATTTTTTTGCCATACAGGTGCTTTTACCACTGGTCAGGTGGGAGGCTTATCAGCCCTGTTCCCATTGCCTGTAGCAGGCTTTCACCGCCACCGGTACCCAGTTACGATCCCCATGGATTTCCCTCAGTGACGAGGTTAGGAGGGGGGAGAGCTAGTATCCCCTCCCCCCTCCTCCCCGACAACAAATCTAGAAGTACCTGGTCGTGGCCTGATGGAGTGATTTACAGGGAGATGGGCATGGCTTCATCTAGCCCATCCTCCCAGTTTTCGTTTCCATTCCCTCCACAACACTGGGGCACACACATTGGAGCATACATGTGGAGGCTTGCAAGTCCTGCAGCACCCACCAAATGTGTCGCTCTTGACCGTCCTACCACAGGCCTCCACCTGGTGGCAGTCACACGTTGGAATATCACGTTATCATGCTTTTATGGTACACCATGGTATCCAGAGTCAGTGTTGATACTGTGAGTAGTTTCCATGGGCAGTTTCTGACACCGCGATAATCGTGGTTTACAGTATACTGCAGTATTCAGACCTTTCAAATAATTTTTTTTTGTATTTTCATGGACAACTGTCCCTTCCATGCCAACTCTCCCTGATGCATGGGTTTGAGGAGGCTTCTTTTTGTACAGAAATTACTTCTTCTGTAATACTGTGGTATAATGATAACCAGGATATTACATGTGACAGCTATCATACCATCAGAAATTCGTACCATGACATCCCTAGTCACATGGCAGAGTCAGCAGCCACCCACCTCTGGGAGAGAGCAGTCCCTCAGATGCTCTATCCTCTCACCCTGGACGACCCCTGTTGCCCAGCTCTGTTCCCGAACCCAGGTCACCGGCATGGGAGAAGGTAAGGGGTGTGCCGTGCCTCAGCCCTCTGCATCACTGGGACAGCTTGCTAATCAAATTTTTGGCTGTTTTCCTGTTCATTGCTGGAGCTGGAATGACTAACCTGCTCAGTGTGTTGTTTGTAGCCTGTATGAGTCACTGTTGCGGCACCTCCTAACACACCTCTGGTGGCTTAGCAGGAGAAGCCAGCATGTCCGGACTGACAGGCAGCATCGTTGGAGTGGGAGTGACTAACACACTCAGCGTGTTGTGTTGTTGCCGATATCTATCTTTGTGGCAGTACCTTCTAATACACGAGTGACGGTGATGGGAAGACAGAACCTGGAGGGAAAACAAAAGCACTTACAGAGTGGACAAATGCAAACAAAACTGAAAACACCATGGGGAAATAAATGAGAAAGTAAAGGGAAGTATACAGCACTGGCAACCATTAAAGAAAGTCAAAGCCCTTAGAAACAGAGAGCTATAGAGCACATTATGAAATAGGTAGAAAAAAAAATCTAGGAACCTGATTGGCTAAGGATGTCAAAACCCTGTGATGATATCCTAGCACAACAACACAGGAAGAAGTTCTAGTCACCTATCCTTGCCTGTTTACTAAATAAATAAATCCACTAATACAAAATGCCTGCAATACGCATAGCTGCCCTGGCATAACTTAAGGAAACATGCCCACAGCACATTAATGTCGGCTCCACAGTTCCTCTTGCTGTACCTGGGTGGTCTCCACTCTTCCCCTGACTGAATGTATTCATACCATAAGTGTGGCTGTGCCCACCTCTGCAGTCTCAACTCCCAGTGCTGCTGACTGCAGCTTTCACGTTTTTGGCTCTTTCCAATCCAGAAAGGGCTTCCACAGTCACAGAACTAGAAGGAAATAATTTTTAGTTCTGTGGTCACACTGCTGCTGACCGTGACAATTACATCAGATTTACCACCATGGCTACATAGAAACATAGAATTTGTCAGCAGATAAGGACCACTTGGCCCACCTAGTCTGCTCATTTCCCAGCCTAATGGAGAAGCTGCAGATCCTAGGTAACCAACAGCCTACTTCCTCCTACCCCCCACTTGAATAGCCTTATGTCTGCCCATGCATTCTTGAATTCCCCCACTGTTTTTGACTCCACGACCTCCTCAGGAAGGTCATCCATGTATCTACAGCCCTCTCCGTGAAAAAATACTTCCTCACATTACCTCTGAGCCATCCCCCCTCTATCTTCAAATTGTGATCCCTTGTTCTTGCACATTTCTTTTTCTGAAAAATGCTACCATCTTGGACTTTGTTGATTCCCTTGAGTTACCTGAAGAGTTCCTATCATGTCCCACCTCTCCCTCCTTTCTTTGAGGGTATACATATTAAGTTCCTTCAGTCTCTCTTCATATTTCTTCTGGTGCAAATCCTGCACCATTTCAGTTGCCCTCCTCTGGACAGCCGCCATCCTGTCTATGTCCTTGTGGAGATGGGATCTCCAGAACTGCACGCAGTACTCCAGATGGGGTCTCACCAACTTTCTGTACAGAGGGATAACAACTTCCAGTTTTCTTGGGGTGATGCCTCTCCCTATGCATCCCAGTATCCCGCCAGCCCTTCTTACTGCCTTCTCACATTGCTTACCCACTTTTAGGTCATCTGATATGACTACCCCCAGGTCCCTTTCCATTTTTGTTGTTAGTGTCTCAACCCCCATTGTGTACTCTTCCCTGGGTTTTGTTTCCCAGGTGCATTACTTTGCACTTCTTTACGATGAACCTAAGTTGCCATACATTTGACCATTCCTCCAGCCTTGCCAAGTCCTTTCTCATGCTTTCCACCCCACCTTCTGTATCGACCCTGTTGCAGATCTTTGTGTCGTCTGCAAAGAGACTTACTTTTCCTTCCAGTCTCTCCGTAATGTCACTTATAAAGACATTAAAGAGGACCGGTCCCAGTACTAAACCCTGCAGTGCTCCACTAGTAACCCCCCTTTCTTCAGAGTGGACTCTGTTTAATATTACCCTCTGCGTCCTCTTGTCCAGCCAATTCTTTACCCAGGCTACCACCTTGGGACCCACTCCAAGGTTGGCTAACTTGTATATTAATCTTTTGTGTGGGACTGTGTCAAATGCCTTGCTAAAGTCTAGGTAGGCCATGTCCACAGCCCCTCCCTGGTCTACTACTTTGGTCTCCCAGTCAAAGAAATCTATTAGATTCGTCTGACACTACCTTCCCGCTGTGAATCCATGCTGCCTTGGGTCCGGTGCCCCACTGGCCTCTAGGTATTCAGCAATTCTTTCCTTCAGAAGTTATTCAATCATTTTCCCTACCACTGAGGTCAAACTAACAGGTCTGTAGTTTCTTGCCTCTGCCTTGCTCCCAGTTTTGTGAAGTGGAATCACATCTTCCCTCCTCCAGTCCTCAGGTACCACCCCATCCTCCCATGATTTGTTAATGAGGGTAGTCAGTGGTGTCACTAGTTCTACCTTTGGTTCTTTTAGAATTCTTGGGTGAATCCCATCTGGCCCTATTGCTTCGTCCACCTTCAGTTTTAAGAGTTATTTCAGAACCCTTTCTTCTATGAATGGACTGGTATCGACCCCCCTATCTAGAGTGTTTCTATTGTTTGGTTTTGGTACCTCCCCTTCCTCTTCTTTTGTGACTACTGAGCAGAAGTATCCGTTCAGTATTCCTGCCTTTTCACTGTCACCCTCTGTCCACATTCCCTCCCCTTTATTAAGCCTCAGTATCCCTCCCTTGGTCTTTTTTCACTCCCTAATGTACCTATAAAAGGTTTTATCCCCCTTCTTAACGGAGTTTGCGATCTTTTCCTCAGTTTGGGCCTTTGCTATTCTGACTGCCTTCCCTGCCTTCTTCTGCTTTAACAGATATAGTTCTCTGTCTTGATCCTTCTGTGTTTCCTTATTTCCTGAATGCTATCCTTTTCTCCTTAACCTTCCCTGCCACCTCTTTTGAGAACCATAGTGGCTTTTTCCACCATTTTGTTTTGTTGATTTGCTTTACACAAAGGCTTGTTGCCTCTGTGATGGCGGTTTTGATTTTTCCCCATTGTTCTTCCACCCCTCCTCCTTGCCTGTTTGCTAGTGCTTTTCTGAGGCACCCTCTCATTTTCCCAAAGTCAGCCTTCCTAAAGTCCATGCTATTGTTGATGTTGTCTGGATGTGTGCTTGAAGGTGCACTTGATGATCTTACTTCGAGAAGGCTCTTGCAGTAGGTAATTACATATAGGACTGATGAAGGCAGGCATCAGGACCCCACGGAAAAATCTCTAGCCAGCAGTCTCTGGTGGGGGACCGCCCCCACGTCAGCTGACCGACGTCAGTATAAAGGGGCGGTCCCCCACGCCTAACTTCCAGTTCTTTCCCGGCGTTAGCTCATACCAGCGCCTCACGGTAAAGTTCAGCGCTCATCGGTCTGTCGTCGGTAGTTCTGCCTTCGGTTTTTCTCAATTTAATTCGATAAATAGTTTACTTTTTCGGTGGTGTATGTCGTCTCCTACACCCTCTGAGCACAAGAATAAGTGCGACTCGTACGGCACCCAACTCCCGCACAAGAACAGCCATTCCCAGTGTCTCTTCTGTCTGGGCCCGGATCATCAGGTGGAGAAGTGCCAGCATTGCCTGCAATTCAACGTTGCCACCCACAGACGGAGGCAGCAGTCCCTGGAGGTCCACATCCTTAAAAAGAAAATGACCTTCATGGAGAAGGAGTTGAAAAAGCTCCATCAGGCTTCTACTTCCCCCGAAGGCCGTCGCAAGAAGAAGGATAAGGAGAAGCATCGGGACCGGGGCTCCTCGTCCACCGCGGCTTCGGGTGGAATCGCCGTATTACAGGTAATGTCCCCCCCACGCGGGACCGCCCACAACAGTCATTTTTGAGGCTTCCAAGACGGCGCCGCTCCGCCCTCTGGTTCACGCTAGTCCTTCGGCACCTCCGGACTATTGGAGGCACCCACCCCAGCAAGGCCACCGCCGGAGGCCTACTGGTGCGAGTGGCTCCGGTAAGCCAGACGTCAGCTCCTCTGACGCCCACCCAGGAATGGCTGATAAGTCACATGACCTTTCGAGGCGGCGCACGGTCGCTGCGACCAGACTGCCCTTCCATCACGGCCTGCCTCAGGCGACAGGTCAGCTAAGTCGGATGTTGGCTCCTCCAACGTCCGCCCGGACTCCGCCGATAAGTCGGACGTCGGGTTGCCCGACGACCACACGGTGGCTGAGCTGACGCTGGACCCTTTTTCGTCCACCATTCCCGGCTCCCCGCAGCTTTCGCTGCCCTCCAGGGACCCTGGATCTCCTCAGCCTGAGCCCGGGGAATTTTTCCTTCCTTCCCGGCTATGCCGAGGATCTTTCTGCACCCCATAAGGTCTCCCTCCCACTGGCTGACAATCTGACATCGTCCCCGGACGCCGGCCCCAACACCGTCCTGCCTACACCAGTCGACATCCCCTCCCAGATGCCACTCCACGCGGGCCTGCTGCCCACCAGGCCTCGGTTCCAGAGCCCGCCTGCTGGGCAGTTGCCCGGCAGACCCCCGGTTCCTGGGTATCCGGCGCCATCATACCTGGGTCCGCAGTATCCGGTGCCCCAGTACCCGACGCCGGCCTATCTGACACCGCAGTACACAGTGCCTCATTACCCGACGCAGGGTTACCTGCAGTCCAGTTACGGATATGAGCCATACGGATACACTCAGTATCCGTATCACCCTCCTCCTCCTTCACCACCCTCTCAGCCGCCGGTGGATTTGAAGGAGACTCTAGCCTCCTGGTGGGCTGAGGCCAAGGCTCAGCTCAGCAGAGAGGTGGAGAGTCGTCTCCCGGCGACAGTGCCGATCCCAGTTCCCGTACGTCCGAGACGAATGACTCCCTCCCCACCTCTGGATACCAGAGGCGAGCCCTCCAGTTCCAGGGCAGGGCAGGATGCGCTTCCCAGATGGCTTCCCAAAGGGTCTGTTCCTCCCCCGCACCGGGAAGGGGAGTCTTCTTCCTCGGACCCCTCGGACGACTCCGATGGTTGTTCCTACCCGGACGACGAGCCCCGCTCTCTGGAGAAACCCAGGCCAAGGACTCCTCCGAAGCCTCCGAAGTCCCCTCCGGAGGACCCTTCCTTCATGGAGTTGCTGCAAAACATCCAGGAGGTTCATCAGTGGCGCTCCTTGGAGCCTGATCCACAGCGTAAAAAAACTCACTGCTCACCTGGATCTGCCCAAGACCACTCCGACCTTGGTGCCACCCTGGATTGAGCCTCATGCCGACCTTGTTTCCACTATTTGGAAGCAACCGTCGGCAATAGTCCTTCTTCCCTGGAAGTCGGACAGGCTATATCAGGCTCCCGAGGGTGTTGACTCCCTTAATTCTCACCCTTGAGCTGACTCGGACATGATTAGCGCCACTCACGCTCGGTTAGCTAACCCGAAGCATTCGAGCTCGTCGCCATCTGACAAAGAATCCCGTCTTCTGGACCAGTATAGCAAGAAGGTCTTCACTTCTTCCACTCTGGGTATTTGGGCCCTGAATTATGTCAGTTATATGAGGGATTACCAGAAAATGATTTTTAGTGAGGTGGAATCCAAGTTGGACTCCTTTTCTGATTCTCAGGTGAAACAGGAAGTGGCTGGTCTTGTCTGCTCTGCACGTTCGGCCAGTTGGCACATTCTTCGTGCCATGTATGATGCAGTGGATGCTGCTAGTAGGAGCTTGGCTTTCGCCATGGGTATGCGGCGTCATGCCTGGCTCAGTGTGTCAGGATTGGTCCCGGAAGTGCAGTTTACATAGAAACATAGAAACATAGAAGTTGATGGCAGATAAGGACCGCAAGGCCCATCCAGTCAGCCCATTTCTTTTTCTACCTTATAAATGTGCCATCGGCCTTTGCTCTGTCAGTGACCTATCTATTCATAGTCATTTGTATTGCTCCCTTATGCCTATCCCATGCCTGTTTGAAGCCCTGCACTGTATTCATAGCCACCACTTCTTGTGGTAAGCCATTCCATGCATCCACCACCCTTTCTGTGAAAAGAATTTCCTCACATTCCCCCTTAATCGGCCTCCCTCTAATCTCATGCTGTGTCCTCTTGTCCTGCTATTTTTCTTATATTTAAACATGTTAGACTCTTTCACCTTGTTTATGCCCTTAAGATGTTTGAATGCCTCGATCATATCACCTCTCTCCCTCCTTTGCTCAAGGGTATACATATTGAGCTCCGTTAATCTGTCCTCATATGTCTTCTGATGCAGTCCCTGCACCATTTTGGTTGCCCTTCTCTGGACTGCCTCAATTTGGTTAATGTCCTTGTGACATTGTTTGCCATTTGTTTGTTCGTTTGTTCGTTGTTTGACGAGTTTGCTATCCAGGACGTGCCTTTCAGGGGTTCGGTGCTGTTTGGGGGTGATGTCAAGGACATCGTCACCGATCTGCAGGAGAAGGGGACAGCACTGAAGTCTGTCGACTCTGTGTATCATCCCCATCAATTGCAGTGCCGTCCCTTTCGCAGACTGAATCGGCCCAAAGCGAGACCACAGGGAAAGAGGGCCACTAAACGTCGGGGGGGCCCCCCAGCTGCCAAGCTCCCCCGCCCCAAAAAGCAGCGTGAGCTTCAGCTGCAGCGCTGCCCCACACCACCTGACTCCTTCCCTCTCCCACTACCTCTGGGCTTCCCGGAGGAACTGGTAGGAGGGAGGTTTTCCCTCCACCTTCCGGGCTGGGAGAGGATAACATCAGATTCATGGGTGCTCCAGCTAATTGCAGAAGGACACTCAATAGAGTTTCTGCAGAAACCACCTCGTCACCCTCCCCCAAGGTCGTCGTACTCTCGGGAACATCTTCTTCTGGTCCAGGAAAAATTTCAGCACTTTTGCTGAAAGAGGCGATAGAGCCTGTCCCCCTTCCCTTGCAAGGAACGGGTTACTATTCCCATTTCTTCCTGGTCCCAAAGAAGACAGGAGGTGTAAGACCTATTCTAGATCTCAGTTCCCCAAACCTTTTTGTGGAGTACAAGAGGTTCAGGATGCTCTCACTGCAGAGCCTTCTGCCCCTCCTCCGCTCAGGCCAGTGGCTGTGCGCTCTGGATATGCAGGACACTTACCTGCACATAGCTATCCGCCCGTCTCACCGCAAATATCTTCGTTTTGCTTTCCAGGGGGACCACTACCAGTTCAAGGCACTTCCATTTGGCCTCTCCTCGGCCCCTCGAGTATTTACCAAATGCCTTGTGGTGGTGGCGGCCTACCTGCGTACCCGGGGGTACAGGTTTTCCCATACCTGGACGATTGGCTTCTGGCAACCTCGTCCAGGGAGGAACTCCTGCACTGCCTCTCCCTCACCCAGCAGGTCTTTGCCTGTCTGGGTATTACCATCAACTATTCCAAGTCTCACTTGATCACATCCCAGAGGCTTCACTTTATTGGGGCGATACTGGACACAACCCTAGGCAGGGCCTTTCTGCCTCCAGACAGGGCGGCCACACTCCAGACTCAGATAAGCCTGTTGTCCAGCCACAGGCGGGTCAGTGCAAGGTCAGTTCTTCGCCTGCTTGGGCTTATGGCGGCTGCTATCCCGACAGTCCCTCGCAATCGGCTCCACATGAAGGTCTCTTAGTGGACGCTTCGCTCTCAATGGGATCAGTTGGTAGACTACTTGGACCAATTGGCCCTAGTCCCCTCTCTCATGATTTGAGACTTACAGTGGTGGATGGTTCGAGAGAATCTTATTTGGGGAGTTCCATTCTTCCTTCCTCCTCCCTCCCAGACTCTGACCACAGACGCCTCGGGCGAAGGTTGGGGAGCCCATCTCGGTCCACATCTAACCCAGGGCTCTTGGTCCAAGCTCGAGCAGTCACTGCACATCAATGTGCTCGAGCTTCCGGCGGTGCTGTACGCTCTCCAGGCCCTCCACCTGCATCTTCTTCCAGGCCACCTAGCCATCCAGACGGGACAATATGTGTGTGGTGTGGTACATCAACAAACAGGGTGGGACTCGGTCCTACCCTCTCTGCAGGGAAGTGACGAGAGTCTGGGATTGGGCAGCACAACACGACCTTCACCTCACGGCAATTCATGTTCCGGGGGTCGAGAACTCCTTAGCAGACAAACTAAGTTGTTCGTCTGCTCAAGCTCACGAGTGGGAGCTGGATCCGGGGTCCTAGACGATATCTTCCTACGTTGGGGAACACCTCAGGTGGACCTGTTCACTTCACCTCTAAACGCAAAGCTTCCCGACTTCTGCTCGCTCGTTCAAGAGTGAGGTATTTTCTGGAGAGACGCTGTGTCTCTAGATTGGAGGGACAGATTCGTCTATGCCTTCCCCCCAGTTCCTCTGATCCCGCATGTCTTGCAGAAACTAGGTTCAGAAGGAGCACGAATGATTCTGATCGCTCCTTTCTGACCCAGGCAAGTTTGGTTCTCGCTTCTGCAACAATACTCAGAGGAGCCTCCTCTTCCTCTTCCGCTGTCACGGATTCTATTGACCCAGGATCAGGGGACCCTGGTTCATCCAGGTCTCAAGTCCCTTCAACTGCATGCGTGGCTCCTGCAGACATAGCTCAAGCCCGCTTTGGGGTTTCTCCCCCAGGTCGCTGAGATCTTGGTGGAGGCTAGGAAGCCCTCCACTAGGTCTACTTATGCCATGAAGTGGAAACGGTTCTCAGTCTGGGCCACTTCAAAAAGCTTCGAGCCTTTCTCTTGCTCAGTTGGGTGGCTGTTTGAGTACCTGCGTCACCTCTTCGACCTGGGTCTTAGTCACTCGTCTCTGACGGTACACATGGCGGCCATTTCAGCCTACCATATTCCCTTTGCAGATAGGACATTTGCTCAACTGGAAGTCTCTAAGACTTTCCTCAGAGGGGTTCTTCACTTGAGACCCCCCTATCCGAGTTCCCGCCACTCCTTGGGATCTGAACTTAGTTCTTGAGAAACTTACTTTGCCTCCCTTTGAACCGGCGGCCTCAGCAGACATGAAGTTCCTTTCATGGAAGACGCTCTTCCTAGTGGCCATTTCCTCTGCTCGGAGGATTTCCGAGCTCCAGGCCCTGATGTGTAAAATCCTGTACTTGATTTTTCACAAGGAACGCGTGTCTCTGCACACCAATCCTAAGTTTCTCCCCACGGTGGTAGCAGAATGTACATTGAACCAGTCCATAGAATTACCCGCCTTCTTTATGCAGTACTCCAATCAGGGGGAGTATCTACTTCACACTATGGACATTCACCGCATTCTGAGATACTACACCAACAGAACAAAGGATCTCAGAAAGACTGATCAACTTTTTGTCTCTTTTGCCCCCAAAAGGGAAGGCAGTGCTGTTTCCAAGCAATGCCTGTCTAAATGGTTGGCTCATTGCATCACCTTCTGTTATGACAAAGTACAACAAGACCCTTCCGGGTCAAATAAGAGGTCACTCCACCAGAGGGGTTGCTGCCTCTGCGGCATGTTTCAAGAGTGTATCAGCGGCAGACATTTGTGCTGCCGCCACTTGAACTTCTGTCCATACATTTACAAAACACTAGTTTGGATATTGCCTCTCACCGTAGAGCAGGCTTCAGGCTCACTGTTCTGCAAGGCCTTCTTTCTTAAGGCCTTCACAGCTAGAGGATCTGCTTTGAGTAGCTTTCCTCCTCCCGTGTGCTTCTTCTTGTTCCAGACTGCTTAGGACTCAGTCCTATATGAAATTACCTACTGCAAGAGCCCTCTCGAAGTAAGATAGTACAGTTACGTAAGAACTTACCGTAACAGTAGATCTTCGAGAGGGGCTCTTGCAGTAGGTAATACCTTCCTGCCCTCCATCCCCCTAAACTTTTTCAGCTCCTTTTCCAGTGAGGGAAATATCCGCTTCTCTCTTGTCTGGTGTCTTGTGGCCTGTGGCGGGAAAGAACTGGAAGGCAGGCGTGAGGGACCGCCCCTTTATACCGACGTCTCCTGACGCCGGTCACCTGACGTGGGGGCAGTCCCTCACCTGACACTGCTAGCTAGAAATTTTTCCGTGGGGTCCTGCCACCTGCCAACATCAGTTCTATATGTAATTACCTACTGCAAGAGCCTCTCTTGAAGATCTACTGTTACGGTAAGTTCTTACGTAACTGTACTTTTATCAGGGTGATCCTGGACATGACCTGCGGCATGGCTTTCCTGCCACTGGACAGGGCGGCCACACTCCAGGCTCAGGTCAGCCTGTTGTCCAGCTGCAGGCAGGTCACCGCTTGGTCGGTCCTTCGCCTCCTCGGGCTCATGGCGGCTGAGATTCCGACAGTCCCTTGCACTCAGCTCCACATGAGAATTTCTCAGTGGACGCTTTGGTCTCAGTGGGATCAGCTGGTGGATGACCTAGATCAACTTGTCCTGGTTTTCACTCCGATGGCTCGGGACTTGCAATGGTGGATGGTTCAAGAGAACTTCTGCCAGGGAGTTCCCTTTTGTCTCTCTCCCTTCTCCCAGACGCTGACTATGGATGCCTCAGGCGAGGGTTGGGGAGCCCATCTCGGGCCGCTCAGGACCCAGGGCTCCTGGTCCAAGCTCGAGAAATCTCTCCACATCAGTGTGCTCGAGCTTCGGGCTGTGCTGTACACTCTTCAGGCCCTGCATGTGCATCTACTTCCCGGGCATCTGGCTGTCCAGATGGACAACATGTGTGTGGTCTGGTACATAAACAGACAGGGAGAAACTCGTTCTTACCCTCTTTGCAGGGAGGCGATGTGAGTCTGGGATTGGGCTGTGCAGCACAACCTTCTCCTCACGGCTATTCACGTCCCAGGGGTCGAGAACACTTTGGCAGACCACCTCACTCGGTCTTCTGCTCATGCGTGGGAACTGGATCAGGGGGTAGCAGACAGTATCTTCCTACATTGGGGAACACCACAAGTAGACCTGTTCGCATCCCGTCAAAATGCAGAACTTCCTGACTTCTGTTCACTTGCTCCAGGGCGAGGCATTTTTTGGAGAGACGCTCTGTCTCTAGACTGGAAGGGCAGATTCGTCTATGCTTCCCCCCCCGATCCCCTTGATTCAGAGGGGCTTACAGAAACTCTGCTCAGAAGGGGCTTGCATGATTCTGGTCGCTCCTTTCTGGCCCAGGCAAGTTTGGTTCTCTCTTCTGCAACAGTACTCAGAGGAACCTCCTCTTTCTCTTCCTCTGTCGCAACTTTTGCTGACCCAGGCTCAGGTTACCTTGGTCCACCCAGGCCTCAAATCCCTTCAGTTGCATGCGTGGCTCCTGCAGACGTAGCTGAAGCCCGGTTCGGGGTTTCACCCCGAATGGCGGAGGTCCTGGTGGAGGACCCCTCCACTAGGTCTACCTCTGTCATAAAATAGAAACATTTCTCTATCTGGGCCGCTTCTAACGATCTCAAGCCTTTCTTGTTCCCTGTGGGGTGGCTTCTGGACTACTTGCAACACTTCTTTGACCTGGGTCTCAGTAATTCATCCTTGAAGGTTCACATGGCAGCCATTTTGGCCTACCATGTCCCTTTCGCAGATAGGATGTTTGTTCAGCTGTAGGTCTCTAAAACCTTCTTTACAGAGGTCCTCCATTTGCGACCCCCTATCCGGTTTCCTGCCCCTCCTTGGTATATGAATTTAATTCTCGAGAAGCTTACTCTACCTCCTTTCGAGCTGGCTGCCTCAGCAGACCTGAAGTTCCTCTCGTGGAAGACTCTCTTCCTCGTGGCCAGTACTTCTGCTCGAAGGATTTCCATGCTCCAGGCCCTTATGTGCAAAATCCCATACTTGATTTTTCACAAGGAACGTGTGGCTCTGTGTACCAACCCTAAGTTTCTCCCCAAGGTTGTAGCGGAATCTACGCTGAATTAATCCATAGAGTTGCCTGCTTTCTTTACGCAGTATTCCAGTCAAGGAGAGTACCTCCTGTATACTTTGGATGTTCACTGGATTCTGAGATACTACACCAACAGGACTAAGGATCTCAGAAAGACTGATCAACTGTTTGTCTCTTTTGCTCATAAAAGAGAAGACAATGCTTTTTCTAAGCAATGCCTGTCTAAATGGTTGGCTCATTGTATCACTTTCTGTTATGACAAGTACAACAAGACTCTGCCAGGTCAAGTCAGAGGCCACTCCACCGGAGGGGTCGCTGCCTCTGCTGCTTGTTTCAGGAATGTGTCAGCGGCTGACATTTGTGCAGCCACAACTTGGACTTCTGTCCATACCTTTATGAAACATTACAGTTTGGACATTGCCTCTCGCCGCAGAGCAGGCTTCGGGTTGGCTGTCCTGCAAGGCCTTCTTTCTTAAGGCCTTCACAGCCAGAGAGTCTACTCCTGAGTAGTTTTCCTCCTCCTGTTTGCTTCTCCTTGTTCCAGACTGCTTGGGACTCAGTCCTGTATGTAATTACCTACTGCAAGAGCCCTCTCGAAGTAAGATAGTACAGTTACGTAAGAACTTACCGTAACAGTAGATCTTCATGAGGCTCTTGTGTAAACAAACCTTCCTGTCCTCCATCCCACTAAGCTTTTTCAGCTCCTTTTCCAGGATGGGAAATATCTGCTTCTCTTTCATCTCGCCTCTTGGCCTTTGGCGGGAAAGAACTGGAAGGCGGGCGTGGGGGACCGCCCCTTTATACTGATGTCGGTCACCTGACATGGGGGCGGTCCCCCGCCAGAGACTGCTGGCTAGAGATTTTTCTGTAGGGTCCTGACGCCTGCCGGCATCAGTTCTATATGTAATTACCTACTGCAAGAGCCACTCTCGAAGATCTACTGTTACAGTAAGTTCTTAAGTAACTGTACTTTTCTGTTAATGCGATCCCTGTCTTACTTGGACTCTCAGTGACTATCCATTAGGGTGGGTGGGTGGAGATCACATAATACACTGCCATGATATTGTGTGGTTCCCTATGGTACTGCAACAGCAACCATGGGTCTACTAGGGAATTCGACCATGGTTGCTCTATGATCTCATGCTGCCTTTTGTCCAATCTCTTTGCACTATTTCTCATACTTTATTAATGCCCTGTTACAAATAGTGTTTGTCTAAGTTGTTAGCAAATTGCATTGTTTACTGCTATCGCAAGTACAACAAGCCCCTTCGAGGGGTGCTCAAGGCCATTCCACCAGGGGTACAGCTGCCTCTACTGCTTGTTTCTGTAAAGTGTCTGTTGCTGACATCTGTGCAGCTGCCACCTGGAGTTCTCGCTGCACTTTCACCAAGCATTATAGTCTGGACATTACCTCTAGACGTAGAGCAAACTTCGGCCTGGCAGTTCTTGAGGGCCTTCTGTCATGACCTGTTGATTGCTGTCTGGTTCTCCTCCTGGTGATATTATCCTGTTGGTAACCGGTACCTCTTGGGATGCAGTCCTACTGGTGTGGCCTGCTGCAAGAGCCTTCCTCGAAGTAAGATAGTATAGTTGCGTAAGAACGTACCGTAACAGTAGACCTTTGAGAGAAGGTCTTGCATCAGGCCCTGCTTTCCCTCCCTCCTGTCCCCTGCTTCTCTTTTTCTATCGCATCTGCTTATGCCTTTTCTTTGGCTCTTGGGATAACCTCCTCGGTTCTCCATCAGCTGGCTGTGCAGAGTCTCTGGCGGGAGAACTGAGGTGGTGTGGGGAACCGCCCTCCTATATAGCTTGTACTGATGTCAAATGACTGACATTGGCGGAGGGTGGTACCCCGTGGTATACTGCTAACTAGAAGTTTTCCATGAGGTCCTAGTGCCTAGCAGCATAGTCCTACCGGTGTGGTCTGCTGCAAGAGCTTCTCTCGAAGATCTACTGTTATGGGAAGTTCTTACGTAACTGTACTTTACTCCAGCAAAATCCACAGATCCACCCATGGCTAAATTTCTTCATTTTTTCATGAAGTTCAATTAGCCTTAATGCCTGGTAGAGCATTTAAAAGCCCTGTTTTGTCTGTTGCTGGTCCAGCTGTCCTCCCAAGAGCAAGACCCAGTTTCATGAGCTGTTTTTAACAATAGGAGGACAGTGGGAGCTTGGCAACACCTGAGTTCCTTGCCTGCAGTCCTCAAAAAAAAAAAAGCAGACAAGCTATATCTGGCTATATGGGATAAGAGTTCTACTTTACCCAGTTTAACAGATTCTGTGGTAATAATGGTAGCTCATGACCGTTCTACAGTTCAAATGTTGCTTTGTACCAACTCTGCTGATCAAGGGTCTAGGTGGTTCGGTATTTACCTCTGTCTCATTGGGTCTCTCTGCGGCTAACTGGCAAGTACAAATAGTAAAGTATGAGAAAGCCATTTGAGAAAAAGGTCAGGCCACAGAGGCCTCCCTTTAAAGCCCTCAAAAGCAAAAAAATGTGAATCTACTATCTGAAGACACAGAGTCAAATTAAAAGTGGAGTGTGGAGCTTTGGAGGCAGCTGTTAGAGCAGTAACAGCACAGCTGTGATTTGTCTTCAGGTCTTGGGGTCCTCACAGAATGTTCAGTGTCACATTTTGAATGTTCCACACTTAATGGACAGATAGGGGAGCATACCCTCAACAAAAATACCATGTAATTCCTAAAACATAGAAACTGATGGCAGATAAGGGCCATTTGACCCATCCAGTTGCCCTTTTTTATTGTGCTGCTTTTGCTGCAGACCCTTCTAGATCTGTGTCACTTTCTCCTCCACCCATTTCCTATCCCTTAGCTACTTTTATCTCCTTATGGTCCCATCTCATACCAGGCCCCATTCTAATGGCCTCCCCAGCACCATCATTGGGCTTTTCTCTCTGACTTAACCTGAACTCCATTCTCCCATGCCTTGCCACCCGTGGCAGGATCCGTGATTCCCACCGTGGACAAGATCCAGTTGGAGGAGGGGTCCGGTCATCAGTGCATGGCCCACAGGGGACCAGAGTTCATCCAGCTTCGGTCAGGGTATTTCCTGGCATTTGGTCCCATGCCCTCTGGATGCCTGAGGGTGGGTAAGCACCTGCACGCAAGCATGTGTAGTGCAGCAGCAGCTGGCATCCCCACTCCCGCAAAGCTATGCACGACTGCACTACCACCTGTGATCACCCTGGTGGTAGTACTTCAGTGGAGCCAGCTGCCTTCCATCCCTTCCCGGAGAAGGAAAGCTCCCTCTGGGATGCTCAGTCTTACTTCCCTATCTGGCCCCTCTACAACTTAGGTTCATTCCTGAACCAGAGTCACTGGCGGTATGAGCAGTAGCCCTCCTGTTGTTCCAACAAGTTGGCAGAAGATACCATATATTTCAAAAGTAACCCTTTCCAATTAACTTTTTTTGTTTTTTTGATTGTTTTTGTTGGAGCTGTGATGGTTTACTTGGATTTTGCTGCTTTGGTTAAAATGCTGCCCAGCTGTGCTGCTCTCGCATTGGTTAAGTAGAGCATTATGACATATCTTATCAACGTTATTTTGTTTGTGTCATATCTACTATGTAAATAAACATATCATCAACAAAACATTACCATCTGTCTAGTGAAATATATTCTACTGTAGGGTCCCTGAGATCTCTTACAGCTCCTCCTCGGAGAAACATAATTTGTTCTTCTCTGTGTACTTCCATTTCAAGAAAGAGGAAGCACTAGTGACTTGTGCACTCTCTCCACCCCCAACAAAACCTTTTTGGGTAAGCTCCAAAGTCCTTATGAAAATGCCACCACAAAACTGGGGCCTGCGCACTAATGTTTTACTCACTGCCAGCCCCAAGTCCATCTTGTCAGCCAAAGACTATATACTGTATCAGCGTAAATAGCTGTCTAGGTTAACTCAGTCATTGGTGGAGGGAAATTACCTCAAATAAATGAGTCTTAGGAATTATCCCATAAGGGCATCTAGTAGAGTTGGTTGGATGCCCTTCAGCATGGCAGCCACAGAGACAAAGGCCTTCAAGCCATGCCACCTTTTACCAACTCTTGGGGCTCTATACTGCACTCTGTATCAAAGTCTCTCCACCTTTTTCAAGAAATGACTGGAGCACTCAAAATCTGTGCCTGTGGTAGGAAGGATGACCCTGCAAAGATGGTGAAAGGATTTTGTCACAAAGTGCCGGGTCATCCTTCCTACCGCCTCAGCACTACAGTGACTCTCACTGATTATCAGAATTGTATGGCAGCAATGCAAAGCAATGAAGTGTGTATGAGTAAAATCTGAACTTTTCTGTTTTCATAAATTTTTTGACATTAAAACACAGACTTTGTGTGCTTCAGTCATGTTCTGAGAAAGTAGACCATGGCCCTTCCCATCTTATCTACCTGAGATGATGTGGCAAGCAGGGCTTCTGAGGAGCAAAGCCATAGAACTGGTTCCACCCTTACAGGTAGGTCAAAGGTGTCATTGTACTTTTTGGTCCCAAAAATCACCAAGGACTATTGGACAGTTTTTTATTCAAGTTTCTGAACTGGTTCGTGATGGTCTCAGTGGGATCTCTCCTGCTGCTGCTGAACAAGGGGGACTGGCTATGGTTCCAGTACATTTAGGAGACATACTAGCACATAAGGCTCCGCAGATGTACACTGGTACCCATTTGTGTGCTCTACTCCTTCAGTGAGGGACTGTATTCTTGCAGCATAGACAGGGTGGTGGCAGCCCAGAAGAGGGTAACCAAAGTGGTGCAGGAGTTGCAGGGAAAGCCCTGAGAATAGAGACTGAGGAATCTCAACATGTGTACTCTGGAGTAGAAGAGAGCGAGAGGCGACATGATCGAGACCTACAAGTACCTCACAGGGGTGAGCAGGTTGCAGGATGGGAGCCCTTTCCAAAAAGAATATGCTCTTGGAATAGGGGGCATGCGAGGAAGCTGGAAGTGGGGGGGGGGATCAGAAGGGATGTGAGGAAATATTTCTTCACTGAAGGGGTAGTGGATGCATGGCATGGACTGACAGTCAAAGTTATGGAGGCTAGAATGGTGGAGGGTTTCAGGCATACATGGGATAGACACGGGCATATTAGAACAGAAACAGAGAGAAGGAGGGTCTCCAGAGACCAGTTAGAGTCTGTAGAGGTATAGTAGGCCCTTTTCTGCCAACAGATTCTATAATCTTCAGTGGTAGGGACCCTCCAGTAAGCCACATCTATAGAACATAGATGCCAGCAGCATGGGACCTAGCTGGAAACTTTTGCCTAGCAGGCCGTCCACATTGATGTGCATTATCTACACCTGTATAATGTGGGTGACCCCAAAACTCCTCAGTTCTTCCATTAATTTCATGTTGGACCAAAGAACTCCCCCCTTGGACTTCGACACCCTTCATCTCCTGTTTTCAGTGCTGTGGCCTGTTCTGCTTCCTGCATGGGCCTTGTTTCCTGTGCTGCCAGTGCTGCCTTGTTGTCGCTGGTTGTCAGCTGTTGATGGTCTTCCTTTTCATGGATCGCTGCTGGTCTCTCACTGTTGTCTGGTTTCCCATTGCCAGCTTGTCATCCCACCCTTACTAGTATGGGTCTCTTCTGGTGGCTGCATTGCTCTGCTCCACTCCACTGTGATGGATAATACTGGTCATATAGGTGGCCTCTACAGTCATTCCAACCATCTTTGGATGCCAAGCTCAGTTTGTGGCTTGATAGCCCAGCCTTCAATGGTAGCTCCCTTCAGCGCCATCACCTGGCTTTGCCTCTTCACCAGCTTTGCTGTTTGGGCTGGGGTCATAATTTTTCGGCATTTTGCTTTGTACTGGTCTTCACCTGGCTGTGCCTCATTGACGTTCCCACTTCATGTCCAGTCTCCTACCTTGTGCATTGCTGTGTTCATGTTTCTGTTGTGGGCTCTGCCTTTAACATGGCCTTCTGCTTGGTCTAGCCATCCTCTCGAGTGCCTCAGTCAGTTCCTGGCTTTCTGCCTGGTACCCCATTTTTGTAGGTCCCAATGCTCATCCTTGTCCTGTAGCTGGTCTCCTTGTTGGGTTGGGATTGGACGTTTTTCAGCACTCTCCCTTTCTGCTGGTCATCACCTAGCTTTGCCTCATTGCCATATCTCTTATGTGTGCAGACGCCTAATTTGTGTATGGCTGTTTTTACGCTTTTCTGTTATCAGCTTTGCCTTTGGATTGGCTTTGTGGCATGTCCGGCCATCCTCTGGGACACCTCAGTTGGTTCCTAACCTTGTTTCCAGGCCCCTGTTTCCATGGGGTCTGTGGTTGCCTTCGGCTTTATCTCCTGTACATGTGCTGTCATTGTGTTTGCTGACTGGGTCAGTTTTGACATTTACGGCATCTCTGTTTTTTTGTTTTTTTTTTACACTGAATTCACTTTATTAAATGGTTATTAAACATCAAGCATCAACAAATACTAAGTTAAAACACGAGAAAAAACACCCAAGGATAAAAGCCAACAAACAGGATCTAATTACATAAACTATCGTACAGAGCATCTGTATGAGGTCAAAAAATAAAATAGTTTGGCAAATCTAAAAGAACAGTGCTAAACAGTAGAAAATAAGAGTACAGAGACGACAGCGTACCCAAGCTCACATGCCCAATGCCAGCCTTGACCTGACTTGACTCTCCGTGGTCCCTGCCTCCTCCTGTTAGGGCCGCCAGGAGAGGGGAGACCTAGCATCCGATTCTTCGGTTGTGGTTAGAGGTTCAGGTGGGCATCACAGGCTTGGTGAATGTGTCTCTGCCCGAGAGATGCCCCAGTAAGTCAGTGACCGGGAGGGAAATGGAATTGACTAAAAAAAAAAAAGATCCGCTCTTCTTCCCCTGGAACTTTTTGTACACCATGTTGTTCAGAAGTTATACAGGTTCATGCTGTCATGTAGGTGACCTACCCATCATTGTCTGCTGTATGACCAACTTAACTTGCCAAGTCCCTGAAGCAGGTGTAACTATCTTTGGATTTCTTTGTTGTAACAGTGCAAAAGGAAAATCCCTTGATTCTCTCCTAGTAGTGCCTACTCTGTTCATCCGCAGCATTTACATTCTCAGTTCCCAGGATGAAGCATGAATGTGGTAGAAAGGCCTTCACATTTTCAGCACCTGACAGCTGGAACAAACTCGCTTTCCAGCAGAGGAATGCTGCTGGCTTGCAGGTGTGTTCAGTTCCAGTGTTTCCAGCCACCTTAGTGCCCCCTTTATTTGGCTCGTTCCATTATAGAACATAGAAACATAGAATGTGACGGCAGATAAGGATCGCTTGGCCCACCTAGTCTGCCCATTTTCCTACCTAACAGGTAAGCTGCAGATCCTAGTTAATCAACAGCTTACTTCCTCCTACCCCCCACTAGGACTGCCTTATGTCTGTCCATGCATTCTTGAATTCCCCACTGTTCTTGACTCCACGACCTCCTCAGGAGGCTGTTCCATCATCCACAACCCTCTCCGTGAAAATGCTTCCTCACCTTACCTCTGGGCAGGTCCCCCTCTATCTTAAATTGTACTTGCCTTGTTCTTGCCGTCTCTTTTTCTGAAAGATGCTACCCTCATGGACTTTGTTGATTCCTTGAGGTACTTGCAAGTTTCTATCATGTCCCCTCTCTCCTTCTTTCCTCAAGGGTATACATATTAAGCTCTTTAGTCTTTCATTATGTCTTCTAATTTGCAGACCCTGCATCATTTTAGTTGCCTCCTCTGGACAGCCTCCACTCTGTCTATGTCTTTGTGGAGATGGGGTCTCCAGAACTGCACACAGCACTCCAGATGGGGTCTCACCAACTGTCTGTACAGAGGGATAACAACTTCCTGTTTTCTACTATTGATGCCTCTCCCCAAGCGCCCCAGTATCCCCCAGCCTTCCTTACTGCCTTCTCACATTGCTTATCCACCTTTAGGTCATCTGATATAATTACCCCAGGTCTCTTTCCATTTTACTGTTGTCAGTATCTCACCCCATTGTGTCCTCTTCCCTGGGTTTTGTTTCCCAGGTGCATTACCTGCACTTCTTTGCATTGAATCTGAGCTGCCATACATCTGACCATTCCTCCAACCTTGCCAAGTCCCTTCTCATCCTTTCCACTCCATCTTGTGTATCAACCCTGTTGCAGATCTTTGTGTCGTCTGCAAAGAGACATACTTTTCCTTCCAGTTCCTCTGCAATGTCATTTATAAAGACATTAAAAAGGACCAGTCCTAGTACTGAATCCTGCGGTACCCCACTAGTAACTCTCCTTTCTTCACTGTGGACTCCATTTACTACTACCCTTTGCGTCCTGTTGTCTAGCCAATTTTTATCCAGGCTACCACCTTGGGACCCACTCCAAGGCTGGCTAACTTGTTTATTAATCTTTGTGTGGGACTGTATCAAATGCCTTGCTAAAATCTAGGTAGGCCATGTCCACAGCCCTCCCTGGTTCACTACTTTGGTCACCCAGTCAAAGAAATCTATTAGATTCATCTGACATGACCTTCCCATCGTGAATCTATGCTACCTTGGGTCCTGTGCCCCACTGGCCTCTAGGTACTCAACAATTCTTTACTTCAGAAGTGATTCCATCATTTTCCCTACCACTGAGGTCAAACTAACTGGTCTGTAGTTTCCCTCCTCTGTCCTGCTCCCACTTTTGTGAAGAGGAATCACATCTGCCCTCCTCCAGTCCTCAGGTACCACCCCATCCTCCCATGATTTGTTAAAGGAATAATGCATGACAGGGTGTGTGTCGTGCTGGGATAACATCATGCCTGGGGTGATTAGGCACGAGGCCACAGGCCGGTGTGACTAATCACCCTAGAAGTGATGTTATCCCAGCACGACACAACTTCTGAGTGCATTATTCCTATTATACAATGGTCGGCTATTAAAAAAAATAAAATAAAATAGATGAAAAATGTGTTTTAAATTAGTTTTCCCTTCATTTTTCTGTGTGTAGGAATATGTTTAGAAAAAATAGTCCATAGTTTCTGTTTTACCCACTAGATGTTCTGCCAGTACAAACTGTCTTGTGTTTCTGTATCTTGAGGTTTTGTTTTGTACATACAGGTCTGTGTTGTGTCTCTTATCCATTTGTTTTCTGTGAAAGCAATCTGCATGGCAGGCAGTAAGTCAATCCTGAGTGGACTGCGAGGAGTTAGCCGATTGCTGAAAGAAATTAGAGGGGGTCACAGCCATACAAAGATCCGTCTGTGCCAGCTTGTGTTATCGTTTCTTTTTTATAATTACTTGTGCCTAAAATATTTGGCAATTTCTTGAGTGGAGCAATACGACCCATAACTCCTGACTGAGGAGAAAGAAGGAAGAAGAGTAGCGTGCTACACAGTTCACGTTAATGCGTGGCCGCTTTCGAGGAACAGCAGCGTTACAAGCAAAATTTTAAATGGTAAGCTTTATGTTCAGAGGAGTGGAGAATGAAGTGGGGGGTCATTTGTTAAATGCTTCCTTGAATGGGTTAAGCGCAGCTTGTTGTCCTGGTTACAGCTCAGACAGGCAGTTTGGGGAAAACAAAAGCCATGCGCTCTGGTGCCTTTCAAAATCAGATGTGTCAGTGCCGTTTTAGACTGAAGAGCAGGAGAGCAAAAGCAGTGATGGGTAGAACTACTGCAAGGTATTAAGTGAATGGGGGTTTCTATCCTTTTATCTCGCTGCTTCAGGTTCGGTGGTGGTTTTGGACTTCAGTGACTGGGGATCTGCATACTTGGCGTGGACAATGGGTCATTCTGTGTGCAGTGATTTCTATTTTTACAAGACATGCAGTCTTGTTGGTGCGTGGACTAGATCCGTGATGTTATGCTGGGATAACATCATGGGTCCAGCGACACACTGACCAATCAGAGACTAGTATTCTGACTTGCCATTGTATAATAAAGAATAGTCAGCGGTGTCACTAGTTCTACCCTTAGTTAATTTAGAATTCTTGGGTGAATCCCATCAGGCCCCATTGCTTTGTCCATCTTCAATTTTATTAGTTCTTCCAGAACCCTTTCTTCTGTAAATGGACTGATATCGACCCCGTCTTCAGAGTGTTTCTCTTGTTTGGTTTAGGTATCTCCCCCTCCTCTTCGTTTGTGAATACTGAGCAGAAATATTTGTTCAGTATCCCTGCTTTTTCACTGTCGCCCTCAACCCACATGCTCTCCCCTTTATTAAGCCTCAGTATCCCTCCTTTGGTCTTTCTTCGCTCCCTAATGTACCCATAAAAGGTCTTATCCCCCTTCTTAACAGAGTTGGCTATCCTTTCCTCGGTTTGGGCCTTTGCTATTCTGACTGCCTTCCCAGCCTCTTTCTGCTTTAACTGATAAAGTTCTCTGTCCTGCTCCTTCTGTGTTTCCTTATATTTCCTGAATGCTATCCTTTTCTCCTTAACCTTCCCTGCCACCTCTTTTGAGAACCATAGTGTTTTTTTCCTTCATTGTGTTTTGTCGATTTGCTTTACACAAAGGCTTGTTGCCTCTGTGATGGCTGTTTTGATTACTCCCCATTGTTCCTCCACCCCTCTTTCTTGCCTGTTTGCTAGTGCTTTTCTGAGGCACTCTCTCATTTTCTCAAAGTCAGCCCTCCTAAGGGCCAATACTCTTGCTTTTGTATGGCTTGATTATATGGTTGTGTTTATCGTGAACCACACTGTTTGGTGGTCACTTGTTCCCAAATGGCTACCCACTTCTAAATCTAAGATTCTTTCTCCATCCCCATTTGAGAGTACCAGGTCTAAGATTGCTCCCTCCCGAGTGGGTTCCAATACTAGCTGTCTGAGGCATGCCCCCTGTAGGGCATCAAGAATGACCATGCTCTTGGATGTGCCTCCAGTAAAGGTGTTCCAGTTAACATCTGGCATATTCAGGTCCCCCATTAACAATATAACCCCTTTTTCTGCCATTCTAAGGAAGCCTTCTAGCATTTCCTTGTCCATTCCCTTCCCCTGAGATGGGGATCTGTATGCATCCCCCATGCGGATTGTGGTGCCGTTTCCTGTCTCCAGGGTGACCCAGAGTGCATCATCTGCTCCCTGTTTACTCTTTAGTTCTGTTGCTTTGATCCCTTCCTTTACATAGAGAGCTACTCCTCCTCCTCTTTTACCCTTCCTGTTCCTCCTGTAGATTGTGTATCCTGGTATGTTGACATCCCAGTCATGGTTCTCTGTGTACCATGTTTCTGTGACTGCCACAATATCCAGGCAACCTCTTCCATCAAGGCCACTAGTTCAGGAGCTTGTTACACAGACTACGGGCATTGGTACTCATCACCTCCACTTTTTGATGGCCTTACCCCTTTTAGCCCCATTCCTGTCCTTACTGCCTTTGCCTTTTTTTACATTTACCTCTGTCCTTCTCCCTAATGACTTCTCTACCTTGGTGTTTACCTCACTAATTCCCATGTTTTGTTGGGGGAGGATGGGATTTCCCTGCTCCTTTTCAGTGCCTCCCCCTTGGCTAGTTTAAATGCTTGCCATTATCCCTCTCTCCCATGATCATGCCGCTTGCCAGTGCTCTTGCTCTTTATCTGCTGCAGCCCCACTTTGTTTACCTGCTTTAGTTACTCTTTGAACGTACTTACCTTTACAGTTTTTTGGCCTTGTATATTTTAGCCTGTATATACCTAGTCCTGCTGGGCTATGTTAACCTGTTGACTGCTGCTGTCCTCCCCAGAACCTCCATGAAAACGAGATGCTGCTCCTCTCGGTGTTATCCGAGTTGGAATAATTTTAAATAAATATATTAGAAACTGCTGATGCTACCTTGGGGTATCACACTGAGTAGAAATAATAGCCTAAAAAGGAGCAAAGCAGCAGTTAGGGTGTCACAGAGGTGTTTGTACTATTGCACTAAGTTGATATTTTTAACTGTTTTCATGCAGATAACCTCAATCCCCATGAAAGGCCCTAACAGGAATATTAGAATCTTATTATGACGCACTTCATCTGAAAAACAGTACTTTGCTCATTGGATTGCACGGTGACTGCACTCCTTTGGAAGCCACGCATAGCCCATTTCTGTAGATCTGTTGCTTCGATGTTTTTGTTGCAAGGTAGCCCAGCTGAGATGAAGCTAGTTTTCAGTGTTTCACAGACTGCTAGGGTTGATGTCGACCACAACCTCTGTAGTACCATGATCACAGCAGCACATGTGAGGAGTCCAGTGGTACCTGAAAGAATGCTGGTCTTGACTCTGACGTCCCATGACTGCCCTTATACAAGAACAAAAATGGCTCCAGCTCCCTTCAGTGGTGGCAGCAGGTATCGCAGGTTAATAAGGTAATCCCTTGTCTACCAGTCCTGCACAGATTTATTCCTGACCCCAGATGCCTCATGCCAAGGATAGGGGTGGCATATATCACACAGAAATATGGAACCCAGTGGATGGGACACATCAGTCTGCTTGAGCTCAGAGCAGTGTTTCTGTATGTAAAGTTCTTTTCAGCATTGATCAGGGACCAAATTCTATTTAGTGCACTTTATACTTCTCCTTATCCAGTCAGCAACCATCGATCCTGCTTCCTGCACTCAGTACCGCCAGCCACCCCAGGACTTTCCTCGACTCCCGAGCACCCTGGCTTGCCCCCCAGGGTGGGGCCACCAAGGGGTCCCTTCCCCTGATGGAGACTGTACAGTACAGCAGGAGTGAGAGCCCATTCGGCAGTGCGGGGTCTGTGGCGTGGGGGCAGATGTCATTGTGTGGCATCTGGATCACCGTTTTGTCATTTTCTTCCCTGGGGGTGTGGCATGACGTGACAAAGAAGGCATGTATGCCCGATGTCCAACACGCCTCCCAGCTGTATCCAGCTCTGGCTGTTGGACCCTGGGCTCCCGCAAGAGATGAGTACCATGCTGGCAACATCCTCCCTCCCCCCCCCCGAAGGAGGAGAACGGTCCTTTGTATGCTCAGTCCTCTTACCCCCACTCCAACTCCCAGGTTTGCTTCCAAATCTGGGTGGTCAGCATCACAAGTGGTATGGCTACCACTGTGCCAGTGGGCTGGCCCAGTCAGGGACCAAGTTTTACAGACGTGGACAGAAAATATCACAGCAATGTAATATACATAAACAAGGTAGTATAAAATCCTTAAAACTGTGCAAGGAAGCATAAACAGTCACGGATTTGGCTTGTACCCTGAGTATATATCGCTGCTGTCCATGTCACAGAAAAGAACGGCGTACTGGCAGACCCACTGAGCAGGATGGGTCATGTCACACATGAGCAGTCTGTGAAGCAAACTGTGCTGTGGTTAGTTTTCAGAAAGTGGGCTGTCCTAGAAGTGGATCTTTTTGCCTCACCACTGTTCTGCTGCAGAGCCCCATGTCTGAGAACAGTCCCAGAAGATTTTTGCAGCATATACTGGGAAAACATTTCTGTATGCTTTCCCACCCTTTCCTTTGATACAGAAAGTGCTTCTGAAAGTAAAAGTGTGACAGATAACCATGATGCTGATAGCAGACTGGCCCAGACAGCCATGATACTCACTGTTACTCAAGATGTTCAGACGGACTCCACTTTGCCTCTGTGTTGAGACCTTCTGATGATTTCAAAAGGATAGATGAACCATCCAAACTTGAAATTCCTTCACCTGAAGGCATGAGTCCTGAAGGGATAGAATCTGAGCTGAACCTGTCTACCCAAGTTATAGAGGTCCTTAAATTAGCCAGAAAGCCATGTACAAGGAAAACAATTCAAAATCATATATATTCCCAATTGGGTGTGAGAACAATTTCCATTTAGATGAAAATGTAGAGTACATTAATCTTGGACTTTTTATTACATTTAAAGTGCCTGGGCTTAAGGCCATCATCTTTAAAGTTTAAGTTCAATGGTTTCAATCAATCAATCAATCTTTATTTAACCAGGTGAAGCACCAGTGAGGTAAACTCATTCACAGTGTGGACCTGGACATAGTTCATAAAGGCAATAGGACAATGTAATACAGTACCAACAGAGAAGCAACACAATGTGATGAGTCACAAATGATACAGTGTAACACTAATAATCCCTATAGTTACATATGGTTATGAGAAAGGCGCTTTTTACAAATACATTTTTTTTTACATGATACAATATATACACGAGATAATTGTCATCGAAAAGTTATTAGCATGCACAGGAAGAATGAGAAATGGAAAGAGGCAGACAGAAAGAGGGAGGGGATAGAGGGACAGGCAAGGAGTCACTGTGGTACTAACCCTGTTCTCTAAATCCAACAGTCATGGGAAGCCATTAAAGTGCTCTTCAAAGGAACGTGCAAACAGTGTTTTAAAGGCGGACCGTTTTATGGGTAGTACTACCTTCAAGGATTTTTAAAGCTTGTTCCACAGTTTATTTGTTCAACTTTAAAAGTCATTACAGTTTGCAGATAAAAAACATTACAGATACAATAATACATAAATTTAAAAGAGACAAACCTTTGTGTGCCATGAACATTACAACAAAAAGAGAATATACAGTGTATTTATTTATTTTCAGAAAATGCCTTTGAGCCAAGAGCTCATTTACAGAGGTTCCACGTCAAACAATGGCTGATAACAGAGATCAGACAGGAAAAATATTACAGAGACAATACGGACAGGGAATACAATCCTTTGTGAGAGGACAGTTGGATAAATTTTACAATGGGTAATTAAACAATGGATGAAAACACAGGCAAGATCCGACAATTATATTCAGATCTATTGTCTTAAGTGCTAGCAGAACAAGTTGATAAAATAAAAGGATTGTTTTCTTTATGGGGACTAGACAGGGAAAATTAGAGAGGGGCAAGAAAGTGTAGGGAAGATTGAGGGAAGGTTAAGGGGAGAGTGGGAAAGGGGGGAATGTGGTCAGGGAGTGAGGACAGACGGGGTGGAAGTGGCTGGAGGGGGAGGAAACTGGAAGTGGGAGTTCATCAGGGCAAAAGGTAAATTACAGTGAAGAGTGTGAGAAAGAGAGCTCATTTTAAGAAGGACGGGGAGTAGGAGTCCCAGGGAAAGGGGTCAGAGAAATAAGAAGGGAGCAGGGGGAGTTCTAGAGAATGTAGAAATATATGGTTCATCTGGATTCATTAATAATGAACAAACTGATACTTTGGCCTTCTTCAAAAATTATTGTTGCGAAAAAGCATAGTAGAGTGACTTATAGTGGACAAAATATACCAGCAGCTGCTAGGAGTCCAGCCGAAGGTTAGTACCCCAAAATATGACTTAGAGAAATAGTCAGCAGGCATCGCTGTCAGTGGACCACAGACAGCCCTCAATGAAGGGCCGGGCCAAATCCCAGACAAACAGGCCAAACAGCCAAAAAAAGGAACACTGCATCAAATAACTGTGACCCAATTAGATTTAGAAGGCCATTGTCACTGGAACCAATAAGAACCAGCCTATATTACCAGTTAGAACATGCCATTTAAAAGAGGCCTATTGTAAGCTCCCTGTTTTTTTCACATATACTATACTGTACTCCCCTAAAGTCCCCCGGGAACTGTTCCCTACTAGAATACATCCTGTTAACCTAATATACAGTAGGTACCCAAAGCAAGGTCCACACCCTCCTATTGGGTCATTTCATACCATTTTAATCTTAGCTTAGCAGTAACCTGAGTCATAGTTTAAGGTCCTCATACCAGTGTAGGACTGCAAGGTCCATGTTTTTAAAGATATTATAAATCTATATCACTGTTAACATTCCAAGATCTTTCTTGGGGATATTTAAAGCTACACCATGCTGTCCACTGTATTAAATTTTTAGTGATGAATTACAAAGTGTAACATTTTGATTTTAATTGAGTCACTGGTACTGATCTCATAAGCAGTTTAAAAGAGAGCTGTGGTCGTTTTAAACTCATGAGTCAATTTCTAAAACTGAATGCAATCAAAAGTACAGATATTTCCCCACATGACATGTTCTAAACATACATTTTCTGTAAAAATACTATTACTACAATATCTCGTACAAATTGTAGAATAGCTTTCATTATTAACATAAAAATAAATCCCAGCCAAGCAGGAGTTGAAAGCTCTGTTTAAACGCAAAAGTCCATTAGATTATATAATGGTGTTTTATAAATTTTTAGGAGTCCATGCTCTATAAATACTGTTACCATATTTTAGTTTGTTTCAATTTTAAGGTTTATTGGACTAGAATACAGACTGGGAAAATAGTCGAGAATAACACCTACTTTGCAATCCGACTGTTATTAAGACTTCCTTCTGTTAAATCGCAGACCGTGGTCAGCAATTTTTCATATAAGTGGAAGTAATTTAAAACAATATCTCAGCTTAAAGTCACCTCAAGGTATTTTAGTAGCCTTGAGAAAATTTAATTAGAGTTCAATCTTCATGCTCCATGCTATTAGTTCTCAGTGAACCACTCGAGGGTTTTCAACCCACAATCATACCACAATGCAGTCGTTTTTAAAGCATTAGGCTGCAGTTCAGAATGTTGGCCCATTCAAAAAGTTGAGTAGGTCCCAACCACCTCATAAATAGAACCTTGTACGACAACACAAAAAAAAAACAGTACCTCTTAAATATCCTCTGGTCAGCAAAATTGTTTTGATGTAAAATTAAGAAGGAACTGTGATAGCCAAAGTTTGCTCCGTGCTATTATTCTGGAATCCATACATTTCCCCTTCATTTTTTGAAGTTGTTTTTTGGCTGTGGATTTACGTGTTTCTCCTCTTAGGGGAGTCTTTGCTCCTGTATTTCCAGGGTCTAATCAACATATATAATATGTCCCAGATGGGTTCCTCCAAGTCAGCGGTAATCAGGTGACACAGCAGAATAAAACAAAAATGTCACTTGGCTAAGCATAGTATGTTTAGTATCTCAACAGATAACTCAGACCCTTTTCCATCCGAAGGCGATCCTGGCATACCTTTTTAAACAGTGAGATAGACATATCAGCATATATAATACAGCTTTTATCATCACCAAAGCCATCTATCTTCTCCATGGGTTGAAAAACATGGTTTTAAGTGGTTCAAGTTCCATTGAGCCCTGTAATTTATCACTGTACTTAAACCACTAAAACTGCTACTCCACATTTTTACAAGCGGTGGGTCAGTTGAGACTGTGTCATTTGAAGTTTCCACTTTCTCACACAGTGCAGCCTTAGGAGCAAAACTCTTGGGAGGGCTACAGGCTCTTAGAAACAACCTCAAATGGGCTACACATTACATAGCAAACTCCCATCGCTGCTAAAACACTTCATAAGAAATTCTTTAAAAAGCTTTTGAAACTTAAGAAAAAAACAAAATCTAAATGATCATAGAGCAACAGGGAGTGGAGCAATGCTTTGCCATCTTGCTGCTCCGCCCCCCCCCCCAATCATCATCTTTACAGGTGCAGCTGTCAGCCATTAAAACATTAAAGGGGGGGGGCGCTCTAGAGCTTCCAGCATGGTGGACGTTTCCTCTTAAATGGCTGACGGGACTTGTAATAAAACATTAAAATCAGCTGTCTTCATTTTAATGAAAACTGTTCCAATTGCTGTCAAATACTCACACACTGTTTGTACTAAATAGAAATAAGCCAGAAGAAGGAGAAACAAGCGGCTCAGACCCGGGACCTTCTCAACCGCCAAACCCGCAAATAATGGCAATGCTCGAGAAAATCCGAGCAACGGGGAGAACACAAATCGCCACCTAACCGCAGTTGAGGCCAGATTAACTGAATTAGATGCCAAAGTGCAAAACAACACAACCCATATTACGGAGCTTACCTCGGAGGCAGAAAGGCAGCGGGAGAAGAATGCAGCTTTTGTGTAGGACTTTCATTTTCTTTGGGCCAAAGTGGAAGCCTTGGAGGCTACCATCTGAATTGTTGGATTTCCCTCCAGGTTAGCAGGAAGATCTGCGATTGTATCAGCTGCAACTCTGCTTATTTTTTCTGACTTAAATCTATTGGCAATGTACCTGAGGATTCGGGCATTTCCATTACCAAGGCCTTTGCCATTCACTTCAGAGCCCAACCTTGGAGTACATCTGGAGAACGTCCACTTACTGCAATAGTGACCCTGTCGAGCCTGGAGGCTCATATTCCTTTATTACATGCCACTTGACAAAAGGGGGATATCATATGGGAAGGTAATAAAGTGGTTCTATTTCCAGATATATCCTCCCAATCCTAGAACCAGAAAAAGGCCCTACAGGGAACTAAGAAATTACTTCTAGAGAATGGCATCTCTGCGCAAATTCTTTTTCCAGCTTGACTGCAAGTGCGGCAGAGCACTAAAATGCATATATTCACTGACCCTGAAGTAGCAGCAGCATTTGCCGCTAAACTGATTGATGGCCTTTATGCTCCTAAAAATATGGAGGAGGACATTGACTCAGAACAGGACTCCAATGACTGAACTTTGAAATATTAAAACAGTTTCTCTTTTTCTTCATTTGCCTGTCTTGCCCTTTCAGGATACTGATTTACAGTCAAGTTCCAATAGACAGTATTTGAATATTGCTTCAGCTCCTATTACTATATTCCCAGTTTACGAGACATGCTGGATTAGCCCAGACACTATTTGTTTTTTCTTTTTATGTTATATCCTGACCGAATTCGAAACCTGATCATTTCAGAAGCGGGTTTTAGGTCCACTCAATTTGTGAACTTTTAAAAATTCCTATATAAGAAGTTTGTTCCCCTATGAGCCATCAGAGATGTGCTAGAGAAGTAGGGGTGAAATTTAACTTTGTTGAGCCAAGACTGTCTGTATATATATTCCTTTTAGGCTTCAGTTTGGGGAAATCAACATTCCACTCATTTTTCTATCCTGTGAGGGGTGAGGAATTTTGGTTGCTATCCTGCAAGTAGTAGAATAGGTGAGCGTGGACTTGTCTACAAAATTACCTTGCTGGACTTTCATTTCTTGGACTTTTTTGACAGTTAAGTTGGAATAATGGCTATTTATCCTGATAAATACTAGATAGTTAATTTACCGTCCTATGCATTGTTCCAAATTGCTGTATGTCTCACTATTGGTATGTATTTCAAGGATATGGTATTTGCTATGTCTTATAAAAAGTTAAAAAAAAAAAAAAACAGAAACAAAAAAAATTAAAGTCTATGGCACTCTGCAGAGTCTTTGTTTGCAGATCCAATGTTTAAAGAGATTCTTCAATGGCTTAACACATACAATATGTATCCCCCGTGAACATACCTATACCAGCATGGGACCTGAACCTGGCCTTTACTTAATGACCAACCCATTTGAACCCATGACTGTTACTGAATTAATACATATCACCTGGAAAACATTCCTGGGGGTTATCAGTGAGCTACAAATACTCTGCAGTGATCCACAAAAGAAAAAGTAACATGAAGAACAAATGTGCAATTCCTCCCAAAGGTGGTGTCAGAATTCCCCTTGAATCATACTGCTGCCTTGCCAGTGTATTTCTCAAGGCTGTGTGCCAGCAGAGGGGAGGAAATACTTCATACATTAGATGTGAGAAGGGCCCTCAGTTTCTATAAGTCTAGAACTGAGGACTTACGAATAATAAATGATTGTCGCATATGGTGAGGTGTCAAAACAAAACCCAGCTTCTGAGCAGACCATATTGAGGTGGATAGTATAGTCTACAAATTTCTACTACACTACAGCAGAGAAAGTACCCCTTAGATGGCAGTAAAGTACATGCCACTAGACGTACAGCAGCATCAGTGGCAGCCGGAAGGAATGTCCCACTGGCAGAAATTTGTAAAACCGCTACTTGGTTCACAGTCCACACATTCACATCTTACTACTGTCCGGACACAGGCCAGGGAGGATGCTAGGTTTTAGATTTCTGTACTTCAGAACCTATTCCCAAAGTAATCTTAAACCTCTCCAACCCAGGATGCTGCTTGGAGTCTGCACAAGTTTGACAGGGCAGTTCTAATTCATGATATTAGAAGGAAATGTTACTTACTGTAGTAACATCTTTTCTTTTAATGGATTAGAACAGCCAGTAAAACTAACCCTTCCCTGCCTCCACCTTTAAGGATAAGGAAGTTAGGTTAGTCTGAATCGTTTACTATTTAAAGCTTTAGTTTTTAATGATTGCTGTTGCTTGTTTTGTGTTAAAACCTTTTAATCTGAAACTGGAAATTTTTTTTTCAAATTTGTGTAACCTCCCCCCACTAGCCCCTTGTTTAACTAGCAGGGCTGCTCCTCTCACCACACCTAGCATCTAGGGGCAACCAAGAGGGGTGGGTGTTTACAGAATGTTGTACACACATTTCTCTGAGCCTGCTATCACAGGACAGGCTACCCAAGTGTGGCAACTACCTGGCACACACCTGGTGGGACCATTTACCATGGCCAGCATTCCAGGTCCCTGAGAGAAAATGCTTGCTCACAATTACGCTAGGCTTGCACTTCTGGACAGGGGCACCCAAGTAAATCCAGACACAGTGGAAGCAATAACAATACTGTCCGAACCAGGTTGGGATTCTAGAGTGTGGCTTTTATTCATGTAACAGAGTAGGAATAATCACAAAGCGAAGATGGACCCCCACAGGGTTACTCATACTGGTAATGCAGGTCCTCCAGAGTACAGAAATTACTGACATTCTCGTTTAGCATAGGATAAAGACACAAACAGTGAACTCTCAGGTTCTGAAATGGAGATTGGCACACACGACCAGTTACTGGTACATTTCCTCTCGACAAGGCACACATGGCCAGTACTAGGGCACTTTCCTCTCGACTAGGCATACACAGTCAGTACTAGGACACTCCCATATTTCGTGAGGAATACTGGTGGCACATACGACCACCAAAGAGCACATGCAGGCTCAAAATCTTCCAGCACCCACTACACTGAGGTGAACTGAAAACAGAGAATCCAAAACCCAAATATGGGTAACTATTTCCATCAGGCACTGGCCAAATGCACTGACTGAAAATTGAACTGGTGCCCAAACTAAACCCAGAGAGATAAACTGGTTACTCCAGATTGTTGGGGGGTCTCCCACCTTTTGCTTCCAAGTTTATACTTGGCCATTCATCTGGTTAATGACATCCTCACAGAAAACATGTAGATGCTGTCTTGAAATGTTTTTCACGCTTAACATACTATATGACTAAAAGTTCTGTACTTGGACAGTCTCTCTCTCACTTGCTAGACTCCATAGTTGGCAGACACTTTTAAAAACAGACACAGTCTAGGTGACAGGGTCCCTTTTGTCAAAGAAAATTCACCTAAGGTTTGCAACTGCCCCTCCTGGGCTGACGCAAAAGTACTTGGCTTCTGAAGTTGTCACAGGCAGCTTCACTAACAGACTGGGTGAGGGGATTGCCCAGAACCCTGAAGATCGCCCCCATCCCTCCTGAGATGCAGCAAAGGAAAACCCACCTGGCAAGGTCTCCACCACTTCAATCACTGTCTTCTATGTTGTTTTTCTAGGGTGAGAACAAACTACCCAAAACACAGTGGTAGCTCTCTGTCAGAGCTGTCTGAGGAGCTGCCCAGCAAGCTACAGCCTCGTCCTGGAACTCCTACTCAGGACTGACTCAGAATTCTAAAGCTATTTCCCCAGCTGCTAGGTCACGTGTGGCTTATGCCACTGCGAGAGTTCTAAGATTACATCACCCTCTGTCTCAGCTGAGACTGACACTAGAGCTTGACAGTGTGAAATCCATTTAACTGGCATTTCACTAGCTGCCTTTCCCTGCCTGCCACTGGTTCTAACTGGGATTCTAGTAACCCTTGGGAACAAGGGGGTTACATTTGGTCTTGAGTCTCTTGGCTTCTTCTGCTCTAAGATCTACCATTGGAATGCTGGGAGGCTAGAGACCAGCTCAGTGAAAGAGAGCACCTTTGAAAAAATATTATGAGTTCTGGGGCCCCAAGCACCTCTCAGAAATAATGCACACGTGTAACTGGCTGTTCTAATCTATTAGAAGAAAAGATGTTCTAGGGACGTGAATATGGTGTACTCATCCACACTTCTGGCAGAGTCCTTTCCGTTTAAGATTCAACCAGAAGGTCTTCAAGCTGGCTCCTCCCACCCACATGGGTAGTAATTCCCTCGGCTGCTGCTCCATGACATCAGATCTTCTGTTATGCTGGAAGCATCAGGTTCCCGCCATTAAAGCTCTGTGCTGGGTGTAGGTCCAGACTTTAAACTATGCTTGTCTCGGTCTTTGCGCAATTGTTTTCATTGCAATGGATTCCGGTGATGGTAAATCGGTACCTAGTTTCAAGAAATGCCCTTGCAGGCAAAAGATGTTGTGCAGTGACTCGCATTCATCATGTGCATATTGCCTAAGGATGGACCACGACCCTCAGGCCTGCAGCCTTTGCCATTCCCTCCATCCCTGAACTTTAGAGGATCACTGCACTTGTCTTCTCCTAGGTCACCCAGATGAACGGGACCCACTGGTCCGATCCAAGGAAGCCTGGCGCTTAGTCTCCTCCTCCACTGCGGCAGGCTCGGCCGACCAACTTGCTGCCTTGGAAGAATCCACGTCTGAAGCCACTGCTGGAGTGTTGGTGGCTAGTATTTCTGTGGGCATTGGCACCTCTTTCACTGTGGCTTCTAGGGACCTATGCCAGTCCCTTGCTACCCTTGGGGAAGGCCCTTCCCCTGAGTCTAAGCCCTCTAAATCTTCCAAAAGGGACTCCAAATTTAAGAAACCCCATCATCGGTCGTGGAACCGTGAGCGCTCAGTGGCCATCGAGCATTCGGCTTCGGCTGACCCTTTGTCCTGGCTGCTGATACCACGGTCTCCACATTGAGCCTGTTGGCTGAGATGTGGGTTGACCAGCCTGCTAAGATTTTCATCGAGGAGGTCGACCCGTTGTTGCACGTTGAGAAGGATACTTCCCTCTTCAGGACTCTGGTCCTGCCCATCACCTCTTTGGGGGGGGGAAGGGTCGGACCAGCCAGCTGACCCAGATCCCTCCTCTTTGGATACAGACCTGCTGCCTTGCCGAATTTTACCAACTCTGGCTTCTCCTCACCATCTGTCCCCCCTCCCCAACGGCCAAGGTCCAGGTCTCTGTCCCGCAGCTCCAGGTCAGATGGTTTCCAACATCATTGGTCCCGCTCATGGCGCTGGGGCAGAAAGCGTCACAGATGCTCCTCTTCCTCGTCTTTCTCAGAAGAGGTGTGGCTCCGCAATGAGGAATTTATCTGGCAACAGTTGCTGCTGGCCTCATTTAATAGGCCCCTGGTTGTGCCTCAGCCTTCTCTGGCACTCTGTGCCCCGAGGAAGGGTTGTTGGACCCGAGGTAGCAGGGAGAGTGTGGCTAGTAACACTGCTACCTTGTCCAATGCTTACATTTGTATGGTGTGTTTGCAGCAAAAGTTTTGGTTACTATTAAGGACTTAGAATGCTTCTTTTGCGAGCCATTGTCTAGCTGGCACACACACATACTTCAGGACCGGATTGTGCCTGGTTAGTGTATCGCAATGTATAATGTAAGATCTCCTCAGGAGTGCACCATCTTTTGGAAGTTGTATGTCTGTTCAAGGGGTGACCCCCTTAATACGGTGCACCTACCCGTTTGTGATTTTTGCAGTTTAAACATTTTTTTGGATTCTCCTGCTTGGCCCATGCCGACGCTTCCGGCTTGACTGATGCTGAGTTCCCCGCCCATTCAGGTGGAGCTCCCTCCAGTGCAGCCCAAGGATGGGGGTCCATCCAAGTCTGATCAGCTGGTCACTGGTTTACCCCATCCACTCTTGGTCACAGCCTCTCGGACCAACAAGTCTCATCGAGGACTCTGGGCTCATCCAATGTTTGAAGAATCCTCTGAGTCCAATATTTCCTCTCTGCACTCCCACCATACTCTTGGCTTTGACTAGGACTCAGGGGAGGAAGCCTTGGTGGAACAGGGCCCCACCTCCTTTGGGGCTCTGCTCCGCTTATCTCTGAGTCCATGGGGACCCCACTGGAAGCAGTCTAGAAACAGGCTGGTTACCTGCTTATGGAGATTCTTTATAAGGATGACTGACCTGGGGTTGCATTCCCTATTGCAGAGGACACCTTGGGCCTCGCTTTGGAGCCTTGGCAGCATCCTGCTTCTTTCCTGCCCCTTCCACCCGGAAGGTCTGCAAATATGCGATCCCTACCGGGTCGTTATCGGGTTCACTGGAAATCCTTCTGCAGCAGGCTTGGTGGCAGACTCTGTCTTTTGCCATTTGGGCAACATCAGCGACATAGACAAGCCTCCCGACAGGGAGGCAAAGAAGCAGGACCATGTGGCCAAGGAGGTCTGTCCGGCATCTTCCTTGGGCCTTTGGCAGGCAAGCGCCACCCTCTATATGGCCAACTTTGCCCATGGCCTGTTGAGCACCCTGGATCAAGTGATCCCTCACCTGTCAACCGACCTTCAGACCCGGGTTAAGCTGGTTCATGACCAGGGCTGTGCGGTCACCAAACAGCTCCAAATGACCCTCGACATCGGCGACTCTTGTGCCCGGTCGGTGGCCGCAGCCCATGGCTGTGGCTGCATACCTCCACCTTCACAGCCGATGTGCAGCACAGGTTGGCAGACATACCCTTCCTGGGTACTGATCTCTTTGGCCCGTGGGGTTGACGGACATCTCACTCATATTGAGAAGTCCAGTGCCATCCTGGATTCAGTCACCTCCGCTCCAGAAGGATAATGGAGCCAAACCAAAGAAGGTGCCCTTTCAGTTTCGGCCCACCTCTTCCCCAGCAGCTGGCCTCAACCGGCCCCGGTGGCACATCCACAGCAGCAGCAGCAGGTCTGCTGGCCCCAGTCGAAGTCTTCCACCTCAGCCACCAGACAGTCCAGAGAGACAGGGAAGGCCTTGGCCAGTCCCTCCTCTGCGTCCCAGCCTGCGAAGTGACAGGTTGGGGTTGACCCTTCCTCTGCCCATCCTGCTTGCCTCGAGCCCTTCTGTGGGGGGTCGACTCCACCACTTTGTTCCCGCCTTGTCTGCCATTACAACTGGGTCCTCGAAGTGGTCAGCGGCGGTCTGCTTCGCAAGTTTGAGGTTTTTCTGCCCAGTTGAGCCCAAACCCCATAGGAGGATGTGGTGTCCTCCCTACAGGAAGATATTTGCCTCCTCCTCCAGAAGCCACCTGAAATAAATAACATGCTCCATCTCATTCTCGGAGATGCTACCTGTCCAGGGCACTGGGGAAGCCAGGGCACTCCACATCCGTACCTTCAACTCCTGGTTGAAGGATTGGTGTGGAAGGGAGGGTTTTGGCTTGATAGGGGCCTGGGACCTGACCTGTGCAGATGCAAGCTGGTATAAGGAGGACAGCCTGCATCTGTCTGAGAAGGGGACCTTGATCCTTTGTGAGAAGTTTAAATGCTTCAGCTGTGAGCATTTAAACTGGCCAAGGGGGGAGAGCTAGGAGGGTCACGAGGCTTAGGACCCTCCATGGGAACATGCAGAAACATAAGTTGACTACAGGAACAGCTAAAGCAGGCAGGGAGGGTCAGACAGGTGAAGAATGTATAATGAGTGATACAGGGGGTGCAAGAGCATATAGGAAGGGAAACCGGGCTGGGGGGAAAGACGCTCGAGAGGGAGAACAAGAGCAGAGGGAGGGAAGACTGTAAAACATGGAAGGTCATGCTAACGAATGCCCATAGCCTAGGAAATAAGGTTCCAGACCTGGAGGCCTTGTTGACAGATGCAGACCTTGACATAGCAGCAATAACAGAGACATGGTACTCTGATAATCATGTCTGGGAAGTCAATGTACCAGGCTATACACTGTTCAGGAGGGACAGGGAGGGTAGAAAGGGTGGGGGAGTGGCCTTGTACATCAGAGATGGTATAAAGGCTACAGAAGTTCAGGGAAGACAGGAGGAGGATGAGGTAATGTGGATCACCCTGGAGCCAGGGAATGGATCAGCAGTATGCACAGGTGTGATCTACAGACCTCCAGCACAGAGGAAGGAAGCAGACAGGGAACTAGTGGAGAACATACACGACACGGCAGCTAAAGGCGAAATCCTGCTAACAGGGATTTCAGTATGCCGGATGTAGATTGGGCCAACCAGATGGCTGCTTCAGCCAGAAGCACAGCCATCCTTGAATACATGCAGGGGGTTGAACTCAGGCAGCTGGTGCATGAGCCAGCCAGGGGAAAGTCATTTCTGGACCTGGTATGGACCAATGGGAACAGAGTCGAAGACATACTATACAGGTGGAAGGGCAGCTAGGGTCCAGTGACCACCACATGGTGTGGTTCAGCATGGAGACATGGACTCAGTTAAGCCACACAAGGGCAAGAGTATTAGATTTCAGGAAGGTGGATTTCACTGAAGTGGGTAAATGTATACAGGCAGTCCTGGGGAAGGGAGCGGTAATAGAGGGAGTAGAAGAACAGTGGGAGAAACTGAAAGGAGCCATAGTGGAGATAAGAAACCAATGCGTTAGGATAGTGGCCAAAGGGAAAAGAAGAAGAAAACCACTATGGTTCTCCAAAGTGGTGGAGGGGCAAAGTCAGGACTAAAAGGCTGAGTTTCAGGAAATATAAGGGGAGCCAAAGGGAAGAGGACAGGGAGGCGTACCTTGAATGTCTAAGGGAAGCAGGGAAGGCTGTTAGGAGGGTGAAGACACAGACAGAAGAGGGCTTAGCACAGTCTATAAACAAAGGGGATGAGGCATTTAATAGGTACATCAGTGAAAAAAGAAAAACTGGGGGGGATTGTGAGGCTCAAAGGGGTGAAGGGAGAGTGTAAGGAGGGGGATCTGAACAAGGCAGAAATACTGAAGAAATACTTCTGCTCCGTATTCACTAAAGAGGGGGAAGGTCAAGGATCACAGTTGGGATGCAGAGGCAATGGAAGAGGTGGACACCAGTCCATTAACAGTGGAGAGAGTTCTGGAAGAACTCACAAAACTGAAGATAGATAAGGCCAGGGGGTCAGACGGCATCCACCCGAGGATATTAAAGGAGCTGCGAAGGGAACTAGCAGCACCTCTGGTGGCCCTGTTCACAGAGTCACTCAACATGGGTGTCGTTCCAGAGGACTGGAGTAGGGCACATATAGTCCCACTGCACAAAAGCGGCAATAGGGAGGAGGCGGGGAACTACAGGCCAGTCAGCCTCACCTCAGTGGTGGGAAAGATCATGAGACACTGCTGAAAGAAAGGGTAGTGGCACATATGGAATCCATCACTGCTCAGTATCTGAGGCAACACGGATTCACAGCAGGAAGGTCATGTCAAATCTAATAGATTTTTTTGATTGGGTAACTAGGGAACTAAATCAGGGGCGGTAGACATTGCCTACCTAGATTTCAGCAAAGCCTTCTACACCGTCCCACATAGAAGTCTGATTAATAGAATGGGTAGTCTGGGCATAGGAGACAAGGTGGTGAACTGGGTTAGGAACTGGTTAACAGACAGGAGACAGAGGGTGGTGGTAAATGAGGTACAATCTGGGGAGAGGGGGGTGACCAGTGGGGTACCACAGGGATCAGTACTAGGACCAGTCCGGTTCAGTGTCTTCATTGGTGACATTGCAGAGGGGCTGGAAGGAAAGCTCTGCCTGTGTGCAGATGACACCAGGATCTGCAACAGGGTGGATATTTATTTATTTAGCTTTTGTTGACCAGGTAAGCACACTAGACAAAAACAGATACCTGTTTTCAGGTGCGACCTGGGAGAGTACAATGAAAGACAGGTTCATACAGAGAAACTCGTAGCACCAGATACAATCACTCATGCAGTTAAGGAATTAAACACAGATTGCATAGAAAAGTGTACAGAAAATACATATGGCTAGCATCAGTGCTTCAGACTAAGCTCCACTACTTACAATCTTGTATGCTTTCATTATTGACTCTAGAGGCAGTGCAGTTTTGTTTCTTTTTCTGTAAATTTTGGCAGTGGCATCTCAAAAACTGCACCCACCAACAAACAGGTGCATGAGCTTACTTGGAAACTCTAAGCTTCACTCCAGAAGGGGGGCAGAAAATGAAGAGGGACCTGGAGAAGCTTGAAAGATGGTCGGAGATGTGGCAGCTGAGGTTCAGTGCAAAGAAGTACAAAATAATGCACCTGGGTAGAGGGAACACTGGGAGAGTTACAGGTTGGGTTGGGGCGGGGGGGAACGGACTATCACCAAAGAGGAAAGGAACCTAGGGATTATCATCTCTGATGACCTTAAGGTATCAAAGCAGTGTACAAAGGTGGCAGGGAGGGCCAGTGGCATACTGGGATGCATAGGCAGGGGTATCACTAGCAGGAGGTGGGAGGTGGTGATGCCATTGTATAAAACATTGATAAGGCCTCACCTGGAGTACTGTGTGCAGTTCTGGAGGCCACACCTGCACAAGGACATAGATAAGGTGGAGACTATCCAGAGAAGGGCAACAAAGATGGTGCAGAGCTTGCAGCACAAAACATAATGAGGAGAGACTAAGGGACCTCAATATGGACTCACTGGAGGAGAGGAGACAGCGGGAGGACATGATTGAAACTTTCAAGGGCATAAACAAGGTGCAGGTGGGGGACCTTTTCCAATGTGGAAAAAATACTAGAACAAGGGGGCACAATATGAAATTGGAAGGGGGTAGATTAAGGGATAATGTATTGCAGTGGTGGCAGCCTTTCTGAGATGCTAGAGGTTCAGGGGTACCCTTACCTGGACAACTGACTGATTGTGGGGTCCTTCCAGTCGGAGGTGGAGAGGTCTCAGGATCTGACTCTCCAAACCTGCCCAACTCTCGGTCTACTAATCAACGAGGCCAAGTCGGAACTCGTTCCATCTCAGGTGATTCAGTTAATCAGAGCAGAGCTCGATTCCCGACGGCCCTAACCAGGCTACCGGCTAACTGGGTGGAGGATCTTTCCTTCTTTGCCCACTCATTTTAGGTTGTGCAGTTGCGCCCTGCCTGAGACTTCCTGCGCCTCTTGGGCTTCATGGCAGCATCCAACAGTATGGTCTGCTGAACCAGTTGGAGAATGCATTCCCTCCAGTGGGGGCTTGCCAGGCAGTGGTCTCAGTGACATGATCACCTCAACCAGCCTGTCTCGGTGACTTCTGAGCTGTGGGACACCATCCAGTGGAGGCTGGTCCCAGACCATTTCCAGGAGGATGTTCCCCTTGTCTGCCCAGGGCTATCGGTCACTCTGACAGCGGGTGCCTTCCTAGCAGGGTGGGGTGCCCACTTCAGAGTCCATGGGCTCTGGGATCCCAAGGAGTCTCGCTGCCACTTCCACCTGCTGGAGCTCCAGGCAGTGCACCTGGCGCTGACGGCATTTGCTCCCCATGTTCAGGATCAGGTCGTCCAAGTCCAGATGGACAACACCACAACCATGTACTATCTCAACAAGCAGGATGGAACTGCACTCCCTTCCTCTTTGCTGGGAAGCTCGCCACATCTGGACCCTCGTACACAGCTTGGATGCCAACCTTCTGGCAATCCATGTAGCCAGTGTCTCCAGCCAGCTGGTGGACACCATCGGCCGGGTGGGCAAGGCATCTCATAAGTTGTCTGTCCACCAGGAGGTAGTCGACTATGTCTCTGTCCAGTGGGGAACTCCCCAGGTTGATCTCTTTGCCTCCAGAGAGACACACAAGCTAAGGCTGTTCTGTGCCCCCCACCCAGTGTAGAACACTGCAGGGGGATGCCTTCATGAGATCCCTGGACTCTGGGCCTCCTGTATATCTTTGCTCCATTCCCCCTGATCCACAGGGTTCTGCTCAAGGTACAGAGGGACAAGGCACAGGTGACCCTAGTGGCTCTGAACAGGCCACTGCAGTTCTGGTACCCCAGTCTCCTCAACCTCAGCAGCAGGCTTCCGTGACATCTTCCTCTCTGCCTGGATCTGCTTTCGTACTCCCAGCCAAAGGTTCTTCACCCAAACCTTCAGTCCCTGCACCTGACAGCCGGGTTCCTGGATGGCTAGAGTTCCTGGATTTGGGTGTCTCCAACGAGGTCTTCCAGGTTGTGGAGGCCTCTCAGAAGGCATCGACTCACAAGTGCTGCGCTTTCAAATGGAAAAGGTTTTCAATTAGGTGTCAGGGCAAGGAGCTAGACCCCTTGTCCTGCCCTGTGGTGAGTATCTTGCAGTATCACTGGTCTGTCTCCCAGCTGGGACTATGGTCGACAACCTTCGGGGTGCACCTGGTTGCTATTTTGGCTTACCAGGCATGGGCCGGCATACTGACGGTGGCTCAGGAGTAGGTGGTGGGGCACTTTTTCAAGGATTTGGACCACTTGTCCCCTCCGGTGTATGAACCTCCACCTCCTTAGGACTTATTGCTGGTCTTGGCTGTGCTCATGGGCAAGCCATTCAAACCCATGCACAGGTGCAAAATGTCCCATCTATCATGGAAGACCGCCTTCTTGGTGGCTATCGCCTCCACTAGGAGGATCAGTAAGTTCCAGGCGCTTTCTACGGGGTCTCCTTATCTGGTTTTCCACAGGGCAAGGTTGTCCTCCACCCCAACCTGAAGTTCCTCCCGAAAGTTGTTTCGGAGTTTAACAGAGACCAAGCACAGGCTTCATACCTCTGACCTGAGGCGAGCGCTCGCTTATTACAAGGAGCGTGTGGCTGGAGTTTGGGGCAAGTATGCCAGCTGTTTGTCACCTACGCTGGAGCTGCACCTGGCAGACTGACAGATCAGCAGATGATTGGCAGGAGGATTGTTCCTGCATCGACCTCTGCTACAGGTTGGCTGATAGGAAGCTTCCTTTTGGGCTTCAGGCTCATTCCACCAGACATACCGCTGCCTCGATGGCTGCTTCCAGGGATGTCCCTATCCAGGAGATCTGTAGGGCTGCTACCTGGAAGACAGCACACACCTTCATCTCACACTACCACATCAACCTTGAGTCACGCCGGGATGCTGATTTTGGGGCCTCGGTTCTCCAGTCTTTGTTTCCTAAGTAGGGGATGAGTGCCTTGTCCCCCTCTTGCCAGGAAAACTGCTAGGAGTCTGCTTAAAGTGTGGATAAGTACATCATATCCACATCCCTAGAAAAACAAGTACTCACCTGTAACTGTAGTTCTAGAAGTGGTATATGGTGTACATCCACACTGCCCACCCAGCTGCCTCTGACAAGTGGCATACCTGATCTTGCTTCCAGTGTGTAAGATCTGACATGATGTGACAGGGCGGTGCCGAGAGACTTGCTACCTGGGTGGGTGGGAGAAGCCAGCTTGAGGACCTTCCAGCTGAATCTTAAAAGGAAAGGATTCTGCCAGAAGTGTGGATGTACACCATGTACCACTCCTTGAACTACAGTTACAGGTGAGTAACTTGTTTTTACTATAGCAAATAACTTTTTCTTCTTTGACCTCTTAGCTGTTTGCTGCCAATGTGTCTATATGTGGGCGTGTACGTAACTTACCAGGTTTCTCTAACAGTGCTATGAAATGACATAATAAGTGAACTATGACCTCTACAGTAGAGTGCCAGTTCTAGCACCCCACCCCCCATTTGCTTTACCCATTTTGCCAGAACTTGAGAAATGCTCACCAAAGCTGATTCCACCATCTGTCCCTGCATGCACGAGTTGTTTGGGTCAAGTGCCTCTTACCTAGAGTAATACTAAATGCATTATTTTCAAGCTTGTCTTCGAGATTACCATACTTAATAGTTGCCTTTTTATATATATTTATGGAGCGTTTGCATTCTCAATAAAAATAGCATGCAAATGCCAGCCCAGTGGCGCAGAGGGTTGAGGCGCTGGTGCCTTACCTCGCTTCACACCGGCGACCTGGGTTCAGAAACTGACTTGGGCGCCGGAGTGTCGACGGGGGCAGGAGATGGATCGAGTGTCCAGAGGACTGCTCTCTTCTCCTGGGGTGGGCTGGGGGAAGGCGTCGCTCTGTAGCAGGCAGTGGAAACCCGGGGAAGCACAAATGCAGCGCAATTGGGGAAAAAGCAGGAGGCACAAAGAACATGGCACCTCCGCCCACCAGGATGACGGCCGCCTCAGATCAGTGCCTCTTCAGGACTTCGCTACAACTGGCCTGACCGCAGCAGCACCCAGATCCAATGCCTAGGCCGCTAGGCCACTTCTCCTTGGAAGAGGAGGACCCACCCAACGAAGGATAATGTCTGGTTACTCCAAGGTGGCTGCAGTATGCGGTTGGGAACAGCGGCGGAACTGAGAAATGGTGCAGGTCCTTTGGGGCAATTGGCCCGAAGGGGGGTAGGTGGGGAGAATTTAAAAAAATAGCATGCAAAATAAGTTAAAAATAAAACTCACTTCCATTATGGATCTGCATTAGGGTTGAAAAAGCATTGACAAACACATGAATTTACCATGGCATGCACCATTTCATAATTTTCATTTCATAATTTTATACAGGATAATATGTTTGGTTGACTAATGTGGCTAAGTAACCAGAAAGTTGAATTATTATGGAAGCTTTTTTTAAAATATTTGCCGGGGGATATTTAGTAAAACTTAAATATTTGCCCAGTGACATTTAGTAAAATTGTGAATTCTGAAGAAACCTTTTTTTGACAAAATATCAGTGTATGGATACATGGCATGTGAAATGAGCTGACTCAAAATACGCAGTTCATCTTCAAGTGGGAGGTGGCAGGACCATAGCTCATGAGTGACAGAGCCACAAGCGAGTTATGAAAGTCCTGCCCACTGATAAGTCATGTTGACTTGCCTGTTATGAGTCAGGCTATTATATATTGGGATGGCCACAGCTGGGAAGTGGCCATCCTAGGCTACACCATGTTCCAAAACGACAGGTCAGGTAGGAGGGGTTGTTTTATTTGTGAAAGACGGTATAAGAGCCACTGAGATACCGGGGCAACATGGGGACAAAGAAGGGCTGGAGGTGATATGGTTCAGGGGCTGTTATTCACTCGGGGTGGTGTACAGGCCTCCAGCACAGGGAGGGATTTACACAGAGCCCTGGAGAAGCCATTAGCAAAATGTCCAGCAAGGGTGAAATTTTGATCATGGGGAACTTCAGTGTGCCAGAATTAGATTGGGGCATTCTCGCTGCAGCTACATCAAGAGGCAGGGCCATCCCCAACTCCATAAAAGGGGCATTTTTCAGGCAGCTGGTTTTGGAACCTACTAGAGACAGGGCAGTGCTGGACCTCGTACTTACAAACAGAAACAGCATTGCTGATGTCACAGTGAGTTGTCCCCTGGGTACAAGGGATCACCATACTATGTGGTTTGGCATACAAATAGGACAGGGAAAAAACACACTAAGATGAGACTCCTAGACTTCAGGAGGGCACATTTTAAAGAAATGGGTAACTGCCTCAGAGAATGCCTCGGAGAGGGGGGAGGGCAGGGGAGGTAGAGGGGCAGAGTTGACTCAGAGGAGAAAAATTAAGGATGGTATCGCCCAAGCAACAGCTTGCTGTTTGAAGGAAGTTAACAAGGGAAAGAGGAGGAAGAGGCTGCTGTGGTTCTCTAGGGAGGTGGCAAAGGCAGTGAAGGAGAAGAAAACCACATTTAGAAAGTACAAGGAGACCCAGAAGGATGAAGACAGGGAGGTATAGCTGACAGAGCAGGTGGAGGCAGGAAGGAGGGTGAGGACAGCTAAAGAACTGACAGAGGAGAGGATAGCTAAGGAGGTCAAAAAAGGGGACAAGACCTTCTTCAGGTATGTGGGGGTGAGAGGAAGGCAAGGGGAGAGATAGAATCAGGAGGGCAGTGGGGACTACACAGAGAAAGAGATAGATGAAATACACTATATGATTACTTCTGCTTGGTCTTCATGATAGAGGGTGGTGGGGTGATGGACCAGCATCCTGCAGTAAGCGGGGAGAGTAGCCACAAGTCCATTCTCAGTGGAGAGGGTCTGGAGGTGATGAGGCCAGATTGGATTCATCCAAGGGTCCTAAAGGAACTGAGCAAGGTGCCAGACACCCCTCTGGCAGTGCTTTTAAGCACCTCACTGGAGATGGGGGAAGTTCCACAGGACTGGAGGAGAGCTGATGTGATCTGTTTGCACAAAAGCAGCAGTAAGGAGAATAGTAGCAACTACTGGTCAGTCACTCTTATCAGTGGTGGGGAAGTTAATGGAGACACTGCTGAAGGAAAGGTTCATGGAGGACCTGGAGGCAAAAGGGCTGCAGGACCACTACCAGCATGGTTTTACAGCAGGGAGGTCATGTCAAACTAATCTCAGATTTCTTTGTGTTATCAGGGAGGTGGAGAACAGTGGATGTGACCTATTTGGACTTCAGTAAGGCTTTTGACACTCTGTCACGAAGGAGGTTAATTAAGAAGCTAAGCAGCCTGGATACGCGGGAGAAAGTAACAAGCTGGGTATCAGATTGGTTAAGGGATAGGAGGCAAAGGGTAGTACTAAATGGTAGCTACTCTGGCGATAGGAGAGTGACTAGTGGGGTGCCATAGGGTTTGGTGCTAGGACCTGTCCTCTTCAGTATTTTCATAAGCGCCATTGTGCAGGAGCTTGAGGATAAGGTGTGTCTCTTTGCAGGTGATACAAAAATCTGCACCAGGGTTGACAGGAAGGGTCAGAGAAAATGCAAAGGGTCTAAGGAAACTAGAGGAGTGGTCTGGGGGTAGCAGCTGGGTTTCAGTGCCAAAAAGTGCAAGATTATTCACATAGAGTTGTGGAACCCATGGGCAATGTATAAGATGGGAAGAGTGGCACTTACAGTCACCAAGCAAGAATGAAACATAGATCATCATATCTGATGACCTCAGGGTAGCTGGGCAATGTGACAAAGCAGTAGGAAAGGCTAGCAGGATGCTGGGTGCATTGGGAGAGGAATTTCTAGCAGGAGGAATGAGGTGGTGCTGCCGTTGTATTAATCACTGGTGAGGCCCCACCTGGAGTACCATGTCCAGTTCTGGAGGCCGCACCTCTGCAAGGGCATTGAAAGGGTGGATGTGGTACAGAGGAGGGCAACTAAAATGGTGAAAAAGTTGCACGAGGTGCCATATGAGGAAAGGCTGCAGGAACTCAACATGTACTACCTAGAAGAGAAGAAAGCAAGAGGGGGCACGATTGAAACCTACAAGTACCGCACAGGAGTGAACATGGTGCAAGTAGAGGGTCTGTTGCAGAGAAAGGAAGGCACTAGAACAAGGGGGCATGCAGTGAAGCCAAGAGGGGGCATGATTGAAACCTACAAGTACCTCACAGGAGTGAACATGGTGCAAGTAGAGGGTCTGTTGCAGAGAAAGGAAAGCACTAGAACAAGGGGGCATGCAGTGAAGCCAAGAGGGGGAAGTTTAAGGGAGATGTGCAGAAATACTTCTTCATGGAAAGGGTGATGGATGTCTGAAACAGCCTGCCCGAGAAGTTAGTGGGGGCAAAGACTGGGGAGTTTCAAGCAGGTGTGGGAGATAGGTACAGGGCATATGAGGTAGAGGAGCGGGGGGGGTGATACCTGAGACCAGCTAAGGTCAGTAGTGCGGAATATGCAGGGACAAGGGGCAGACTGGTTGGGCCAAAGGTCCTTTTCTGCTGACAAAATCTGTGTTTCAGTATTCGATATATACAACAGTACTTTAGAAGTTAGAGCTTTGAAATCTGCAGTTTGAAGATTGTGCCTTTTTTTCTTTGATTTTAACAGCTGGCTTTAGTGTTTTACTGGGCATTGTGATGCCATTGTTGTGAAAGCTGGTCTCTGGTTCAGTATTCCTCTGTGATCACAGTAACCTTAAAAAATATCCATTGTATCAGCAGTAACAAAATATTTTTGATACGTGTGTGTGTATATACACACACATACATTATATACATAGATACAGTGCTTTGAGGTATTACTTGCTTAAAATGATGCCATCTTAAAATTAATTTTCTTTTGTCCTTTTCTCTCTGGTAGATCTGGGACATGACACCTGTTGTTGGCTGCAGTCTTGCTACAGGCTTTACTTCTCGCTGAGCCTCAACTCCTTGGATTATGCACCTTACATATAGTAGTACGCACTGAGTGGATGAAATTCTAGCCACGACTGTCTCCATGGAATCACTAGTTCTGTGATTGCCATTCTCCTTTTAGGACTGATCATTGCCTCCTTTTAATGAAGTTAGTTCATAGAAATGCTTCCAGCAAAATCCTAATACAGAAAATGCTAAAAAAAAAAAAACTAACACTTCACTACCCGCAGCATAACAGTAAACTAACGGAGCTTTTGTTAGGTTCCACAAATCTTAACAGTTTTCTGTGTACAGGGCAATTAATGTAAACTTGATTTTTTTAATGAAAGGAAATATGCAAATTATTGTACAGACCAGTGTACATCAAGAAAAGGTACACGCATGTGTAAAAAGAAATGTTAACTTTTAAAACAGAAAGCAGTTAAAACACTTAACGGGATACATTCACCTGCTTAAAAATACTCTTCCTTCACACCATTCATAGTCACTACTTTCTGAAAATATTTCAGCATAGGCCATTTACAGTAGACTGAGTTTAACTTTTATTTTTTCTGTTGGGGAGGGGGGTTGCCCATCTCTTACTCTGAGGGCCTATCTTTTATTTGCATGCTGTGCTCCAAATCTTGCAGTTGTCGCAGTTCTTTGTTTACATGCTGTTTTACCCATATTATTAACATAATGAAATAATATTACACTAAATTGCAGTAGATTTTAGTGGGTGCCTGTGATCCCGCCAGATTGCAGATTGTGCTGTAGGTGGGCAGTATTGCTGGATTTGACAGCCCAGTGTGTTTTCAGCTGAACATAGCAGCCCAATCCATCTTCTCATTTGTTCCAAGTAATGGTGTCTCTTAAACAAATGCTCTGATGGGTTCAGCCCAGTGGTGCTGTGGTAGTGGTACTGCCTGCCTCGATGGCGACCCAGGATCGGGAATGATCTTGGGTTGCTGGGGGGAGTAGAATAGAGCGTTCCCTGGACTGCTCACCTCCCTCTGGGAGTAGGAGTTGATGGGCTGCACTGCGTGACTGCCACAGGGTGGAAGCCTGATGGTACTACAGATCTGGAAGCAGCAAAAAAGGGGAGGGAGCTGCAGGACTTCTGCAGAGCATGCGTGAACCGATGTGCGTGCCCAGGCTATGGGGAGTGAGGGATCAGAAAATGGAAAAGGGGCTGGGGTGTGGCTTAATGAAGCCAGGCTCGCTTCTCTCCATCCCGAAGCACCACCTGACCACCGGATCTGGATTTTCTTGCCCTTTCAGCAGGGGGCAATCCATGGCGGTACTCCTGGTGGTTGGAGGAAGTAGGTGACAGTCGGAAGTGGTGGAAACCCAGCTGATAGGTTCTCATCCACCCCACAGCTGAACTTTTATGGCCAAACAAAAAAGATCTGAGTGACAGGCTTGGAAAACTTTGCAGGTGGGGAAAGGGTCTGGAAATTGCAGAAGCAAAACTTCCTGTAGGAATCTGCCCTTTTCTAGGAAAGAAAATAAATACATAGAAGTACAGAAGGTTATTTACATATAAGGTTATGTGCATAGTCATGTGTTATATGTACTGTATCAATAAAAAGATACTGTGGTAATATTTATGTGCTTTTTACATCCTGTCGGACAGGGGAATCATTAAAGGCTTAATGCAGATAGTTGCATTGACCAGACCCCAGCTCTGTAACGATCTCATCATTTTTTGTAGTCATTATTGTCCCCGTCTTCAGATGGATATCTGTATCTGAGATGGGGGAGTTAGGCAACAAGTTATTTATCGTACACGTTTGCAAAATGTCAGGGTTGCAGTGTGAGGTGAGAAGCTACCTATGTACTATTTTTGTTTTTTTTATTACAGACTTGATTTACTCTGCATAATGTTAAATAAAAAGCTCTTACATTAGTACTAGGATAGAATGGTTACATGAAGTACTGTGTCTTCTAGCAAATATTTTCAACAATAAAAATGTGATGGAAGGTTTTTCTAGCCTTGATGGGGGGAGATGTGCTGTTTGTATAACGTGCTCCGTGGAGTGTTCCAAAAAGAAGGCAATTAAATTCACATTTCAGTTCTTGTGGTGCTTGTTGCAGGCAACCACATTTATTTTGTTTCTGTTGAAAAATGTGTTGTTCCAAGGCACCTCAGGATTGGGCATTGAGCAGCTATTATTCTGTTGTATACTCCTTTCTGCTGATTTTTTTTTGGTTTCCTATTTTCAATAATGTATTTTATTAAATTTTTCAATAAATATTCCTACATACATAGTAAAATATGGTATTTTGTATTAGAAAAATGTGTAAAAGTAGCAAGCTAGCTAAAACTAGGTCCCAGTGGAAGTTAGCACAATAATATGGTTGTCTCCCACATTAGTGGCCTTCTGCATATTACTGACAGTGCTCACATTCATACAAGGTGTATGTCATAATATATAACCAACTCCCATGGGAAAATGGAGAATGTCAAGAATGAGTGGAACAGCTGTTGACTCCTAAATGACTGCACACAAAGGTTCTAAACTGCAAAACAAAAGATATATCCCAAGTCTCACTCTACCACTTAATCCAAGTTTTCCTGATTGTTTGCATTCATACCAAAGAATAAAAAAAACACCTGAACTACTTTATGTGACAGTGAACTGGTCTGCTTTCTAGAGGGGAAAGGACAGACTCAGGCCTAAGTAATGGTTCAGATAACTGGACCCCATCTGTTCCGATCAGATCTACATATTATACTAGTTAATAACATCATGAAAGAAAACTGACAAATTACAAAACATCTCCTGGTGATTTATAGAATTATTTTGCAGATATTGTTGCTGTGGTGGATCCTGTCTTCCCATTCTCTTTTCTTGCCATTCAGACTACTGAATACAGGAAAGAGGCTTACTGAAGGACACATCAGTACTGAAATAGGGTTTCTAGGGACATGGATATGTCGTTCATCCACACTTATTGGCAGGTTCCTTGCCGCTTTAAATCTTGCTGGAAGGTCTTCAAGCTGGCTCCTCCCACCCATCCGGGTGGTAAAACTCTTGGCTCTGCCCCATGACGCCAGATCTTCCTTACCGCTTGGAAGCTCAGGTTCCCTCCTTAGCGCTCTGCGTTTTCGACTGGTTCCTGAAAATTTCGGTCTTCGAAATCATTGGAAGTGTCTTTTTGAAACTTGATCTTTTCTTCTTCGCTCTGGCGATGGCTCCAGTCCTTTTCCGGCCCGAGAGGAGCACAGTTAGTTCACTCCAGGAGAGACTGCGCAATCCGTCGTTTTGCCTGGACTTGGATCACGATCCTCAGGCTTGCAATTTCTGTTCTGCCCTTTCGGTCAGCTCTCTGGAGGACCGCGCGGCCCGTTCGGGGCTTGGACATCTGGTAGTTTTTTCCGCTTCGGAGATTCCCTCGGACCAGCGGGTGTCCGCTTCAACTGTTTCTCAGCAGTTTGATCCTGCCGGGGAGGCGGTTCCCCCTCCCTCGGTTGCGGCGCTTATCCCGCTCTCCTTGGGTTCAACTCATGCAGCTTCGTTCAAGGAGCTTCGTCATTCTCTCTCCTCCAAGGGAGAGGGACCCTGGAGCCCTGCCGCTCGGCCTAAGGCTAAAGGGCCACAGGCGGGGTCTCTTCATCGGCGGGAGCGGGAACTCTCCCCCTCCCTCATCGGCCGATGCTCAACTTCGGTCAAGGATGCGGCTTCGGCCACTGGCCTCACGGTGTCCCCGTCAGGTCAGCCGGCCAGGTCCCCTATCAACGTTGTCGAGTCTCTCGACCCATCTTTTGGGTGGTCTTCTGATGCCGCCATCCCTCTGCCTCCGGCAGAGGCTGAGGTTCTGTCCGTTCCTTCGGGTCGACAGCCCTCAGTTCTTTCTTCCGAGCCGAGGGAGGAGCGGGCACGTCCCGCTCCTTCCCAGGCCCGCCCTCAGTCCACCCGAGGATTTGGGTCTTGGTCTCGGTCAACCTCTCGGTCTAGCCGCTCACGCCGATCTCGGTGGGGGCACCGAGTTAAATGGCTTTGCCGTTGTTCCTCGTCCCCCTCTTTGGATGAGGAGCGGTTTCGACGCCGTTGGCGTCGGTGTTACGAGGAACTTATGTGGCGACAGCAGTTGTTGTCCGGGGATCAATCGACCCCGATTCATTCTCCGGATAGCAAGCAGCCGCCGCTCGGTCGGCAGCCGTTCGAGTTAGTCGAGGACCCTCTCCAGGGCGGTTGCTTCGATCGACCCCTCGCTGCCCCTCGCCTTGCCGGTGGGGTTCAGGCCAGGCCATGACCTGTTCTTCAGGTCACTTCGGTCCCTCCTCCTGCCGCCCCGGTGACGAAAAGTGCCCCGGGCCCCTGCGGCGGCTTTTGCAGACCCTTCCGGGCCTGGGCCGACTCTGCTATGTTTCCTAGCAGGGAGGACCTGGGGTCTTCCCAGGAACATTCCGTAGACGACAGCCCATCGTCCTTGAGGGGTCTGCTTCAGCTCATTTCAGAATTCACTGGGATGCAGCTCGAGCCCATCTCCAAATGGGCACCTTACCCCCTTACGGAGATTCTGGACCGAGGGGGTTCTCCCTCAGAGGCCTTCCCGGTGGCTGAGGCTATTATGGGCCCAGCCCTGGAGCTATGGCGGCAGCCTTCTTCCTGCCCTGCGTGTTCAACCAGGGTGGCTCGGAGGTACCCTGTCCCTGTCAGTTCTCTGCCCGGTTTCTCAGAGCACCCCTCGGCTGAAGGGGTAGTCACCGACGACGTTTTCCAATGTCTTGGAAATGCTGGGGACGTGGATAGACCCCCTGACAAAGAGTCCAAAAGGATGGACTACGTCGGGCGCAAGGTTTACGCTGCATCCTCCCTAGGCCTCCGTCAGGCCAGCTCTGCGGCTCTTATGGCACACTGTTCCCACGCCCTTCTGGGCACCCTGGACGAGGTTCTGCCTCATCTCCCGGCCGATCTGCAGACCACGGTCCAGCGGGTATGGGACCAGGGTAGGGCGGTGGCAATACAACAGCTCCAGACGGCTCTGGATCTGGGTGACTCCTGTGCCAGATCGGTGGCGGCCGCAGTGGCCATGCACCGCAGGGCGTGGCTGAGGTTATCCTCTTTTTCCTTGGAAACCCAGCACGAGTTGGTGGACATCCCCTTCTTGGGGACTGACCTTTTCGGCCCTGGAGTAGAGGGTCATATCCAGGGGCCCGAGAAGTCCGATGCCACTCCGGACTCGGTCACTCTCGCCCAGAGGGTCAAGGGCAGCCGTCAGCCTTTGCATAAGCCCGTTTGCCCCCTGAGCCCTGCAGCTCAACCGGCCCAGCATAAGGGCCACAGGCATGCGCTGGGTGGCCTGTTGCCAGTCCAGCATCTTCCTCTAAAAGAAAGCAGGGAGGCAGGAAACCGAGGGCCCCCTCGGCTCCTTCCCCCTTCAAGCTTGCTCAGTGACGGGCCAAGGGGCACTGCCCCGGCCCCGTCATCCCAGCCCTGGTTTCCCCATGGGGGGACGGCTCTGCACCTCGTTCTGGAGGTATTTAAGGGTAGATCTTGTCGCAGGTTGTGAGCGGTTTCCCCTTTTGAGCCATTGCCCCATGGGGATCTTGGGTCCACTGCCTCTGTGTCGGTCGTTCCGACATGCCTGGCCCTCTAGTTAGAGGTGATCAGGAAGGCTGCGGACCCCCCTTCAACCCTGGGTTTGTGTCCAGGTATTCCTGGCCTCAAATGGATGGGGGCTCGTGCCCATTCTCCCACCCGCCTGGATGGTCTCTCTACTTCAGATATTCCATCCTCAGAACGTGGCGTGTGGCTGTTTCCTGAGTCTCCAGGATGTACCTACTCCTCGTTCTGTCCATTTCTTGGGAGGCTCCACCCCTTCTTAGCGGGGGATCTCCTTACGAGTTCCTAGCCAGGCTCTTCTTTTGCTCAGCAGTCTCTGTGGCACTGAAGGGTCCGGATGTAACCCCACCCGGAAGGCAGACTGGTCTCCCGTTTCAGGAGCCAAGTGGGAACTCGTGCCTTAGCAGTGAAGCTTCTTCGGGACTGAGCTCGACTCTTGAGTCCAAGCTCGGCTCCGGGCGGACAGGGCTGAGGTTCTTCCTCCCTTACCCAGTCGGGTTGGCCGGGTAATTCTGTCCTGCCAGGACCTGCTGCACCTCCTGGGCCTCAGGGCGGCCTTCCCCTAGTGGGAGGGGCCAGCTAGAGGTCACAGCGCTGCGTCCTTGGACCAGTTCGTGACTACAGCCCAGGAGTTAAGAGAACGTTCCCTTTGGACCGTTCCAACTTTGGCAGGAGAACATCCTGTTCGTTCACCCTGAGTTGGCGGTCTTCTCCGACCGATTGCTTCACGGATGGGTGGGGTGCCCATCCAGGGGAATACAGAGTGCTTCGCCTCTGGTCCTCTCGGAAGTCCCGATGCCCTTCCTGCTCGCTGGAGCACAGGCGGTCTGCTTAGCTTGCACTGCTCGCTCCGCTTGTACGGGGTCTAGTGGTCTAAGTCCAAGTAGGACAACACCACGACCATGTGCTACCTACCTCGACAAGTTCGGTCGATCCCCTTGTCTCGGTGCAAGGAGGTTCTCCGCATGGAATTTTTGCACAGTCGAGGGTTCCCAGCCATTTGATGGCAGGAGCCCCCAATTTCCTGGCTGCTGCCCTAAGCCGGGCATAGGCTGCGCCTCATGAGTGGTCTCCCCTGCCGGAGGTAGCACAGGATCTTCTCCCTCTTCCCTCCAGGGAGAATATGAGGCAGAGACTGTTTTTTTGCCCACCCCTCAGCAAGGCCTGCTGCAGGGGATGCCATCGGGGCCACGGACCCCGGGCCCCTCCATGCCTCTCCCCCATTTCCCTTGACCTACGGGCAAGGCGAGGAGGGACTTGGCGCAGGTGATGCTGGTAGCCCCAGACTGGATTGCCAGTTCTGGTATCCAGCTCTCCTCAGTCTCAGCCCCAGGCTCCCGAGGCGGCCTCTAGTCCGACCGGTCCTGTCTTCTTTTTTCAGGGAAGGTTATCCATCTGGACCTTCAATCTCTGCACCTGTAGGCCCGACCCCTGTGCGGCTGGGGGCCAAGCCTAGGGTCTTCGGCAAGGTCCTCGACCTTGAAGTGTCCTGCTAAGAAGTCGGCCAAGATGCTCGTCCTCTGGGAGAAGTTCTCCCTTTTGATGATGGGATAGGGCCGTGCCCTTCCCCGTCCCTAGGTGAGCATTCCGGACCATCTGCAGTCCATCCTTAAACCAGGGCTTCGGCCGACGACCCTCTAGGTGCTTCTGCAGGTCACCTCTGTCTTGCAGGCACGGGCCGGGAGGCAGTTGGTGGTGCGGAGAAGGTGATGTGGTACTTCTAGGCCTCGATCACGCCTCCCCTTTTTGGGGAGAGTATCCCCGTTTCTGTGGGATCCTTGCTGGTATGGGCTTAGCTCATGAGCAAGCCATCCGAACCTTTTGCACAGGTGCGAGTTTCCCCCACCTGTTGTGGAAGAACACCTTCTTGGGGCCACTTCGCCATCCGGAAGGTGGGGAGAGTTCCAGGCGCTCCTTTAATCTCCCTATCTGGTCTTCCACAGGGACTAGGTTGTCCTGCGCCCCACCCGAAGTCCTTCCGAAGGCGGTGGCAGAGTCTTCCCTTCGGGGGTATTGCCTCTGCCAGGGTTTATCCCCATTTACACCTCGGAGGCCCGTATACAGGTTCCACAGGAACCTGTTTAACGCTCACCTTCCTAGGGAGCGTAAAGCTAAAAGTTCGGGAGAGGTTCGCCAGCTGTTTATCATCTTTGCTGAAGCCGCATGTGGCAGATTTGCAGCCCAGTGGATGACGAGCGGGCGGGTCACCCCTGCATAGGTATCCACTATAGGCGGGCGGGCGGGCATGGAGCCTCCCAGAGGGATAAGCGCTCTTTTTTAACCGTCCTTCCACTGCGTCGGTGGCTGCTTCCGAGGATACTCCGGTCCAGGATATCCGCAGGGATTCTGCCCGGAAGCAGGCTTTACCGTTCCCCTTCCACATCGACCTTGGGTCACGCCGGGATGTTGGTCGGGTCCTCGGTTCTCCAGTCTTTCTACCTAAGTAGGGGTGTGCACCTTGCCTCCCTCCTCCCGGAGAACAGCTAGGAGTCTGCCAATAAGTGTGGATGAACAACATATCCATGTCCCTAGAAATACAGGTTACTCACCTGTAACAGGAGTTCTAGGAATGGTATATGTTGTTCATCCACACGACCCACCCGACCTCCCCGGCTTCGACGCACAACCTGGCTTCCAGTGGGCTAGATCTGGCGTCATGGGGCGGAGCCGAGAGTTTTACCACCTGGGTGGGTGGGAGGAGCCAGGTTGAAGACCTTCCAGCAAGATTTAAAGCGGCAAGGAACCTGCCAATAAGTGTGGATGAACAACATATACCATTCCTAGAACTCCTGTTACAGGTGAGTAACCTGTATTTCTGTTGCATTAAAGGACAGCCAGTGCAACTCTGAGGTTTCGGACCCTCTTCAGTAAGAAATGTTGTAGTATTCCCTGCTGAACTGGCTCTCTGTATCTCTGCCTATCCTGCTTCCTTGGCAGCAGACTGCCATTAACTGCTGAAAATTAATTGAGACAGTACGCTTTCTTGTACTCAATCACAGACTCAGATTTCCTTCAGGAAACTAGTCCCAACAGCGAACCAGAAAGCTTCTTTTGATATATTAATGAAGCTTCCAAATATTGAACTATTCAGCCATGAGTTGGCTAAGATGTTTGTGTGATATTTTGATACTCTACCTGGTGTTTGTTGTACAGTAATTTTAACCTGTCCTTAAAATGCTGAACTTAATAGTAGCCAAACTGTGGGACCAGAAACAACGCACTCAAAGCAGGACAGAACATCCAGTGATGCCATGGAGGTCTTGAAGTGTTGTGTTTGTAAAGTAAACAATTAGCTGCCATGAGAACAAGGGAGATGGTATAGTAAGAATAAACTCTCAATGTACAGCACTCCCACTCCTTTTTTTTTTCTTCACTGGACATGCAGTCCTGGTTTGAGTGTGCTGATCTTCTTCAAGGGTATCTCTTTCATCTGGCGACACCTATGGAACTTATAGCTGCAAGGCGCTAGGACCACATGGAAACCTTTGCAAGTAGTCCACCAGGGGCTGCCCACAAAGACAGCAGACGTTGGCTGCTACATAAACATGGGCAGCTCCTTCCCTCGTCTTCTCCTTTCCTGCCGTCAACCATACTCGTCAGACCACTGACGGAAATGCCACTGCAATCCCCACCACTCTATTTTTTTCCATATAGTAAAGCAATTCCTTTAATAAGTGATTTTCGATGACCTGTATGTTGTTGAAGGAACCATCAAAGCTGTTGTGGTATTGTGAATGCGGTGAGAAGATTTACACTGGCAATTCTCACGATGTCTACGTCTGTTGCCTCAGCCCAGACAACATGCAAGCCTTCCTGATCTGCAGGGATTTCAACACTGCCACCTGGCAATGCTAAAAAGGGGCACTAGAGTAACACCTGTTAAAACAGCAGGTAGCCTGCATGGAGAAGGAGCTTCTGTAAGAGAGCACTGCCGTGTTGCCGAACCACTCCTCCGGGTCCAGGTCTTCAAAATTCTGGGAGAAGTCATCCAGAAGCCATAAGCACGAGTACCAGGAGAAGGAAAATGAAAAGGAGAAAACCTTCCTGGTCGCCCCTCTGCATAGCAGGTGCGACTTCCACTGTGCCATTGACCACTTCGGTGGCAATGCCGCTCCCCCCCCCCAACCATCAACATAACTCCCAGGGCATGGCATTGGTGCTACCAGGCCTAGTGTTTCTGGTAAGTCACCATTGATGTCGGGTGGCCTTGCCTCCTTCCTCGACCTCTACCAGCACACCTGTCCACCACACAGGCACTGACGTCCAGGTAGTGCTATCATCCTTTATGGACATGCTTAGACACCTACTGCCTCCTCCTCCTGTTGCCAGGAGGCCAGTTGATAGGGCTTACTACTCAACCCCCTATGATGACACACACTAGGGTCGTGTCTCAGCTGCCTCCTCGAGCACCGCCGACTTTGCCGGCACGTTCCTTAATACCAGTCAACCAGGCCAACAATGATTTTGAATACAATCCTGATTTAATAATGCAGGATGAAGAGGAGGACTCTGAGGACTATGCTGAGAGTCCTTATGAGAGATGTACTAGTTCTACTGTGCACATCTACAGTGAGGACTAAGTGGTCTACACCCCAAGGTCCCCCCTCCCCAGAGGACCCAACTTTTCTCACCATGATGCAGCAATTACAGGCTGCCATGGGTTTTGATTTAGAGGAGCAGGATACCACCAAGAAAATGTAATAGATTTTTGGAGTTACCTGATGCCCCCCTTTTGGTACCACTTCTTCTCCCTGCTCTAAAGGATGCCACCTTTGCCACCTGGCATAGGCCAAATGTCATTCCAGCCATACCAAGGAAGGTAAACAAAATGTACATGGCTCCCTTGAGGAAACCCTTTTTTGCTAGTCAGCCTGAGGCAGACTGTGTGGTCATCAGTGCTGCCCATGATAGGTGAAAAGCACCAAAACACCTGAGCGCCCTCCCTCTTGATAAAGAATCCAGGATGTTGAATGTGCTAGGTAAGAGGACTTTTGCCTCAGCTACCCTGGCCCTTAGAATTATTGGTATCAGGCCCACATGGTCAAGTATCAGAATACTCTATGGAGAAAGGCCAAGGCAGCTACACAAGCTCTGCCATAGGTTACCCCCAAACAGGAACTCCTAAAGGCTTTCACAGCTGGGGCTGATGTAGGAAAGCACCTACTTTGCACAATCTATGATGTTTCCGATACCTTGGCCAGTCCCCCATTGGATTCCTCCTGCTCTTCTTCTGGGATCACACCATCGAATGCTTTGGCTTCAACTCCTCTCTCCATGCAGGCCTTTGCTCCTGTCTGTCCTCCCCATGGTGCAGAGTTCTCCCAACCTTGTTAGGGCTGCAGAGGAGCCATTGGCCTCCTGGTCGTCAGCTCCCATCCTGTGTCGTAACCTCTTGAACTGCGAGGTCCACAGGCTCTGGGCCCCACTGTCTCTACTGCAGTTGGTGGTTCATCTGAGTTGAGCTCTTTGCCCTCTTCATCAATGCCTCTGTCATTAGTGCTTCCTTACCCTGCCGTCGACCTCAATGCGGTTCTCACTTCTATAACCTCGGCTCTCATCCAACAGTTTGTTCCATGGCCTGGGCCTTCATCGCCCTTGCCATTGGGTGCTGCTTCAGTGTCAACTCCATTGACCTATCCACCCTCTAGAGAGCCATTGGTACTCTGGCCATCAGTCCCTGTTGCAGACCAGGCCAACATAAAGAAGGAATATCACCCTGTTCTCATCCTCCCTGATGAAGAGGAAGATGTTGAGGTTGACTCCTCTGACAGATCTACTGTCTTCTTCAGGAGTGAAGACTCGGTAAAAAAAAACAGAGGTTTCCTCCACAGAGGAGCCTCCTTCTTTAATATTATGAAACCGCTCTTCTCCACTATGGAGTTCCAGACTGAGGAGGAGGATACACGAGGAGGAGGAGGAACCTGGTGGATTTCTTGGAGATCCCAGAATCTCCACCCAAAGTTATTTCTCCTCTGCTTCCAGCACTGCTGGATGCTGCCAGTACTATCTGGTATAGGCCCAGTTTGGCACCTGCTATACCCAGAAAGGCTAATAAGCTTTACCAGGCACCCTTGTGACTGCCTTTTTATGCAGTGCCACCAGAAACCAACTCTGTGGTAATTAAGGCAGCCCATGACAGTTCTAGAGTACGCAAGCACCTTAGCCCCCCCAACCAGGAATTTCAAAGGATTGACCTCTGGGGCAAGAGGACTTTTAAATCAGCCACTCTGGGCCTTAGAATTGCCAGCTGCTTGGCTCGTATGATCAGGTACCAGAATACCCTCTGGAAGAAGGACAAGGCTGCTGCTCGGGCACTTCCTGAGGGTTCCCAGAGACAGGAGCTTCTCAAAATTCTCCAAGCCTCGGAAGACGTTAGTAAGCATCTCCTCAGAGCCACCCATGATACAGCTGATGCTACAGTCAAGGCAGCTGCCACCTGCATTTGCCTTAGAAGGCACTCCTGGCTTAGAGTCTCTGGCTTTGCTGGTAATGTCCACCAAAAGGTGTCGAATGCCCCTTTGTGTGTCACAGACTTTTTGATCCTGATGTGCAGGACAGTATTAATGACCTGCAAGTCTCTGACAGGGCTATTAGGTCTGTCCACTACCTTTATCATACCCGGCCTAGGAGCAGACCGAGGTCCTACTTTTGTAAGGTCTCTCACAAGTCTGGCTCCGGAACCAAGCTCCAGGGCAAGTTTTGCCTTGCCTGCCCCCCTCCTCCACCACTGATCCCTCTGCTAAGCATTCTAGGGGAGGAGGAGCAGCCCAAGTTGCTGGTTCCACCTCAGCCTGACTCCTTATCTGACCACCCCCCCTTCCAAGCTAGGAGGTGATCAGAGGTCAGTTCTCCCTCCATCTGTCCCAATGGAGGACCATTACCACTGACACTTGGATCCTGCAGATTATCAAACAGGGTCATGCTGTAGAGCTTCTAGAACAGCCTCCAGGTGTTCCACTGGTCCCCACCTCTTATCTGGACCACACGGTGGTGGTCCTAGAGGAGGGTTTCACTTTGCTGCGTAAAAGTGCCATCGAGACGGTGCCCAGGTGGCAAAGGAACAAGGGTTTTACTCCTGGTTTTTACTGGTATACAAAAGAACTGGGGACTTGAGGCCCATTCTAGACCTCAAGGAGCTGAATCTTTACATCCAGTACAGAAAGTTTCAGATGGTAACTCTACATGGCCACATTCCTCTGCTCAAGCAGGTCAACTGGCTATGCTCCCTGGACATGCAGAATGCCTATCTGCATATCATGGTTTGCACGCTGGCAGGGGATACCTATGTTTCCTCTCCCAGGGGGAGCATTACCAGTTCAGGGTGTTGCCATTTTTTTAACCAGGTATAGCACACTAAGCTGAAAGCTTTTTTACAGGAGCAACCTGGGAGCACAAGGAGGTTAAGTGACTTGCTCAGGGTCACGCAGTATGCAAGTGGAAGCTGTGGGATTCAAACCCAGGTCTGGTCTGCTGGATGTCACCAGGTTTGCAGCTCAGAGCCTTAGACCACTGTGCTATACTGCCTCCTCATTTGGCTTATCCTCTGCACCATGGGTATTTGCCAAGTGCTTAGCAGCTGTAGCAGCAGCTTTCCGATGTGAAAGCCTTTAACTGTTCACATGTTTGGACGACTGGTTACTGAAAGCCCAGTCCAGGGAGCTACTGTTGCTGACTCTGGAATGCATCCTGCAGTTGTTCCAGTCCTTGGGCATCACAGTCAATTTGCCCAAGTCTGTGCTGACCCCATCCCAGCAATTGCAGTACGTAGTGGCAGTTCTGGACTCTACTCGGGGCATGGCCTTCCTACCACAAGACAAGGCAGACTGCCTCATAGTGCAGGCCCAGGCTGTGGCTCAGTGACGGTATGTTCCAGCCAGGATGTTCTTGAGGCTTCTAGGCTTAATGGCTGCGGCTATTGTTACGGCCCCCTTGGCCAGGTTGCGTATGAGGAATCCACTGTGGACCCTCAGGGTCCAGTGCAATCAGTGCTCCAACGATCTGGATCAGCTGGTCCCTTGTCTTCTCTACCATACACAAGTTGCTTCAGTGGTGAATGGACCCAGATAATCTCTTAAAAGGGGTCCCCTTTTTTTATCCCTATCCCTCACTAAATCCTTACCACGGATACTTCAGGTCTGAGTTGGGGAGCACACCTAGGCCCTTATCAGACCCAAGGGCTCTGGTCCTAGTGGGAGACCCACCTCCACATAAATGTTCTGGAAATGCGGGCAGTTCTGTATGCCTTACAGGCCTTCCAGAACCATCTCTCTTCAGGCCCACTGTTGGTGCAGTGAAACAACCTTGGTGTGGTGTATTACATCAACAAGCAAGGGGGGACCCATTCCTACTCCCTGTGCTGGGAGGTTGATGAGGGTCTTGTACTGGACTGTAGATCATGGTCTAGAACTATCAGACGTCCATGTGCCAGGTGTCCGAAATGCCTTGGTGAACAGCCTTAGTTGGGCACAGTACAGAATGCACGAGTTTGACAGGTGGGGTCATCCAGAGTTAGACCATTTTGTATCCCCATTCAACACAAAACTGCCATGTTTTCGCTCACTAGATCCAGGGCTTGGAGTTTTCTGGCGAGATGCGTTGTTCCTCTCCTGGAAAGGAAGATTTCTTTACACCTTCCCACCCTTTCCTCTGATTCAGAAGGTGCTCATCAAGCTACAGATAGAGGGTGGCACCCTAATTCCAGTTGCTCCATTCTGGCATCATCAGATATGATTCCCATTACTTCAACAGTTGGCTGAGGAACCTCTGACACCCTTGTCCCTTTGTAGGGACCTGTTGACACAGGCTCAGAGGACCCTGGTCCATCCAGATCTCAAGTCCCTCCAACTGCACATCTGGCTCCTGAAGATGTAGCCATTGCTTGCTTTGGTATCTCCCAGATAGTAGCTGATGTTCTGGTGGCTGCCAGGAAACCCTCCACCAGAGCCACTTACTCGATGAAGTGGAAGTGCTTTGCTATAGGGCTGCTTCCTATCTGGACTCTTTCACTTGTCTGGTCAACCAAATTCTAGAGTATTTCCTTTCCTTATGGGATGCAGGGCTCCGATATGCCTCTGTTAAGGTGTACCTGTCTGCTATTTCAGCCTTTCATGTGCCTATGATGGCCATACTGTGGCCCAATTGGATGTAGCCCATACTTTTCTGAGAGGCATTGTCCACTTGAAGTCTGCTATCCATAATCCGGTCCTGGCTTGGGACCTCAGTTTTGTGCTCAAGAAGCTGACCCTGCCTCCTGTTGAGCCAGCTGTGCTCGAAGTATTTTAGAACTAGAGGCTCTCATGTTTGAGCAGTCTTATTTGATTTTTCACAAAGACAGGGTCTCTTTGCATACCAGTCCTAAGTTTCTTCCTAAGGTGGTGTCTGTTTACTCCAGATCAATCTATCCACATGCCTGTTTATTTTCCTGAGCATGCCAATCCAGGGGAAGCATTGTTCCAAACTTTGGATGTGCATAGAATTTTCAGGTACTGTGTGTTATTTATTTCAATTTTAGTAACCGGTCCACTGAGACAATTACAGGCCCTTTTTCAGGGTCAACCTGGGGCTGACAACAGAGGTAACATACAGTGCAATACAACAGCTTGGGGGAGACAAGATTACAGAAGTAGAAACATACATACAAGAGTCGATTAAAATATATCAAAGTACATACAAAATGTGTCACTATACACTATATAACAAAACTATTTACAAACTTTGGTATGTACAGAATATAATTTTGCTATATACAGAATAGGATACAGTATCGAGGGAGTGCTGTTATCAGGATCAGAATGTAGGTATGCAGGGATAGGCAAGGGAGGGGGAAAAGAGATTGGCAGACAGTACAGATGGGCAGCTAGTGAGGGTGATGGAAGGGGCAAGGAAAGGGGATAGGGTAGGGTATAGCAAAAGAGTAAGAGGGGAAGGAGAATTAATGGAAGCAATTACATAACACAGTGGTGGAGAGAGTGGCTAATATGGAGATTTGGAATGAGGGAAGGGTGGTACAGGGAGTTCCAGTCAGAAACAGCTGCAAAGGAGAAGGACCAGTGAGCTGCAGATTGGGCCTTATGAGAAGGGGAGAGAGGCTGATCTATGGTTTTGTGGGGCTTGTCTAAGATGAATAATCTCTCTAAGGCAAGGAGGGGTGAAATTGTGGACAAGATTATAAATTAAGCTCAGGGTTGAATACTGCAGTTTTGATTCATAAGGCAGCCAACCCAAGGAGGAGAGGACATCACAGTGGTGGTGCCTATCATTTACCCCTAGGGTGAATCTACCCACTCTATGATATGCCTGAGCAAGGAGTGACATGGTAGAAGTAGAGGAAGTAAGCAGTAAAGGAGCTCCATAAGTAAGTAGAGAGGAGGAAGTGATGTTGAGGCATGAGGCAGCCGTGAGAAAAGGACAGAGGAGACCCAACTTTTGATTCAGTACTAAGGACTTCAGAATGTCCTTTCAGTTTGTTTCACCCCTGGCAAAGAGGACGCTCCTGTATCTAAACAGTGCTTGTCCAAATGGTTGGCCAACTGTATTCCTTTTTGTTACAGGAAGTACAGTAAGGAACTTCCTGGTGTGGTTTATGGCCATTCAGCCAGAGGCACAGCCACTTTTGTGGCCTGTTTCAGGAACATGCCAGCTGAGGAAATTTGTGCTGCCGCTACTTGGAATACTGTCTACACCAAGCACTACTGCCTTGAACACTGCCTCCAGAAGAACAGCAGGCTTTGGCCTAGCTGTGCTTCAGGGCCTTCTTTCTTAGGATTCTAGCTTCTTGCCACCCAGACTGTTTTTTCACTTACTACTGCTTGGGACTCATTTTGTAGATGTGACCTGATGACAGATATCCTCGAAGAAGATAAAACAGTTACATAAGAATTTACTTTATCAGTAGATTTTCGCGGGAATCTCTGTTATCAGGTGATGCCATCCCTCACTCTGTCCCCCTTTCTCTCTCTCCAGCTCAGCTATCCTATTGCTCCAGTCTTTTTGCTAGCTGAGCACCTTCTCTCTCTCTCTCTCCCCCCCCTCGGTTCCCTGGTGGGACTCCTGTCTCATATGACCTTCAGCTAGGGAAACAAATGAGGACTGAGTGGAGCCGCCCATGCTTATATATGGCTGTGATGTCAGAGCCTGAAGGCGGCATGGGCAGCCCCTGCTAGACTGCTGTAGAAATGCTTTCCGTGGGATCCTAGCGCCTGATGGCTAAGTTCCATAGGTGTGACCTGATGACAGAAATTCCCTTAAAGATCTACTGATCTTACTTCAAGAGGGCTCTTGCAGTAGGTAAAAATCTTGAGGACTGTGCCCGCTGGCATCAGGACCACATGGAAACTTTAGCTAGCAGTGTCTGGCGGGGGACCACCCACCTGATTTCACATGACCGACATCAGTATGACACTATATAGTGGGCAGTCCCCACGCCCACCTTCCAGTTCTTTCCCGTTGTCAACCTGTGCACGTCTGACATCGCGGATTCCTTGCTTCAGTTCAGTCGTCATTTCTTGGATAAGTATCTGTTTTTTTTTTTCTTTTCTTAATTCAAAACTTAATTTCTGTATATGTCTTCTCCCTCTTTCATCGAGTCACATAAAAATAAGTTTGATTCCTGTGGTACGCAGCTCCCGCCATAAGGACTCTCACACTCTGTGCCTCTTCTGCCTAGTCCCGGAGCACAAGACCGAGAATTGTGAAGCATGCCTAAGCTTCAACAAGGCCACATGGAAGGGCTGCCAGCAGCCCCTTGAGACCTACTTGATAAAAAAGATGGCCGCCATGGAAAAGGAGCTGCAGAAGCTGAGGACTGCTTGATCATCTCCTACTGACTCAAGAAGAAGAGGGACAAGGAGAAGCACCAGAAACAGGATCGGTCTCCCTCTCACCCTCAGCCACCCTCTAGGCTCCTCGGGTGACCAACAACCCTCATCCTCTGAGAAGACCCCTGCTGCCGTCAAGTCTGCCCCACCTTCCCTGGAGCAGCCCTTGCCCCCCCGCTGCCACCGCTGATCTCAGTGGCTGTGGGCGTCTTGGCCAAGGCCTCTGCCACTCTTAGACCCATTTCTTCCAAGGGGTCTAAACAGCCAGGCAGGGCTGATAAGTCGCTCGTTGGATGTTCCAATGAGTGCCCAGCCCGGAACATAAGACAGGCACCAGAGACTCCGGTGCCCCCACAACCACGGTTGATAAGCCAGTTGTTGGGTCCTCCAGCGACCACTCAATCAAAACGCTCACGTCGTGTCCCGACGTCCTGCCAGATGTGAGCCAGCTGCTGGTCCTAGCACAGCCTTCCCCGGTTGGGTCCCCCTACCAGGATACCCCTTCCTCTCCTTTTAGGGAGCTTCCTCCGCCCTTCCCAGATCAGAGGGAGCTGGGGGATGGGGTTCGTCCATCAGGTGACATCGCTGTCCGGTCGCCTCCAGAACTTCACATCAGTCACTTTGGGCAGCCTTCCAGACCCCTTCCCTCCAGTTCTTCTGGCAGAGCCGTCGGTGCCAACACCGGGCTTTCCACCTGCCTGTCCCGTGCCTGACACTGTCCTTCTGGGTCCTTCTGGGCTGAGTTCTAGGCCCTGTCAGGGTCCCCCATCTGGTCCTACAGCACCCCTGTAAGAGCCTTCATTGGGCTACTCCCCACCGAGTTATCCGGCACCACTTTATGCACCCGGTTACCCTCGGACAGGCTACCTGACGTCAGGCTTTATGACGCCGGGGTATGCACCGGCTTACTTCCTGCCAGGTTTTCTGATGCACGGGTATCATACATCAGGGTACCCGACACTGGGATTCACTCTGGGGTTTTCTCCCATCTACCAGCCCTCTGTGCCTCCTTCTAAATCTCCGGCAGATTGCCGGACTATCCTCCAGTCCTGGTGGATGGAAACCAAGTCGCTGCTCATCTCAGAGCTAGACAGCCATCATGCTGCATGGGCAGTACCCTGGTTTCCCCAGATCAGACCCCCAGGAACCATGCCAGTCTTCATCAGGCCTGACGAAAGGGCCTTCCAAGGGGCTGACGGACAGTATCCCTCTTAAGACCTCAAAAGGCCTCTTGCCCTGACATCAGGTCACCGGAATCCTCAGATTCAGACTCAAATCCAGGCCCTCCTCCTCGGTTTCGAGCTGTGAGACTCCCCCTCCAGAAAAGCCCATGCCCAAGGAGTCCCCAAAATCACCTCCAGAGGACCCCTCATTCACAGACCTTTTGAAAAAGATTGCAGAGGTCTACAAATGGAAAGCTGAAGCCCAAGACCCCAAGCGTCAGAAACTAGTGGAACACCTGAATTTTCAGGAGGCCACTCCTGTCCTGACGCCCCCATGGTTAGAGCCTCATGAGGACTTGGCTTCTACCATTTGGATGCTGCCTTCCTCTATCCCAGCAGTGGCAAAGAAGGCAGACAGAACATACAGGGCACGAGAGGGTAAGGTCCACCTCAGCATCCACCCTAGGACAGACTCAGTGGTTATTATGGTGGCTAATGACAGGTCCACCAAACCAAAGCACATGAGCACCTCCCCTCCAGATGAATCGAGGCACCTGGATCAATTCGAGAGGAAATTCTGTTCTTCCTCCACACTGGCCATGCGTACCCTCACTTATGTGGCACACATGTTGGTGTACCAGAAATCTCTCTTTCATCAATTGGAGCCTGTCATTGAGGCCATGCCAGACTCCAAGTCCAAGACCATCCAGGCTGACACCATCAGGTCTGCTAAGGTCGACTGTCATCACTCTTTAAGGGCGACATATGATGGTGAACTCCTCGGCCAGGGGCACCACTATGGCTGTTTGCCTCAGAAGGTATTCCTGGTTAAGGATGTCAGGTTTGGCACCTGATGTCCAGGTAGCCATCCAGGATGCCCCCTTCTGGGGTTCTGTCCTCTTTTCGCGGGGACGCTCAGGACATAATCGCCAGCCTTCAGGATAAGGGCAAGGCTTTACGGTCGGTCTATACAAAGTACCAGCCCAGATTTAAAGCCAAGCAGCCTTTTCATCATCAGATCAAGCGTCAGATGAAACAGCAACAGACAGCCAGACGTCATACCAAATGTCGGGCCCCTTCAGTCACAGCCACCCCTCCAGCCAAAGCTCAGAGAATCTCAGGGGTGGTCATCCCCAACCCTCCCTCTGCCTCCTGACTCCCCCCGCCTTTTCCATCGGGGGAGCTGGTGGGTATAGATTCACCAGTCAGCCGTTGGGGTGGGAGGCAGTCACCACAGATTCATGGGTCCTTTAGCTGGTGGCTCAAGGCCATATATTGGAACTTCTACAGAGACCCCCAAACAAGCCCCCAGGGGTATCTCATTATCCAAAGATGCACATCCCCCTCATAAGGGAGGAAATCAAGGCTCTTCTGTGAAAAGAAGCCATAGAGCCCGTCCCAGTAAACCAGGTAGAAAGGGGTTCTACTCCCACGCCTTCCTGGTTCCAAAGAAGACGTGAGATTTGTATCCATTTCTGGACCTCAGCATTCCAAACCTGTATATTGAGTACAAACTGTTTCATATGCTGATTCTTCCAGGTCTGCTGCCCCTCCTGCACAAGGGACAGTGGCACTGTGTCCTGGACATGCAGGATGCCTACCTGCATATCCCGTTTTTTCTGGCCCACCGTCACTACCTCAGGTTCTCCTTTCAAGGGGAACATCAGTACAAGGCCCTCCCCTTTGGCCTGTCCTCAGAACCCTAGGTTTTTACCAAGTGCCTTGTGGTAGTGGTGGTGGCCCTGAGACACCAGGGCCACTGTGTGTTCCCCTACCTTGATGACTGGCTTCTGTTAGCCCCATCAAGGAAACAGCTGGAGCTTTCCCTTTCAGCTACCCTGGCCCTTTTTGTGCAAATGGGGATTATGGTCAACTTCCCCAAGTCCCAACTTGTCCCCTCCTAGCGTCAAGTAGTTGTGGAGGCTAGAAAGCCTTCCATGAGGATGACCTATGCTATGAAATGGAAGTGTTTCTCCATTTGGGCCACTTCAAAGTGCCGGGACCTTTTCTCATGCCCTGTTTCTAAGGTCATGGCATATGTGCTGCATCTCTCTGACCTGGGTCTGAGGTACTCTTCCCTGAATGTTCGCTTGTCTGCTATCTCTGCTTAACACATCTTGGTGGAGGGCAAAGCTGTGGCTCAGCTGGAGGTCTCCAAAACTTTTCTGAAAGGGATCCTTCGCCTGAAACCCCCAGAGTGCAGTCCTGGCCCACCTTGGGATCTGAATTTTATTTTAGAAAAACTTACCCTGCCTCCTTTTGAACCAGCTAGTAGTTGCGATATGCGCTATTTGTCTTGGGAAGCACTCTTTTTAGTTGCCCTTACTTCAGCTCAAAGGATTTCCGAGCTTCAGGTCCTGATGTGTAAGGAACCCTATTTGATTTTTCACAGAGACGGGGTGGCTTTGTGTACCAATCAACAGTTTTTGCCAAAAGTGGTTTCTGAGTACATGTTGAATCAGTCTATTCAACTGCCGGTGTATTACCCGGAGTATTCCAGTCAGGGGGAGGCAATTCTGCATACTTCGGATTTTCACAGAATTTTGCGTTACTACATCGTCTGTCCAAAAATCGGATCAGCTTTTTGTTTCTTTTGCACCCAAACAGGAGGGTGCAGCAGTTTCCAAACAGTGCTTATCCAAGTGGTTGGCAAACTGTATTGTGTTCTGTTACCAGAAGTATGGTAAGACCATCTCAGGGGAGGTTAAGGGGCATTCTACTAGAGGCATGGCTGCTTCTACTGCTTGTTTCAGGAATGTGTCCGCTGCTGACACTTGCACGATGGCCACTTGAAGTTCCATCCACACTTTCACCAAGCATTACAGTCTGGACATTGCCTCTAGGCGCAGGGCTGGCTTTGGACTAGCTGTTCTCCAGGGCCTTCTGTCCTAATTTCTCTGCCTCTCTGCAGACCTTTCCTGCCTCCTGTGTTTCAGTTCCTTCTGATTCACACTGCTAGGGACTCAGTCCTCAAGGTTATTACCTACTGTAAGAGCCCACTTGAAGTATGGTTATGCAAGAACTTAACCATAACAGTGGATCTTCGAGAAAAGCTCTTGCAGTATGTAACCTTTTTCTCACCCTGCTTCCCCCAGCTTCTGCTGCTCTTCCCCTATGAGCTTATTTTGGCTCCAGGAGCCTCTTTTCCAATCTCCTGTCACTCTGTTCAGAGGTCTCCGGAGGGAGAACTGGAAGGCGGGCAGGGGGACTACCCACTATATAGTGCCATGCTGATGTCGGTCACATGACATTAGGTGGGCAGTCCCCTGCCAGACACTGCTAGCTAAAGTTTCCATGTGGTCCTGAAGCTAGGGGGCACAGTCCTCAAGGTTATTACCTACTACAAGAGCCTCTCTCAAAGGTCTGCTGTTCTGGTAAGTTATTATGTAACTGTACTTTACTGTAAGTTCTTATGTAACTGTTCTGTTCTACTCTCATGACTTCCTAGTCCCAAAATGGACAGGGGACCTGCAGCCTATTCTGGATGTCAGAGACCTGAACTTTTTCATAGAGTACAAAAAGTTCAGAATGGTCATCCTGCAAGACCTGCTCCTGCTCCTGCTTCTGCAAGCAGGGGATTGGATCTGTTCCTTTGATAATGAAGGTTGCTTTCCTTCATATCAAAATGCGCAAACCTCACAAAATATTTGAGGTTACTGTTTTGGGGCAATGCTATCAGTTCAGAGTATTGCCGTTTGGCTTGTCCTCTGCACCACAGGTATTTATCAAATGCTTGGCAGTGGTGGCAGTAGCCCTTTGCAGGGAAGGCCTCTGTATTTCCTCACTTGGACGACTGGCTATTGAAAGCCCACTCCAAGGAGCAGCTCCTGCACACCCTAGCTCAAATGAGGCAGATGTTCGATGCTCTGGGTTACTGTCAGTGTACTCAAGTCTGTCTTGACACCTTGTCAGAATCTGCAGTAAACAGGAGCAGTCTTAGACCCAGCTCAAGGCTTAGTCTTCCTGCCTCTGGGCAGGGCCAAATGTCTGGCCAGACCCACCTAGTACATGACAACTGGTATGTCTTAACCGGGACATTCCTTCAGCTTCTGGGCTTTATGGCAACAGCCATTGTCACAGTACCTTTGGCTAGACTGCACATGAGGATCCCACAGTGGAACCTAAGAGTCCTACGGGACCAGCTCACAGATGATCTAGAACAAAAGGTACTAGTAACCTCTCCTGTACTCAGAGTGCTTAAGTGGTGTATGGAACCCAACAACCTGTTAAAGCATGTTTCCTTCCTGATCCCCTCCTCTTACCAGATTTTAACAACAGAAACCTCAGGGATGGGTTGGGGTGCACACATAGGGCCCCGTCAGATGCAATGTACATGGAACCACAGTGGAGAGCACCTTGAACATAAATGTTCTAGAAATGTGAGCTGTCTTGTATGGGCTGCAAGCCTTTCAGGCTCTCCTGTCCCCAGGTCCTCTGTTAGTACAGATGAACATCAGTGTGATGCATTACATCAACAAGCAAGGGGGAATTTACTCATACCCCCCTGTGCAGGGAAGTGAAGAGAGTTTAGTATTGGGCTCTGCAACACAGTCTGGGACTGTCAGCAATACATATTCCAGGCACCCAAAACATCTTGGCAGACAGGCTAAGCAGGTCACAGTCTAGGATGCATGAGTGGGAACTGTCGATCTCTGTAGTAGAAGACCTGTCCGACAGATGCAGTCATCCATGGTTGAACCTTTTTGCATCCCCACACAATGCAAAACTGCTACTTTTCTGCTTGCTCGCGCCAGGGCCTGCAGTTTTCTGGCAAGACATGTTGTCCCTCTCTTGGAAGGGGAGGTTCCTGTGCACCTTTACTTCCTTCCTTCCTTCTAATTCAGAAAGTGCTAATCAACCTCCATATGGAGGGGGAAACTCTGATCCTCATTGCTCCCCTATGGCCTCATCAGCTCTGGTTCCCCCTACTGCAACAGTTGGCAGTGGAACCACCAGTGCCTCTACCCTTATTTAAGAGCCTATTGTCACAGGAATGGGAACCCCGGTCCATCCGCACCTCAGATTCCTTCATCTTCTTGCATGGCTCCTGAAAACATAGCCATTGCAAGGTTTGGAGTTTCCCAAAAGGTGGTTGACAGAAAACCTACCAAATCCACAATTCCATGAAATGGAAGCAGTTTGCTGTATGGGCTGCTTCTTATCACTTGGATCCATTTACCTGTCCAGTTAACTGGGTCTGAGAGTACCTTCTGTCCTTATCGGATGCAGTGCCCTTGGCTACCATTTCAGTTTTCTTTGTGCCTATTGATGTCTGTAGTTGAAACCTCCTATCTGCAGTCCAGCCCCAGTTTGGGACCTGAACTTTGTGTTGGAAAAGTTCACTCTGGCTCCTTTTGAGCCAGCTGTGACTTGTGATTTACACGTTCTTTCTTTGAATGTGTTATTTTTAGTTGCAGTTACTTCTGCTTGATTGATTTCAGAGCTACAGGCTCTAATGTGTGAGCCTACTTATTTGATTTCCCAGAAAGGCAGGGTGTCTTTACATACTAATCCTAAGTTTTTACCAAAGGTGGCGTTTGAGTTTACTTTAAATCAAATCACCCACCTGCCAGTTTATTTTACCAAGCATGCCAATCTAGGGGAAGTATTGCTTCATACCCTAGCTGTATACAGAATACTTGGGTACTACATACACCTCACAAAGGACTGCAGAATGTCCTCTCAGCTTTTTATTTCATTCACCCCTCAGAAAGAGGGTGCCCCAGTTTCTAAACTGTGCCTGTCCAAATGGTTAGCAAACTGTATTACTTTCTGTTAACATTAGTAAGAATAAAAGGTGGAGGGCTATATGTGGAAGAGGACCAGAAGAAAGCAAATATACTGAACAAGTACTTTTGTTGTGTATTTACAAAGGAAGGGGTCGGTGACATGCCACAGATAGGAGAAAATGGCATAATGGAAGGGAAGTGGACACTAGCCCATTTACAGAGGAGAGTCCTCAAAGAACTAAAACAGCTGAAGATAGATAATGCAATGGGGCCAGACAGGGTTCACCGTAGGGTACTGAGGGAATTAAGTAAGGAGATTGCTGCACCTCTGAGGGCTCTTTGCAACCTGTCACTAAACACGGGGGTAGTGCTGGAGGAAAGTGGATATGGTACCGCTTCACAAAAGTGGGAATTGGAAGGATGCAGGGAACTATAGACTGGTAAGCCTGACTTTGGTGGAGAGCAAAGTTATGGAAACATTGCTGAAAGAAAGGATTGTGGAATATATTGTGGCCAGTGGATTGCAGGATCCAAGGCAGCATGGGTTCACAAGGGGAAGATCTTGCCAGACAAACCTATATTGATTTCTTCAACTGGGTGACCATGGAACTGGATCAGGGAGGGGCGTTGGATGTGGCCTACTTAGATTTCAGTAAGGCCTTCAACACTGTCCCACACAGATATTTGGTAAACAAGCTGGGCAGCCTGGGAGTGGATTCAAGGTAGTAAAATGGGTACAAAGTTGGCTGAGTAACAGAAGCTAGAGGGTGGTGGTAAATGGGGTTCACTAGGAAGAAGGCACAATGACCAGTGGGGTGCCACAGAGGTCAGTTTTGGGATGAGTCCTTTTCAGTGTCTTCATTAGTGACATCACAGAAAGGCTGGAAGAGAATATATGTCTGTTCGCAAACAATACAAAAATCTGCAACAGAGTGGACACACTGGGGTGGGGGGCTGGTTAGAAAACATGAATGAGGACCTGAAAAACCTGGAGGAATGTCAAGGGTATGGCAACCAGGATTCAATGCCAAAAAGTGCAAAATTATGCACATGGGGCACAGGAACCCAGGGACAACATATCAATAGGGAGGGAAGGAGGTGTCAGCAACAAAGCAGGAAAGGGACTGGGGGTCATCATATTTGATTACCTAAAGGTAGCAAATCAGTGTGATGTGTGATAAGGCAGTAGGAAGGGCTAGTAGAATGCTGGGGTGCATATGGAGGGGTATCACCAGTAGAGAGAGATGGTGGTACCCCTGTATAGATCAATGGTGAGGCCACACCTGGAGTACTGTGTCCAGTTCTGGAGGCCCCATCTCAGGAAAGACATAGATCGAGTGGAGGTGGTACAAAGAAGGGCAACCAAAATCGTGCAGGGACAGCATCAGAAGCCCTACGAGGAAAGACTGAAGGATTTAAATATGTACTGTAGAGGATAGAAGGGAAAGGGGAGATATGATAGAAACATTCTTATACCACAAGGGTATTAATAAGGTGCAGAAGGGTAGCATTTTACATAGAAAAAGATGTTCAGGGACAAGGGGGAATGATTTGAAACTGGAAGGGGAGGCTCAGAGGGGATGCGAGGAAGTACTTCTTCATGGAAAGGGTGATGGACATCTGGAACAAACTCCCAGCAGAGGTGGTGGGTACCAAAATGGTAACAGGATTCAAGCATGCATGGGATAGATGCAAGGGAAGATTAATATCAAGGGGGGGGAGGAGTAAGGACGGTGATCGAGTAGGGTCTGCTGTAACACAGGAGGTAGAGAATTTTAGGGCAGACTGGGTGGACAAAGGTTTCCTTTTCTGCCGACAACTTCTGTGTTTCTATTATAGGAAGTACGGTAAGGAACTTCCTGGGATTGTCTGTGGTCATACCACTAGAGGCCCATGGCCACATCTGTCACCTGTTTCAAAAACTGCAGAAATCTCTGCCACTGCCACCTGAAGTACTGTGCACGCTTTAACTAAATACTGCAGTCTGGACATTGCCTCTTGAAAAATAGCTGGCTTTGGCCTAGTTGTGCTTCAGGGCCTGCTTTCTTAGGCCTGTAGCTTCCAGCCACCCAGACTGTTTATGGTCAAGTACTGGTTTGTAGTCATTCCATAGGTGTGGCGTGATGAAAGAGATATCCTTGAAGATAGAACAGTTACGTACTCACTGTAACAGTAGATCCTCAAAAGAATCTCTTTCGTCAGGCCATGCTGTCTCACCCTCCTTCCCTGTACTGTATCCTGAGACTCTAGTGAGGTCCACTGAGCACGCTTTCCGGCAGGGAACTGAGATGGGAAGGGCTGCTGACATTTATGTAGCAGCCGTCTTACGTCATCATGGTGAACTGCTTGCAAAAGTTTCCATATGGTCCTAGCTCCGGGCAGCTATAAGTTTCATAGGTATAGTCTGATGAGGGATTCTCTCAAAAGTCTACTGTTATGGTGAGTATCTAACTGTTCTTTCCTGGTTCTTTTGTGTGATTAAGCCCATAGCACTCACTTAAAGGGACACTGTCAGCCTTTTGGAGTGCTGTTTGGTCATATATTTGTGGTAATGTGTGACTGCCTTTTGCAACAGAACTAGAAAAGAAACTGTTTTGACTGCCCCAGTATGTAAGCTAATGTGTTTTTGTAAGTTTTACACTCCATTGTTCTTACAAAGCTCGGGGTGAGCAGGCTGCCAGATATCAGCCATCTGAAGCATCTCGAGCCTGTGAATGCACGTCTGTAATGGCTAGGTTATGATGAAAATCATGCATGAACAATTTTGCATTTTTCTGGGTGATATGAACCAAGGCTACTATCCAAAGGAGTGTGAGTCTCTGAACAAGAAGATACCTTTCAGAAATGAAATGAGCACTGGACATACAAAAACAGCAAGTTGAAAAATGGAGCCAAGATCCCAAGCAGGCACATCAGCGGGAGTGCTAACGCTCATGCTCAGGATCTCAGCTCCATTTTTCATACTTTTTTTTGCACTTCCAGTGGTCGTTTTAATTTCAGAGAGGTGTCTTTTTGTTCAGAATCTCACGCTTCAGTGGATAGTAGCCTTGGTTCATATCATCCTGGATAATGTAAAATCATTCATACACAAGTTTGGTATCATGAGGGTGCCATTATAGACCTACATTCACAAAACTGAGATGCTCCAAGTGGCTGAAGTTTAACGGCCTGTTCAACCTGAGCTTAACAACAAATGGGTGAAAAAGGTACAACACACGTTGTTTTACTCATCAGGGAAGTCAAAACAGTTTCCTGGCTAGTTCTGTTGCTAGAAACAAACTGGTCACACACTACCAAAAAATACAATAAAACTCTGGCAATGTCCTTTTAATGGAAGCACAAAGCATGGGCAGCACGGTCTCTCAGTATTGTTAATAACAGCCATGTTTGCACAACACACAATTAGCTTATTATATTTTGTAATGTACGGGTGGATATTTTTTCTCAATAGGGAATCAGTGACATCAAAAACTCATAATACCAATAGAGCAGGTTGCATAAGTGCCTCTGGGGTGTTACCTGTTGCAGTTAAGTGGCCATGTGGCCATATTCACAGTGTTGAATTTTTGCCCATCCTAAAGTTACCCCTTGGTTGGTTCAAATTTGTTCATTTAAAAATGTTAATTTGGATTTCCTATATGCTTACCTATCCCAGATTGATTGGTCATACTTAGAATGTATCCCAGAGATAGGTTATGCGGTGGATTTCTTTTACAATCAGTTACTCCCTATTCAAGATGCCTTATTCCCCTTATGTACCTTAAGGTTAAGGGGTGTCCCTAATCTTTGGTTCACCCCAGCTATTAAGGCTCTGATTAAAGAACGTAATTCTGCTTGGGTCGCTTACAAAATGAATCCTTCTGTTTTGCTTCTTATTAATTATCATTGTATTAGGAGCAGGGTCTCTGATTTGGTTCAAAAAGCCAAAAGGGATTTCTATAAGGAAAAGTTTGTCTAGCTGGTTCAACCCAAAGAAATTTTGGGTTAATATAAATTCTCCTAAGTCAACTACTACAGTTTGTAACCTACTTGTAAATGATATGGATATAATATTGTTGAGTCTATTGAGATAGGTAATCTTAATAAGAAATTTACTGACTTGTCCAACGTTCATAATAATAGGGCATGTGTGGGTAATGTGGGTACTAATCATGCCTCCTCTGTGCTGGACAGGCCTAAGTTTATATTTAAGGGGGTCACAGAGGCTGATGTGTACAAATTATTGGGTACTCTTCCAGAAAGATATAGTAATTGTGGGGGTGGGTTGGACGGTTGCTTTTTAAAGCTGACCATCCCCTTCATAGTAAAACCGCTTTGATGTCTCTTTAAGCTTTCCCTGGAATCCTGTCAGTTTCCCTCTGATTGGAAACTAGCTAGGGTAGTACTGATTCCCAAAAAATCCCACGCAGTCTCCCTTAATGATTTTCATCCCATCTCCATTTTGAACCCTCTTGAGTAAGATGCTTGAAAAGATTGTGGCCAACCAAATTAATGATTGTCTTGATGCCTATGATTTACTTTCACCCCAAAAACATGGTTTTCATAGGTATCACAGAACAGGAACTGCCTTGGTCAGGTTCACAGATGCCGTCCTGGGGGGTTTCAAGAAAGGTTTGATGACTTGGGTGGTGTTTGTGGACCTGACCAAGGCATTTGCCCTCATAGAGTATGATTTACATGTTCTAAGTTGTACAATCTGGGGTTTTCTGAGGCTACTGTTTCTTGGTTATGGAACTACCTATCAAATCGGGCACAATATGTTAACATTGGGCCAGTTGTTTCTGACACATTCTTAATTTATTGTGGTGTCCCTCAGGGTTCTATCTTGGGCCCTGTATTGTTTTCCCTTTTTGTTAATGAACTTCCACAAGTTTGTAAAACCTGTGAAACTATTTTTTATGCGGATGACTTGATTCTTTTCTTCCAGTCCAGTTACCTCTCCGAATTAACAGCTGCCTTGAAACATGATTTTGTGGGGTGTTTGTCAATGGTTCTCTGCTAACTCTATGGTACTAAACTAAAAAAAAAAAGAAAATCTATGATGTTTGGTGCCTCTCCCATGCTTAGAGATAACCCGAGTCTATTTCTGCAGGACTCAGAGGGTTATGATTGAACAGATGTATCAATTCAAATACCTAGGGGTCCTACTGGATCCTGGGTTGACTTTCTTGTTACAGGTTCGTTCTGTTGCACATACCATAAATCAAAAGCTGGGATTGCTTTATGAGTTTAAAACTTATTTTTCTCTTGAAGTGTGAAAATCCATTGTTGTTGGGTCATTGTTACCGCACTTTGACTATATTTCTAATATTTATCTTAATCTTGGCATAAAGGAGCTGCATACATTGACAGCTGTTTATAACAATATCTGTTATTTTGTTTTATTGGCACCATTGTGAACCCACCATTTGGATTTGTACTCTCAGCTGGGCTGGTTGTCCCCGATTTCCAGAATAGAATATTTTATTGGATGTGTAATAGTTAAATGTATTTTTTTAAGTCATTGTTTCCATTATCCAATCTTGTAAAGTCTCAGGGCCAGATATTCAAAACTTTTCCCCGGGGCTAAACTAGCACTGCCCAGTGGGCAAACTTAGCCCGGAGCACAAAGCAAGCCATATGCAAAAGGAATAGCCCAGGGCAAACAGCTTCTGAATATAGCATGGAAATGAGGCCGGGCAAACTGGGCTGGGAGTGCAGGGCAAACTTAGCCCTGGAATAAGACAGCTCTGAATATGGCAACCAGGAAGTGCAAACCACAACAGCAACACAGTGCACAGCGATGTGAAGGTAGGTAGAGGTGAACTATGTGGCCAATGTTTGTGCCAGCAAATGCATGGACCCAGTACAGCTGCAGGCAGCAGCGTATGTAAAAGTACAGTGTGCAAAACTATAAAATATTCCCTACACACCATAGGCAGTGCTGTGTCCACACACTACTGTCTCCTTTGCTACTGTAGTGTCTGCTGTGCACTGTAGCATGACCTACAGGGTGACAGTTGCATGCAGCACCACCACCATCTGTGCCTATGCCATGTTTTTTTTTTTTTTGAAATTCAAAATTTATTGAAATACTGCTGGCACAATAAAGAAAACAGTATCTTACAACTGAAAACCTGTGACAGAATTTTGCCACTTACTGTAAAGCCAGAACCTGGACAAGACTTTGTTTTTTTGAAAAAACTTACCCCTCTATTAATTACCGTGCCTCCCTCCCCACCCCCCCTCAATCCTGTAAAATTGAGATAGATCATCAGGGTATATGCCAGGGACAACAAACCCAGTCGCTGACAACTAGGTCTGGAGCAAGTAGGTTGCTAGGAAAGGGCTCCATATCCGCTCAAACTTTGAGAGGCTGATCCGTCTTATCACACTAAATTTTTCCATATTTAAATTCAAAAGCAATTCTTGTAACCATTCCGTGTAATTAGGTGTTGTATTATCTAGCCAGTGCTTTAACACTATCCTCTTGACGGATGATGAAATTAGGGCCATATAATATCTTCGGACTTTGACATTGATACCAGTATAGTCACCATCAGGCAGATTTCTGGGGTAAAGTAATGCTCAATACCCAATAGAGGATCCGCCTTGTGTTTGATTTGGTCCCACAACCCTTTTATCGATGGACAGTCCCAGAAGATGTGTAGCAAGTCTCCATTATCCTGAAGACACCTGTAACATAACTGGTCCGTTCTCGTCCAATTTTATACACTTTGGAAGGGGTCCAATACAGATTGTTTAGGAAATGGTATTGCATGATACGTAATCTATCCTGAGTGGTGTACTGGTACATATGTCGCCATATTACATCCCAGCTCCTCCCCTGGTCCCCAAACCGATCTGACCAGTACTTAGGCTTGCTGTCAGCGCCTGCATAAACTAGGTCGAACAGGTCCTTATAAACCTTGGAAACCGCATGTGACTCCCAAACCTTGTGGGCCAGGGAATCGAACCATTCCCCCCTCATCTCCCTCTCACTTAGTTTATTCCTGAAGCTCTCCAAGAGATGTTTGAGTTGATAAACTCTGAAGATCTGATTAGGGCCTATGTTATACTTGGCTTGTATTTCTATAACTGAGAGGCACCTATCCCCTTGCATAATATCCGCAATTTTTAACCCTTTCAAAAAGGGAAGCCAGGATTCGTGGATCATTTTCCCCCCTATCCTCAGGTTGGGGTTATGGCATATCGGCTGGTGTCTATCTGCGTACGGAGTATAACGAATTGAGGCACATAACTGAACATGAAGTCGTAAGGAATCTTTTATTGGAGGCTGTTAACCTAGTGGGAGAGTTCTTAAGGGGAGTGGAGAAGAGCTTTCGGGTCCGCCTCCCTCTTATCAAGTCCATTTCCAAATTAACCCAGGTACATATGGCAATAACTCCAGTTCCCTAGGGGCGAAGCCACCGTAGATATTCTGAGACTACTTGCCCAGTAATATAACCCAAAATCAGGTAACCTAAGTCCAGCTTTCTCTCTGGGGCAGCAAGTTTGTGATAGGCTCTATGGGAGATTTACCTTTCCAAATAAAATCTGTGATAATTGAATATAGCAGCTTTGTGCCATTTTAACGGCAACCATACATTGAGCATGTTCAGGGGTAAAAATCCTCAGAAGGATGTTCATCTTTATTATGTTAATCCTTCCCCAGAGAGAAAGCGGAAGCCTACCCCATCTGTCTAAATCCTGTTTTATGGTAACCTTAAGGGCGTCCAAATTGAGTCTCACTATTTTGGCCTCCGACCTTGCCAACACAATACCCAGATACTTCAAAGTGAGTGGGGTCCACTGTATACCCAATTCCAGAATGTCCAATTTATAAACTTTCGTATTAAGGGGGAACATCTGAGTTTTCCTAACGTTAATTTTATAGTTGGATAACCTACCGTATTCGCAATAGCTTCAAGTACCCCCGCACTGAGATTCGGGGTGGCTAAGATGCAGTAAATGTCATCCATAAACGCCGAGATCTTGAACTCCTGGGATCCAATTTTATCCCCATAATCCTGGGCTCCATCCTAATTGTACACAGAAGGGGCTCTAAGTATAAATTAAACAAAGGGGGACAAAGGGCAACCCTGTTTGGTACCCAACAACAGCAGGAAAGCTTGCTGAAAATACCCCATTACAATAAATTTTGCAGGCAGGGGACCTATACAGGGCAAAAACCTTATTGATGAAAAGGGATGGAAAGCCAAATTTCTCCATGGCCAGATACAAAACTCCAGTCCACTCTGTCAAACGCCTTTTCGGCATCGACAGATAACAACCACATGGGATTTTACGTCCTTGGATGCTGAGAAGATGTGGGCTAGTTCACGGAAGTGGTCTGATGCCATTCTACCATTCATAGAACCCCACCTGGTCTGATGGATTAACCTAGGAAGGACCTTGGCCAATCGACTTGCTAATATTTTCGCTAGGATTTTAACATCATAATTAATTAATGCTATGGGCCTATAGTTTGGGACTTTATCTTTCTCTTTCCTTCTTTGGGGATGAGGACTATCAGGGACTCAAAGAGGTAATTGTCGACATCTCCCGAAGTGAGGATACTTTGGAATAGTCTGTTTAACCCTGGACATAGCTGGTTCTTTAAGCATTTGTAGAAGTTTGGGGTAAAACCGTCCGGTCCTGGGGCTTTATCTGATGGGAGCGTCTGGATTGCACTTAGGATTTCCTGAATCTGAAACAGAGGAAGAGAGCATATCCTTCTGGCCTTCTGGTACCTGGGGCAATTTACAGGCGGTAAGGTAGGCCCTTACCTCCTCACTACTTGGCCTATTGGGCATAGGGCTATATAAGTCTCTGTAATACTCCTCAAATTCCCTAACTATCTCATGGGGGGTGGTTTTAATGGACCCATCTTTGAGGAAGGATATACTTTGAATAATTCTGGAGGTTTCTGTCACTTTGAGTCGCATAGCGAGAAGGTGACCTGCTTTCTCCCCTTGATCTAAATATAAAGCTTTTGTTTTATTTATAGCATATTCTGCTTTCTCTCAGAATCTCATCATATTGGTGCGAGTCTGACTAAGTTTTCCCTAGTTTCCTTGGTGTGCTCTTAGATAGGTTACATTCTATTTCTCTAATCTGGGTTAGCAACTGTCTGGCCCTGCTCTCTCTCTTTTTCTTTCTTTCTGCCGCAAACTTAATAAGTTCCCCCCTTAACACACATTTCAAAGCACTCCATTCTATGTCACCCCTTCCCACCGAGTTGCTATTCTCTTTCTCATATTGTGCAATTCTCTGAGTTATACTATCTTTGATCTCAGCAGCGTGGAGAAGTTGATTGTTCAGTTTCCAGATAGTTTGCTTGGGGATGTTAGGGGCAAAATTAAGGGTACAACTGACCTTGGAATGGTCCGAGATGACCCCCGGTACTATCTTACTATCTATCAGTCCGGGGAGCATGCTTTGGCTCACCAAGAAGTAGTCAATATGCGACCCGGTTTTATGGACCTCCGAGAGGAACGTGTACTCCTTTTTGGACGGGCTTAATACCCTCCACGGGTCACACAGGCCCAGGTTGTCCGATAGGTCCCTGATGGCTCTCTGAGCCGGGGAAAGACCCCTACCATGCATGCCCTCTCTAACTAATTCTGGATTAAATGCTAAGTTCCAATCTCCTCCCAGCATTACAGGAAGGTGGAGAAAGGGGGTCAGGACCTTTAGTATTTCAACAAAAAAAAAAGGTGAATCCCCATTTGGGCCGTAAATACTACCCAATGCGATTCTCGTTTGGTTTATACGACCCACTACTATAATGTAATGACCCTCAGGATCTGCCAGTTTATCCTCACACACAAATGGAATATTCCTGGTTATCAAAATAGCAACTCCCCTACTAGCAGTACTATCCCCCGCCGCATATACCTGACCCACAAACTGACGCCTCAGTACAATAGATTCCCTCTCCAATAAATGTGTTTCTTGCAGACATATTATCTGGCCCCTTTGCAACTGTAAGTGTCTCAGTACCTTGTATCTCTTCAATTTCTTCCTTGCCCCTTTCACATTCCACGTGATAAGTTCGTATATACTACCCATTATTCATGTACTCCATATAACGTCCGAAAATACTAGCCACCCCAGAGCTCCTCCTTTCACCCCTTGCACTCCCGATGAGCAGATCCATCCTTGTAACAAGCCTTTAAACCCCATGTAACTCCCCTTCCCATTTCTGTCCCTTTTCTAAGTCCAGAGAATCCCTTATTAACCCCTGTCCCCATCCACTTCTAATACCTTAAACTTTAGTGTTACCCCATAAAGAATCCCCCCTTCCCTCCCACCAACAAAACTTCCTTTCAGCCCATGAATTCCCAAGTTCCAATCCTTCCAACCTCCCTCCCTCCCTGAAACGACTGGTCTGAATACCTAGCAATTAAGGGCATAGCCTATTTCAATACCCTTGACTGACTCCTCCCAATTATCTAGACTATGACTTGAGACAGGAATAGATCACCCCAACATCCCAACTTAACTTTCCCCACATCAAAACTGAACTAGGCTCTATTTGCCATCTTAACGAGTTATTGAGCTGTATGGTCAATCCAGTTAAGACTAGACTGAAGGAGCACTGATCTTTGCTACCCCCAAAGAGAATTTACCCTCATAGCCTCCCCCAATAACACTTCTAATATCCCTGAGGCAAACTTCCAGACCTCAAACAACATTTCTCAGTCATGTGAGCCACCCCAGCCCTTATACCGTCCCCCAAGTATTAGAAACAAATAACATGTAGGAAACAAACCATAAGATCGAGCTCCCCTAGCTCAAAATCGAAATATCAGTCGGGAAGAAAAGAAGAACCCCCAGTCCACAAATAGAACTTCCCTTAGTTTGTTCCCTCTGGATACAGATGCTCCCCCAGCAGCCGTTTGGGGAGACTCCTTACTGGAAAGAAATGGGGAAAAAAAAAAAACGGAATAAGGGAACAATGAAAAATACAAAACTGTTTGGTGAAAGGGGAGTAGAGTCAATCAGCCCTTCAGCTCTCTTTGTCCGAGGCTCCGACTGAACAAAGTGATAGCGGAGCTCCCTCTTGTGGTTAATGATCATAACATTCCAGCAGACCGCTCGGCACAGATTCCAGCTCGCCACATAGAATTCAGTTTTGCTTGCAGTCTCCCCTCCGTCCTGATCTTCAACAAATGAACTATACCCTTGAGGACTATAGGAAAGGAAACCTCTGTTCATTTCGAGGGGTCGCAAAGTGTGATTAAGGGAGCACCCGCAGCCTCCCAAGAGCATGGGAACCAAGTCTGAGATCCATTGAGAACCGCCAAATAAAGAGACGTCCAGGTCTGACCCAGAATCCAAGGCTATTAAGAGCGAGTGAGGGATTTCATTAATATTGCAGCATGACGTTTGGTAGAAACTGACCTTCACTGCCAACACTTCAGTAGTTGGTACAAGAAGTGAAACGGGGCATAACATCAAAGTACCTTTCCAGCCACCACCCGACCCCCGCTTTCCGGGTTGCTCTAGGTTCACTTCAAAGCGAATACTCCCCTCTTTTAGCGGTTTTCCCAGATCGTAAAATGGGAAGCATACCTTCATATAACTGAGCATCCAGATTAACAGAAATGTATTCCCAGATGATTACCAATTCAGGTCAGTGACTTCCTTCGCGTTCCCGGCTCTTAATAACTTGGGGAGTTCCTGGATCATTGCATTCTTCCCCTTAACTAATTAATTTTAGTTCTGAGTCACTCTCCGGATACCGAGATTTAGGGTAAAGTATAGAACTGGTCACTTCTTTTTAAACAGATCCGGGAGGGCTTCCTGCAGCCCTTTAGCTGCTCTCTGGATAGTGAGATTTAGGGTAAAGTATAGAACTGATCACTTCTTTTTAAACAGATCCGGGAGGGCTTCCTGTAGCCCTTTAGCTGCCGACTGTGCATCTTCAAAGCTGGACCACTGGCCGGATAGGGCTACCTGTAGCCTTGCAGGGTATCCCATTCTGAAGCGGATGCCAGCGGCTATTAACTTAGTTACAGTTTGGTGGTATGCTGCTCTTTTTTGACGCACCGACAATGGGAGATCCTGGGTGATCCTCAGTGCGGCACCTTCCCATCTCACTTCCTTAAGCTCTTTTATCTTTGCCAGTATGAACTGCTTCTCCTGAAAGTTCAGGAATCGAAAAATCAGTGTGCGAGGCGGGGAACCATCCAGAGGCATTGCCCGTAATGCCCGGTGAGCCCTTTCAATTGTATACTTCTTGTCGAAGGGCGTAGGGCCAGCAATCCGGGTAAGGAATTTTTGGACGAACGCAATTGTATCAGCTCCCTCTTCTTTCTCGGGGAGACCGATCACAATCATATTGTTCCGTCTGCTCCGTCCCTCCAAGTCCTCTATTTTCAGTTCCATTTTGGTAATTTTTTGCTTCAGGTGCACTAATTCTGGCTCTTGCTTTGCTACCCGTTTCTCCAGGGAGGTAACCTTGGCCTCCGTATCTCCCGTTCGGAGAGATAAATCCTCTGGGCCTGTGTCACTGCCTTCAGCTCTTCCGTCACTGAACATAATTCTGCCCGAAAGGGTTTGAATTCTGCCAGAAATTGTGCCAACGTCAGAGGTTCCCTCTCTGGGTTGCAGCTTTCTGTATCTAGGCCTCCTGTCGATGCAGAGGTCCTGGCTTTCTTCGACAAGGCCTTAGCCGGGGACACAGGCGGCGTGTGCTTTGGTGGAGATTTTCTCATCTCTGCCTCCATCAGCTCCCGATTACAGAACAAGGTGTTCTAGAAGTCTTCAGGTAAACTAATTCGAGTCAGTCTTCGATATTGCTCTTCAGTAGTAGTTTAAAATAGGCTTATAATGAAGCAGGAGGCTGGAGCAGTACAATCAGGCAGCTACCATGGAACTTGCATCACGTGACCACCTGTGCCTATGCCTTGTTGTCCCAGTACAGCTGCAGGCAGCAGTGCATGTGAAAGTACAGTGTTCAAAACTGTGTAATATTCCCCAAACTGCACAGCGCTAACGCGTTTGCACGGGTTTAGCGCAGGGCTAAACCGTTAGCCCAGTGCAAACATGTTTGCCCGGTGCTAAACTTTGCCATATTCAAAAGTGACATGCAAATGAGCCTACTTAGGTAATCTCTGGGCAAACATCCAAATTCGCATCTCATTATGCCCTGATTTGCATGTAGTTTGCACCGGGCAAACGGTTTAGCCCTGCGCTAAACCCGCATAAATGTGTTAGCGCTGCGCAAACAGTTTGGGGAATATTATACAGTTTTGAACACTGTACTTTCACATGTACTGCTGCCTGCAGCTGTACTGGGACAACATGGCATAGGCACAGATGGTAGTGGTGCTGCATGCAACTGTCACACTGTAGGTCATGCTACAGTGCACAGCAGACACTACAGTAGCAAGGGAGCCAGTAGTGTGTGGACACAGCACTGCCTATGGTGTGTAGGGCAGTGATGATGACTGCACTATATACAGTGAGAGGCCCAACCTGCAGGTGTTTACTGACAGTGGACATTACTGTTACGCTGTTGTGTGACCCACAGATGGTGCACCTCTGGCATGGGATGCTCACAGTGACATATACATGTCCGGCTTTGTGTGCCATGGCAGTTGTACAGCTGAGCGGTATGTGGCCAAGGGGGGGCATATATTATCAGAAAGGCACATTGGTGTTGGGGTATTCCCAACACTGGCCTATGTGCACTGCATGATGTGTCTCAGCTGTGTGGCCACACCTGGTCTGTGGCACAGCCTGGCCACCCATACACTCTTCCCCTCAACATCCTCCATGCCCGCAGTGCTGCATGTGTGTGCTGGCCATCTGTTGGTATCCACAGAAGAGTGGTATGCAGGTGTGTGCTGTATGGCCACACTGCCATGCTGTCCACTGGCAGCAGGGTCACCACTTACTGCCTGGCATGGCTGGGACTGGTGGAAGATGATGGCATCGTTGTGATGCCATCAGTTAGCAGCATGTTTCCTCTATGCTTGGCTTTGTCTATTTGTTAGGGTGGCACAAAGCTACAAGGCCAGCAAACACTGCACAAAAACAGTTGCCCGAGGTTAAGACAAGCTTTTCCTGGACGTACACGACAGCTAAGTGTCGCGCTAAGTCACGCAAAACCACTTAGCACAGCGCTAGTCACTGAATATAGCATTGCACCTGTATTCATGTCAGTTTGCCCCTTGCATACATTATGATTTTGCCCAGCGCTAATGCAGTTTACCCGCGTTATTTGGCCTTTTGAATATAGCAGACCTGCGCTAAACCTACGCAAACATTTTTTGCCCAGTGCAAAGTTTTGAATATCTGGCCCTCAGTCTATACTTCCTAGTTTATGATCTTCTAATGGCATCTTGCTTGATATTGTTATACCTAAACTTAAAATTGGGTCTTGTGCTTTCTCTGTAGCTGCTTCTCGGTTTTGGAATGCTCTACCTATAGTTGTTTGTCCGGCAACTTCTGTCTCAGATTTCAAAGCAAAACTGAAGCAATATGTATTGTCGAAATCTTTATGTAATTGTCCTTTGTAACGATTGTTTATTATGTATTGTTTGTTTTGTATTTGCTGTCTCCAGGTTGGGCACGAAAAAGGGCCTCGGATCCAGTGTCCTAACCCGGTTAACAAATGAATAAATGAAAATAAATAAAAATGAAAAAATAATATCACTGATGTCACATCAGAGGCATCCTACCATTGTTTTGGCATCAAATCAGTATTTTGAGATGGAAAGTTCACAGAGTTCAATATATCAGAAAAAAAACACATAGCGGACTTTTAGTAACTAGGCTTATCATTCCATGTTGGGATACCAGTGACATCATAAGTCACCTGAGTGATTCAGAGCCAGCAGGGCAGATCCTATGAGGAGCACCTCAAGACATTAAATATGTACTCACTGGAGAGCAAGAGGGGACATATAATAGAGACCTTCAAGTTCCTTAAAGGAATTAACAAAGTGAACTGCAGGGAACTATTAAGCCTAAATACCAATTTGTGGTCACATAGACACAAATGGAAATTAACAGGAGGTAGGTTCAGGAGGGACGTGAAGAAGTATTACTTTACAGAAAGGATGAGGAAACCTTGGAACAGTCTGTCATCTGAGGTGGTGGGTTTGGAAACAGTTGGGATTCAAGCAGGGCTGGGATATAATGAAGGGAATAGTGGTTACCGGGGGGGGTGACAGGACCCGGGAGGAGGAGAATAGAGAGATGACCGGGAGGGTTAGTACCCTGGAGGAACAGTAGGTTACAGAGATTATAGGTGACTTGGGCAGAATGGATGGACCTCTGGTCTTCTTCTGCCGTCATTGTCTATGTTTCTATATTTAGGTTTATGATGTTACCAGAATCCCTTGATGTAACTACAGCTTTGTTTCTGATGATTTCCTGTCTATTAATTTATTTGTATAATCACCAGAAAATAATTGGAATTGGATTGGATTGGATGGTGGATGCCCCGATAGCAGGTAGTGACCATAGTGTGGCATGGTTTGCCCTTGAGCTGGATGAAGAGGTAACAAATATGGGCACAAAAGTCATTGACTTTAATAGGGCTAACTTTGGAAGGATAGTTGAGGTGCTAGGGAAGCATGTGGCTAGTATTTAACCAGATATGGATGCCACTAAGAAATGGAGCATCTTAAAGCAAGGGCTTACTGAGGCCACGAGTTCATGCACTAAGTGGAGGAGTAAAAAAGAAATGGCAAATAAGTTGAGCTGATGGACCAGGGAGGTACAGATGAAGTTGAAGGAGAAAATGGAGGCCTTTAAAACATTTTGGAGAACCTGTAAAGATTTTGATAAAGAGGATTACATCAGGAGCTCAGGGGAGGTGACCAGGGTTGTGAGGGCAGCCAAGGTGAAGAAGGAATTGAGGCTTGCACAGGGGATAAAACAGGGTGAAAAAAGGTTCTTCAAATATGTCTGAGAGAGAAAAATGTGCAGGGAGCAGATTTCCAGAATTAGAAAGGATGAGGAATGGGTAGATAAGGGGGAGGAACATCATCAGGTACATCATTTCCCTTATACCAGAAATTCTGATATCACTTTCCCAAAAGGACATACACCTGTCATAGCAGAGGCAGACATCCAGGAAAGGCACAGCAGTGAGTGAAGAGGTGACTGCTTTCTCCTTGGAAAGCAAGTAATTGCAACACAAGGAGCTTTCATTTTTACCTGTTTGCATTGGTGTTTGCATTGTGGAAAGGAGGGGTAGAAGTTAGAAGGAGGCTGTGCAATAGTTGCTTACAGTTTCTTTTTGGGCATGGACAGGAGGGATACAAACTTAAAAGGCAGCTGCTCAGTCTATGTAAAGTGTATGACAAAGGGGGTAAGGGAAATTGAGAAAAGGAGAAGAATGTTTTGCAATGATAGAGGGAGAGGGGAGACTTGGGGGAGGATTGGGTATCATTCATGTGGAAGGGCGGGGGGTCGCTGGTGGGCAACGAGAGCAATGGGTAGGGTGGTAGGCTGCAACAACTGTGGTGTGCCAATTTTTCTAATAATTATGTGAAGGGTGGGGGGATGTTTAGTGTGCAACCAAATAGAGAAACTTAAAAAGGAGATTGAGGGTCTGCAAGAGAAGCTAAGACAGGCAAGGCAGACTGGAGGAGGTTATAGCCCAACACTGGAGAGAGAGAGGAGGGGAGATAAAGAGGGAGGGCTATTTGGGCCAACAGGGAGGAGGAGAGGGTCAGAAGAAGGGAAACTGAGACAGGGAGGCCCAGGCCAAGAATAATGGGGTTGGGTGAAACCAGATCAAGGAAAAAAGACAACAGGAAGGAGGAGAAAGGGACTGGTGAGGGGAGGAGGAAAAGTGGCAACTGTCATGGAGTCGAAAGGATTGAACAAGCTACTATGAGGAGAGAGGAAGTGGGCATTTGAAAAGGGTCTTCAGAAAATCATTTTGCAGTACTAGAGGGAAAGGAGGAGGAGGGAGGTGATGAAATTGGAGGAGTAACTGATAGAAGTCCGGATGAATCTGGAGTGGGGGAAAAGTTCTGCCGGGGGAATTACTCTGCAGGAGGAAGGGGAGGAGCCAGGAGCAAGAGGTGGGGAGGAAGGGAAGCAATCAGTAAGAGGGATGGAATTTTTGTGCTGGAGGACTCGATACTTAGAGGAGTCAGGTGGGGTAGCAAAGGGGAGAGGCATAGTCCCATTTGGGTGAAGGCCATGCTGGTAATGACAGAGGAAAGGGTGGGACAATCTGTTTTAAAATATACTAGAAAGGGTAGGGAGAAGCCTCATTTAATTATACATTTGGGGATGAACGACCTGGCTGACAGAACGGTAGATAAAGTCCAGAGGAGGTTTGAGGAACTAGGACAATTATGTGAGGGGGCAAGAAGATCAGCAGCTTTCTCAGAGATACTTCCAGTGCCCAGGGTAAGTACAGCAAGATAGTGGAAAATAAAGGATTTTAATGAATGGCTAAGAACCTGGTGTCATGCTAAAGGGTATGGGCTGGTAGAGGTGGGTGGGGAGGGACCTGGGAGGACAGTAGTCTCTATTCCCAAGGATAGACTACACTTGACCAAGGAGGGAAAAAAAGTGTTGAAACAGAGGATGGAGAAGTACATAGAGGAAGTTGGGAATTTAAACTAGGAATGGGGATGGCAAGTGAGCAAGGGACATGTAGAGACCACAGATTGGGAAGCCATATGACCTTACCACCCATAACAGTGACAAAGAACAAAGGGCAAGTACTAGTGATGATGCTAGTAAAGGAGGGCAGAAGGGGTGAAAGTTGGTCACTCTGAATGCTAGGAGCCTTGGGAAGAAAACTGCAGAGCTACAGACTCTCATGGCAGAGGAGGAGGTGGACATTGCAGCCATCACCGAAACATGGGCCACCCCCAATACAATGACTGGGACCTGTTGATACCATGGTACAGGACATTTTGTAGGGATAGACTGATTGGGAATGGAGGTGGGGTGGCACTATATGTGAGGGAAGGACTGAAATGTGTATGGGAGGAAGAGGAGGAGGGTAGTACGGAGTCGCTATGGATGCAAATCCAGGATTCCAAGAATAGCACTGTGAGGATGGGAGTGGTATACAGGCCGTCTTCTCAGACAGAGGAGTTAGGAAACTAGTGGGAAAGATCAGGAGGACCTGCGAGAAGGGTAGTGTGGTGATTTTGGGGGATTTCAATATGACAGGAGTGGATTGGAGTACCCCAGGACAGCTTCCTGATGCAAATGGTCAGCGAACCAACCAAGTTAGGGAATACTCTTGACCTCATGCTGGCAAATGGGGAGTTTGTGAGGGAACTTAGGGTGGAAGAACCACTGGCTGGGAGAGACCACCACTTAGCATGGTACATGTTGGATACGGGTGAGGAAGGAGTGGAATTCCAGCACAAGGGTGCTGGACGTCAGAAGGGCCGACTTCAGGAGGATGGGGGAAGTGGTAAAAGGGTACCTGGCCAGAATTCAACCCAGTATGGACACTAACCAGAGGTGGGAGCTCATAAAGCTGGAGATAGTGGAGACAACCAGAACCTGCAGCAAGGCCCAGAGCAAGAAGGCTGGGGCAAAGAAACCTAGCTGGGTGAGCAAACAGGTAATGGGAAAAGTTAAGGAGGAAAAGAGCTGCCTTTAGGAGGTATAAACAAACAGGGAGGGTGAAGGTCAGAGAAGAATACCTGAAAGAATCCAAGGAGGTGACAAGGGCAGTCAAGGCATCTACAGAGCTCAGGCTGGTGCAGGGCATTAAGAAGGGGGAGAAGGGCTTCTTCTAGTACATCAAGGAGAAAAGGAACTGTAAGGACCATTTAGTAAGGATTAGGAAGGGGGGTTGGGTGGAAGCAGGGGGTGATAAGGCAGAAGCACTGAATGATTACTTCTGCTCAGTATTTACTAAGGAGAAGAGGGGGGTGATACCCAAGGGAGAAGGGCAGAAAGTGGGGGTGGGGTGACAGATGGGGAAATCACAGAGGGTTTGAGGGCACTGAGGGAGGACAAGGTGCCAGGCCCAGATGGCATCCACCCAGGGTACCGAAGGAGTTTGGCAGAGGTCCTGGTGGGACTTTTGACAGACCTGTTTAATGCCTCGCTACACTCAGGGTGTGTACCTCAGGACTGGAGGATGGCTCATGTGGTGCCCCTCCACAAGAGCGGCTCCAAGGATGAACCAGGGAACTACAGACCGGTGAGTCTCACATCCATCATGGGTAAGCTGATGGAAACTATCTTGAAGGAGAGGCTGGTTACCCTTCTGGAGGCCAGAGGACTACAGGACAGGAGACAGCATGGCTTCATAAGTGGTAGATCCTGCCAAACAAACCTGGTGGAGTTCTATGACTGGGTAACTAGGCAACTGGATGGGGGCCATGCAATGGATGTCCTGTACCTGGACTTCAGTAAGGCATTCAACTTGGTGCTGCATGGGAGGCTGGAAAGTAAGTTAGAAGGCACAGGGGTGGGTGCAAAGCTTGTGAGATGGGTAGGAAACTGGCTTCAGGGATGACAACAGGGTAGTGGTGGGTAGAGAGCTCTCATTCTCATGGGTAGTGATAAGTGGTGTTTTGCAGGGCTCGGTGTTGGGACCAGTGTTGTTTGTGATATTCATTGCAGACATATTGGGCATCAAAAGCAAGACCAATCTGTTTTCTGACAACAAGATGAGAGCGGTGGTGGACAACCTAGGGGAATGGCAGGGGTTGCAGGATGATCTGGCAAAGCTGAAAACCTGGTTGGACACCTGGCAACTGGGGTTCAATGCCAAAAAGTACAAGATGCTGCATTTTGCTGTGAAAAACCCAAGGAGGAGTTACCAGCTGGGGGAGAGTGCAGCTAGCCAAGACTGAGGAGGAGAAGGATCTGGGGGTGCTCATTACGGGGTCAATGAACAACTTGGCACAAAGTAGGAAGGCAGCTGTAAAGGCCAACAAAATGCTGGGTTGCATTGCAAGGGGTACATCCTCGAGGAGGTGGGAGGTGATTCTGCCACTGAATAGATCATTAGACTGCACCTGGAGTACTGCATGCAGTACTGGTGCCCATATCTGAAGAGGGACATTGAGTTACTGGAAGGGGTGCAGCACAGGGTGACAAAGATGATCAAGGGGCTGGAGGACTTACCATATGAGAGGAGGCTGAGGGAGTTAAACATGTACTCACTGGAGGAGAGGAGGGATGGGGGATATGATTGAAACCTTTAAGTACATGAAAGGAATAAACAAGACAGGTACAGAGGGGCTGTTCAAAGTAACGGAGGGGAGGGACACCCGGGGCCATGATATGAGACTGGAGGGAGGAAGGTTCAGGAGGGAGATGAGGAGACAGTTTTTTACGGAGAGGGTGGTAGCTGGGTGGAATGTGTTACCAGCAAAAGTGGCATCCAGTGTAACAGTGGACTGCTTCAAAAGGGGCTGGGACAGGGCAAGGGGGAGGGTCAAGGGAGGGAAAGGGTGGAAGGGAGGAAAAGCTGTAGAATAAGGAGTGCTAGCTGCACATTCGAGAAAACTTGATAGACCACTAGGCCTTTATTTGCTGGCAAATTTCGTATATTCGTGGGAACAAGTTGAGGTATTAAATTAATATTTCTGTTGAGTTTTTACAAAGGAGAGGGAGATATCTAGGTATCAGGGTAAGGATAGGCTAGAAAAGGATGAGGGATGAGAGATGAAAGGATCCATAGGCTGAGGGTGCTAGGGGGTCTAAAGGCTTTAAGGACAGATAAATCACCGGGACCAGATGGAATTCATCCTAGGGTTCTGAAGGAACTTGCAGAGGTGCTGGCAGAGCCTCTGTTAGATGTATTCAATACTTCCTTTCAAACAGGGTGTGTGCCCTATGATTGGAGAGTGGTGCATGTGGTACCCATACATGAGTGGATCTTGGGATGAACCAGGAAACTACAGGCTGATTAGTTTAATGTCGGTTGTGGGTAAACTAATGGAGTCTATTCTGAAGGAGAAAATGCAAGAATATTTGGAGGAAATTATCTTCTTGATGATTGGCAGCATAGATTCACACATGGAAGGTCTTGTCAGACCAACCTTGTGGACTTCTATGACTGGGTAACTAGGGCCCTGGATGAAGACAAGGTGGTGGATGCTCTGTACTTGGACTTTAGCAAGGCCTTTGACTCCATGCCACACAGGGGACTGTCAGGTAAGCTGAAGGATCTGGGGGTAGGGTGGTCAAATGGATCTGGAGTTGGCTAGAAAACAGGCAGCAGAGGGTGGTGGTTATGGCAGAGGCATTGCTAGGGCTGGGCCTTCGTAGCTGGAGCCCCGAATGTTTTTTGTCCCATTAAAAAAAAAAAATTGCAGATTGCATTTAAATGCAGCCCCAGCCCTGCCAGCCACTGCCACACACCACACAGAATATGAAATGCTTACCACTCACTGTGCTCGTTTCGGCCCTGTCGTCACCATGGCAACCATCACAGCTCCTTACAGACTGTTTTCTCATTAGTGAGGAGTCTGTGGTTGCCCTAGTGATGGCGTACGCTGCATGGCACTGATGGCAGACTGAAAGGGAGAGCGGGAGTGAGGGAGTACTGTTTGGGACTCGGGATCAGTTCAGGAGGCTAAATGCTCAGCTGCAGTTGTGTGCCACAATGCCAACACAATACAACTTAATCAATCGCTTGCTGATCCGGTTGGTCTGTCGGTCATCAGGTCAGGAAGGGGTCAAGGGGGATGGAGCCAGGAGCCCGAGACAGTCACACTCACTCACTCAGGACACAGACAGGAGGAGGACAATTACAACAGTGGCCGGGAGTGACAACAGACAGTCAGTGGGGACTTCTTGGATGGAGTCTTGAGTTGTTGTTGGCTGCACTTGGGAGGGACTTTGGAGAGACTGCGGAGAGCCGAGAGGGCTGACTGCAGCTGCTGCTGCTGGAGAGAATGAGAAGACTAGAGCCAGGAGAAGATGAGAAGGAGACTGGGGAGACAACAAAAGAGAGAGAGAGACAGAATTTCTTTGGATGGATGCCCGTGTGAGGTGGGTGAGTCAACTCAAGAGACAGTCATCATCATCAACATCATGACTTATAATAATGGTGGAGTGCGGTGGACTACTGGAGGGACTGGTCCTGGTCGGGTGGTGGCCAATGGTGGCAAAAACAAAGTCAAACTGTGACTGCACTGCATACTCTGCAGCATTTATTTGCCACGGCCCACAGGGCAGGGGCCCTTAAGGGGAGCAGACTGACTGATCCAGCTGCAGTGCACTCACTGACTGCACTCACACACCAGTCTGCACTCTGCATGCATGTAGCTGAGCTGCTGGACGCGCTTCTTCTGCTCTGCTTGACTTGTTGCATGCTGGCTGGCTCAGCAACGAGCAGCAGCCAGCTGTTGTCACTGACTGTGTCACATGACAGACAGTCTGGACCACCTATGTGCATTGTGGGATACCTATTTTGTAGTTTATGCTACTTGATAGTCATGTGACTATCAAGTATCATAAACTACAGAGTGTCATCACAGCAACAGAGCCTTGTGAGTGGCCAGTGAGTATCATGTAGGGTGTGGCCTTTATTCAGTCAAAGACAGAGAGAGAGAGTGAAAGCAAAAGCACTGCATGTTCAGTCAGTGCACAGTTTGTCTCCTCTCTCTGTGTTTGTGGATTTTGAAAAGAGAATATGACTTCTATATTTTGGCATGAAAACAGTCATTTTCTGTATTTCAGCAATTGCTGCTGCTAACTTTGTAGTTTTTGGTCTTTTTTTGCCACTTTTGTAAGGCAAGGAAAAAAGGAAGGCCTGTTTTTCACTCTAGGTCTACTAGGCCAAAGGAACATAACTTTTCTAGTCTAGACTGTATCTTGTGTGAGTGTAACTGAGAACTGAGTCAGCCTCTACAGTCATCAACTCAAGTCAGCACAATCTAGGTGGTCTGGCTAGGAGGGCAGGGGGAAATTTTGTTGTAAAAATAAAATTGTTGTATTTGCAGTTTAAATCTGACCCACCACATCAGTGACCCAGAGTACCTGAGGCCCTCAGGCTGAGGCTGACATTTGTTTTTTGCCAGTACTGGGCTTGTGGTAGAGCTGAGAAGGCAGCAGTGTGTGTCGCTGTACTCTACTAATAAAAGAAAAAATTGTAACTGCAGTTTAAATCATAGCAGCCTGTGATCCACCTTACCAGTGACCCAGCGTACCTGAGATATTTTTTTGCCAGTAGTACCGGGCTTGTGGGAGGGATGAGGGTAGCAGTGTGTGTCACCGTACTGTGTTAAAAAATTAATTGTAGTTGCAGTTTAAATCACAGCAGCCTCTGATCCACCTCACCAGTGATCCAGCGTACCCGAGATATTTTTTTTTGTCAGTAGTACCGGGCTTGTGGGAGTGCTGAGGGCAGCAGTGTGTGTCACCATACTGTGTTAAAAAATTAATTGTAGTTGCAGTTTAAATCACAACAGCCTCTGATCCACCTCACCAGTGACCCAGCGTACCTGAGATATTTTTTGCCAGTAGTACCAGGCTTGTGGGAGTGCTGAGGGCAGCAGTGTGTGTCGCCGTACTGTGTTAAAAAATAAATTGTAGTTACAGTTTAAATCACAGCAGCCTTTGATCCAATCATCCACCTCACCAGTGACCCAGCATACCAGAGATATTTTTTTGCCAGTAGTACCGGTCTTGTGTGGGGCTGAGGGCAGCAGTGTGTGTCACTGTACTGTGTTAAAAATAAATTGTAGTTGCAGTTTAAATCACAGCAGCCTCTGATCCACCTCCCCAGTGACCCAGCGTACCTGAGATATTTTTTTGCTAGTAGTACCGGGCTTGTGGGAGTGCTGAGGGCAGCAGTGTGTGTTGCCATACTGTGTTAAAAGATAAATTGTAGTTGCAGTTTAAATCACAGCAGCCTCTGATCCACCTCACCAGTGACCCAGCGTACCAGAGATATTTTTTTTGCCAGTAGTACCGGGTTTGTGGGAGGGCTGAGGGCAGCAGTGTGTGTGTCGCCGTACTCTGTTAAAAAAACAATTGTAGTTGCAGTTTAAATCACAGCAGCCTCTGATCCACTTCACCAGTGACCCAGCGTACCTGAGATATTTTTTTTCCAGTAGTACAGGGCTTGTGGGAAGGCTGAGGGCAACAGTGTGTGTCTCCATACTCTGTTAAAAAACAATTGTAGTTGCAGTTTAAATCACAGCAGCCTGAGTGACAATAAACCTTAGTGTGTCTGTGCCATTGCCATTGCGTTGCTGTGAGCCCTGAGGTGGCAGTGTGTGGCTCAGAGTCAGCTGTATTGCAAAGAAGTACTGTATATCAGAACTTGTTGGTTTCCACTGTTTCATAAAAATGGATATCCGACATTTCTTTAAGTCCAAAGAAAAGAATACACATGAAGAAGTGCGAGTAATTGCCAGTTCAGAAAGTAATGATGAAAATGTTGCACTCCCTGATTCTACTGCATCATGTACCACTGTGCATGAGGGGAATGCTGAACCAAGCACAAGTGACCAGAACAGTCTCAGTTATATTGATGCTGACACTGACACAGAAGGCATAAATAAAATGAACAGTGAACTAGTAAATGCTCAAAATATCACAGACTTAGGAACACTTGAGACAGGGCCTATTCAGAGTAAGTTGTCTTGTTACACACAGCGCACATTTGGGGGAAAAAAGGTCATTCAGTTTCACTGGTTTGAAAATTTCAACTGGTTAGAATATTCTGTTGGATGCTGCTTTTTGCTATTCTTGTAGATGCTTTGGAATGAAATATGGAGCCACTCGCCCAAATAAAGATTCTTTGTTTAGCACATGATTTGTTAATTGGAAAAGGGCACTTGACTCATTTAGAGAGCATGAAAAGACTTTATATCATGCAAACACAAACACCTTATGGGCTGGATTTAAAGACACAAAGATTACTGGTGACATTGTTCACAAATTACAAGCTGCAAACATCAAAGAAGTAAATGACAGGTGATGCTATCTTGAGCGCATCATTGCTGTCACATTATTTTTGGGTAGGCAAGGACTTTCTTTCAGGGGTCACGATGAAACGCATGGTAATTTAAATAAAGGAAATTTTCTGGAATGCTTGGATCTATTAAAACAATTTGATCCTTTTCTACAAATGTATAAGGCACCTTCAAATGCCAGTTATATTTCTCCCCAAACTCAAAATGAGGTGATTGCATGTTGCACAGAAGAGGTCATTTCAAAGATAGTTACTGAACTTAACAGCGCAGGAATGTTTGCTGTTATGGCTGATGAAGCAAGAGACAAACATAAAGAGCAGCTGGCAGTTTGTGTGAGGTATATTGTACCTGGAACTGGAAGCATTACAGAACATTTTATAGGATTCACAGAACTTAAATCTTTTAATGCTGACTCCATGGTGGAATCACTGCTAAAATGTCTTCAAGACAGTGGAATTACAGGTGCAAAATGTGTGGCACAGGCATATGATGGTGCCTCTGTTATGAGTGGAGCATGTAGGGGGAGTTCAAGCTAAGTTCTGCCAGCATCATCCAGAGGCTGTGTATGTGCACTGCTATGCACATGAGCTGAATCTTGTACTTTGCCATACATGCAAATGTATTACTGAAGCAAGAGAATTTTTCTGCACTATGGAAACTGTGTATGAGTTGTTTAGCACTTCCCTTGTTCATCATCATGAGTTTGTCAATATACAGTGTCAGTAAGGCTTGAGTCCATCAGAGTTAGTCCAGTTGTCAAATACTCTCTGGTCTTGCCAGATCCGATCAATCAAGGCCTTGATGAACTGCTATGTAGCTGTACTTCAGTGCCTTGCTACTATTCGCACTCCAAAAGCCATTGGACTGTTAGCATCCTTGCAAAAGTCAACCACAATTTACTGCCTGGTCATCTTTCATTCTCTTCTAAAGGTTACAGAAGGCATCCACAAAGTTTTACAAAGGGAAGATCTAGAGCTATCCACTGCAGTAGATTTTGTTGACTCAGTTCGTCACACTCTTGAAGAGATGCGGAGTGAGGACAGTAGCAATGAACTGTTTAAGGAAGCTGTGGATTTCTGTAACAAGAATAATGTGGAAATATGTGACACAAACAGAAGAAAAAAACAGAAACAGATGGATGATTTTATTGTTGAGGTATCAGTGGGAATGCGGGACCAAACTTCTTCTCAAGTGGACTTTCAAAACAAGCTTTATTATCCATGCCTTGACAGAATGACTGTTGAACTAAAGCAAAGATTTTCTAGTGTTGCAGTCGAGATAATAAATGGTATCCATGCATGCAACCCATCGTCTGCAGCATTCCTTTGCTCTGAATCTCTGGCACCTCTAGCTCATCACTATGTGATTGAACTGCAAAAGGAGGAATAGTTTGTTGCAAAAAATTACCTGAAACTAAAAATGGAAGAAAAACAAATTAATACAAATGAAGTTTATAAGCTACTAGACCTCTCATACCTCTCAAGTGTCCCTGATTTTCAGGGATGTCCCTGATTTTACCTCACAATTTTACTTTGTCCCTCCTAAAATTTGTGTTTTTGTGGCTAAACAGTGGGGACTGTGAGCACAAAACAGTGTCAACATTAAACTTACAGACTTGTTCTTCTTTAGAAAATGCATTTTGCACTAAGCCCCATATTCTACCAGCTTTCTGGGTGGATATCTCTAATTTTGAAGATGTGTCCCTGATTTTGGTTCTTTGCCCCTGATTTTTTTAAGCCTTGTCCCTGATTTATGAGGCAGGAGGTTGAGAGTATGGACCCTCTTATGTTTCCAAAACTCAAGCAGTTGGTCCAGGCAGCACTCACTATTCCAATGACAAGCTGTAGCTGTGAGCGCTCCTTTAGTGCACTGAGAAGGGTACATACATGGCTCAGAGGCACCATGACTCAAAACAGATTACATGATCTTGCAATTCTAACAATTCAAAAGGAAATGCACTCTGTGTTATCATTAGATCAGGTAATTAGACGATTTGCAAAGAAAAGCAACAGACGGGCATCAGTTGTTATTACCAGAGAAAGAGCGAGAACAGCATGGAGGAGAACAACAGAATGCACAAAAATAAAAATGATTAGGCAGTATTATTTAATGTTCTTTGTTGTTATTGTGTATTTCACTGCTGTATTTTTGAATGTGGACTTTCCAGTCTGAGTCTGAGCAGAAAAATTAAAATAAAATATTTTATTAAAGGGCCCATGTGATGTGAGTATCAAAATAATGTCATGCGACACCTTCATATGCCTGTGCTTCACATTTTCCAATTTTGGTTAGCACCGTGGTTAGGTGACATAGGTAGGATACAGTGTTGCTGCATATAAACATTAAAAAGCAGCTGACACCTTTCCTTTGGGAACACTTTGAAAAACTTTAAAAAGCATTTTAAATTTGGACACCGTTCACCTTGCATTTTGTTATCTATCTTCTATAGATTTCTTCTCTACATTGCTTATTGCTGATTGTCTCTGTAGCTTGTTCCCTACTTGAACTGCATATGCTCTGTTGTGACATCATCTTCTATTGCCTTGGGAATAACAGTGATGTGACAAGCACAGTATTATGACATCAAGTTGGGAAGAAACAATAGGAGCCGATGAACACTCAGGAAGCAGTGCCAGCAGATATCCTGTTTCTGTTTCCATGCATATGACCTCAATAATAACCAATAAGGATAAGAAATACAGAACGAATAAGTAATATATAACTGCTTTGTGTATAAATATTTTTTAAAGTTATTCTCAAGGTGTCAATGGTTCTTTACTTCTTTAAATTCCATTTTCTTGTACTTCCCTAAGTTCCCTTAGTGCATCAAGTATCATATTTTACTCAGTCAGATCATGGACCTGTGCTGTGTGATTGTGTGGAAAATAATTTCATAAGGGTCACACTCAGGGAGGGATGCCACTGCCCAGCCTTCCTCCATGCCCAGCATCCTTCTTAAATATCAGTAAATTTAGCCCAGATCTGCTGATATTTACAAAATATGCTATTGATTCTATAACTTTTAATCTGCAACATGTAGTTTTTGCCTCTCAAGTGACAAGTGATAAGCCAACCAAAAAAAAAGACACAAAATAATGGAAAAGGAATGGGAGAAAAACAAAGCTGAAGTAGCAGAAAATGTGTTATTTTGCACGAGAGAGCACCAAAAGTTCTACAGCTTAGGGGGGCCTAGGCAGCCCCAGACCCCTGGCCTTTTGTTTGAGGCCCGGGCCCCCAATGTTTACTCATACTGGCAACGCCTCTAGGTTATGGGGAAAATATCAATACCTAGGACAGTCATCAGTGCAGTACCGCAGGGCTCAGTGCTGGGGCCGTTGTTATTCAACATCACTGTAGCAGATACGGCAGTTGGTGTTCAGAGTAGGGTGAATATGTTTGCTGATGACACCAAATTGGGTGCTGTGGTGGATGGGGTGGAGATGGGGGGAGTTGTTCTAGAGGGATCTTGAAACATTGAAGAGATGATCATGCACCTAGCAGTTGGGCTTCAATGCAAAGAAGTGCAGGATTATGCACTTCGAGAATAGGAATCCTGGGTACAGTTACCAGCTAGGAGGTGTGCAGTTATCAGTATACATGGAAGAAAAAGATCTAGGTGTGTTGGTCACAGGTCATATGAACCATTCTGCACAATGTCGGAAAGCGGCAGCAAAAACCAATAAGATGTTGGGGTGCATAGCAAGGGGAATGACATCAAGGAGTGAAGAGGTGATCCTGCCACTCTATAGGGCACTGGTAAGGCCTCATTTGGAATACTGCATACAGTTTTGGCACCTCTTTTTAAAAAGGGATATCCAACAGTTGAAGGGGGAACAGAGGAGAGCTACCAAAATGCTGAGTGGGATGAGAGAAATGCCCTGTGAGGGTAGGCTGAGGTCACTCAATATGTACTCCCTGGAGGATAGAAAGGGCAGAGGAGATATGATTGAGACCTTCAAATACTTAAAAGGCATAAATAGGGTTCATCACACTGGCCTGTTTAAACTCAAAAGGGAGGGGATCACAAGAGGGCATAGCATGAAGTTGGAGGGGGTAAGTTTATAAGGGGATGAGGAGACACTTTATCACAGAGAGAGTGGTGACAGCATGGAATGCTCTGCCTGAGGAATTGGTTGTGCAAACATCAGCTGAGGGGTTTGGTGGGGGGCAGACTGGTAATATCAGAATGGGGAAGGGTGGGGAGGAAAAGGTAAAATGAGTTGGAGTACTTAGAGGGGAGGGTGCAGATGGGGGTGGGGGGGCAGCATCAGTGGCCAACACTGAGAGCTGCACATTCAAGCAGATACGATAGACCATTAGGCCTTGATCTGCTGGCTTCATCGTATGTTCATATGCTTTGCAACTCTGTCTAGGGGTGGTTTCAGTTTTTAAAATCATTTGAGTTGCTTTACTATTAATGAACCAGTGCATTTAAAATTAATTAGCAGAATTGAAAATTATGTGGAAGCTGCCAAGTGAGCCCAGTTGAATCAAATCTCATGTCTGACTCCTGGAACCCCAATTCAGTTTTTTTCTCAGAAGCAGCTTGGCAAACGTTTGCAATTGCCGGGAGCTTTCCTTCAGTACGTTTCATTTCTCCATTTACTATGGACAGAAATGTACTAAACTGATAAAGGCATGGATGTAAATGGATTTTATGTTCTGGGGGATAAAATAATGTTCAGAACATCAGTCAAATGCTAGAGAACAAAATATTTGGCTCAACAGCAAACTGGACTTCGCCACTCACTTCAAAACTATCCATACCAAGCTGTGCCCAAAACTCAGTGACTTATACCATAAGGACTGATTCCCACTCCATATATGCTGTGAACCCATTTCTAAACTGAGACTCCCCATTTTTGACAATGCTGATGTGGTCTACAATTCAGCCCCTCCATCATCCCTTGCCAGACTAGACACTCAATAAAATGCATTATGTCATTTTGCCCCTAACTTGCCCCCCCACACCCAACATTACTAATTATACTCCGCACTTTCCCTACGTCCCTTTCCACGACACCACCTAACCATTGCTCCATCCTCATTGCCAAATACTGGTTTGACTCTTTACCCTCTTACTTATCTTCTCTTCTTTCATCTATGGCTGTGTCTGACTATGATCTTTGTTCTAAGGACTCTCATGCCTTCTCCCTACCCTGTCCATACTCTTGTGCAGAACAGGCTGCTTTCTCATACTGGCTTCTCACTCTTTGGAACCAATTTCCCTCATCTCTCCAGTTTTCTCCCTCCCCTCTCTTAAGCACCTTCTTAGGCTCTCCCCTCAGCCCTCCTTCCCCAATTCCTCGTGGTATTACACCAGGGTGTATTTAACTTTCTCCATTGCTAATTTGGCTTTCTAGACCTTGATACAATATATGCATCAACTATCCCTTCATCGTCTTTTGTTATACCATTACTCTGTTGTAGTATGTGTTTTTGCATATCTGTGCTCAAGGTTAGCAGGGGGGCCGGCCCAGTGGCATGGAGGGCTGAGGCATCTGTGCCTTACTGCCTGCTACACTGATGACCCATGTTCGTGGGGTGAGTGGGCCACCAGGGGTCGGCTGAGGAAGGAGAGGATCAAGCATCCGGAGGACAGCTCTCTTCTCCCGGGAAGGGGTGGGGATGGAGACTGCTGCTTGCCTGTCCCATAGTGGCAGCTGGGGGATGGCACAACGGACCCATATAAAGGGGGTGGATGTGGGGCAGACACCCGGTGTGCTGCATACGGAAGCGTGCGCGGCTTGGCCATTGGCGTCATTGCATGCCTTTGCTCTACACTCGGGGGATGGGAGAAGTAAGGAAAAAATCTCAATCGGCAGAGAAGATTGTTATTTTCCCCAATGACCTGACAGGGACTGGAAAAGGGTGGAGTTAACCAGAGTCCAGGAAGATTTCAGGAAGCTGGGGAGAACCTGAAACAGATAGCACGCTCTGTCTCATTCTCTGATGTGCTACCTGTCCAGGGCACAGGGGAGGATAGGGCACTCCACATCCATACCTTCAACTTCTGGTTGAAGAATTGGTGTGGAAAGGAGGGTTTTGGCTTCATAGGGGACTGGGGCCTGCCCTGGTCAGATGCAAGCTTATATAAGGAGGATGGCCTGCATCTGTCAGAGAAGGATACCTTGGTCCTTAATGAGAAGTTGAAATGCTTCAGCTGCAAACATTTAAACTGGCCAAGGGGGAGAGCCAGAAGGGGCAGGAGGCTTAGGAACACCCCGCTGCAACACGAGCAGACTTGATAGACCAAATGGCCTTCTTTTGCTGGCTTCTTTGTATGAATGTTCGTATGGAAACATAAGTTGCCAACAGATACAGCTGAAGCAGGCAGGGAGGGGCAGGTAGGCAAAGGGTGTATAACGTAGTTATGTAAGAACTTACTGTAACAATAGATCTTCGAGAAGAGCTCTTGCAGCAGGCTACACCATAAGGAATATGCTGCCAGGCACTGGGACCCCGCAGAAAAATTCTACCCAGCAGTACCCAGCAGGGACTGCCCCCTGATGTTAGCCCACCCCCGATGTCCACCAATGGTGTAAAGGGGGTGGTCCCCAGCCCCACCTCCATTCTCCCACTAGAGACATGGCAGATGGATAAAAGGAGAACCGAGGAGGTTCCAAAAGTTCCCAACATGGAAAAGACAGGACCAGGGGAAGGAGGGAGGGAAAGCAACACCTGCTGGAAGAGCTCTTCTCGAAGATCTACTGTTACAGTAACTTCTTACGTAATGTAACTGTACTATCTTACTTTGAGTTGGAGCTCTTGCAGCAGGCTACACCATAAGGACTGAGTCCCAAGCAGTACAAAAGGTGAATCTGCAGGAGGGAGGTAGGGAAGCTTATCGAAGTCTCATGAAAGGAGGCCTTGCAGAACAGCTAGGTCAAATCCCACTCTCCTCCTAGAGGCTATGCCCAAATTGTAGTGCTTCTCGAAGGTGTGCACTGAGTTCCAAGTTGCCACAGCACAAATGTCAGCTGCCGAGACATTCTTTAAAGCAGCAAAGGAGGCAGCCACCCCTTGGTGGTGGAGTGTCCCTTCACCGATCCCGGTAAGGGTTTGTCATATTTCTCATAACAGAACGTAATACAATTAACCAACCATTTGGATAATGTTTGCTTAGTAATTGCCACACCCAGCAATCTGGAAGCAAAGGCAACAAATAACTGATTTGGTTTTACGGACTGAATGGGTGCAGTCTAAATAATACCTGAGCACCCTGTGAACATCTAGAGTATGGAGAAATGTCTCCCCCTGATTCGAATACTCCAGGTAATAAACAGGAAGACTGCAGTCCTGATTCAGGGTAAGTTCAGACACCACCTTCGGGAGAAACTTAAGATTAGTTCTTAGAGACACCCTGTCTCTGTGGATAACTAAATAAGGCTCCTTACACATGAGGGCCTGGAGCTTGGAAATCCTCTGAGCGGAAGAGACATCAACTAAAAATAACGCTTTCCAAGAAGGAAAGTGTAGCTCGCAGTCTGCGGCTGGTTCGAAAGGAGGTAAGGTAAGTTTCTCTAGGATGAACAGAAGATCCCATGGGGGAACGGGGTCCCGAATGGGTGGTTTCATATGTAGTATACCTTGTAAAAAGGTACAGGATAGCCCTTCCTTCCACCAGTGCATGGTAAGCTGAAATGGCAGAAAGATGCACCATGATGGAGGAATATCATAGCCCTGCATCAGAAGGAGACAGCAGATATTCTAAGACAAAGTTCACCAGACAGGAAAATGTGTCTAGGGAATGTGCTGATGCCCATAAGCAAAAGTGCTTCCACTCCATGGCATACGTAGGGCATGTGGAAGGCTTACGAGCTTCTACCAAGACCTCAGTGACCCTCTGAGAGACCTCATAGCAGGAAACCACTAAGTCTGTAGGAGCCATGCATGAAGATGCAGGGATCAGAGGCCTGGGTGGACTAGGGTGTCCTGCTCCTGTGAGAGCAATCTTGAGGATGGGGAAGAGGGATTGGAGGCTCCACCGCCAGTTGTTGGAGCAGGGGATACCAAATCTGGTGCGGCCAAAGTGGGGTGACCAAAATCATGTCTGCCCCTTCCTCCTGAAGCTTGAGGAGCACTTGCTGGAGCAGAGGAAAGGGAGGAAAGGCACAGAGGAAACACCCTGTCCAACAGAGACAAAGCATCTCACCAGAAAACACCAGGCCCTAGATCTAGTGAGCAGAAATTGGGCAGTTTGGTATTGCATGGGAACATGAAGAGGTCCAGTTCTGGATGACCCAATCTTTCAAAAAGGTTGTCCGCCACTTCCTGAAGCAGATCCCACTAGTGATTTCTGGACCGGGATCTGATGAGTCCATCAGCTAAGGTATTTTGGACTCCTGGAACATGGACCGCTGTTAAGGTGAGACCATGATCTATGCCCAGTACCACACCTTCATCGCCTCTCGGCACAGAGGGTAGGAATGCATCCCCCCTTGCTTATTTATGATAATGTCTAGAACCCAAGTGTCTGATGTGATGCTGGTCCACTCTTCTAGGTAAAGGGACAACCATTCCCTACCACCTCCCCTATGGACTCCACTGGAGATGGGGGGCTGGCAAGGAGTCATGCATTGGTCCCAGGGGTGGGCAGAGAGGCCTGGGGGGATTTGGCACTCTGAGGTCCCCCAGCCTTTCATTTAAAAGGGCCTCTGGACTGCTGTCCTCTTGGCTTCTGGGAGGATGGGTGCCGAAATGGATTTTTCTTGGCAGAAAAGGGCTCCAACCTATACATTTGGTGGACTGACTGCATGGCCTTGCTAGAGTTTTGGAGGCTTATGATTATTTTCTACACGTCCTCCCCAAAGAGGACAGACCCATTAAAAGGTGCATCCAGGATGGCATCCTAGAGGTCTTGTCTGAATCCCGACACCCGCAGGCAGGAGTGGCATCTGAGATAAACTCCAGTCACTGCGGCACAGGTGGCAGTGTCGGCTGAGTCATAGGAAGCCCTGAAAATATGCTTGCCTACGTCTAGACCTGATTGGAGAACATCCAGAAGTTTTGTCTTGTGGGGGGAGTCTGATTGCTTCTGGGCAAGCTCCGCTGCCTTTTTCCAGAGAGATTTCTGGTACTGCACCACATGGGCCAGAAAATTCAAGGACCTTATGGTGCATGAGGTGGAAGAGAAGATCTTTCTTCTGAACTGATCCAATTTCTTGGACCCTTTATCAGGCGGCTGAAAACTCATATGCTTAGGCTGTTTGGGTCAACTGTGTGCTGCCATGAGGACTAAGGAGTCTGCTTTGGGTTTCTCCCCCAAAAAAGGTTCATTTTTAGGAAACTTATAGAGCCGATCTGCTTTCTTTAGGACAGCTGTGGCCGTGGACAGATGGTCCATGCCAGTTTAGTCACATCTTGGAAAGGCGGGGCTAATGGTGGGACTACCACAGGTTTGGGGTTGCTCATACCCAAAAAGGTATCAAGTCTGTGCCTTTCTGGATCCAATTCTTCAGTATCCCATTGATTGAAAAACTGTATATGGTGCATAACGTCCATAAAGGTTGGATCATCTGGGGGCAAACTTGGTGAATCTCTGTGGTCCTCTGGAGGAGGAGGGCTTCATCAGTTGAGTCTGAATATGATGAGGAATACCTCCCTTTTGAAGATTCCGAGGAGGGGGATCTGGATTCAGTGCTTCTAGTTCTATGTCCGGTCTTAGGACAGCTAGAAGGAGATCTCGAGGAGAAGGACCTCCTATGACCTCTATAGTGAGGTACTTTGTCAAAACCCTTCTTGGGGAGTGAGGGACTCCTCAGGGGGTACACCCTGTGGGAGGTGCCACCAGTGGATTTACTAGACCCAGACCCATGGGTGGTGTCACTGGTATGGGAGGCTTCTCTTTGAGGAGAAGACCCCCCTTGACTGTATTCCACCATGTGTTAAACAATGTCCCTCCTTCAGCCAGGGAGACCAAGAAGGCCTGTGGATGGTCTGATCCCCCAGGAACATTCTTAGGGCCTCGGAGTCAGGTCCGAGGGGTTACTGGGCTCTGGTGTTTTTCCTGGAACCTGAAGATTCCCTGTCGTCAGGTCCGCTGATGGATGGTTTGGGGATGTCAGGCCGGTCGTCAGATCTGGTGTGTCCAGGACATCAGACTGCCCCTCTGGAGATTGGGCTGGGGACACTGGCTTGGCTGGCACATGATCCTTTGGTGAATGAGATGGGGGCATAGGCATGGCTGGCGTATGGCCCTCGTGTGAGAGGGTCTCCTCTGGCTGCTCAGTTGGTGGTTTTGGGAGAGGCTTCACTTGGGTGGATTCAGAGGAAGAAGCAGACACCAGGGTCTAGTGCTTGGAGTCCGATGACCGCTTCTTGGGGGAGCGATCTCTAGAATAGTGAGAGTGCTCCTGATACACATGCCTGTTATCAGGGCTGGAGGATGTGCCTGATGACAGTGGCATCCCAGCTTGATGTACAGCAGATGTCTTGCTGCTAGAAGTCTCAGCTGAGTCCCTGGCCTTGGTCCCTGTGACCTGTTGGAAGGGCCGAAGGGCCATGCCCTGAAGGACCCCCACCCAACATCTGGATAAGGGTAGGGGCCTTCATCAATGGCAGCCCAGAGGTGGAGAGGCCTGTGGGGGGGGCAGAGTCTGCTCTCCCACAGGAGTGTGAACTGGAGGACTTACCCTTCTGGTGAGGAGATCAGGAATGGGATTTAGACCTACATTTCTCCTTCCCCCTGTGATGGTGCTTCCAGCTGGTCCTCTGATCCTTGAGTGAAGATGGAGACTTATGGGTGGAAGAAGAAGATGAGGAGCCCGCTGGTTTCTGCTGGAGCGCGGTGAGTAGTTGCTCCATCAGATAGGCCTTCAGAGTTTTCAAGTGGCGGATTCGGGTGCATTGATTGAATTTTTGGCAGTGCAGGCAGGCATCCACATCATGAGTAGGCCCCAGACAGAAAAGGCATGCCGAGTGGCCGTCCTTGGCTGGGATTTGTTTTCCACAGATGCACTTAGACTTCTGCCTCTCAGCTGTAGATGAAGCCAAAGACATAAAATGGAAAAACATTGAAAAAGTTAATGGAAAGAGGGTACGCGAAGCATAGAAAATGGCAGTCGACAGTAGCAATGAGACATCCATGGAGTCAATGTGCATGGGTCAATGGTGGGAAAAGATCTGAGGTGGCGGTGGGGACCACCCCTTTTATACCATTGGTGGACATCGGGGGCAGGCTGACATCAGGGGCAGTCCCAGCTGGGTACTGTTGGCTAGAATTTCTCCGTGGGGTCCTAGTGCCTGGTGGCATAGTCCTTGAGGTGTACCCTGCTGCAAGAACTCCAACTTGAAGTAAGATCAAGTGATACATGGGGAGCACACAGGAAAGGAAACCAGGGTGGGGGAGAAGATGCTGGAGAGGAGCAGAGGGACAGCAGACTGTAAAACATGGAAGGTCATGTTAAAAAATGCCCATAGCCTAGGAAATAAGGTTCCAGACCTGGAAGCCTTGTTGGCGGATGCAGACCTTGACATGGTAGCAATAACAGAGATGTGGTACTCTGCTAATCATGGCTGGGAAGTCAATGTACCAGGCTATACACTGTGCAGGAGGGACATTGAGGGTAAAAAGGGTGGGGGGGTGGCCCTGTACATCAGAGATGGTATAAAGGCTACAGACGTTCAGGGAAGACAGGGGGAGGCTGAGGCAATGTGGGTTGCCCTGGAGCCAGAGAATGGAACAGTCATATGCACAGGCATGATCAACAGACCTCTAACACAGAGGGAGAAAGTTGACAGGGAACTAGTGGAGGATATACACAACATGGCAGCTAAAGGGCAAAATCCTGCTACTGGGGGATTTCAATATGCCGGACGTGGATTGGACCATTCAGGTGGCTGCTTCAGCCAGAAGCATAGCCATCCTAGAATCCCTGCAGGGGATGGACTCAGGCAGCTGGTGCATGAATCAACCAGGGAAAAGTTGATTCTAGATTTGGTATGGACCAATGGGAACAAAGTCAAAGAAATACAGGTTGAAGGGCAGCTGGGGTCCAGTGACCACTGCATGGTGTGATTGAGCATGGCAACATGGACTTGAGTATGCCATACAAGGGCAAAAGTATTAGATTTTAGGAGGGCAGATTTCACTGAAATGGGTAGATGTATACAAGCTGTCCTGGGGAAGGGAGAGGTAATAGAGGGGCTGGAGGAACAGTGGGAGAAACTGAAAGGAGCCATAGTGGGGATAACAAACCAATGCATTAGGATAGTGGCCAAAGGGGAAAGGAAGAAACCACTGTGGTTCTTTAAGGAGGTGGGGGACAAAGTCAGGGCTAAAAGACTGAGTTTCAGGAAATATAAGGGGAGCCAAAGGGAGGAGGACAGGGAGGTGTACCTTGAATGTCTAAGGGAAGCAGGGAAGGTTATTAGGAGAGCAAAGGCACAGACAGAGGAGGGTTTAGCATGGTCTGTGAAAAAAGGGGGACAAGGCATTTTATAGGTACATCAGCAAAAAAAGAAAAATGGGGGGGATTGAGAGGCTCAAAGGGGAGGAGGGAGAGTGTAAGGAGGGGTTTCTGGACAAGGCAGAAATACTGAACAACTATGTCTGCTCAGTATTCACTAGGGAGGGGGAGGGTCAATGGAGACACTGCTGAAAGAAAGGATAGTGTCCCACCTGGAATCCAGGGGTGCTCAGGGTCTGAGGTAACACAGATTCACAGCTGGAAGGTCATGTCAAACGAATCTGATAGATTTTGTTGATTGGGTGACCAGGGAAGTAAATCGGGGAGAGACAGTAGACATTGCCTACCTAGATTTCAGCAAAGCCTTCAACACCATCTCACATAGAAGACTGTTTTACAAGACTGGTAGTCTGGGCATAGGAGACAAGGTGGTGAACTGGGTTAGAAACTGGTTAACAGACAGGAGACAGAAGGTGGTGGTAAATGGGGTACAATCTGGAGGGGGGGGTGACCAGCAGGGGACCACAGGGATCAGTACTGGACCAGTCCTGTTCAATGTCTTCATTAGTGACATTGTAGAGGGGCTGGAAGGAAAGGTCTGCTTATCTGCAGATGACACTAAGATCTGCAACATGGTGGATACTCCAGAAGGGGTGCAGAAAATGAAGTGGGACCTGGAGAAGCTTGAACGATGGTTGGAGATGTGGCAACTGAGGTTCAATGCAAAAAAGTGCAAAATAATGCACCTGGGTAGGGGGAACCCTGAGGAGAGCTACAGGTTGGGGAGGGGAGCTGACTGTCACCAAGGAGGAAAGGGACCTAGGGGTTATAATCTCTGATGGCCTTAAGGTATCAAAGCAGTGCACAAAGGCTGCAGGGAGGCCAGTGGCATGCTGGGGTGCATAGGCAGGGGTATCGCTAGTGGGAGTTGGTGATGCCATTGTATAAAACATTAGTAAGGCCTCACCTGCAGTACTGCATGCAGCTCTGGAGGCCACACCTGTGCAAGGACATAAACTAGTTGGAGACTCTCCGGAGAAGGGTGACAAAGATGGTGCAGGGTTTGCTCCACAGAACATATGAGGAGAGACTAAGGGACCTCGATATGTACTCACTGGAGGAGAGAAGGAGTGGGTGGGTGGGGGACATGACTGAAATTTTCAAGTACCCCAAGGGTATAAACAAGGTGCAGGTAGGGACCTTTTCCAATGTAGAAAAGTACTAGAACAAGGGGCACAATATGAAATTGGAGGGTAGATTAAGAGGTAATGTGAGGAAGTTTTTCTACACAGAAAGGGTAGTTGACGCTTGGAATAGTCTGCCACAGGAGGTAGTGGGGGCAAGTACAGTGGAGGGGTTTAAGCATGCCTGGGACAGGCACAAGGGAACCTTGAGAGGGGAGGGAGTGATGAAAAGCCATTGATCACATAGGGTCAGTGGCCACATACAATGATAGGGCCTACGGGCAGACTGGATGGGCCTGGCAGTCCTTATCTGCTGACAATTTCTATGTTTCTATGTTTGCAAGTACTCTTTTGTACTCTGTTCCTGGGACGCCCCTGGAAACAAGCCTCGGCTCAGCGTGCCTTTCCCGGTTACTAAATATTAAATACATAATAATATACAAGGAAACTCTTTTATGTATTAGAAAAAAAATCTTTAACCAGGAAAACTTTGGGTATTTTTTTCTTCCATTTATTGCCAGTTATTTGTTAGTCAACTGCTGATTCCTATATGTTCTCAAATAATCAGCACAACAGAAATGTTTGCTGAAGCTGGCCCTATGGCGTGGAGGGTTGAGGCACTGGATGTCACACCTTGCGCTATGCCAGCGACCCGGGTTTGGGAACAGACTCGGGTCACCGGGGGTTGGCTGGGGGAGGTAGGATTGAGCATCCCAGCGGATGCTCTCCTCCTCCAGGGGGGCGCGGGTTACAGGGCAGTGATGCCCACAAGCATTACTGCCTGTGGAAGCACGGGCAGCAAGGCACAACGGCTCCTTACAGGGAGTTGGTGGTAGGGAGGGGCTGTGGATGCTTGACAGTGATGTGTGTAAGCAAACCATCTGGATGTAAGTCCTCTGCGTCAGTGCCCTCAGGGGTTATGGACCGGGAGAAAACCAAAGGCAACAAATCTCCCGGTCTTGCGTAGAATGACACTGGGTCCACACTATGTCGGGGCCTGGCCGAAAAGACAGGAGGAAAGGATTCCTTGGGGCAGAGACCGGAGGAGGAAGTAAAAAGAAATGCTTGATGAAAAGTGTTGCCTCCCTGACGTGCTTATATATGCTGCTGCTGTACATCTCACTATGTTAAAAGCAGCTAGATATCAAAGTGAGAAAAGTGGCAACTCATGTATCACATAGTTTAGAGCAGTGTGGTGTAGTGGTTAAAGCACCTGCTTGAGAACTAGAAGAGCACAGGTTCAAAACCCGTTCCCCTCCCCCTGTCCCCAAGAGCCAAATGCTGTGTGACAATGGGCAAGTCACTTACCCTCTCAACACCTGGATCTACTCAGCTGCAGAAATTGAGCAGATGCAGGGCTTCACTGAAAATGAAATTTTGAAACTCAGCTGCGCTATCCAGAGTAAATATATTGTAAAAAGAAAAAAAAAAAAGGTTTGACATTTGTAATCAGTGTAGCGGGAGATTACATTACAAGTGTTTCATTTTTTTGCTCTGAAATGGAAAACTGATTTTAATTTTTTAATTTTTATACACTTTATTCACTCGGTGGCCAGGGCATCTCTCAGATGTGCCCACTCGACCATCGCCTCTACTCCCTGCCTGAGACCTCCTCCTCCCCAGGACCCTCCCCAGGATCTTCCAGACCCCTGGATGAGGGCCCACCACCCATCTACCTGGTGGCCTATCTGCGATTAGAGGGTTGCTCCTGGTTGAGAGCTCTGGAAGACCAGTGGAGAGGTGGTCTGGTGCTGGGGATGTGGGCTAGATCCCTGGAGCCCTTGTCGCCTCCCTGTTCCTCAGAGGTGCGGGTTGTTTTTTGCATGCTGGTCCCCCCCCCAGAGCATTGCCATGCAATGATGTCCATGCACAGACATGCCGACATCCGCCACCGCTCCACCCCCTCATCTCTGCACCGCATGTTCCTGGCACTGCCCCTGATCTCCACCAGGGGCTGCTGAGGAGCGGTGCTAGATCTGGATCCCTCCCCGGGATGGGAGAGCAGTCCTCCAAACACTCAATCCCTTTCCTGCCCTGCTGACCCCCGGTGGCCCCAGTTCTTTCCCGAACCCAGGTCGGCATGGCGTGAGGTGTGGCATCCAGCACCTCAACCCTCAGCGCCACCGGACCGGCTAATAATAAATTTATATTAACCATTTACTGGAATTAATACAGTAGTAGAACAGTTTTTTTTCTTTAGAATGATATTGTCATTTAACAAAGTATTGTTACTAATACAAATATCACCTTACTATAGCATCAGTATTACAGGCTGCTTCGGAAGAGATACCCTGGTGAATGCTGAGTACAAAGCAACTGGAAGCAAGGCACACTGCCATAAAACTTGGTGCAAACAGAGAAAAGCCCAAATCCATAGATACTAGACAGGAATGCACTCCAAGGTGGTATTGTTTTGGGTCTGCCCTGCAGAAGTCCATAACATGAAGTATGAACAAAAATTTTACATGGGTTAGGTTGTCCTCAAAAATTGTGAAAAAGTAAATATGAAAAATGAGGTTATGAGCCCTTTTAAGATGTTTCACTCTGCAGTAATCTATAGGTGTTTATCTTGAACCCTTACTGACGTGTGCAGGCTTAAAACCATTTCCCCAATGGCATATTTTTATATACTACTACACACAGAATAATGTATAGGAGCCCATACGCAACAAAGTTGTTCTTCCAAGTGGTTACCTAAATGGCAGAGTGACCTCAAGAGTGAAGTTAGAGAGGTCCTTGTCATGATGGTAACCATGAGGTGAGAAAAAAAGTCTTGCGTATGGGGGGGCTCCCATACTTTATTTTATATAGTGTATGGTGTAAAGAAAACACTAACCAACATGTCAATTTCACCAGTTAACTAAAGTCATTTAAATCATACACTACAGCATTTCTCAGCTTTTCAACTGCACAGTAACATCTACACATTCAGCAACTCATGTAAAAATGGCTTCGATTTAAACGGCAGCTTGAGACTTCACCTTACACTCCCTTTCAGTCTTTCAGAATTGAGCCTTTGATACAGAAAACATAGGAGAATGAAAACAGATCCTCTTCAAGGATATCTCTTCCCTTAGGCCACACCTTTATAACTATACCCACGTCAGTGTTAAGACCACACAGAAACTTTTGGTAGTGGGGGTCACCCCTGAAGATGTCAGACATCAACATCTACATAAATGTGGGTGGCCCCATCAATCCTCAGTTCTTTTCCCAGCATCGATTGTACTCATCAAACCTACTATGGAAACACCGACCAAATAGCCATTGTCCTTTATTATTTTATGTTTAAGTAAATCACTAATTTTTTTGTGATATCGCCGACTCTGCATGGCACTGCAACCAGTGACATTGTTCCAGTACTGTGATTGCAGAGAAAAGATTTATAAGGATGATGCACACAAAGTGCATGTCTGCTGTCTAGGCCTCTGTCACAATGTCCACTTCAATCAAGTGACCAGGTGACGCAGAAGAAAGGTGCTGGAAAAGTTTTTGCTGCAAAAAACTCTGTCGGCCATGGAAAAAGCCGAGGGTCAGAAAGTGGTGTCATCAGCCCCATTGATCAACTTCCGGTCATCAGAATCAAAATGATCATGAAAAAGACTGACCATTATTGATACAGAAGCATAAACATAGGGATAAAGACAAGTCTGCTTCTCCAGGGAAGTCTAAGTCACCATTGCAGCCTGCAGGTACTTTACCTTCTTCATTGTCCGTCTCGATGGCAGTGACGCTAGCCCCCCCACATTGTCAACCAAACATCAAGGTCGGGGCTTGGTTCAGGCATTACTGTGCCTAAAATGTACAGTATGTTGCCATGGTCAACAGGTCCAGGCCCATCAACTCTAGTGGTCAAGACCCCTGACCAGGGCGTCATCAATGTGCAGGTAGTACTGGCATCATTTTCAGATATGATACGGCACATACTTCCTGGCTTACCTATGCAATCTGTACCATGGTTGGTATGCAGGGCTGCAGCTATGAATTTTGGGACCCCAGACAAGTCACTTGAAATGGGCCCCTGTTTCCCAAACCAGCTAATGCCAGGGGTAATGCCAGCTCCTCAGTTGGGCCCCTCCTGAGCTTGGGGCCCTGGATAGCTTCCCCATTCCTCCCCCCCATTACTGCAGCCCTGTTGGTATGTGTTCCTGCATCGCAAGCCCACTGACATCATTGGCTGGCTTACAGCACATACCTCCTGAGCAGCAGCCTCTGGCATCACCAGCGAGGTAGTCAGTTCCTGTTGCTGACAGGAAGGTCAACTACAAGGGGGAATATAATCCAGACTTCATAATGGGGGAGGATTATGAAGAGGAAGAGGGTTATTGAGAACAGTATACAGCATGTTTTAGCTCCATTGTCTCTTCTTGTAGTCCACAATTCAGCGCACTCAAAGAGATCACTGGAGTCAAAAATGAATTTAAATCCAATTTATTACAAAATAAATAAATTAAATAAATGTAACAAATGAGAACAAGACAGACTAGCCACACTCTCTTCCCCAGCATTTCAGGTCACAAGACCCTTCCTCAGGGAGCTTGTTCTCATTTGTTACATTTATTTTTTTTGTAATAAATTGGATTTAAATTCATTTTTGACTCTAGTGATCTCTTTGAGTATGCTGCATTGTGGACTGCAATTTATCTTGTGGGGTGGCCCCCTTCTATCTGTGCACAAATGTGCATTGCATTCACGGTTCTACTTTGTGGATGTTGTCTCTTCTTGTAGTGAGGATTCTGTGGTAAACACCCAGATCTCATGAAGACCCTACCTTCCAAACTATGATGCAGCAAATGCAAAATGCAGTGTGCTTTGTTGTGAAAGAAGAGGATTCCACTAAAACGAACCTGATGGATTTCTTGGAGGTACCATGTACTCCATCTGTCACTGTTCCTTCACCCAATCTATCCTGCATTGGAGGGTGCCACATTTGCTGCATGGCACAGGACAAAATCAAAACCAACTATACCTAGAAAGGTTGAGGAGCAGAACCCTGCATGTACTCTGCACTGGTTTCCAAGCCTTATTAAATTTACACCAACCAGCCTGAAACAGACTCAGTGGTTGTGATGGCTGCCCATGACAGATCCAGGCACCTAAATACATGAGTACTCTGCCCCCTGATAAGGAATCCAGAAGGCTGGATGTGATGGGCAAGTGTACATACAGTATGTCTTTGCCTCACTAGACCTTCATGTTGCAAACTACCAGGCCCATATGATAAAGTATCAGAATAGCCTGTGGAAGGCTGCCTAAGCTGTGGCAACCAGTAACATTAAGGTAGATATTCAAGAAGTTATTCCATGTGATATCCCATATGCTGTGTATGTTCTTTGGTGGCCTTGCAAACTGTTGTACGTAGGCAAAACTGTGAGACCTCTAAAACAGAGTATACAAGAGCGCATACACTCTATGGTTAACAAAAGACAGGATACACCTGTTGGAGTTTACTTTACTGAGAGACATGCCTCATGACCAGATGAACACAGGTTTTTGGGACTGGAATTTATTCCACCCATAAAAAATGGAGGTGACAGACCGAATCTCCTGTTACAGAGGAAGAGCATGTGGATTTACTATATATGCTCAAAAGTGCCAGACCTTCAGGGTTAAATGAGAACTGGGACCTTAAACCATTTTTTAAAAAGAAATAAAGTAGAAAATGAAGAAAAAATGTAAAAATATATATGCAAATTTATTACTGTACTCTTTAATAAGAACTAATGTTGTATCTGTTTTTCTCTTTCTCTTTTCCAGGTCTTTTCCCATTTCACATTTGGTTTAAACCTTCAAAGGATTTTCCACTTTGTAACTTAGTTACATGGAGGTCCTCACACACAGGTGCCCTGCAGACATGGATTTGCTGCCTTGACATAAAGGTGATTTGACCAATTCCTTTTTAATCTTTAAAACCATTCATAATTTACTTTAAAACCTTAACTTGATTTTGAGTTCTTATTAGCACTATGTATAAACAAATGAATTAGTCTCATAGGAATTTATTGAGACCATAGTAATGTATGGGGGCGCTTGTGTAGCAGCACCCTCTAGTGCTGGAGATTGGGAAAATATAACTTATTTTTTAGAAATGGTGCACTTTTGTTATAATTGTTTTGAAAACAGGTGATTTGAATTGTTTAATTTAATTGCAGTACTTAAGGATTACATGTTCCCAGTAAGTGCCACCTCCTGAGGAAGATTCATTGCAAATTGAAGCACTGGGGCAGGTTGTAAGTTCCTACTGAGGACCTTATGGTTGGGTATTGTTATCTACTAAAGAACATTTACTTTATTTTACATTGACTGGACCTTCACACCTCTGCAAGAGGTAATAAGAGTGCATTTGCGAACCTTTGGACAGTGCAAGCTGCTGCAACTCAGGCTGTTCCAGAAGGAAATGCGAAGAATGAGTTAATTAAAAATCTTTATTCTGCAGCTGAGGTTAGCAAACATTTGCTGCGCTCAGCATATGATGTATGTGATGCATCTGCCAGGGCAGCTGCCACTGGTATTTGTATGAGAGGGTATTCCTTGTTCAGGTTTTGCTGAGTTTGCAATTGATGTGCAGAAAACAGTTCTGAATGCCCCATTTAGAGGCACCCATCTGTTTGGCTATCATGTGAAAGAGGCATTAAGAGGCCTTCAAGTCTCTAAAATGACTGAAGTTTGTCAAATCTCTGTGCCCCATGCCTGGCAGAAGCTGTGGCAGGGGATCTTTTCATCAGCCTGCTGCTAGAGGAGGAAATTAAGCCGACCATCAGCAAGGCAGGGGTGAGGGTGGTGGGGCCTTGCCAGCTCCCCTCCCCTTAGGGGTCCATGCCAAAACATTCCAAAGCATCAAAAGCCGATGGAGTTGGTGGCTCAGCATGACTCGAATCGCACTCCCCACACACCACCACTGTCTCCAGAGGTGGTTCTAGGGGGTTGTTTATCCCTTCATCTGACCCAGTGGATGGAGATTGCCACAGATGAAAGGGTCCTGGAGATAACTGCAAATGGCCATGCTCTAGAGCACTTAGAGAACCTCCCAGAGCCACCTCCACCTATTTGCACTTATGCCTTGGGACATTTGCCCCTGCAGAAAGAAGTGCAAGCTTTGCTAAAGAAACATGCAACAGAACTGGTGCCTTCTCATTAGAAGAACCAAGGTTTCTACTCCAGATACTTCCTAGTCCCCAAATAGACAGATCATCACAGGCCTGTGGTAGATCTGAGAGACCTAAACTTCTACACAGAATACAGAAAGTTTCACATGATCTCACTGCAAGCTTTGATTCCCATCACAAACACAGGACTGGATTTGCTCCCTGGATATGCAGGATGCATACCTCTCCCTGCAAGCTTTGATTCCCCTGTTGCTCCCTGGATATGTAGGAAGCATACCTCTCCCTGCAAGATTTGATTCCCCTGTTGCTCCTTGGATATGTAGGATGCATACCTCTCCCTGCAAGATTTAATTCCCTGTTGCTCCCTGGATATGCAGGATGCATACCTCTCCCTGCAAGCTTTGATTGCCCTGTTGCTCTCTGGATATGTAGGATGCATACCTCTCCCTGCAAGCTTTGATTCCCCTGTTGCTCCCTGGATATGTAGGATGCATGCCTCTCCCTGCAAGCTTTGATTCCACTATTGCTCCCTGGATATGTAGGATGCATGCCTCTCCCTGCAAGCTTTGATTCCACTATTGCTCCCTGGATATGTAGGATGCATGCCTCTCCCTGCAAGCTTTGATTCCACTATTGCTCCCTGGATATGTAGGATGCATGCCTCTCCCTGCAAGCTTTGATTCCACTATTGCTCCCTGGATATGTAGGATGCATGCCTCTCCCTGCAAGCTTTGATTCCCCTGTTGCTCCCTGGATCCCTCAGGGATCAGTCCTGGGGCCAGTCCTTTCAATATCTTCATTAGTGACATTGTAGATGGACTAGAGGGTAAAGCTTGTCTGTTTGCAGATGATGCCAAGATCTGCAACAGAGCAGATGGTCCAGATGAGGTGGGCAGAATGAGAAGAGATCTGGATAAACTAGCAAAATGGTTGGAAGAGTGGCAACTGGGATTTAATGCAAAGAAGTGCAAGATCATGCACATAGGGAAGAGAAACCCTGAAGCCACTTATAGGCTGGGAGGGGAGTTGCTGGTAGTCACAAAGGAAGACAGAGACTTGGGCATCATCATCACTGATGACCTGAAATCATCCAAGCAGACCTCTAAAGCAGTAGGTAAGGCTAGGAGGATGTTAGGGTGTATTAGTAGGGGTATCACAAATCGTAAGAGAGAGGTAATAATCCCTCTTTACAAGACACTGGTTAGGCCCCATCTGGAGTACTGCGTGTAGTACTGGAGGCCACACCTTCACAAGGACATTAACCAAATTGAGGCAGTCCAGAGAAGGGCAACTAAAATGGTGCAGGGACTGCATCAGAAGACATATGAGGACAGATTAATGGAGCTCAATATGTATACCCTAGAGCAAAGGAGGGAGAGAGGTGATATGATTGAAACATTCAAACACCTTAAGGGCATTAACAAGGTGAAAGAGTCTAACATGTTTCAATATAAGAAAAATAGCAGGACAAGAGGACACAGCATGAGATTAGAGGAGACCAATTAAGGGGTAATGTGAGAGTTCTTTTTCACAGAAGGGTGGTGGATGCATGGAACGGCCTACCTCAGGAAGTGATGGCTATGAATACAGTGCAGGGCTTCAAACAGTCATGGGATAGGCATAAGGGAGCAATACAGATGAGTATGAATAGATAGGCCACTGACAGAGCAAAAGCCGATGGCACATTTATAAGGTAGAAAAAGAAATGGGCAGAATGGATGGGCCTTGCAGTCCTTATCTGCCATCAACTTCTATGTTTCTATGTTTTAGATATGTAGGATGCATACCTCTCCCTACAAGCTTTGATTCCCCTGTTGCTCCCTGGATATGTAGGATGCATACCTTTATATCAAGATCAGGCATCATCACAGACAATATCTGAAATCTGTACTGGAAGGGGAGCATTGTCAGTTCAGAGTATTGTCCTTTGGCTTGTCATCTGCATCACAGGTCTTCACCAAATGTTTGGCAGTGGTGACAGCAGCCATTTGCAGGGAAAGCCTGTATTGTCTTCCCATATCTGGATGACTGTCTCTTGAAAGCCAGCTCCAGGAGACAACTCTTGTACACTCTGTCCTGAACAAGGCAACTGTTCGTAGACCTGAGGGTTACAGTGAATGTTCCAAAATTAGTACTGGCTCCTTGCCAAAGACTGCAGTACATAGGTTCTGTCTTGGACACAGAGCAGGCTATGTGTTGCTGCTCCTGGAGGAGGCAGAACAACTCATTACTCAAGCACAACCAGTATACAGCAGTCATTACACCCCAGCCAAAACATTTCTATGTCTTCTGAGACTCATGAGCAGTCACTGCTACTGTGCCACTGACCTGCTTATATATGCAGATACTGCAATACATACTGAGAGTGCAATGGGACCAATTGATGGATAACATGGACCAGAAGGTGCTTATCACATCCCCCTTATTCAAAACACTAATGTGGTGGATGGACTGCCGCAACCTCTTAAGGTGCATTCCATTTTTAATACCAGCTCCAGCTCAGATTCTCACCTCAGATGCATCCAGATCTGGATGGAGGGCACACCTGGGCCTTTATCAAATACAAGGTTCTTGGACCCAGGTGGAAATCAAATAGCACATAAATATCCTGGAGAGGAGAGCTGTCTTACACAATCTCCAGATCCTCTGCTAATACAGACTGACAGTGTCAGTGTCATGCATTACATAAACAAACAATGGGGGGGGGGCTTATTACTATCCCACATGTTGGGAAGCAAAGAGAGTGTGGTACTGGATGCTGGAACATGACCTAGAGCTGTCAGCTATTCATCTCCCAGGTGTCCAAAATGTCTTAGAGTAAGCAGGTCACAGTCCAAGATGCATGAATGGGAACTGCTGATCTCAGTGGTAGACTACCTCTTTGCAAGGTGGGGTCATCTGGATTTGGACCTTTTTGCATCCCCACACAATGCAAAACTGCCACTTTTGTGCTTGCTCACTCCAGGGCTTGGAATTTTTTGGCGAGATATGTTATCCCTCTCTTGGAAAAAGAGGTTTCTGTATGCATTCCCTCCCACTGCATTAATACAGAAAGTATAACAAACTGCAGATAGAGGGTGAGACCCTCATCCTTACGGCACCTTTATGGTTTTAGCAAATATGATATCTGCTGCTCCAACAGCTAGCAGACGAACCTTCAGTACCTCTGCCTCTGTGCAGGAGTCTGTTTTCACAGGACATAGGGTCTCTTGTCCATCTGGACCTGAACTCCCTGCATCTGCATGTCTGGCTCCTGAAGACATAGCCACTGCATGATTTGGGGTGTTACCTAAAATATCTGATGTGCTGGTTGCAGCCAGAAAGTCTTCCAGACATACATATTCTTTAAAATAGAAGAGTTTCACTTTGTGGATTGCTTCCAGACATATAGAACTATTTACCTGTCCAGTAAATGCGGTGTTGGAATGCTTGCTGTCACGGTCAGATTTTGGGTCTGGAGTATTCCTCACTGAAGGTGCGTTTGGCAGCTATATCCAGGGCCCTGATTTTTCTGCAGCATGTCAGAGCAAAGTTCTGCATCAGGGGTCCCATTTGCCGCAGAACTTCTACGGCGCCAGACATCAATTTCTGTGGCAATTCTGCAGCACACTTTTGCCCGTAATCTTACCTCTTTTTTGGTGTTTTTCATCATATTTGACCTGTTCTTAGTAGTATAGTCAAGTGCTGCTATTGCTATTGTAACAATCACCCTTAACATTCATCCTAAATGAAAATATACAACTTTTCTTTAAACTTGGTGTTTTATTGAAGCAATAGTGCACATTAAAAAGGGTGAAAAATATTTACAGAAACAAAAATAAAGAAAAATATTTACAGAAATATTCACATAACTAAAAGTCAGGAAATAAAAATAAGGAAATAAGCATCGTACAGTACAGAAATATACACAGAAATTAAAATCAGGAAATTAAAGTAAGACAAACATTATGCAGTGCACATTTCTATTTATGCTTGTTAATCTAAAATAGTAACTTCAGCATTTGCATCATCATTACTTGAGTCCTCATCTCTTTTCCACACTTTTAATCATTTGAGAGTTAAAGCAGAGGAAGACGAGCCTTCTTATGTTGTCCTCTGACAGCCCATGCCTTCTCTCTGAAAAAATCCAGTTGTGGATGCTGAAGCTACGCTCAGCATCTGCTGAATCTGTCACCGAATTGACACATATTTGTACCACAGCTGCCAGTTTGGGCACTCTGTCCCATGTTGATCTCCAGAACAGGCTCACTGACATCTCAGAGTCATTATTATGCTTAAGATACCATGGCACCAGTATCTCTTTGTACAAGAGAAACTCCTCTGTTGGTATGTCATCCCATCCAGGAATTGCACAATATTAATTTTTGTCCTGTGGCATAAGTGCCACCTTTCTTGGATTAAAAATCCTGATCTCCTTTAAATATTGGTATCTTGGCTGACCCTCTGTGGACATATATTTGCTGAGTTTGTCAGCGGCACCTTGGAAGGCCATCCGGAACTTTCCTGCCATGTCTCTCATTACAGACAGAGGGACATCATCATCATCAAAATCAATGAAATGTCTACAACTTTCAATTATGCATTGTCTATTTGACTCCAGATAAATCTGCAGCTCCTCTAGAGTGTCCACCACATCCGACGCCACTGGCACTTGAGATTGAAATCTGTCCAGCATGCTGCAGAATTTTGATGTTTTTTCCACCAGGAATGCCAGTTCCATCTTTAATTTCACAAACTGGGTGCCATCAGATAGGATGTCCTAAAAAAATGAAGCAAAAAACACTTAAGTATATTGTTATGCAAGTTTTAAGTACATTCAATTCCAGATGATTAATGGCATTATATCCTTTTAATGTTTGATGAACTGCAGGCTGGGATGAGAAGTGTGCAGATAAATCTACTGCTGGTATAATAACTTTAATTAATAATAATAATTATCGCTGCACACAGAGTACAGAAAGAAGTGCTCCAGATAAGGCACTTAATTCTTTCTCTCCTTTGTTTCTGTGTGCTTGCATGTGTTCCATGTTACCCATAATAATTAATAACCATAAATATGCACACCACACCCATGTAATTGACAATGGTACAAATGGCTTAATTTATGAAATGGTATAACTGATTGAAAATAGTATACATACTTTGGTTAATACTTTGGTCTGCATGACAACAGAAGACCAAGGCCCATAAGTGCTGTCCCCACTACTCAGTGATGATAACCAGAGTTATCTACCTTCCTGTCCTCATATGATTTGTTCTCACAGCAGGATATGAGTTTACTAAACTTCCTGACTTCTTTCTACTATATTTATATATTTTTTTTAAATAAGGGTTTCACTGCATGCTATAATAAACGATCTCTTTTCATATTCAAATACTCATGCTCTCATACAGTTTAAATATGAATTTGCAATACTTACTCTAAGAAGCAGAAGTGATGAACACGGTGTCTTTGTTAATTGTAGCTCCTTTGCCACAAATTCTTTCTGGAACCTAATGTGGTCTCTGTGGTAAAGTGCAGCACAAAAATGTGAGCTCCATCTTGTAGAGCAGGGGTCAGATGGCATGACTGCTCTTTTGATAGGGTTCACCTCTCTTAGGTGATTTGGGTACCTTGCTTTTCATCCACTTGGCAGCGAGAATAGTTTTCTGAACACCTTCATATAGTTTAGGGTTATGTTGAAGGGCCTTTGTAATTCCCCTGCAATCAGTTCCATGATGTGCACAAGGAAAGTGAGGTACATACAGTTGGGAAACAGTCCAAGCAAAACATCTGTGAAACTTTTTTCATGCATGCCACGTTGTCTGAATCAAATATATGTATGTTGCTGTAGTCCACGGCATACTCATTTATTGTTTCTGTCACTGCCTTTGCGACTGTGCTGGGTGTGACAATTGGCAGGAACTTTATGTCCAGCAGGTATGGGTGTACACATCAAGTGTCATCCTGTTCCAGTGGAGCCGTTAAATGTTCAAAATTGTCTGGTGTTCAATGTCACTTGTCTCATCTGCAATGACTGCCAGTTTCTTCCCTTCCAATCTTTTTTTCACCATTGTTTTTTATGCTTCATATATGTTGGGTGCATAAACATGGCACAGTTGGTCGGACTGTGGAATCGATCCTCCATTTTTAACGTGAGCAGAAAGGAAGGCCCTAACTGACGGATAATCAGCCTTTTCAAGTGGAATGTTGGCTAACAACATTTTCACAAAATCCTGGGTCACCCCAACTCTAGCCATCATTGCAGTTGTCCGGCATTGTAGCAATGTTGTCAGGGTCCTCTGCTTCTTCTGGATTCCTTGTTCTACAAATGTGGCCTTCCTCTTCAAATGCCTCTTGCCAGCCATGTGATCGGTGATCATTGATCAACGTACATGATCAAACACCACATTACAGCAAATACAAAATACTTTCCCACCATCTGCATGCAGATCATTTGGAAATTCTCAGCTGCGGTCTGCAGCAGTGACATACAATGCTGTCTTGGAACGCTTGCGTGCAGATGGAGTGGATTTTTCAGTGAAGCGTTCCATTCTGTTGCGCTAGGAAAAATAGCAAAGAAAAGACAATGAGATAAAAAAGTTAATACTTGAAATTTGATTGCTGCCATGCTTATTCTTTTATTTTTTAGAACATTGGGTGCTGCCACATAGTTGTTTCCTCTATCCAGTTAGGCTGGAAGTTGTGTGTTTTTGTAAATGTGAATTTGCTGAAATTTGTGCTGCATACACCAAGGACTCGCACAAAACTCTTTTCTCCTATTTAAATGGGAAAAAAGGGGACTACTAGAACTGTGGGCCCACTAACAAAAAATAATACTACCACCACCTCTGATATTGAGACTGCCAACAAATGTAATAATTACTTCTGCTCTGTGTTTGAACATGATACCCATACTAAATCAAAGGTTCATTCATCCAGTTCTATTGATTACTCTTTTTCACTTCAGGAAATTAAGGAACTTTTAGGCTCCCTGAAAAAATCAACAAGTCATGGGCCAGACAATATTCACCCTAGATTTTTATTAGGAACAATTGACGCTATTGCCCCCCCTCCACTCACTCCCCCCACTCACTATTATCTTTTATAAGTCTCTTCAGGAATCTAGGAGCCCATCTGACTGGTTGACTGCAATTGTTACTCCCATATTCAAACAAAGTCTACACTGTAAAACTGAAAATTATTGGCCAATCAGCCTTACCTCAATACCCTGTAAATTAATGAAAAAGACAATTAAATTATTAATCAAAGCTGAAATGAAATCATTGAATATTTACAGATAATACACAGCATGTGTTCAAAACAGGTTACTCCTGCACAAAAAATCTGATTTCTTTTTATAACAGTATAAGTAAAAACCTTGATACTAATATCCCTGTTGACGTTATTTTATTAGATTATAGTAAAGCATTCAACAAAGTATCACATAACATATTTGTGACTAAACTTATTAACCTTGGATTTTCACCTAAAACAGTGTCATGGGTTCATAGCTGGCTAAAAAATAGATCTCAGAGAGTTAGGGTGAAGAGTGAATTTTCAGACCTAGGAAAGGTAACTAGTACCGTCCCCCAGGGTTCAGTCTTGGGACCAATATTTTTTAATATTTTCATCAGTTAGATGACTATTTCATCTAATAATATAATTTCAAAATTTGCAGATGATGCTAAATCGGGGGTTGTGCTGATAGCGAGACTAATAAAACTATCCTAAAAAATTATCTTGCTACCATTGAACATTGGGCTATAACCAATAAATGTTCTTTAATGTATCAAAATGTGCAGTATTACACCTGGGCAAAAACAATCCTAAACAAACATATCTTTTAAATAACATCATTATTAGAAAATCTAGTGCAGAAAAAGATCTGGGAGTATTAGTTAATAATAAATTGTCATCTTCAGATCACTGTAATAAAATAGCTAATCAAGCCAATGCCCTCCTTTGTAGAATTAATAACACCTTCATCTCAAAATCGAAATAATGCATCATGACCTTGTATAGATCTCATGTTATACCATATACTGACTATGCATCTCCCTTTTGGAGTCCCTACTTTATCTCCGATATAACAAGAATTGAACAGATTCAGCATAGGGCAACAAAACTTGTACCGCATCTCGCTCACCTAGATTATAATGAAAGACTAAAATGTACAGGGTTATATTTGCTTAAACTAAGAAGATTAAGAGGTGACCTTCTTCAACTTTTTAAGATCATTCAACCCCCTGACTTAATGGAACAGTGTGGTATTTCATTCTCCACTAGGAAAATTGTGGCTAGATGTCACAATAAACAGCTCATAGTAAATAGAACAAAAACAAATAAAAGACAATACTTTTTTACGATTAGGGTACCCAGGGTATGGAATACTCTGACACACGATATTACAGATTGTACTTCTATTAATACTTATAAAAATAATTTTGATAAATGGCCATTAAACTGAAATGGTATAAAGGATGAGAAATGAAGTAACTACAGGATTAAATGTTCCACAAGTGTGGAGGACAATCCCGATGGGCCAGGGCCCTCTTCTGTCCATATAACCAAGTAACCAAGTAACACTGTGTCAGTTAAAGAAATGAAAATGTTTTCATTTATATTTTCAGTTGTCTTCACTAGCTGGTTGTGTGTGATTTTTTTATGTTGTCTCTGACCATACACTATAAAATATTTTGTATTTACAGTCAAACACACACTATGTCACTGTTTGGGTAACAAAGTACTAACAAGTATCATTAACAATAATACCAATTATCTATGCATTCTTTGTTTCTGTAAGATAAAAAATATTAAACATTTCTGTTACAGTTACTCATTGCTTTTTCACAAATTGCTAGGTTGCTTGTTAACAATGTAATATTTTATCAGCTCTCACAGAGAGACCAGGCAGCAACAATCTTGTGTCACTTTTGTGAAGTAACATATTACATTTACAACTTTATGTTGCAAGCCTTAATAAGTTTATTTTTATCCTTACTAAAGAGTATGTTTCTTTATTATAGATTGAGGGAGCGCTCCCGACCAATCAGAGTGTTCCTTTCCCCTGCACATGAGGCACTCTTGTTCTGTGAAGAGCGTCTCATACAGATGCCCTGGGAAATGGGCACATTCTGGGAACAGTTTAAAAAAAAAATGATATATTATTGATCGCTCTCGATCAATAATATATTAATACGTCCCCCACCACCACTCATTGCTGAAAACTAATGGTTTCACTTGCCTTCCACTTGAGCCAGAACAGCTCAGCTTTGCTTCGCTGTTCTCGCTCAGCTAAAGGCATGTGAAACCACTCATTTTCAGCAACGAGTGGCTCCGAGAGACGTATTAACACATAATCTTGTCACACTTCTCTGGATGACACAACAAGACTAACTTGTGTGATAATCAGTAATAATCAAAAAATGTGTTGCTTACATGTAGGTCTTAATCACACATATTCGTGTGGCTGTGAAGTGTGCAACAGTTGTTTTCTCTACAGAAGAAACATAATCTGTATTTAAAAGTAGGTGCAAACCACTACAGCTTAAAGCCTGCCTTTCCATGATTACAAGGTGTACCTGTGCTAATGGGCTGCCACACTGAAAGGCCTGATGCATATGGTCTCAACTCTTAAAGATTACATTGCTACCAACCAACATTTTTAAAAAAGCAAAATGGCAATTTTGAAGAATGCCATATATATTATTTAGAAAATGCCATCACAACGCGAATGTGACTTACAAATGTGAGACTAGCTATGGGAGCATTTTTATTTATAAAAAACCAAGGGGAATAAAAATGCATTTACAAACGAACCCATTTGGACTGTGGTGGGAAGGGTGGGTTGCCCACTGCATGGGTGGGCAGCCAGCCCGCAACTCACTGTGACTTTCAAATCGGACACTAGCTATGAAAACATTTTTATTGCTAAAAGGCCAAAGTCACAAAAAGTACATATACAAACTAACCAGTGTGGCCTGTGGTGGGATGCTCACTGCATGGGTGGGCAGCCAGCCAGTAGCACACTGCGACTTTCAAATCTAAGAGTGGCTCTGGAAACATTTTTATTTCTAACACCCCACAATGAATAAAAGTACATTTACAAACTAATCAGTGTGGCTTGTGGTGGGATGCCCACTGCATGGGTGGGCTGCCAGCAAGCAACACACTGTGACTTACTAATCTGAGACTGGTTATGGAAACATTTTTATTTATAAAAGGCCCAAGTGACTAAAAGTACATTTACAAACTAACCAGTGTGGCCTGTGGGATGCCTACTACAAGCAAGCACGGGTGGGCAGCCAGCAAGCAACACACAGGTGACTTACAAATCTAAGCGTGCCTATGGGCGCATGATTTGTAAAAGGCCATAGCAAAATAAATACATTTACAAACAGTGATTATGCAATTTAAATAAACAGGACATTTTCAATGTGGGTTAAAAATAGCATAGAAACTGCTTATCTCTTTACAGACAAAGGTTGGCAATCATTGGAATTCAGTGAAGTAATGTTGCTGGTAGTTGTCTTCCTTCTCAACAGGTTCATGATGATGCAGGTCGCAGGTGTTCCTCCTTATGGTTTATGGTAGGCAGTTTCTGACCTGAAAGGCTGCCCCTTTTTTAGCAAATTTTAATGACCCCAATATTATGCAAAACATTCTGATTGGTTTGTCCACTGTGACCACATCCAGTGTTATTGGCTCACTTGAATAGCCAATCCATGGTGAAAGACAAGCAGTCAATCAAAAAGGTGTTGTGTGTGGGTGTGTGAACATGGTTAGCCAATCCAAAGTCTATCCCTAATGGCCTATCATTACTTGTCCTTGCTGGTGTCCTCTGTCACTTTTCTAACACTTTAAAATAAGACAAAAAACAACTTCTGCCCATGCAACCTTAATGAAACAGAAGAATGATAGATAGACAGACAGACAGACAGACATATAGACAGATTGTGTTTGTGTATGTAGCATTTCACTACTGTTAAAGTATTTGTGATTTTACTTCCACTGTTTTAAGGACAACATTAAAAATTATTTTATTTTGGATGCAATCACACAGTAACACACAATCAGAATAACCTATTTTGATATGTTTGTCTTGCAGTAAATGGGAACGCTATAAGAGGAGAGGTAGGGGAGACAAGCACAACTACCTATGTGTCTGTCTCTCTCACACAAAATGTATTCAGCTGCTAATAAATCACTTTGAAAATGGTGTTATGTCTTTTTTTTAACTTGTGCAGTGAAATTACAGATGTCAGAGTTGTTGCACACCACGTTAACTTAACTACAGGAGAATCATCATGAATATATAGCCTATAACACCATACTGCGAGACACACACACACACACACACACGCACGCGCACACACAAAATAAGCATTGGAATGGCATTCCAACATTGCATTGTATTCTTTTTCATATATATTTTTATGTCTACAGTCTGATGTAATTTTACATTCCCATGGTGGGATTGTCACACAGGTTCATACAGCAGGATTGCATATCACTAAGGTTGCCAGGATTCTATTTTAATCGGAAACCCCCGATAAACATCGTCGAAGACAAAATTTGCTAAACCGATGGAAAGAAACACACAATTTAAGTCTAAATTAAGTAGTAACTGAATTAAGTAGGAAGTGTTCATGGTGTAGCTTTAAATGCCTTAAATGAATTCTTTCACTAAGTGCCCACAGTCACGCTACTTCACATGAAGTCTCCTGCAGGTCCATAGGTGTTAATTGCTTAATTGATCTAGCAGTAGACACTTTAGAACACTTTACTCTTGAGATTCCATGTCCCCAAAACCTCTCTATGGTATTACTGCCTTGTAAAACACTTATCTTTCTGTTATTTTTTTGTAATATATGGCTCCATTGAAAATACTGTAGTTGGAGATGACCTTTGAACTGTAGTATTATCAGCAAAAACGATAGTATTATCACTTTTCAGGTTAGTATTATTGAGAGTAGTGATGTATTATTGGGAAATTTTGTATAACTTAGTATAGTATTATTGAGGCTTATCCATATATTGCCAATTGCTTAATTGATCTAGTAGTAGACACTTTAGAACACAGTTTGATGTATTCTGCTTCTTGTCAATAGATGTATTAGTTTCAGCTGCAACTGTAATTAACTAGGCCATTTAATTTTGAGTGCCAAGGTTTTCAGTTACTGTCTGAGCCCTCTGTTGGCACAATGGGTCGCAAAAGAAAGACCTCTGATGAATATTGCAGCCAGTATCCAGAGTTGGAGTTAAAAACTGTTAAAAAGTCTGGTCTCTGGGAGAACATCGAAATACTGTGTTGCAAAGTATGCAAGACTGAAGTCACAGGACAGGCTAACAGAATCAGTGAACACTTGGGCAGTAAAACGCATTTGAAACTTAAGGAGATGCAAGAAAATGTCAGCCAAGCATCTATTGAAGCTTGCTTTGGGCAAATGAAACAAAAAGTGAGGATGTTGCAGACTTTCCACGTGACTTGGTAAGAGCCCTATGTTTTGAAGGGATACCAATGAATGCAGTTCGTGGGGAATGAGAAAATATGCTCCCGCTGCTAGAACCTGTCCTGAACGCAGACAGTTAGATGATAAATATCTCCCTGAGGTGTTCTCCAATTACAAGGCTGCACTAAAAGAAATGTTACAGGACCAGAGATTTTCACTGGTGATAGATGAGACACCGGAGCTGACCGGACTACCGGCTGTGAATATTATTGCTGTGTTCTACAGTGAGGCTACCAAAAAAGCAGAAAGCCTGTTACTGAAATCACCTGTGCTCATTCAGTGTAATGCCAGAATAATTTCAAATCTGCTCCATGATGTAATGTTAGAATTTGGCCAGACTTGGGGAAAACTGCATTTCTATGAACAGCGATTCAGCCATGTATATGTAGCACCTTGTGAAGGACTTGAAAGAAGTCTACCCACACCTTTTGCATATCTCATGCATTGCACACCTGTTACATGTGGCAATAGATCACACACTAAAAACACCAGAATTCTCTGATGTGAATGACTTTGCATCTGATGCTAAAAGTGCCATCAAACAAGTGAATCTGAAATCTATGGGCTCAAAACAGGCAGCACCCTTGGCAGCTCTTAATGCCTTTGCCTCACAATTCCACCAAAAGTTAACAACCACTGTAGAAAGAAATGTCCCTGATGGCCTGTATGGTGCTGGATCCTTTTCTCAAGCTGTCAGCTCTTCGACCCCTTCTTGAAGTGCACTCTATCCAGAAATGTAAAAAAATACCAGAGTATAGTGCCAGTGGCGGAGGAATAGAAAGATGGGCCCCAGTGCATTTTGTAATTTTGGGCCCCCGCTCCCCCTGGTGGCAACCTGTGCCCCGGCCTAGTGGCGCCCCTCCCAACCAATCAATTTTGGTGGCCTGGCTGGGTGGGTCAAAAACAACTTAGAGAAAGAATTCATTTAATTCAGTGGAGCGTACTGCTGTGCTGCTGTCTGCTGAATGATTCTGAAGGCTCCTCTCTAACTGAACATAAGCACTGGCAGCAGTGGCAACAACAAGTGAAGAGTTATTGAACTTGTTTTAAATAAATTAATCAATGCAATAATTTTTATGCAACCGGCCAGTGACAGTGTGGCCAGCTAGCCAGCCGGGGCCCAAGCTGCCATTAGATCAGCAGTGACCTGCTCCTCTGACCCATCCTGGCCTCAGACTAGTCTGTGGTGCACTGTTGCTGCTACAAGTTCAAAGAACAGTAGTTCATAAAAATTTTATATTTGTGCACCCTAGAGCAAAATTTAGAAGGATCAGTAGGAGTTAGGAGTACTAGGAATAGGCAATAATGCAAGGTCTAAAGGTCAGAAAGGAAAGTGAAGTTGAGGCGTGCCACGAATATGGAGTTGAAATCAATCTCCACCACCCTCTCACTCTGCTATCTCTCTTGAAACTACAGCTATGGCTGTAATGCTCATTCACTTATACTCCCCTCCCTCAGCTCTGCCTATCAACCACAGAGTAACCGATGTTTGACTGACTGACACTGTCCCTATCCAGTCAAGTGTCAGCCAGCCAGTCATGTGGTGCAGGAGTTCTGTGAAGAAGGAGTAGGACCCAATGGCTGCCCTTCTGTGCCTGCTAAAAAAAAAAATGGGTGCCACGCCACTGCCAGACCAACACTGCCCACACCCACCCCATCATCGCCAGCCTAGCGGTAAGTCAGCATCTGCTGATCCCTCCAGCCCATACCCATCCCCTCACCATCTCTGAGGCTCGCCCTCCTCACTCGCAGTCGCACTGCACAACAGTACTGGGGGAGGGACTGTCACCACCTTGAGAGGCTAAGAGCCTGCCCCGCCCATTCCCCAGCCATGCCCGTGCTGCCACAACAGATCAATAAACACAGATTCAGATGGCATGGTGCCAGTGGGTCTCTTGATTTTTGGAGGAATGGGGAGGTATCTGGATTTACAGCAAACTGTACTCTCTGCTGCCACCTGCAGGCAGGTCAGTAGTGGCACACTGCAGAAACATGGGGAAATGGGGAAATAGGGAAATTAAATAACAAAAACAGCAAGTTTCAGTGGGCCCCCTAAGTGTGCTGGCCCCTGTGCCACTGCACCGGCTGCACTGGCTATTCTTCCGCCCCTGTATAGTGCAGCACTTCCACTGTAAGCCGGATGACTTCAAAAGCCGAATTTGAGCAATACATGCTTTTTGAACCACCTGCTGATGAAAATATAACAGCCATTGAATATTGGGTGTCAAACTTAACAGCTGCCAACACTTAGCTCAGTTGCACTGTGAGCATTGGTAGTGCCTGTCACCTCCATATGTGTTTAGTTTATTCAGGAAGATACAAGACCAGTGCCGTATGTGCCTGTCAGAAGAAAGACTGGGACAGCTTAATATGTACCATAACAAGGTCATTACTTTGGCTTTTGAATGCTTCAGTGTTCAAGATATCAAAGCGGTTAAAGAAATGAAATATCTAAAAGCTTCACAATATAAAGCTGTCAGTAAGACTGATTACAGTCAGTACATTAATGAATTTGTGTATTTATGTGATGCATCACTGTTGTGCTGGGATTTTGTTAAATTATTTAATATCAGATTTTTATAAAAATATAAGATTCTGTACAAAATAAATAACATTAAGCAAATATATGTTGCCATACATTAATTCATAATTTTGGGAAAAATCATAAAAATAAAAATAGATATTTTCGGTCGAATCTTACAAAAAATAAAAATCGAATCCTGGCAAGCCTACATATCACCTACCTTGATTTCAGAAAGACCTTCAACACACCATCTCACATAAAAGGCTGGTTAACAAGATGGGTAGTCTGGGTATATGGGGCACCAGGTGATAAACTGGGTCAGGAACTGGCTAACAGATAATGCACCTGGGACAATAGAGCCCTGTGGAGAGGTACAGGATGGGAGGGGGTTGCAGCAGATGACAATCATCAATGAAAAAAGGAACCTGGAGGTTAACATTTCAGATGATCTAAAGGTGTCTACCAAGAGAACCAAGGATGCAGGTAGGGCCAGTGGGATGTTGGATCACATAGGCAGAGGTATCACAAGCAGAAGCCAGGTGGTCCAGAGAAGGACGACAAAGATGGTGCAGAGCTTGTGCCAGAAAACATATGTGTGAAGATTAAAGGACCTCAATATGTACTCACTGGAGGACAGGAAGGAACGTGGAGACATAATAGAAACATTCTAGTACATTAACCGCATAAACAAGATGCTGGTGGGAGGCATCTTCCAATATAGGAGGAGTACAAGAATGAGGGGGCATGACATGAAATTGGAAGTTGGCAGGTTGAGGGGAGAAGTGAGTGTTTCTTCACAGAGAGGGTGGTGGATACATGGAGTATTCTATGTAACAATTAATGAAGGAATGTATTTATTTAATAAATAATATTCTAAGTGCTAGGGATGGAACGTGGGATTCATTGATGAGCCTGTCTGTTCGACCCTCCATGGCTCTCCGGGGCACAGTGGGAAACCACACAGATGTTTTATGTTCACTAAAGCCTCCGTTACTCCAAGGGGTCTACCACCGGGCACTTAGTAAAACAAAAGAAAAAACATGTCCTCTCCTTGGTGGCTTTATTTATTATTATTATTGCTTTGCTATTCCAACTGATAACTGCTTTGGAGTGGACAGGGAGATGGATTGGGGAAAAAAAGAACAGCACAGTGCTGTTTCTATTAATTAAGACACTGATTTAATTTACTGATTAGCGCTAGGAGCGAGGGGTTGTGAGGTTTCTAAGGTGTCTGGCTGGGTTTATTTATTATTATTTGATGTACAGTATGTACTGATTTCAGTATTTATAGAGGTCACAACAGGGAATACTTGAATAACCCCTGAAAGCTCCTCTGTGGATCCCTGGGGCTCGGTACTAACACTGGCAAAAAAAACTTTGAATTTAAGATGCAGCTTCCCTGGCTCTGTGCAGGCTCCTCACCAGCTACAGGACTGCTGGTGTTGTATTTTTAGTGGCTTATATATTTTGTTTTGTCTACATGTGTCTTTCTCAGGGTTGCTGTGAAAAAAGTTGGTCCCTGTGAATGTAAAGCCAGCCCTGTATAGACCAGAGCAGGGTAGATTATTTTTTAACAAACAGTTCACCTGTAGTTGGCAATAATTTATTTTGTGCTCCGAGTGTCCCCCCCCCCACCTAGGAACTGGATGGGACAGGGAGAGCAAATATTCAGAATGTAATAAACCTCCAGGTCCCTCTCGCGAGACTGGAAGCTACCACAGCTGAAAATTTAAGAAATCTGGTCACCTTATTCCTGACTGGGGACATATTGGGTAAATAACATTGTTGCCTGATTGAATTGTTTTCAAAATACATCTGACCTCCTGGCCAGGGAACAGCTACAAGCAACACTTATTTAATATTATTTAAGCCCAACTCAGTCCTTTATTGGCACCAAAAAATGTACTTTTTTTTATTTGAACTGAAGCCACCCAGCAACTGCATCAGGTGGCTTTATTTATTGATGTATTTATTCCCAGCAACTGGATCCAGATGAAGGCTCCCTGGCTCTCTAACATGACAGAGAAGACATGAGCAGTGTATGTGAGTGCTTTATTTCCCCCTATCCAGGAACTAGATTGTGCACCAGAGTGCAATGTAGTAAAAAGATTAAAATTTTAACAGAAGCCTACAGGACCCTGCTTGATTAATGACATGTTAATATTTATGTATTTATTTACTACAATGTTTTTTAAGGGGAAGAGCAGTAAAAACTGTAATTTAGAATAAGTCCATATGTAAGCCTGTCCATGGTTCTCCAGGGCTCTTTTGTTAATCTTTTAATTTGTTAACATGAAGGCTCCGTGGCTCAATAACATTATAAAACATTACTTTTTTGTATGCACTGCATAAGTGTATTGATCCACGGAGAGCACTGGAGGGGGTCACATTGACTTAAGCAATTCACCTTCACGATGGGTCTCTGCCTGACAAGGAGGGCATACTATCTGTAAAAAAAAAAAAAAAAGGCATCCAAGTGGGGCATTATTATATATAATATTTTGGGAAGAGCAGCTGCAAAACAAGAATTCTGAAGAACTCAGACTGTAAGTCCCTCCATGGGGGTTCTCCGGGGCTGGGGCTGGTACTGGCACCAAAACATTAACTTTTTATATTTGAACTGAAGCCACCCAGCAACTGCATCAGGAAGATTTATTTATTGATCTGTTTTTTCCCACAAACTAGATCAAGCCATGGATAGTCATGGAGGCTTCAGTCTGTTGTTTTTTTAATCTTTTAATTTAAGGCTCCCTGGCTCTCTAACATTACAGAAAAGAACTGTGCAGTGTGTGGGAGTGCTTGTTTTTCCACCCTACCCAGGAACTGGATCGTTCATGCATCAGACAGCAATGCAGTAAAAATATTTACATTTTAACAGATCCCTGCTTGATTAATGCTTATTAATATTTGTGTATTTATTTACAACAATGCTTTTTTGGGGGGGAATAGCTAGGGACCTAACTTGTGCTTGATTTGTGAGCCTGAGTCTGTAAGGGCAGAAAAAAAAAAACTGAATTCAAAGTGAAGAACCCCTGGCCATTCCCGGGCTCTGACTTGCTCCAGGGGTGGTATATTTATTTCTTTACTATCAGACTTCCTACTGAGGTAATAATATCCCAATCAGCTACAAGGACTGCTGGTGTTGTATTTTTAGGGGTATAGCTACCCAGGGTAACAGCTTAGTAATAGTTTGTATCCTCTTACAACCGCTATGTTTTTCTCCGATTTGTCGAAAATTCTCATGTAACTGCTCTTAAATGACTAATGTGTTGAACCCTGTAACTACTGTATTTGTGTTTTGTATTATTGTCCACCCTGACATGGAACCTTTGTAAAAGAGCTCATGCTCAAAGGTCTTTCCGATATTACAAATAAATAAATAAATAAAATATTTTATTTTGTCTGGATTGGGAATTGGAGAGCCAAGATTTACATTTTAACAGAAGCCTCCCAGTCCCTGCAGGGGCTGGAAACAGCCACAGCCAAAAATGTTGAGAAATCTGGTCCCCTCCTTCCTGACCAGGGGACATACTGGGTAAATAAAATGTTTGCTGACTTGCTCTGTCAGGTTGAATTGTTTTTACAATTGTTACATCTGCCCTCCTGGTAAGAGAACAGCTACAGGCAACACTTATATAATTGTATGTAACTGTAAGCCCCTCCATGGTTTGTTGGGGCTCAGTCAGTTATCGACAGTGTAAAACATTTTTTTTATTTTATTTTAACTGAAGCCTCCCTGGCTCTGTGTGGGCTCCAACAATCGAAGGACATGTTTATTCTGTGCTACATTATTTCTTTATTGCTCTGTAGACAGAATGATTGAACAAAAGTTATTTTTCTCCAGTAAAGCATGCACACAAAATATCAAGAACAGAGCAGGGCAATGCAGGCAATTATTTATTTATTTATTTTTTGCACCGCACAAGTGTATTGAACAACAGAGGGGGTCACCTTGACTTAAGCAATTCACCTTTACGACAGGTCTCTGGAAAGGAGGGCACACTATTTTTTTTATAAGGCGGCCAAATGGGGCATTATTACATTATATTTGGGGCAAATTAGCTGAAAAACAGGAATTTGGAAGAACTCTGACTCTAAGTCCCTCCATGGTTCTCCTGGGCTTTTCAGGTATTGGTGCCAAAAAAGTAATGGTTTTATTTGAAATGAAGACACCCAGCAACTGCATCGGGGGCTTTAGTAATTAATTTATTTTATTCACAGCAACTGAATACAGCCCCTGACAGCCATGGAGGATTCAGTATGTTGTTGTTTTTTTTTATTTTAATTTACTTAGCAGAAGGTTCCATGGCTCTCTGCCATTAAAATAAATAAATAAATACATAGGTCCACTCAGAACTGGCAGCTTCCCAACTTGGTACTACATTTTCTGAATTCCTATGTATTTAATCAAGGTTGTCCTAATAAATTGTGCCCAGTAGAGCCTGACAGAAAATATCCAGACAAGACCTGTGCAATGTATGGGAGTACTTATTTTTCCCCCCTACCCAGGACCTGGATCGGGCACCAGAGAGCCATGGAGTAACAAAGATTTAAATTCTGACAGAAGCCTACAGGTCCCTGCTTGATTTGGTCAATATTTATGTATTTATTTATAACAATTTTGCTTCTTTATTTGGGTGGGCAGAGCATGCAAAAAACTGTAATCTGGATTAACTCCATCTGTAAGCCTCTGCATGGTTCTCCAGGGCTGGGTCCAGTATAGGCACAAAAAAATTGACTGTTTTTATTTGAAATGAAGCCACCCTGGCTCGGTGTGAGCTCCAACCATACAAGGACACAATAGTAAATGCAAAGGGTGCACACTAAATTTCTGGATCAGATGACAGGAGATTATTTCCTTTATTTTTATCTTTATTTTTTCTAAATTTTTTGTTTTGTAACCAACAAATACATACAGCCAGTGACATTTATGGATGGTTTCAGCCAGTGAAGTTCGATATTTAGAAAAATGAAATAATCCTGTGCCATCCTGTGGAGACTGGCTAGTGGCTACAGGTATGGAAGAATGGTTAAGTATCTGAGCCCCTCTGCTAGTTTATTTACTTATCTCACTGGAGCCTCCATTGCTTCATGGGGGTCTCCAACCCAGGGATGGGGGAGCACGTACCCTTCTTGCTGCAATACTCTCGTGTAGGGACATCGCTAGAAATTGTCAACTACTTAGGCATTACATTTTTTTTTTTTTTTATCAATTTCTGCCAGATGTCTCAGACAGTCACCTTGGTCCCTGCTAGGAGGGGATGTAATGCTTGTATTTTTTGCATCATCAGGAGCACCATGGTATTTATTTTGTACTTAATGGATATCTTTTCTGGGGTAAAAAAAATAAATCACGTCCCTTCTTTGCTACAATAATCACTGCTGGGAACATCGCTAGTGCCAAATTCTTTATAAATGTGAAGGAAGTTAATAAATAATAAAATATAAGTACTGTGCCCTCCTGGCAAGCCTGGCTACAGGTATGTAAGGTGGATTCAGTACTGCTGAGCCCCTGGTAGCTGCTGGTTTCAGATCCTGGGTGGTCTCTGGGCACAGTAATATTTAAACATACTAAAGTTCTGACTTCAATAAGGAAGTCAGCGAGTGTGGCATTTTGAGTGAATGGCTTAGAGAGGGATGTCTAGAAGGGGACGTGATTGTTGGAATATTTGCCCATTTCATGAAGTGGAGCACTTCAGCATTTATGAATGTATTTATTTATTTAATATTCTTCCTACAGCAATGGACACAAGTTGATTAAAGTGCTGTAAGCCCAGACGTGGCACTCTGTGGCTCGGGACCACTACTGCAGTGCACCAATCAATGGGGTGAATTCTTTAAATAAAGTGCTAAGGAAAGACATAAAATAATTAATAATTAATGCACTCCAAGACAGAGACTAGCAACCAATATGGAAGGATAATCCATTACCTGAGCCCCGCTGCTTTCTGGTGCTGGTTATTATTTATTGTGTATGGGCACATTGAAACTAATATTTTAAAACTAGTAGTAACTTCAATATTGCAGCACAGTGGGGCACTTCTTTATTTATGTGGGTTGCTGCAGTTGGGAACCTAACTTTCATCCGGGCTGGTAGGGAAGGGCTGATCCTGTGAGCTCCTGTGCATTTGGAGCACTAAATGTACTTTTTTCTCTGTCTGGCAATATGTTTTACTGATTTGAGAGCCCAGTTAGTTATGGAAGTAAGTGTCTGTTGTGGTTTACAAAGATAATGATTTAATACGTGAGCTTACATCGCGTTTGGCCCCTTGTTGCTTCAGATGGGTCTGATACAGCCAAGTTTATAACTGGATTTAATGGACACCAAAAACATTGAGTTGTGGTTTAGAAGTCTAGACTAGAAGTGAATAAGTGCATACATGGCAAGTTCCACGGTCTGCCATTGCAAATTCCACTGTTTTCTGTGAATTCCGCAGACAGCTGCTATTTCCGCAGATGACTGCAAATTCTGATGGGTAATTCCACAGTTGGCCGCGGAATCACAGAAAACTAGGGCCCTTGGCTATATCAGCTTTCCATACCCCTACTGATGAGCATACAGCTGCCCACCTGGAGGTCTCCCTTACCTTTTAGAGAGGTATTCTGCACATAAAACCTCCCATTTGTAATCCAATCCTGCCTTGGGACCTGAATTATGTTCTTGAAAAGCTTGCCAGCTGCGAGTTGTGGCCTATGCCTTCTATCATGGAAAGTGTTAGTTTTTTGATAAAGTCTGATTTAGACTGCATTTCTTTTCTGCCCTATTGTACTCTGATATGGCTATGTGTTTATGCTAGACTGTTTCTCTCATGACACTAGTGTAACCTATGTGTCTTCTACCTGAAATTCACTTTGTAATTTTTTTGTTACTTTAATTTCTGCACTCTGTTCTATTGTATACCAGCTATTAATGCTCCTTCTTTGCCTATTGTTCTTACATTGTTTGCATCTCTAGACGTGGAACCTTTATAAAAGAACCCCTGGTTCAAACGTATTTGTAATCCTAGTTATGAGATAAATAAAAATAAAATAGTTGCAATCACTTTGGCTCAAAGGATTTCAGACAGGATGGCTGTAGGGTTTTGGGGGCCCATAGAAGGATTAGTGAAGTCATGAGTCTCCCCTGCTTGGCCCACTTTCACCCCATGTGTTTCACTGTTACCCATACGCACATCATTTTCTTTTTAGTACAACCAGTGGCATATTTAAATTTTTTAGGAGGAGATAGCAGTGTTAGTCCTTGGAGCTATTCTTCCTATTCCATCCACTGCTGCCCAGCTGCCTCTTACTAACTGGGTCATAGCTTGGTGAGGCACTTGATAACATCATGATGCCACGTCAGAAGAAGTTACGCAGACCTCTCTTGCTGTTTTAAGAAGACAAAAAGATTTAAAAATAAGGTAAACTGCTCTAGTTGGGGGGGCCCCATGAGCAGGAGATGTAACTGCAGGGTTCACTGGTGCCTAAAAACCAGCTAAGATTTCAGAGTTACAGGCTCTAATGTGTAAGCTGCCTTATTTGGTTTTCTACAAAGAGTTACTTTGCATACTAAGTTTTTGCCAAAGATGATGTCTGAATTCACACTAAATCAACCTATCCACCTTCCCATTTGTTTTCCTGAGCATGACAATCACGGTGAGGCATTGCTCTGTACTTTGGGCGTGCACAGACTATTAAGATACTATGTGAGTCGCACCAAGGACTGCAGAAAGTCCTCTCAGCTCCGTTTCGTTCACCCCTGGGAAAGAGGGCGCCCCTGTGTCGAAACAGTGATTGTTCAAATGGCTAATACATTGTATTATGTTCTGTTATAGGAAGTACAGTAAGGAACTTCCTGGTGCAGTTTGTGGTAATTTCATCAGGGGTATGGCCACTTTTGTTGCCTGTTTCAGATATATCTCTGTGGCTGACATTTACGCTGCAGCCACATGGAGTACTGCCCACATCTTTGCAAAACATTACAGTCTGGAAATTGTTGCTTATAGATAAGCAGGTTTCAGCCTTGCTGTTCTACAGGGCCTGCTGTCCTGAACCAGACTGCACCATCCTCTCAGTTTGCTTTCGGGATCACTTGGTACTCGTCTCACAGGTGTGGCCTAAGGGAAGAGATATCCTTGAAGAAGATACAACAGTTATATACCTACTGTAACAGTAGGTCTCCAAGAGAATTTCTTTCCTTAGGCCATGCTGGCCCTCCTTCCTTCCCCATTTTTATAGCTTTAGAGGAATATGGCACCCAATTCTGCCTTGGTAAGTTCCATGGCTGTTATACCCAGCACCTCCACATGCTGGTATGATCTCCTGGTTCCCCAAGAAGAGAGGTCCTCCAAGCACAGTCTCAGGCAGGGAAGTGAGACGAGATGGGGCTGCCAACGTTTATGTAGATGCCTATGCGTGATGTCGTCATGGTCGGTCCCCCGCTAGCAAATGTTTCTGTGTGAGCCTAGCACTGATGTGGGTATAGTTCCAAAGGTGTGGCCTAAGGGAAAAGCTTTCTTAAAGATTTACTGTTACATTAAGTATTTAACTGTTCATTACTTACTGTGTCCTTCGGTGTCTCAAATATGCAGATTCAGCCTGACCCCCTCTATACACACACACACACACACACACACACACACACACACACACACACAATCTCCATGCTTCAAAACTGTTTACTGTTTTGTGGTTCACACACAGTATTATGTTTTTATTTATTTATTTTTTTGGTAAAGCTGGTACACGCTGTCTCTACAAGAAGCATATCCACATTTTTATTAAAAGCGATGACCATGTAGTTCACTAGAGCACCAGTGGTGGTAGCGTGACTGATAACTAGCTAATCCAGAGCAGTGTTGTGTGACATTCCTACTGTAGCAGAATGAAAAGTTGTTCTGCTGCAGTACGAACATCACTAATGCAGCAAAACGAGTTTCTACAGGGCATGGAAATCCATGCTGAACTATACCACACTATACACTATAAATCACTCTTGTTGCAACTGAGAATTCATATGCTTTTAATAAAAAAATCTATTGACAGAACTGGATTAGAAATCACCAAAACTGATGTTTTATTCTAAAAGTCATGAAATTAATCTAATCTGGAGTTTATTTTTTTATTATATACAGTAGTGTTACATAAATAAGATGTAAACCCTGTATTCCTACAGGAAACCACAGCAACTTTGTTATGTCTAGTCTGCATCCATAGTCAAAGTTCTTTAACTAGAAGTATTAGCCATTATGTAGTTATTGTGCTATAACAGTTATTTCATACCCTGCTCTGTGAAACAGCAACATATCACAATGCTGACCATTAACCACTCCTTTCACCAAACTCTATCTTTAAATAATTAAGACTGTAACAACATGCTTAACCCTGGCTTACTCACTTTATTTCAAGCAGATTTCATATAAATTCCTATATTTTACAGTGGTGCTTCTGGTGGGTGGCCAGTATCAACTTGCAAATAAAGTTGAGGTCTTCCCACCACCACATTTGCCCAACAGGGCTTGTAAACAATTGTAAGTTACTTTTTTTCTTACCCTGGTTTAATAAAGGAGTTTCTTGTTCCATTTTCAGTCTAAAGTATGTGGTAAACTTGGCTTGCATGTCAAGGTAACTCCTCACCAGCCATGTCCTACACTATATTATTTTAATACGCTAACATAAAGCTGTCATCTTGTATCTATTTTCTGTAAAGACAATTCTCCAAAATTCATTATCTGAAATGTATAGTATATAGTCTGGCTTATAAGGAGTAAGTCTGTGGCCAACTGTGACTCATATCAGATGCAACCAAACTCTATCCTGCCATTCTAAGACATTTCCCCCTTTACTATTCCTCAATGATCCAGTGGTGTAAATACCCTGCATAGCATGCTTGGTTATGTTCTTAAGCAGCAGTAAATAATTCTGTTCCAAAATAAGACTGCACTGCTGGTAATAACCTGCAATTCTTAATACTGCCATCAGCTATTTATGGCACCCCCAACACTCCATTACCTCGGACAGTAAATATATTTTCTTCATCCTGCTATTTGTTATAACACTAAATTCTAACTATGCTGGAGCATTCTGGAGGGGTCACTTAGGTCTGAACTTGTTTGCTAGTTCCTCCAGTATCTTCATAAATTTCTGCTCTTCTTCTTGAGTGGATCTTGTCCAGGCCAGAGGCAGATGGGTAGAAACAGCTTTTCGATCTGCAAGACAAGAGGTGTCAACACGATTACACTTGCCCTGTGAATATCCTTCTCAGTGCAGATGAAGGTAACATGAACATATGCAGAATAAGCCTTCATGAGCAGTTCTTTGTGAGGCATGGCTAGCTTAAAAGACTGACTATATTTAAAGATTCATTGCAAAAAACCTTGTTACTGCACCAGAGTTGCCAAGATTCCAGACAGCCAAAACCTTAACATTTTTTTTTTATTTTTTTTTTGCTGCTTGCAGGGTGGGGATGGGTCAGAAGCAGTAATCCAGCACAAGGGCTTATGGGCAGACTAGATGGGCCAGGCGGTCCTTATCTGCTGACAATTTCTATGTTTCTACTGAGGTGTTAGGGTTGGAAACCCAACACATTTCCATACTTTTGTCAAATTAATTACTGGTGCATTAACAAAGTTTTTTGCAATGAATTTCCTTACTTTTTGAGATAGAATCATATCAACATTCATGCGGGTCCCTTCATGATCTGTGTGAGCACATCAATGTGATTACAGAAGTGCAGGGCCCCTTTGGGCCTTGTACTTCCATTCCTCCAGAAAAGCAATTTATGTGCTTCCTTATATTTTTTTTGAAGGGCCATTTTCAATTCTTATTTCTCAGGGTCTTAGTGTTGTAGAAGTCATTAAGACCTTTCTATTGACGTATACGTTGTCCATTAACTCCAAAGATTGACAGAGTTACAGCTTGTTAAAGTTACAATATTATCCTATGGGAGAATTGTAGTTTTATTTTTGTTTTTTTATATGGCTCCTAAACTTTTTTTTTTGGAGGGGTGTTATGTGTTAATGTTGTAGCACTCATTAAAACCTTTATTTTGATATATAGAGTGTCCCATAATTGTCTATATTGATGGAGGTATGGCTTGTTAAAATTGAAACGTGGAGAAACTAAGTCCATATTCTTTTTTTCTTATGAAAGGAGTCTTTTTTCATATGGCAATAAGAAACAAAGTTCAGGTCATGAAAAATATTTTTAAATGTGACTGCAGAATCCACCTACGAGGGTCTCGATTAGCAAGATACATGTGTTGGTGTCCCTGCTGGATATAATTTTTATGGCTTTTAAAAATATATATATATTTTTTTAAACTGAAACAAGATGGTGGCGATATGAAAAAGGATTACCTCCCCCCCCCCCATACAGAACAGAAGCCACTTTTTTTTTTCATATCAAACAGCTATCCAAAAGACCATACTGGGCACACTCAGAACCAAAATTTCTAATCCTTATAACTCTGGAACGGATAAATATGTTCTCACCAAACCAATGAAAGGCACCACCATGGCACATGCCCTTTTTACCCTGAAAATTTCAGAGCAAAATTGCAAACCATCTAGACACTAAGCAATGACAAAAATTAAAAAGTAAAAACCCTGATTTATTTTTTTCCACTTTTTTTGCTATCTGGACCTTGGAATCTGCATATTTAACCAGAATGAAACTTGGCAAGTCAAGAGACCCTGGCCCCCAAGATGATGCATGCAAATCCGTTGAATGATGGTGAAGCTATTAAAGTGTAAAGTTAGGGGTTTAACATTAAACAGCCTACTTAACCCTAACTATAGTGGCACTACCCCGCCACTGAAATACAGCTGCAGTGAGAAGTAATACTCATGACTGTGTCACCATGTAAACATCTGATAGAAGTCCATATGTGTGTAATGAAAACTAGTATGCTCAGTGTATTACACTTTGGATGTCTGGTGTCCGATGAACTCTGATTAAATCTGCCCTTTGAATTTTTACATAAAAAACTATTTTTCCTGGTAATAGTGTGTTGTTTTGTGTGTCTCTTTTATTACACTGAAAAGAATGGATGATTTGAAAAATATTAATTAAGCCTAGCAAAATATAAATAAAATCCATTCTATTGGGAAGCTGTAGAAATCTGGCAAGATGGTAACTGCTTCTCTCTATAAATGAAGGACCAAGTTTAAAGCTTTACAGAAGTATATAGCATGGTGCAACACCTTACTGGCTGCCCTGTACCAAGACAACTTATTTAGTGGTGTGGAAAGAACTTACTTTGTGGTAATATTCCCTTTAATGCCACCAAGTCTTGTTGGAAGGTAGCTAAAAACAGGTTACTCACCTGTAACAGTAGTTCTAGGAGTGGTATATGTTGTTCATCCAAACTTCATGGCAGGTACCTTGCTGCTTTAAGATGTGCCGGAAAGTCTTCAAGCTGGCTCCTCCCACCCACCCGGGTGGCACAGCCCTCGGCTCTGCCCCATGACACCAGATCTCAGCCCACTGGAAGCCAGCTTCAGTTGAGCTGGTGGGGCCTGGACCGGCACCTCGGTTACAGCGGCCGTGGCTGAAGTCGGTTGTTCTGGCGAAACCACTTAATGGCCAGAGTCGAAACTGGGAGCAGTTCAGACCCAGATAAGACCAACTGCTGCCGCATGAGGTCTTCGTTGTGTCAATGCAACTTGCGCCAAATCCTCTTCTCACCTGAGGAGGATGAAGATGAGCAGAGGCGGCGCTTACTATGATGGCGGGAATGAGATCGCCGGTGGGAGCAAGTCTTGCCCGACATCGAAGTCGAGGAGCAGGACCGAGACCTTGACCATCGGCAGGGCCCAACAGGGGACCTCGGCAGGAGTTGGAGAAACCCTCGGCCTCTGGTCCAATTCCTTGGTGGGTGGGTCCTGCCCAACGGGCTGAGCTGACCCATCTGAGGATACCGGGAGCACCAGTATCTGAAAAAGAGAATCATTGGCCAAATTGGGCGACAACATATCAATAGACTCAAGAAAGTCGTGTTGACAGGTGTCTCAGACGACTGGTCCGACAGAGGTACCGTGAAACCAGTGGCCTCGTCCACGAATTTGAGACAGGAGATTCCTGTGAGCGGCACCGCTCTAAGTTCCAAGAACACTGACGTGTCGACTTTTCTTTGTCCTTTTTCGATTCCTTCTTCTTGGAGCGCAAAACATGCAACTCCAAAGGGCCCTCTCCTTGGTAGAGAGACTAGCACAACTCCTTGAAGGAAGCTAAGGGGGAGGATCCCAGATGCAGCAGAATGAAGGCCAAAGCTGAAGAGGAGCCCGCCATGGCCTGAGCCACCTCCTCCTCGAAGGCCTTGAGCTGTTCTAACTGCTCGGTGGACTCCACAGCCGCAGAGACCACCCAATGGGCATCCTTCAATTTGACCAGTGGGGAACGCTTCTCCGGTTGCCCCAGCTGAAGTTGGGCAGCGCGATCTTCAAGCACATTTGGAGAAAAGGACCGACAATGATCGCAGGCCTGCGGATCAGGGTCCAGTCCCAGGCAGTACACCCACGTGGTGTGAGGATCCGTGCAAGACATCTTCTGCCCGCAGGGGCACCAGCGAAACCCGGGGGTCAATTTTTCCTCCATCACGGAAGCGAGAGAAGAAGATGAAGACTGAACTTGAGAGAGTTTTAGAATCAGTTTTGGAAGCGAATCCAAAGATTCAAGAGCCAGGGCCTACTACACGTAGGAGCACTAAGGAGGGAACCTGAACCTTCCAGTGGAAAGGAAGATCTGGCATCATGGGGTGGAGCCAAGGGCAATACCACCTGGGTGGGTGGGAGGAGCCAGCTTATATACTTTCCGGCACATCTTAAAGCAGCACAGTACCTGCCATGAAGTGTGGATAGAACAACATATCCACACTCCTAGAACAAGTAATTTTGATGACCTTTAATTGGGGGAACCTATAATGGATATTCCAACAATAGGAATGTGATGATGTCATGCTACCTACATCAATTCCACACCTGTATGATGCTCTGGAATCCTGGGTAATGTCTAAAGATGCTAGCCATACTGTGGTGGTCACAAGCTCCCTAGCCTACCAATAGATTTACTTTTCACTGAAAAGATCAGATCACCCAAAATCATTTTTGCTTTGACTTGGTGAAGTTGCAACAAAACTGTATAGAAAAGTTTGTTTCAGTTTAAGGTTTTTCTCAGTTCCCGCACTATATTTTTTTCTCATTATTTGTGTTATTTGCTTTTCTTTTTAATTGGTTCCTTAATGGTTATGGGTGTCACTATCCCATTCCTGTGAGGTGCGATTCTCTGCATCACAGCGAATCCCTCGTGACATGGGTCAGGAATACCTCTCCTCTGTCGTTTTAGTATGCTTGCTGTTTCACAACTGAACATATGCCAGAGGATCCCAAGGCTCCCCTCTCTCTGTGCGAAGGGGTGCAAAATATAGTCTTGAGTCTGTGTTCCTGAGAGAGAACCCTTCGACCACTGCCCAATGAACTAGAAAAGCCACAGTATAGTTCTTTGGAGGATACCCTATGCACCTTATTTTGTGTCTTTCCCCAGAAATGCAGAGACCGGTTCAACCCCCCACATATTCCTTCTTGAGATCTTTCGTATTTCCTACCCCCTTTCATCTACAGAGTCCCTAGTGGTACCTTACTTTGGTAGTGTATATGGCCCTCAGCAGTCAAACAGGTGTAGTATAGTTTGGACAAACTCTTCCCAACACACACACACACACACACACACACCACTGGCAGAATTATCTTAAAATAAGCCAAAGGCTTTACTAATTAATTAATAAATAAATGCAGTATGTAACTTAAAGACAGATACTTTTAGACATTGGTTTTAGAATATGGAAAAGAATATGGAAAATATACAATAAAACCTAAACTGTGAAATTCTGGTTTTAAAGTTCTACCTCAAGTTCTTGGTTGCTGTATTTGAAATGCAAAGTCTTAAAAAAGGTAGTTGAAAATCTTGGCTCTTGGTAGTGCAGAAAAATTCTTGAAAGAAAATGTCTCTGCTCTCTCAGCAGGGTCCCAAGTGCAATGTTCTTTCACCAAAGCCAAAGGTTAAAATAGCAAACAGGCAGCAGACTGAAGCAGAAGGGTAAAAGGCAAAAGCACTCGATACAGTCTTGCATCCTTGTTTTATGGGCTTCCAAAAGGGCAGGTCCAGTGGATACTGGCTTGCCCTGTGGTTGGTTAGCATTCCAGTTCCATGGCAATGCAACCAATCAGTGTTTAATTGTTTTATTACAAAAAAAAAATTCATTTCTGGCAGGGAACACGGGCCTAGAGGCAAATCAGTTTCAACCTGAATTCCATGGGGCAGATCTAGCCCCCCCCCAAAAAAAATGGCTGTAATTAAGCTACACTCAGTATAGTCATTTACTTAAAATGCTAGCCCATTTAGCTATAACTAGGTTAGCTCAGGGCAGACTTGCAGAGACAAAAGGAACTCATGGCTCCTCTAGAGGTCCTGGCCTTTCACAAGCAAATTGGGCTACCTGGCCTCCCAGCTATGCTTAATTAGCCCTTTTGTTTCTTTTAAATGGTTTAATTAAACTCTAGTCCCCGACTAGCAGCTGACAGATTCTCTGCCCAGTAACAAGAGTTACAACATAATTTTTTGGGGCCCATGACTTTCTTTGTACCGATGATCCCTTTCAAGTTACACTAGGCCACTATGGGCATCTCTGATGCATTTCTCACATAAAATAACATGAAATATGATTAGAACAATAAGATATGACCTCATCTCATCAGACTCCTCCCTCCTTAACAGAACCTAGGGGAACACACCCATTTTTTAGCAGGGGTTTCCACCGGTTCTGTCCCTATTCCGATTGGCCGGATAGGCCATCTGCATTGGTATTAGCAGACCCTAACCTATGTTTAATGTCCATGTTGTAGGCCTGTAGTGCAATGCTCCATCTAAGGAGTCTCCCATTCATCTTTCCCATTTGGTTTAGCCACACCAAGGGGTTGTGGTCTGTCAGTACCTCGAAGCACCTCCTATAGAGAGAGGTAGGGCTCTAGCTTCTTAGGTCACCACACCAGGGCAAGGCATTCTTTTTCCACAGTGGAGTATGCCTGCTCCTGGAGAAGTAGTTTTCTTCTAAGGTACACAACCACTATGGCTCTCAAAAGAGGTGTCAGGAAAGGTTAAGGAGAAAAAGGCTGCATTCAAAAAGTATAAGGAATCACAGATGGAGCACGACAGGGAACTGTATCAATTAAAGCAGAAAGAAGGGGAAGGCAGTCAGAAAAGCAAAGGCCCAAACCGAGGAAATGATAGCCAACTCAGCTAAGAAGGGGGATAAAACCTTTTATAGGTACATTAGGGAGCATAGAAAGGTTAAGGGAGGGATAGTGAAGATTAATAAAGGAGAGGGGAGGTGGGCAGAGGGAGACAGTGAAAAGGCAGAGATATTGAATGAATACTTTTGCTCAGTATTCACAAAAGAAGAAGAGGAGGAGTTACCTAAACCAAACAGAAGCACTCTGGATAGTGGGGTTGACACCAGTCCATTTACAGAAGAAAGAGTACTGAAAGAACTCCTAAAACTCAAGGTGGACAAAGCAATGGGGCCTGACGGGATTCACCCTAGAATCCTAAAAGAGTTAAGGGAGGACCTAGTGACACCACTAACCACACTTTTTAACAAATCATGGGAAGATGGGGTGGTACCTGAGGACTGGAGGAGGGCAGATGTGATTCCCCTTCACAAAAGTGGGAGCAAGGCAGAAGCAGGAAACTACAGACCTGTTAGTTTGACCTCAGTGGTGGGGAAAATGATGGAATCACTTCTGAAAGAAAGAATTGTTGAGTACCTAGAGGCCAGCGGGGCACAGGACCCAAAGCAGCACGGATTCACAGCAGGAAGGTCATGTTAGACGAATCTAATCAATTTCTTTGACTGGGTGACCAAAGTAATAGACCAGGGAGGGGCTGTGGATATGGCCTACCTAGACCTTAGCAAGGCATTTGACACAGTCCCACACAAAAGATTAATAATCAAGTTAGCCAGCCTGGGAGTGGGTCCCAGGGTGGTAGTCTGGGTAGCAAACTGGCTGCACAACAGGACACAGAAGGTAATAGTGAATGGAACACATTCTGAAGAAAGGGGGGTTACTAGTGGAGTACCTCAGGGCTCAGTACTGGGTCCAGTAGTTTTTAATGTCTTTATAAGTGACATTGCAGAGGGACTGGAAGGAAAATTATGCCTCTTTGCAGATGACACAAAGATCTGCAACAGAGCTGATACACAAGGAGGTGTGGAAAGGATAAGAATGGACTTAGCAAGGTTGGAGGAATGGTCAGACATATGGCAGCTTAGATTCAATGCAAAGAAGTGCAAAGTAATGCACCTGGGAAATAAAAATCCAGAAGAAGAGTACACAATAGCAGGGGAGGTACTAACGACAACAATAATGGAAAGGGATCTGGGTGTAGTCATATCAGATGACCTAAAGGTGGGTAAGCAATGCGAAAAGTCAGTAAGGAGAGCCAGGGGGATACTGGGATGCATAGGAAGGGGCATCACAAGTAGAAAAAGGGAAGTGGTTATCCCTCTATACAGACAGTTGGTGAGACCCCATCTGGAGTACTGCGTGCAGTTTTGGAGACCTCATCTACACAAGGACATAGACAGGATGGAAGCAGTCCAGAGGAGGGCAACTAAAATGGTGCAGGGTCAACATCAGAAACCATATGAAGAGAGACTGAGAGAGCTTAATATGTATACCCTTGATGAAAGGATGGACAGGGACATGATAGAAACTTTTAAGTACCTCAAGGGAATCAACAAAGTCCAGGAGGGTAGCATCTTTCAGAAAAAGAGATGTGTAAGAACAAGGGGGCACAATTTAAAGTTAGAGGGGGGATGGCTCAGGGGTAATGTGAGGAAATTCTTTTTCACGGAGAGAGTGGTGGACGCATGGAACCGCCTTCCTGGAGAGATTGTGGGGTCTAAAACAGTGGGGGAATTCAAACATGCATGGGACAGACATAGGGCAATTATAGTGGGGGGTTGTAGGAAGTAGGCTGTTGGTTAACTAGAATCTGCAGCTTATCCAATAGGTAGGGTAATGGGCAGACTGGGTGGGCCAAGTGGTCCTTATCTGCCGTCAAAGTCTATGTTTCTATGTAATGAGGTGATCTTTCCCCTTTTGGGATGTATGGAAGAGGACGGCTCCAATCCCCACATCCGAGGCATCTGTCTACACCACAAATGGCCTAGTGTAGTCTGGGCTGGCCAGCATAGGGGCACTGCACAGTGCAGGTTTTAGCTGTGTGAAGGCCCAGTTACATGCTGGGTCCCATTTTCCTTTCTTGGGTTGCTTTTTCTTTAACAAGCTAGACAGAGGAGCTGCCAGGGTACTGTAATTTTGTACACATTTTCTATAGTATCCTGCAGTCCCAAGGAAGCTCCTGACCAGCTTCTAGGTCACCAGCCTGGGCCATGCCTCAATGGCCTCTATCTTGGCCTGGTTTGGATGTAGTTGTCCCCTTCCCACTACATGTTCCAAATATGACACCTCAGCCATAGCCACCTGGCACTTTTCAGTCTTGACAGTGATTCCTGCCTTCTGTATCCTGCCCAACGCTTCCTTCAGATGGGACAGGTGTTCCTTCCAGCTGGTACTGAAGATGGCAATATCATCCAGATAAGCCACTGTATACTCTTCAGCACCCTATAGCACCTTATTTACTAACCGTTGGAAGGTGGCAGGAGTGTTCTTCATCCCAAAAGGCATCACCTTAAATTCAAGGAGGCCTACTGGGTTGACGAAGACTGACCGTTCCTTAGCTCTGGAAATCAACTCCATCTGCCAGTACCCCTTTGTCAGGTTTATGGTTGGTAGGTAGGTCACCCCCCAACTTGTCCAACAACTGGTCTGTCCATAGCATTGGGTGGGCGTCGGACTTTGTGACTGCATTGAGTTCACGACAGTCCACACAAAAGCGGGTAGACCCATCTGGCTTGGGGACGAGGACTACAGGAGAGGCCCAGGGACTGTAGGATTTCTGGATTACCACTAAATCCAGCATTTCTTCCACCTCCCTCCTAATGTCCATTAGGATGGCCTCAGTCACCCGATAGGTTGTCCGCTGTATGGGCACTTGTGTCCCCATGTCCACATCATGTGTTGCTAAGGGGGGTTCATCCAAGCTTGGCTGTAAATAAAGGGGCAAAGTCCTCTAAAATCTCCCTCACTTCCTGGGTCTGTTCCGGGGTCAACTGGGGTGACAACTTGATTGCCTTTACAGATGAATCCTGCTTGCTTTCTTCTAGCAAGTCCAGGAGGGGATCTTCCACATCAGTCCCCTCCCCAGGGCTATACACTGCAAACACCATGTCGGCCCTATTTATATACGGCTTCATCATATTGACATGATACATCCTATCAGTATGTCTCCTGTCAGGCAGTTCTACAGTATAGTTCACATCATTGACCTGTACCTACCATGTATGGTCCCGCCCACTCGGCCTGCAGCTTATCCTTCCAGACTGGAATGAGAACCATTACTTCATGGCCTGCGCTGTATGAGCAAGCTCTGGCTCCATGATCGTACCAGACATTTTGCTTCTGCTTGGCAGCTGACAGGTTGCTTTGGGCCATCCCCATAAGCTCCTTCAGCTTCTCCCTGAACTTAAGGACATACTCCATTATGGGAGTTCTCTGGGTGGCGTGCTTACTTTACCAGTCTTCCAGGATCAAGTCTAGGGGCCCATGCACCCTACATCTGTATAAGAGCTCAAAGGGGGAGAACCCTGTCGACTCTTGGGGCACCTCCCTGTATGCGAACAACAGGTGGAGAAGGTATTTCTTATAGTCCATCCATGCTGTTCAGCAAATGCTTGGAGCATCAATTTTACAGTTCCATTGAATCTTTCCATAAGCCCATTGGATTGTGGGTGATAAGGTGTCGTGCATCTCTGCACCACCCCACACTTCTCCCACAAACACTTCATCGGTTCCGACATGAAGTTACCCCCTTGATCAGAGATAACCTCCTGCGGAAACCTGACATGGGAGAAAATTCCTAGCAAGGCATCTGCCACTTTGTCTGCCTTAATTGAGGAGAGGGTGACTGCCTCTGGGTATCAGGTGGTGTAATCGACCACCATTAGGATAAACATTTTCTCAGAGGAGCCTGAGGTATTCAAGGGTCCCACAATATCCATTCCTACCCTCTGGAATGGCTCCTCCATAATGGGCAAGGGAAGTAGGGCAGCTTTTGTTTTACTACCTGCCTTCCCTATCTATTGGCACCAGTGATAAGACCTGCAATATTCCTTCACCTGCTAGATGAAGTTGGGCCAATAGAAATTTGGGGCCAATCGCTGCGTGGTGTGAGTGATGCCCAGATGTCTGGACATGGGGATGTCATGAGTGATCTTAAGCAACCACTCATGATAGCCCTGGGGAATGACAAGCTGCCTGCCCATCACCCCTCCCTATGTCCTCATGTCCTGTGTATATAACAGTCCGTCATCTCAAAATACCCTCTGTTATCTCACGTCACCTTCCTGTGTCCCATCAGATTCTGCACAAGTTCTCAGCCTTTCTCAACTAGGATCAGTTCTCTAAGCAGTGGCAAAATCTTCACATTTTCCCAAAGCATGGGAAATGTTCCCTTCAGTTCCTAAACTGGGGTCCATAACTCCAGCATTGGGGCATTCAGAGTCACTGCCATTCCTAAAGCTTATGACCATTTGTTACCCCTCCCTCCTCAGAGTAATCTTCTGTAGCTGTTTGGTGAACAGCTACTTGGGGAAGTCCTACCTCCCTTTCACTAGTCTCCCTGTCAGGAGACACAGGCTGGGGAACCAGCCTCCTATTCTTTTCCACTGGGGCTTCTGTGGGGTTCAGGGTATTACAAGTGGCCTTAGCCATCTGACTGCGGGTAACCGCACACATCACCTCCTGCTGTGGATTATTCCCTTTAATCACATCCAGAGTGAAGTAGTCTGCCGCTGACACTTTTTGCAACTTCTTTCCTGTCTCACCCCAATCCAGGAGAACACTAGCTAGTGGTAGGGTTTTCTCCACCCCAGTAAATCCCATCACAGTGACAAACTGATTAGGTATAGGCTGTTCAGGCTCAGCCTATTCCTCTTTTACCAGGGTAAGAGACGCCCGTGTCCCTTAACCCATGGGTCTACACCCATTTACAGTAACCAGGTATATGTGCTCCCTCATGTTCACGGGCATACTTTCAGGGATACACAGTGTGCTCACCTCCTTTTGAGGGACACTTTGTCCACTCTGTGCTTTTTTAGGACACTGCCTAGCAAGATGCCTTGGCTGCTTACAAAACCAACATTCATCACTTTTTTTATCCAGGAAATCCATTTTTGGTAACTTGGGGCTTCCCTCTTCTGCAGAGACATTGAGGGTTTTAGCTGCCCTGAAGGTGCGCTTTTCCCTTTTTGAACTTCAGCATCTACTCCCCACACTTCCTTTCAGAGCAGGCCTCCTCCTGGCATAGCGATCAGAAAGCTCAGTAGCTTGTTGTGCCATTTTAGGATCCCGGTCCTCTAACCAGGTTTTCAGCTGTGCTGGGCAATCCCAAAAAAACTGTTCCAAAAGCACAACTTCCTCAATTTTCCCCACAGAGTTAACTCGCACCCCCCTCCCACCATTTTAAAAACTGCCGTTGCTTTGTAGCTAGTTCTTCAAAGCTCATGTCAGGGCTTTTTCAGAGTTTACAGAATTTAACCCTCTGACCTCAGGAGTTAGTTCAATTTAAGTTTCTCATAGTCTTTGCTGTACTCATTGTCCAATTGGTCTAGAGCCTCATGTCCATTTCCAGTAAGCAGCAGAGATAGCTGAAAGCTTCAGGCCTCCATGGGTATCTTGGCCTGGATACAGAACTTTTCAAATGAATTCAGAAATCCATCCATATCCTCCCCCTCTTTAAATTCAGCTATTAATTTGGAATTTAATTTATATCACAGCCCTGGAGTTTCTGGTTCACCCCTGTCACTTGCCTCCTCAGGCGTTGGTCATTGGAGATTTAGCCTCTCTAGTTTGAATTCTCTCTGACACTGCTTTTCCTCAGCCTCTCTCTGGAGCTGCCATTCTTGCATGGCAAGTTCCCTCTGATGCTGTCTTTCTAGCATCTTTACTTCTTGCTCCCTTTGAAGCCGTTTCTCAACAAGCTCCAATTTCCTCAGCTCAAATTGTAGCTTTAGCCTCTCTAGCTCTGGATCTGTGGTGGAATTCACTTGGTGCTGTGGTTCTGGGTCTTCTCAGTTCTCACTGTCCTCCTCCCTGGGACTGGACAGTACAATGTCCCTTGGCACCCCCATGCCCAAGGTCTGGTCCTTTTCAGTCACTGGCCATGACTCAAGGTTCTGGGCAACCGCTTGCTCAACAGATGCCACAAGAGCCTCCATGAGATTATTTTTGCTTTGCCCCTCATACTGGACCCTTCTCTCCTGACACGGCTGCTTCAGCTGTTCTACACTGTAGTCAATGTACTTGGAAGTCATCTTTTTTCCTTATACTACCAGTAGTCTGACTTTACTTGCAGCAAAAAAAAAACAGGGTAGGGAACTAGATCTTGTAACACATCTTCCCTTTTCCAATTTCTGCCCTCTTTGTGTATGGTTTGTTCAAACAGTTCACCAATTGAACCACTGCTCACTAAATCTGTCACAATCCCATTCCTGTGGGGTGGGATCTCCTACATCACAGCAAATCTCTCTTGTGACAGGGGTCAGGGATACCTCTCCTCTGTCCTTTTAGTATGCTCGCCGTTTCACAACTGAACATATGCTAGAGGATCCCAAGGCTCCCTCTCTCCATGTGAGGGGGGTGCAAAATACAGTCTTGAGTCTACATTCATGGGACAGAACCCTCTCAGCCACTGTACAATGAACCAGAAAAGCCACAGGCCTATACAGTCCTTCATGGGATGCCCTATATACTCTATTTTGTGTCTTTCCCCAGAAATGCAGAGACCAGTTCAAACTCCCACAGACTCCTTCTTGAGACCTTTTGTATTTCCTCCCCCTTCTTTCATCCACGGAGTCCCTAGTGGTACCTCACTTTGGTAATGTATGGCCCTTAGCAGTCAAGCAGGCATAGTATAGTCTGAACAAACTCTTCCCAACACACACACACACACACACACACACACACCACTGGCAGAATAACCTTAAAATAAGCCAAAGGCTTAACTGATTAATTTATAAATGCAGTAAATAACTTAAAGACAGATAATTTTAGACATTGGTTACAGGATATAGAAAATATACAATAAAATCTAAACTGTAAAATGTTGGTTTTAAAGTTCTATCTTAAATCCTTGGTTGCTGTATTTGAAGTGCAAAGTCTTTAAAAAGGTAGTTGAAAATCTTGGCTCTTGTTAGTGCAGAAGAATTCTTGAAAGAAAATGTCTCTGCTCTCTCAGCAGGGTCCCAAGCACAATGTTCCTTCACCAAAGTCAAAGGGTAAAATGGCAAACAGGCAGCAGACTGAAACAGAAGGGTAAAAGGCAAAAGGCCTTGATGCAGTCTTGCACCCTTGTTTTATGGGCTTCCAAAGGGGATGATGCAGTGGATACTGGCTTGCCCTGTGGTTGGTAAGCATTCCGTTTCCATGGCTACGTAACCAATTAGCTTTTAATATTTTAGTACAAAAAATAATGTTAATTTCTGACAGGTAACACAGGGCTTAGAGGCAAACCAGTTTCAACCTGAATTCCAGGGGCAGATCCACCCTCTCCCAAATGGCTGTAATTAAGCTACACTCAGTACAGTCATTTACTTAAAATGTTAGCCCATTTAACTGTAAATAAATTAGTTCAGGGTAGACTTGCAGAGACAAAAGGAACCCAGATGTCATAGTTCCTTTCGATGTCCTGGCCTTTCATAAGCAAATTGGGCTACCTGGCCTCCCAGCTATGCTTAATTAGCCCTTTTGCTCATTTTAAATGGTTTAATTAAACTCTAGTCCCCGACTAGTAGCTGACAGATTCTCTGCCCAGTAACAAGAGTTACAACATCATTTTTTTGGGCCCATGCCTTTCTTTGTACCCATGATCCCTTGCAAGTTACACTGGGCCACCATGGGTGTCACTGATGCACTTCCCACATAAAAATAACATGAAATATGATTAAAACAATAAGATATGGCCTTATCTTGCCACAACAGGAACCATGGTTCTACTGATTTTTAGTCTGTTCTTGCACTTGGGGCACAGAAACCCAATGGCAAAGTACCCATTAAGCACAGCGGTATTAGCACCCACAAAACAGGAAAGGGACCGAGAGGTAATAATTTCTAATGACCAGAAAGTAGCCATGCTATGTGATAAGGCAGTCGGGAAGGCTAGCAGGATGCTCAAGTGCATAGGGAAGGAAAGGCATCATCAGCAGAAGGGAGGTAGTATTACCCCTGTATAAATCACTGGTAAGATGCCACCTTGAGTACTGTTTCCAATTCTGGAGTCCCTACCTCCAAAAGGGCACAGATAGGGTGGAGGCAGTACAAAAGAGGGCTACCAAAATGGTGCATGGTCTGCATCAAAAGCTTTATGAGGAAAGACTCAAGGAAGCAAATATGTACTCTCTAGAGGAAAGAGGGACAGGTATTAATAAGGTACAGGAAGGTAACATGTTCCATAGAAAAAAATTGCTCAGGGAAAGGAGTCACTCTATGAAGCTGGAGGTGGGGAGGCTCAAAGGAGATCTGAGGAAATACTTCTTCATGGAGAGGGTGGTGGATGCCTGGAGTAGCCTCCCAGCAGAGATTATGGGTTCTAAAATGGTAAAAGGATTCAAGCATGCATTAGACATAAAGGGACCTCAGAAGTAAGGCAAGGGGGGGGGAGAAGACTGGAGATTGAATAGGGCCTGCAGTGGTACAGTAGGTAGGGAATATAGGGCAGACTACAGTAGGTGGGCCAAGAGGTCCTTATCTGCTGACAACTTCTATGTTTCACAAACACTGTTGCCAGACTGTGATAAAGCATGATTTGAAGCATTTCATTGGTTCCTAAAGACTGGGGCCAAAATATTTTTGGTGCCTTCAGCCAGTTTGAAGCACAAAAAATAATACGGGCATATATATCTACATCTACATCTATATATATGTTTTTATCCTCCTGGGAGCCCTGGCAGGTAGCTGTGGACCTCCTTGGGGAGGAACTCACTCTCCCGGCACACGCGTCTTCAGCCTGCCCCTGGAAGATCCCCTGCATATTACCCCCCTGTGGTGGGTCCAAGGAAGAGGCACTATTCCCCTCCCAGAGACGAATCCAGATATCGGGGTGGCTCTCGGGAATCTTGAGGCCATCACCCGAACCTGCCAGGCTCCGTGTTTCCTCTTTTCTCCTCTCCCCTCACCCCTTGCTTATCGATGTAAGGACGTTCGAACATGCCTCCCGTCTCATACTACCCTCCGCTACCACCAGAGGGCAACCAATGAGTGAGAGGACAAGTCTCCCTCACCCCTGAGAGAGGAGAGCAGTTCTCTGGATGCTGGATCCTCTCCCTCTCCCCTGCTGACCCCCGGTAGCCCAGGCTTGTTCCCGAACCCAGGTTGCCAGTGTGGCGTGAGGTGCATCAACCAGCACCTCAACCTCCAGCACCACTGGGCTCGCTGACTGGGGCCAATTTCAAAAAATTTGCTATTGGTAATGAAAGCAAACAAGAAGAAATATAAATTCTGATTTTCAGTTCATGTCTGAGGCTGAACAAAATCAGAAACCACAAAAAAAAAAGAAAAGCGTGCCCTACTGGCTTCAAAAAGTGCAAGCCCTGTGGTCACTTCATTTTTATTGTTAGGGTTAAAACCCACTGTGCAGAGCTCGTCTGCAATGGGAACCTAGTTTACAAGACAATACAAGTTACACATAAATTCAATTCAATTTTAAAAAAAACTATAAGAGTATCTAAAATATACAAAATAAGATTAAAAGATAGAATAAATATATACAATCATAGCTCATATCAAAGATAGTGCAGATATAGGTTATTCACCTGTAACCATAGTTCTGGGAGTGGTATACAGTTCATATCCACACTCTGGCAGCCTTCCTGGAGACAGATAAGTGGTCTGATGTCTTCAAGCTAAGCTCCTCTCACCACCCAGGTGGTAAATCCTCAGGCTTCACCCCATGACATCAGATTTTGCATGCTGGAAGTGGGGATCCGTGTACCATTTGCCAGGGGAGGTTGTGTGGGTTGAGTGGATGTGAACTATTTACCACTCCTAAAAAGAAGTTACGTACTTATCATAACAGCAGATCTTTGAGAGAATCTCTTTCATCAAGCCACAACTATGGAATTATAGCTGGCAAGCAACAGGACCACACACAAACTTTTTGCAAGCCATCCACTAGGGGCTGCCCATGATGTCGGCTCTCCCTATATAAACATGGGTGGCCCCGCCCCTCCTCAGTTCCCTGTCGGAGATCGTTTTCTGAGAACCTCCCTTTAGGGAACCAGAAGAGGACCTACAGATCTGCTGACCAGGTGAGGCAGAAACTACCTGACAAAGCCCTATGGATAAGGAGCTCTCAGGATGTAAGGAGGATGGAGGGTGGGACGGCGTGGCCTGATGAAAGAGATTTTCTCGAAGATCTGCTGTTACGGTAAGTACATAAGTGTTCTATCTTCTTCAAGGATGCCTTTTTGAAAGCTAGGCCCAAATCTGCCCTTTTCTTTGAGGCAATGTCCAGACTGTAATGTTTAGTAAAGGTGTGGACAGTACTCTAGGTGGCAGCTGCACAAATCTCAGCAGCAGACACATTCTTGAAATGGGAAACAAAGGTGGCCATGCCTCTAGCTGAGTGACCACAAACAACCCCAGAAAGTTTCTTGTCATACTTTCTTATAACAGAAAGTAATACAGTTGGCCAACCACTTGGACAAACACCATTTAGAAACTGGAGCACCCTCTTTCCCAGGAGCGAAGGAAACAAAAAGCTGCAAGGACTTCTGCAGTCCTTCGTACAGTGTATATAGCACCCGAGTATTCTATATACAGTACATATGAAGTATGGAGTAATGCTTACCCTGGATTGGCATGCACTGGAAAATAAACTGACAGGTGGATGGTTTGATTTAAAGTAAACTCTGACACCACCTGTGGTAAAAACTGAGGGTTAGTATGCAATGACACCCTGTTTTTGTGGAAAATCAAATAAGGAGGCTTACACATTAAAGCCTGCAGCTCTGAAATCTTTCAAGCAGAGGTAATGACTAAAAATAACACTTTCCATGACAGAAAGCATAGCACTTGCAAGTTGTGGCTAGCTCAAAAGGAGCCAAAGGAAGCTTTTCTAAAACAAAATTCAGATCCTTAGCTGGGACAGGATTGCAGATAGGAGGCTTCAAGTGCAGAATGCCTCTCAGAAACATATAGGCCACCTACAGCTGGGCAACTGTATGACCATCAATAGGCATTTGGAAGGCTGAAATGGCAGCAAGGAGCACCTTGATAGAGAAGTATCGTAGGCCTGCATCTGATAAGGACAGCAAATACTCCAGAATCTGGTTTACTGGACAGGTAAAAGGATCCAGATGGTGAGAAGCGGCCCACAGAGTAAAACGCTTCCACTTCACCGAATAACTAGCTCTGGTGGATGGCTTTCTGGTAGCCACCAAGACATCTGCTACCTTTTGGGACACTCAAAACCTGCCAATGGCTACATCTTCAGGAGACATGCATGAAGGTGGAGAGACCTGAGGTCTGGGTGGAGAGATTTGAGGTCCAGGTGGAGAGACTTGAGGTCTTGATGGACCAGCGTCACCTGGTTTTGTGACAAGACCTTAGCATAAAGGCAGGGATACTGGAGGTTCCACTGCTAGCTGCTGCAGTAAGGGGAACCAAAGTTAATGTGGCTGCACTGGGGCAATGAGTATCAGATCTGCCCCCTCCATTTGAAGCTTGATTATTATTCTCTGGATTAAAGGGACAGTGTCTCACCCGGAAACTCCAGGCCCTAAAGCGAGCGAGTAGAAAAGCAGCAGTTTTATGTTGTGTGGGGATGCAAAAAGATCCAGCGCTGGATGACTCCATCAGTCGAACAGATCTTTTATGACCGAGATCAACAGTTCCCACTCGTGCATCCTGGACTGTGACCATCTTAGGCTGTCTGCCAAGACATTTTGGGCCATTGAAATATGAACTGCTGATAGCTCTAAGCTGTGTTCTAGAGCCCAGTACCAAACTCTTATTGCCTCCCTGCACAGTAAGTAGGAATGAGTCTCTCCCTGATTGTTGATTCAGTGCATCAAACTTGCATTGTCCATCTGAATCAACACAGGGCCCAAGGAAGGGTGAGACTGGAAGGCCTGTAGGCAATACAGAATGGTTCTCATTTGTAGAACATTTATGTGGAGGGTGCTCTCCACTTTCATCCATGTTCCCTGTGTCTGGTGAAGCCCTATTTGTGCCCCACAGCCCATCCTCGAGGCATCTGTGGTGAGAATCTGACAAAGGGAGGGAATCGAAAAGGGGACGTCTTGGAGCAAATAGGTGAGCTCCATCCACGACTGAAGTACCTTCCTGACAGGGGAGGTGACTAGAACTTTTTGTTCTAGATTGTCTGTGCGTTGGTCTCACTGAACTCTTAGTGTCCACTGAGGGATTCTCATGTGCAGTCGTGCTAAGAGCACTGTAGCGATGGCCACCACCATCAGGCCTAGAAGCCTCAGGAATGTCCCGGCTGTGACATGCCTGTTGTTGTAAAGTATCCAGGCCTGTTCTAGCAGATGCTCAGTCCTGTCCTGGAGGCTAGGCCTTGTGCTGTGTCCAGAACTGCCCCTATGTATTGCAGTCACTGGCAAAGGGTCAGGACTGACTTTGGGACACCGACAGTGATCCCTAGAATGTTGAATATATGTCTGGTACATACTAGGGTGTAGGACAACTGCTCCTTCTAGTGAGCTCTGAGAAACCAGTCATCCAAGTAAGGGAAGGCATACAGGCCTTCCTTGCAGAAAGCTGCTGCTACCACTGCTAAGCATTTGGTAAATACCTGTGGTGCAGATGACAAGTCAAAGGGCAATACCCTGACTTGGTAGTGCTCTCCCTGAAACAGGAATCTTAGAAATATCCTGTTTGATTTGTAAATCCTGATGTGCAGGTATTCATCCTGCATATATAGATAACAGACCCAGTCCCCAACTTGGAGCAGTGGAAGTAGGCCTTGCAGTGTGACCATTCTGAACTTCTTGTATTCTATAAACAAGTTCAGATCTCTGAGGTCCAAAATGGGTTTCAGGTCTCCTGTCTGTTTTGGGACTAGGAAGTACTACGAGTAGAACCCCATGTTCCTTTGTTCCAAAGGGACAGGTTCTACTGCCCTCTTTTGAAGTAGGGTGTGAATGTCCTCCAGGAGCAAGTGGATGTGTCCTGAAGGATTAGAGGAAGGCACTGGTGCATTGTCTGAATGTGGTTCCAGAAGCTCCAGAGCATGACCCTGAGCAATTATCTGCAAGACTCAAGCATCTGAAGTAACCTTTTTTCCACTGATCCAGGTGGAGAGAAAGGCAACCCCTGACCACCACCTCTAGAGGCACAGGTGGGGAGGGGAGAAGGAAGGAGTCAGACAGATATGGATGTTGTGGCAGCTGCCACAGTGCCACCACTACAGGCTTTTGAATGGCACCTGGGGGGAAACTGGTGGGGGCAAGGCTGCTGTTGCTCTACCCTTGCCATGTTGTCTGGAGACCGATCTATGTCTGGTAGTGGTTGATCTACATCTGGTAGTGGCTGGATGAAAGGGCACCTGCTGCCTAGACTGGATATGATATGTAGTATGTACAGATTTCAGGGTTCTGCCTGAGGGCTGCAGGTTGGAGAGTATGTCCTGTACATCTGCTCCAAACAACTTGTATCCCCTGAATGGTGCGTTAAGGATGGAGTACTGAAAATCGTTAGCGAAACCAGCCACTCTAAGCCAGGAGAGCCTTCTGAGGCAAATAGCAGAGGCAGCTGCCCTGGAAGACGCATCAGAGATGTCAAAGAGAGATCATTGGGGATGTTTCCCTATGCCAACACCTGTAGACAAGGCAGTTAAAAGTTCTTGTTTAGCTGTGCCCTCAGGGAGAGCCTGGGCTACTGCTTTGGCCTTCATACAAAGAGTGTTTTGATATTTTACCATGTGTGCTTGGTAATTAGCAATTCTTAGCCCTAGAGATGCTGAGGCTACAGTCCTTTTGCCCAAGATATTGAGTTTTCTGAACTCCTTGTCCAGTGGAAGAGAGATAAAGTGCTTAGGGGCCTTAGATCTATCACGGGCCACGTTGATGACCACTGAATCTGCTTCTGGATGGCCTGCAAAAAACAGCTTGCTTGAGGATGCCTGGTACAGCTTATCTGCCTCTCATGGGATCATGCTGGGTCTGTGCCAGGCAGCTAAGGTGGCATCCTCCAGGGCTGGTAGGAGAGGAGGAATGACTATTGGTTGAGTATCTGGTAACTAAGAAATCCACCAGGTTCTTCTTAGTAACATCTTGCTTTACAGCATCAAAGCCCATTGCTGCCTGGAGCTCCTGCATCATTATGATGAAGGAGGGGTCCTCAGGGGGAGATGGGATATAAACCAATAAGTCTTCACTCCCTGTAGAGACTGTGGAACTAGTCCTTTCATATTGTTCCACAAATTCCTCACCCTCTTCCTCCTCCTCATCCATAATTAATTCTGGATTGTACTCCTGGTCCTCATCAACGTGTTCTGCAGAACCCAGTGGTGAAGCAGAGGAAGCAGTCGATGGCCTAGAGGATATCTGGCACGTCAATCTAACAGGCATCACAGCAGGAGTTTGCTGTGTAGACCCCATCAACAGGATGTTCGTCAATGGAGGAGGAGGTAGCAGGCATTTAAGGATGTCCATGAAGGATGCTAGAACTGCCTGCACATCAGTGCCCGTGTTGGTGTTAATGAGAATGCCGGCAGATGTTGACAGGGTAGGCAAGAGCCCCAACTCTACTGCAACACACTAGCCATAACAGGTCTGGAGGCACAAGAGATCGACCCACCTGTGTCAACGGTCTGGGCGACGGACTACTGTATGTTGCCGCTGAAGTGGTCGACAGGTCAGAGGAGGTTGGACCTCATCTGATGGGTGACCTGACGTGAACAAGGAAGGTCCTGGTTTTGTCCTTCGGTCTATCCCTGTGTTTGTGGTGATGATATCCAGATGTTTTCTCCCAAGATCTGGACCCCTTCAATCCTGAGGAGTGGGCCGGTGATGCAGCAGGAGTTTTGTCCTGGTGGAGCACCTTCTCTATTCGAGCTAAGCACTGTTTTAGCAAGTGCTTCTCCAAGGCGCCTTTTCTGTGTGGCTGTATTAAAGCCCTTACAAAATTGGGCATGCTTTCATGCCGTGGACCGGGCCTAAACAGCACATGCAGATGTGAGATTCTTTAAAGTAAATTTTCTCGCCACACTCCCAATATTGCTTTGATGGCACGGCTCTGGAGACGACATACACTCTGAAGAAAATCATTTTTAAAAAGTGATTATTTGAATTAAGAAGAAAAAAAATGATGACACTGCACAGCAGTGTTTCCATGATAGGTCCGATGAGAATCGTCAATGGTGGGAAAATAACTAAAGAGGGACAAGGTCGCTCACTCGATGTCACGTTACTCATCCAGGCAGTACATACAGATACATGTCACAGAAAATAAGTTGTCAGCAGATAAGGATCTCTTGGACAACCTAGTCTGCCCTATATTCCCTACCTACTGTGCCACCACAGACCCTACACAATCTCTTGTCCCCCTTCCCCACTTTACTGTAAGGTCCCCCTTGTGTCTATCCCATGCACAACAATGTTGTGGCTCTGTGGCCAATATTTTCTGCTGGCACCTGGTGCAGAACTTAAACCAGAGTTTCTTGCTCTCCATCATCGATCATGACTGTGAAGTGAAGTGAGAAGACAGAGTATTTTGAAGTTTGAACAGATCTGAAAAGTCAAAGAATTGCAAAGAAGCACTTGAATCACTAATTCCTTCAATGCTGTACAGCTGGGAAGAAAAGACCTGTACCTTCCAGTGGAAAAAAGATCTGCATCATTGTGTGCAGCTGGAGGTTATACCATCTGAATAAAACATAGAAACATAGAAGTTGTCAGCAGATGGAGACTGTACTATCCATCAAGTCTGCCCTTGGCTTCCTACCCCCCTACTTAGCTGCTTGCTTGTGTATGAATGGTAGAAGGAACTTAGACTGAAGACTTCTGATAACTCTCCTGTCTGCAGGAAGACTGCCAAAGTGTGGATAGTGAACTGTAACCACACCCTTAGAATTAATATTTAATGCAAGATGATTCAAAAAATATGTACCATTGACCAGGGAAGGAAGATACAATTTTTTCAAGACAGAAATTAAAGGCCATTTAGTATCAAGAGCATGAAAATGGTATATTTTTTACCTTTTTCTTTTTAGCTTTTTCTATTTAAAAGAAAAAAGTAGACAAAGCTATAGGTACACCCTGGTGTATAACTACAATATACTATTTATTCATTAATTTTATGCATCTTATTTACTCCGGAAACATTTGACATGTATAAGGACAATGACCATGTGTTTTATGTTTATGAATTCTTGTTTTGTAAATTGTCATGTATGAACTTGTTCAATACATAAGTATAAAAAAAAGTTATGAAAATGGGCTGCAAAGAAATTCCACAAGGCAGGCGCAAAATGACTAAGAGAATGTGTAGATCGTATGGTCCTGACTTCTAGAATTTTGAGTTCACAGAGATGCACATTGCTCAAGGAATGATTAACCTGCGATTCCCTCTGTCAGGTAGTCAAGGGCTCAACCAAAGACACACCTGTAGGAGAAAACAAGCTTGTGTAGCCTCCTTCTGTTTGCCAGAGAGATCCACCCCAGCCTCTGATAGAGGAAATATTGGTGGGTCTCTTCAGGACAGTTAAGAATTAAGCTGGCCAATCAATGATATAAAACCTCTAATTTATGAAGTCTGTCAGCTGCTGCATATTCAAGAAGAAAGTCAGCAAAATTAAATAGAAATATTTGCACTTGTTTAATTTTTTATAGTTCCAGGATCAACACCACCCCAATTTCTATCAAGGAGGTCCATCCTCGATCCAAAATTCCCAACCAGGTATTCCAAATGACTGATACCAGATCCAGAGGAGTCCAGCCAGAAGTCAAGATCTGGGTAAGTATCCACGGACCCTAGCTGGATACCATTTTCAGATGAGATGGCAATCTTCAGAATATTTCTATGTTTATATAATGGACAAAAATCATTAACCTTATTTTTGCTTCATTCAAACACAGACTGGACTTTGCTAAAAATGCCTGCAATTCACAGAAATGTCTCTTCAGACTATTGTAAGTTGTCACAGGAAATAAACTGGTGGTGTACACAACATGGACGTCCACATATGGATAATATCTTGTATCACAGACACTGTTGCCCAGACTCCTCAAGTAAATCAAAAAGAAGACTGGCCTCGTACAGAGCTCGCGGTACTCCCCTGGCAACTTTTAAGAGTCCCAGATTCTAGCCCATTCACTACAGTTGTCTGTTTTCTAGAACTTAAGGATGCCCTAAACCACCTAACTGCATCCCCATCCATACATAATTTGGACAACTTGCACAGTAGAATTTGGAGCTGTACCATACTGAAGGCTTTGAAGAGGTCAATGAAGATGGCTCCAGTAATCTGCCTGGAGTCCATCACTAAACTGACATCATCAAATACCTTCGACACAGCAGCCATGGTGCTGCGCTTCTTACAGAAACCAAATGACATTGGTCAGATAAGCCAAAATCTTCCAAAATTGCAGTTAGGCCACTTTGCAATCAGCTTTTTGAGAATTTTGGAGGTGACTGAAAGGAAGGAGATGGGGCAGTAGTTTATCATCTTACCTGGATATCCTCCTTTAAAAACAGAGATGACCTGGGCAAGCGTCCAGTCATTAGGAAGTTCCCTCAAGGAAAGGGATCAATTAAAGAGACAGCAGAGGGGTTCTACAATTTGAAAAGCAGAAATCTTAAGCAGTAAAAGGGACAGTCCATCCTGACTACCACTTATCCCAGATTTTAAGAAACTCCAGAACCTCATCAGGCCTGATTTCTTCAAACCTAAAAAGTCTACCTCCCCCATCCAAACCAAGCTTCTGAGAAGTTTGTGGATTATCTACCTGGCCCAAATAATTACCTGACTCAACAAAAAAAACAACTGCTGAAACAGCCAGCTAACACAATGTCCTGTACCACTGTTCCATCTGCATTCTGAATGTTTATGTTAGAGATATGTTTAGCCTGAACATTCAGATTTTTGATTGTCATCCAAAATTTTCTTGAGTTCCCTGCTGATTCCATCATCTTTTCCTTGAAATATACATTTTTTTTTGCATTCCTGACCTTGTGAAGATATTGATTTCTACATTTCCAATAATTATTCCAGTCCCTATGTAAACTGGACTAGTGGGCCACATTCCATGTCTTATTATCCCTTTTTAGTTTTGACAATAGGGGAGGATATGATGGGGTATTGGAATTTTGTAATCATTTTAGTTTTTAATTGGGAGACGCTTATCACTTTAAATAATGTCCTTGATAAAGTAGACTCAAGTGAGATATGCTTTGAAAAAAAAGAGATAATGAGCCTAAAAGATCTGCTGAAAAGACATTTTAGCAGTCAGGGGTGGCGGAGCAAGAAAAGAAAAACATTCACAGTCCCCCAGCATCCCAGAGTCTGATACTATAATAAAGCCTAGCCATGAAAAACAAGTTACTTCAGTGGAAGAATTCCAGCAAATGTAGCAGTTCTTTCAGGTGATGAAGAAACAGCCTGTGAGAAACCCAGTTGAAAGAATGTTTTGAGGAGGATGAGGAACTTGCCACTTCACACATCACTGGGGATAAGGGAATAGGCTCACCACCTGGAGTGCTGGAGGATTTTTTTTCATCCTGTTCCAGTTTCCTAAAAAGAATGGCTGCCATGGTGAAAATCCCAACTGTCAAATCATACAGACACTGGGGCGTTAGAATTCCTAAAAATGTGAACTCTATACTCTACCAAGAGAGGTCAGCATACCCATACTATACATGACACTTTTAAAGGGAAAAAAAAGAAAACAATTTGCAGTTATCATCCTCAGGAACTGCTACAGATTAAAATAATTATTGTCCAACAGCAAATGTTCACTTGCATGCACTTGCTGTGTAGTTGTTTGGCAATCGGCATACACAGCACAGCACTTAATAACATGAGTTATAATAGGGAAATTGTCATGATTGGGTTCACACACAGTGCTGCTTTCTTAGACTGTGTCTTGTGTGCTCTGTGACTGGGCAAAGCAAAAAGGAGAAGACAGACAGACTGGGGGCAGAATTATGAATGAAATTTAATATTCTAATATTGTGATGGGTGAAGAAGGGGCATATCCCCATAAGACACACAAATATATAGACACTGATGACAGAAAAAGGCTCTTAGCCCATTTAGTCTGCTGACCCTACTTAACTATTCTGCCTTGCCTTAATGGCAAGGCAAGGCAACATTTATTTAAAAGACACCCAATCCCAGAGGCTCTGGTGATAAACACAGCATAAATTACAATACAACATAATAACCCATCATAAAAATAAAAGAAATATAAAATGATAATTTGTTACAGTTCACTAAAGGATTGTATCACGGGAGAACAGAAAATAACCTGTTTTGCTATAGACTCCCATCTCTGAGTACACTCCCGAAGGATGCTCTCAGCATGTTCTGGAGAAAGAATCTCCTGTGTGTGTTTCCACCCTTTCCTCTGATACAGAAAGTGCTTCTGAAATTGAAAAGGGAACAAGCAACCATGGTCCACATACTGTATTTCCAGACTGACCAAGACAGCCATGATACTCTATGCTTCTAAGTCACTCTCAGAACAGACACTCAGTCACCCACTTTATCAGAAGCTACTATTATTCTCCAAAGGCAGGCCTTTTGTCAGCCATGCCTGCAAACACTGCACCTCAAAGCTTATTAACTGAAGACAACTAAAAGACAAAGAACCTTAGCCCAGTCCTGTTCTCTTGTGCTGTTTTTTGTCTTATAGACTGCTTACCTATTTTGGGCTCATCATGTACCTATCCCCTAAAACCATCACAGGGCTGGTTCAACCATCTTCTTTGTTGAGATCCAGATGACACACTGAATTCTGAAAAGGACATAGCATGTGTCTATGTCTTCTGCTCTTTGCCTCTGCAGATTTTGTGAGAAGCCATATAGCACCACATACTCCTGCTTAAATTGGTCCATCATAATTTGCATATGCATCCCATGATGCTTTGCATATCTGGGGTATATAACACCATCTACAAGAAAAACTTACTATTCTAAATTGAGAATATTTTCAGTTGGGTGCAAAAATACATCTACAGAAACAGACAAAGCAGACATTGCTTTAATACTGGATCTCTGAAATTTTAAAACCTAAATGCCTCAATTTCAATTTTTTGCTAGGCTAAAGCTATTGAGCTGAAACTTGTTTTCAATGGTGTCCTGTGTCATGCCGTTGCAAATAAAAGGCAGCTATGGTAAGACTACTTTCATAAATGTAGATATAGAGACAGATTGCATTAAACTATCCATGATGCTAGGCATGAAACAAAAATGTAAACATGCAGATGGAATACAGAAATACAGTAGAACCTAGGTTAGAATTGACAGCATGGAGACATTGTTGCAATGGTTGATGTAAACTACTTAGAAATCTTAGTCAGAACTTTAGAATTTAGGAGTTTCAGAGAGACTGGAAGTTAATTCCACTGTATAGGGCAATTAAGCAATAAGGCACTCTAGGGTGTGCTTTATGATGGAAAAACAGCACACCTCGGGTGAACTGATGCACAAGGCAAAAGGCTAAGTGCCATCATTGACAGAGAAGTGCCATTATCCCAGCAAAAAGCATACAATGGAGCATACCTCTCAACCTCTTGCCTCACATATCAGGGACAAGGCTCAAAAAAATTAGGGACAAAGACCCCAAATCAAGGACACAGCTTAAAAATTGGTAATATTCATTCAGAAAGTTGATACAACAAGGGGATTAGTGTTGGGATGCATTTTCTGAAGAAGAACAAGTCTGTAATTTTAATGTTTGTCATTATTTTGTGCTTACAATCCCCACTGTTCAGTCACAAAAACACAGATTTTAGGAGGGGAAAGAGGAAAATGTTGAGGCAAAATCAGGGACATCCCTAAAAATCAGGAACAGTTGAGAGGTATGCCATGGAGTACTTTACTGTGACTGGGAAATGGGTTCATTAGGATTAGTAAATATTTTTTTTTAATTTTGTATTTAAATAAGTAATAATTAGAAGAAAAAGGGGGATGAGAAAAGGGCAAAAAAGTAGCCCTATTGAACCATTGTAATTTAGCTCTTTAGCCAGTACATGACAGATGCTGCATTTCTTTTTTTAATACAAATGTATTGATACAGCTGTGCCTGCTTAATGTAAACGGGTCAATGAAGTCTCAAATCTTTTTCCAGTGCTGCTGTGCAGAGATATCAGCACAGGCTTCCAAGCTCTTCTACCAGGTTTCTGGATTTTGATACTCAATTCACAATAGACAGTAAAAGAAACCTGGCCCAGCAGAAATCAAACTCTAGGAACCATCAGCCCAGACCATCCACACTAAAGGTTCACTTGACTGCTACATTAGCTTTTAAATCCAACACTGGCTATGGCTTAATATCCTTGCAGCCAAGGTTTAAAAGATTTTCAATGGACTGACTCATTTACTTAAAGAGCAGCTTACAGGCAGCTCTAAACAGCTATGGACTGGTGCCAAAAGCAAATACAGGTACTCATAGTCTCTGCGAAGCCCAGCTCCTCAGTCTCCACTTCATGAATAAACACACCAGTGTGGTGTCCTGGATAAGATGTTTATTATTAAACCACACAGCAGTAAAATGCTAACAGCACCCTCCCTTAGTGCAGCCACTTAACATTCACACTTAGCTCAGCATTTTACTGCTGTATGGTTTAATAATAAACATATGATCCGGGACATAGCACTAGTGTGTTTATTCATGAAGCAGAGACTGAGGAGCTGAGCTTCCTAGAGACTGTGACTCATTTACCTCCACCTGTAAGGAAGCCATCACCTTCTTGGGACTTAGTTCTCAGTTAATCAATCCCCCCATTTGAACCAATGGCCAGAGTAGACCTGAGATGATGAGATCGATTAATATTTCTCTCATTTTAGTACAGTCACTTTAAGTAAAGTTAGGGACCATGGTGCTGGAGTTAACACAGTACACTGCACCTCCAGAACTATATTAAATTGCACAAAGTTATGGTCACTCTCTCCCATAGGATTCTAACCCTGAATTCACTAATATTACCAATATTTGATGTGTAAGCAATGAAACACGATGGGATGCTGGTTGTTCTGCCACAACTACATGCCTGGGGCATAGTAAGGCACAAGGCCCAGGTCGAGTGTCTTCAGCCACTGGAAGTGTGGCTGGGGCAGCACATCCAACACATGGGAGTGTTTTATTGTGCTTATAAAATGGGTTTTGTGTTAAGAAGTGAGAACATTTTTTTCTATTCTTTGGTAACCAGGAACAGCAAACTAGGCAGAAGTGCCTGCTTTCAGGGTTGAATCGGGAGCGCTGATGCGGCTAAGTGACTTGCTCAGGGTCACACAGTATGCAAATGGAGGTTATGGGAATCAAACCCAGGTCTGCTGGATGTACCAAGATCATTCGCAGCTTGTTACTCTAACCTTTGGGCTATATTATGATCCTCTGAGGAAGCACCACCTGAACGAAGCAGCTGGACATCCGGACGGTTGTCTCCAACCTTGCATTAGTAACAGCTAATGGTGTGATTTGCAATTTTTCTGATATATATATTCCACTGCATTTTACATATTTGGACTACTAGTTATTTTAGCTGGTCTATGTGAATTGCTCTGGAATGCAGCAACATTTGCTGGTTTACAAGTGTTGTGGCCTGGCATACCCCTGTAGCAGAACCCTAGCCCTACAGTACTTATAGTGCTGCATTTGCTATGTCAAAATGTTTATTGCCAGGTAATTTCATAAGTGCAATAGCACACTCAATGCTGCTGCTTTCATTGGGAGATACAAGCACGCCTGTGTTGTGCGTTGAGGAGCTTTTGGCTCAGTGAACCCACAACCTGTCCTGTGTTATTGTCCACCTTAACCCCTAAAGTAAACCATCATCTTAAACTCCTAAACACAGCTGTAACAGTGCACTGCAGGGTCTAGCACAAATATGCATTCCACAGACTGGGACAATAGCATTACAGGCAAGTGATTTCTGCTTACCCTGAAAAAACAGCCCACTGGGATGTTTTACTGCTGCCTCAGACACTGCCAACCAGACAACAGTGTCAGCTCCTTGTTCTGGAGTCCTTAGTTTATTTTTCATTGACTGGTGAAAATCTGGCATGGCTGACCGAACAGCTAGAGAGAGAGGGATTGTAAAGTAAAGCATTTAACATTATTTCCAATACCATCGTATGAACAGTAGCATCATTTCACCAGAATCATCGGGGTTGCAAAGCTCCTACGCTCCTACACCAACTACATTTTATATAAACTAAATGCTAGGGGAAACCCTGTTTTATGATTTCTAGGGGTTGCAAGAGGCATCACAGGGGCCTTAACTGCACCCCCTGGCTATCCCTAAATGACACCCCTGCATATGATGTCCAAATTATCCTTTGCTTAGCCTTGAAATAAAAGGGCTGCCAGGTGAAAATGAGTTAAGCATGGGTATCTGCAACATTACACTGAAAAAGAAACAACTGATCAATACCCACAGTGTTATCCAGGAGACTTTACTGAGCATAGAGCAGTTTCAAGGTACAATCGGGGGGTGGGGGAGAGGGGGGACAGATAACAGGATGGCTCAGTGGACAATTAAGGACAAAGCAACAGGATAAGTAGAAGACAGGGTCCAGTCTGACCAGGGTGGACTTTCTAAGCAGCACCATCAACCATGTCCCTGTAGCTGAACAGCAGGAAGATCATCTTTAAAATGATCTTCCAATGGGTACAGAGAATGACACAAGCTCTGCTCATGTACTGTGCACCAAACCTGGGAAGCACTTTTGCACAGCTGGCATCACTAATTGGAAGCCATGGGGACGATACAGACTGATGACCAGGTATTTAAGGTAGGCACCTTCATCAAGCTGGAAGCCATCTAAGGTAATTTAGACAGGGTGGACTAGGCCAATCCATCGGTGCACAGGAAGGGCTACTGCTCATGGGACCAGTGATCTGGGTTCAGGAATGAGCATGGGCTGTTGGAGGCCAGCTGGGGGAGAGGAGAATTCAGCACCCCAGAGGACACTCTCCTCCAGCAGGGGTATGGAAGCCATATCCTGCAGCATTACTGCCACCTGTAGATGTACGGGTGATACAATGCTCACGTCAGAGACCTTGGTCCCATAACGCTGGCATCCCAAGGAGACAAAGAAGCACAGAGCAAAGGGGAAATCATAACCCAGCCCGAAGGCATAATATCTGCCACGCCAAGGCATGGGATGGAAAAAAAAAAGAGTAAATAAAAAAAAAACAGGATGGACTGGAGTTTGGTCAGCCGCTGTGTGGTTCCAAAAGTAATGGTGTTCTTCAATTCCGTGACCAATCATTACAGGAATGGTTTACTTGAACTAGGACATAAAGCACACATATAGACTTGCATGACAGTAAGGATTTTTGAATGGTTACAGTGTAGTGCAGATCCAGATTTGACTATGAGACATGAGGAAATTGTCTAAAAATAAGGGCAATTTAAGAGACATAATATACAAACAGGGCACTTTAATTTACAATGATAGCATATTATTTTACAAAACTGACAGCCCTGCTAAGGAACATAGAGTATTCAAATGGAACACCCAGTTTTTTGCTCCACAGCTACCTCATGTGCCACCTTCTGCCTTATAACCATCCCACACTAGTAGCTGCCCTGCAACTGCACAACATATTTTCTTTCTATAATTATTTGTTTTTCTTTACCAGGGAAGTACACTAAGCATACAGATGCCTATTTTCAACCATGACCTTAGGGAGTTACAGACACAGAGTAAGGGCATCAAGAACAAAACAGCAACAGTGGCAAGAACATATTAGAAGAAACAGTCCATCCAGAGGTGCAGATGGCCAAGGTGCCGTGAAGTGCCTTACCTCATGCCATGCCATGCCAGTAGCCTGAGTTTGAGAGTGAGCTTGGGTTGCCAGGGGCTGGTGGGTGGGGGCTGGAAGTCAGAGTGAGCAGCCAACAGGCAGCTCCCCTCTCGCAGGCAGGGGTGGTTCACCTTCCTGGCTCTTAGCTTCCACCAGATGGAGGCCAGGTGGTGGCACTGATGCTACGGGGGCCATATAGACATCCAGGTGGGAGAAAGGAGGATGCGATTCCAGAGCGAATGTGCACCTCCACGCACATGCACTTCTGTGCCTCACCATGGCTCCAGGTTAGTGGGAGAAAAAAACAGAAGGAAAATGGAAGGGCAACAGACTTCATGAAGCCCTGCCTGAGGTGCCATGGCCCTGTTCTACCACTCCACTGGATAAGTGGAGGACTTCTGGATGACAACCACCTGGTGAGGAACATGGCCCTCCCTCCCCTGACCCCACCATTAGGGGAATCCGAATACCCCCCACATGGAGATAGGAAGCAGGTTGGCCAATGGCACCTGGAAACAGGGCTGAACAGCTGCCTAGTCAGCCCAGGAGGATAGAAACCATTATTTATAAAAAAAAAAAAACTGTGACAAAATTAACAATTACAAAACCCAGAACAGCAAACAACAAAATGAAATACCACACATAGGTATCAGTAACAGGATTACAAAAACCCAAAAAACAATAAATTAACATCAAACAACAAATTATCAACCCAAGCGATAAGGGATCGTGCTATTGGTAAACTGTGCTGCAAGGAACAAGTGTGGCACACAGAAACAGAAGGATTATTACTGGTAGCTAATAAGTGAGCAGTGTGGAACAGGTGTGCCCCACAGTTAGATAAATGGAGATAACTAGTCCTGACAGCCATAGAGATCAGTTAGGGGCTGGAACAAGGGCCTGTGAGGAGTGGTAAGGCCTTTGGCGCTCTGCAAAACTGCAGGTGACTAAGACAGCAGTACACATTAGGAGGCGGCAGAGTTGTAGTATTTTTTTGGCATAAACAGCCTAAAGCTCATGGAACATCTGTGCTCCTGAAGAAAATGAGAGTCAACAAATCTCAGGCAGTAGAGTTGAGATGGGTCACTGCAGGTAGGGGCCAGATCTCAGCAAACTGTCAACAAAGTGGCCCAGAAGGAATGAAATTTCCTTCTCTACCCCATAATTACTTGTTCTTGTCTTACACCACCCAAACACCTTTCTGTACAGCTTTGCACCATAACCAGCTCTTTCCACTAACGTCTGCCTAAGCACTACTCCACAATTTCTGCCCAACATTCACTGAGCACCCCAGATGTTTACCCCAGGACCCATACAGGCCTCATTTTTTTTTTTTTTATCAAGTCTTTTATCCTCCTCGGTCACATCAGGTAGCTGTCAGCCTCATCCCCTAGCACCATCAACTATCCCTCACCTCAACTGCCCCATGGTGGTCCGGTAGGGAGCCCCCCCCCAAAACTCTCATCCAGAATTGCCCCTGGGACCAGAGGCAGTAGGGTGGGTTGTGGTGCCTCAGGCAAGGCTTCATGGAGCTCTAAGTCTATCAGTTTTCTTCCTTATTTTCATCCAGGGACCTGGAGCTGTGGTGATACGGAGGATGCATGTGCATGGAGGCATGCATGTGCTTCAGAATCGCATCCCCTTCCACCCATCCTGACCTCCATTAGCCTGCCTGATGTTGATGCTACAACCAGGTCTCCAGCTGGTGGCAGTCAAGAGCCAGGATGACTCACCTCCCCAGTCTGGGAGAGGAGAGCTGCCTGGTGGCCACTCGATCGTTTCCCTGTCTTCTCATCCCCTCCCCCGCCGCCGACCCCCGGCAACCTGATCTTGTTCCCAAACTTGGGTCGTCAGCATGGTGAGAGGCGAGATGCTTACATTGCCTCAGCCCTCAGTGCCACCAAATCAGCATACACGCCTTACTTTTTATGTTGCCCCAAATGGCAGCCTAACCTCACACTTTCAGGTGAATCTTCACTGCACACCTATTCTGCCCCATACCACCTCTTTTTCTGCCCCAGTATCCACATCCCCAATTTGGGTGTAGCCCATTTCAGTGCTTTTCATCTCAGCACTGGTCAGGTCAGCACTTACATTCCAGCACCGTTCAACTCAGTGCCATCTCATTACAGCGCTTCCCATTTCAGCATTCAGAAATCCCATTTCAGCTCCTTTTTTGCATTGTAGTATTTTTATCTGGCTTAGAAATTTGTTAGAAATAGCATCAAAATAGGAATAAAACACAACTCCTACCAAAAAATAAATTGTTTTTAGCAGCTGTACAAAAAAAAATAACTTTGGATTTTGGTATTTAAAGAGGATTTTCATATTTTACAGATGTTTCCAGTATTAGTTATCAGATATCAAGAAAGCTGTATAAAAAACATTGCCGTCTAAAAAGAAGATTCTAATCTAATACTGTTTGACTTGTGGCATATAAACTGGTCTATAGCAATTCAGGAAGAACTAGTGTAGGCTAAGCTGAAATCTGCTATAACACATTCAGTCATGCTTCTCTAGATCAAGTTTTTAAAATCTCCTTTAACTGTCAAATACAAAGTAAATGGGTCAGAAATTAGAAAGTGGCTGGAATTGTCAAAGATTGAGTTGACTGACAAACTACCATCATTAATTAAAGTGGCTGGAATTGTCAGAAATTGAAGGAGTTGGTGTCTTGTAGCCCATTCTCAAAATGCCAATTCTAAAGTGGTGAAGTGAGACATCTTTTAAGAATCTAGCACTGAAATGAACGGCATCATATTGAGATGGCACTGTAATGAGACGGTGCTGGAATGAAAGCGCTGTAATGACCATCATTGAAATGAAAGGTGCTGAACTGAGACACTCCCAAAACTGCTCCAAAACCTACCACCCCACCACCTCCCCTACTTTGTCCCATCTCTACCTGTAGCAACATACTTTAACTGCCCTGTATGCTGTCCACTCCCCATTTGTTTGGTCACAGTACCAACTCACCTCAACATTCTACCGATATGTCCTACTTCTTGTCCATCTAGAGTATCCACCCTTAGTTTTCTGGCCTCAAGTCCAAGTCATACTCTACTAAAAGTTCATGGATCCAGTTGGAGGGCCTTTTGTGGATATGAGTGTCACCTTGTGTTCTTAGCAGAGGTCAACCGTAACCTTGTTTTTTTGCACTAACCAGCCAGACAAGTGGATTCAAAACTGCACTAGTCTGCAATTTATAATTGTAAATTTTGATCACTTATACAGGGAAAAATGCAAGCCAAAAAATACTCTGATTACTGCACATTTATCCTGGTCCTGCACCGCCTCCTGTTCCTGCAAAAAAAAAAAAAAAAAAAAGACGGCAATGCCATCACACACTATGTGCCCCCATTGTTTTGCACCATGGCCCCCTATCTTCCTCTTTCTGCCTGCCTCCCACCAAATCAGAGAAGAATGCACCAGCAAATGTTCAATCAAGTGGTCGTAGCTCTACACCCACAATAGCCGATATCATCATGCACCTCATCACACCCTCACCCCTACCTAAGGGCAAAGGACAGAGTCAGGCAGAAGAATACACTCAGCCCCACCCTGTGATCAACCAGAAACCTGCACTTCTAGTAGCTTTTGTACAGAGTCAAGTGAGCCAGGAACACATCTACGATTTCTTTGGGGTGGGGGATACTCAAATCTATGATGCTTGGGGAAATAGAAAACTTTATGACATTTAAAGGTACTGACTGCAACATGCGCTGCCCTAACAGTAAAAGATTTTTATAACATTGTCCTTTCATCAGCCCAGGGGAACCAGTACACAGGCATGGTGCTATACTGCCTCTTTTTCTAGTTGGAAGGATCTAGGCACTCCAGGAAAGCCTAACCTTTCATACAATCTGTTTCATTAAGGTTTATTTTGGTACCATGTATGCTCAAAAGCATTGGTTTTAGGATGAAAGGACATACTCGGTGGGATAAGGGTGGGACTGCATGGATGGCATTAGATGGCACGGCCCATGAAGAGGAGCTGGGGACCCCTACACCTACCGGTAATGGCAGCTACAGCTCTATTGATGGTTATTTCAGAGTCTGGTATGCAGTGGTGTCCAAAGAAAGTTGGGACTGGCATGGGGAATCTGTCCAGCTGATAGAGTTAGAGGGGAGAGGGAGCCACTATGGTGAGGCTGGTTGGGATAAAACCCACCACCTGATGGCCAGACTCTGTATATCTCTTAGCATTTCAGTAACAAAATGGCAAGAGGTATACAGAGTCTACACTTCAGGTGGTGGGCAGACTTTGTATATTTCTTAGCATTTTGCTACCGAAATCTTGGATACAGACACTAAAAATGAAGGGAAATGAGGGGCAAAGGTCTTAGTAATGTGGGACAAATCATCAGGCAGAGACATGTTTGGAAAACTGGAAACCAATGACCTAACAGCACTCGACTCTTGATCACAGACTGGACATTAGCTGAAAATCCTAACAGTGGAGTGATAATGACTCACAACGAATGTTTTGTGGGATCCTCCTCTTGAACTGCTAGATAATTACAGCTCTTAATGAGCTGTTATTCTCACCAGGCCATCTCTAACACAGAGGTTAGCATGAAGACTGGACTAGAGCCTGCTAAAGTAGGGACTTTTTTGACTTCATTAACAGCCATGACAAATCTGCGCTAGGCAAGATGGACAAGTAGAGAGTTAGCTGAACTGGCCCTTGTCAACTTGCACTACGTTTTTGGCTGGTAAAACAATGTTAAAATCAACCCCTGGTTCTTAGTACCAGACAACTGTGAACCGAAGGTGAGCAGTTCTGTGGTGCTAAGGACACAAGAGGCAATACTCTTATATCCATAATAGGCCCTCCAACTAGACCCATAAAATTATTATAGATCACTAACTTTTTAAAATAAAAAAAAAATCCTTATATTTTTAAATTTAAAATGCTGATGGCATGAGCAGTCAGCGAGAAGCCTGTTGCAATGGCTCAGCGCATGAGATACTCTTACGGTAACAAGAGTACCTCATGCACAACTGAAGGAAGTACTGTGACTGGTTGGGGACGCTACTGCAACCTATAATTTATCTCACAAGAACAAGGATGACCCTTTGATTTTATCCTCAGAATGAATCCATACCCCACGTTCTACTATTGGGGGTGTTGCAGAGCGGAAAGAGGACCACACTGTTGGGTAGTAAAAAGAGTCATGCTTGAAGACTGTACCACTGATCAAGCATGTTCAGTGGAAGATCGCCTATGTGGGGATAGTGAGCTGAATCTAGGTAGTCAGAACAAGTGGTATAGGAGGTATTTATGGAACAGATAATGTGTGGGATAATGATCTCAAATGATGAGGTGTAGGTGGCACTGGGGCAGAAAATGATATCCCAGATATTATTGGAGCAGTCTTCCAAATCTGAACCAAAAGTAATACCATTGAGTAAAATAGGTAATGGCGAGTGCTGCTAGAGGCAAATATTACCTGATGTCTTGGAAAGCTTACCTACGGTCAAAAAGGTGTAGGTTGCTGCAGTGGTAGAATATAGGATTTTTTTTTAAATGGTTTGGTTTTTGTACTTTTTACTTATGTGCACTTTGTACCCCAAAGACACCCACATCTCATTTTCTGCATCAAGGGAACAGACGCTTCCCCATTCCTGTCTAACTGGCTTTGACTGAGTTACCTGGCGTATCAGCCCACCCTGGATGCATCACTGAGAAGTGAATGTTCTTGTGCATTTTAGCCAATTGCTCTGTTATTACAACTTGCTGGCGCTAAAACAAAAAAGAAAAAATATTGTTGCAACTCAAATGAATATTACTGCATTTCAATTTCCATAACCATTTTCACCTTCACCTTAAAAGAATATAACCAGGGACACATAAATCCAGAAAAATCACATATTAGATAAGTTTGCCTTGCTTTCTTAAAAACAGATCTCAAATGCAGGTTTCCCAGACTCCCTCTTGGCTTCACATTAGTTTAGCCTGAAGACTGAACGGAACTCTCACAATGTACAAGCAACACTGGCACTCTCATTGTTCAGATGTGTTGGTAACATGTTCCCAGGGTTTGATGGGTAGGCTACATTTTTAACTTGGTGATCGTTTAAATTATGGCCTTCAAGATTTTAGGATGTGTTCTCCATTAGGTTATTTTACCATATGGTAAATCTGAAAAATGTTGGGCAAGTAGCTTTTGAGAATCAAACACAAGCTATTTTTTGAACTTTTGTCACAAGAACAACTAACAAGTGTACACGTGTTAAGTTTTTTTTTTTTACTGGAAAACTTAAAATTCTTAAATTATTAGTGTTTAAAGCTGGCACAAAACATGGAAAAACAGGATAGAGTTCTGAGAAAGCAGTCGTAACTGAGACTTTTTGCCAACCAACAATTTTAAGATATACAAATTTAATCTGATCAGCAATTACTATATAAATATTGGAAGTCAAGTGTTGATAGTAGCACACTTTGTACACTAAGAGGAAAGGGATGCACCATTGGGGTCTGTTTTGTTTCAGTTTTAAATTATTTGCATTACGTTTTGAAGTTTATGACTGAGAAGCACCCTACAGCCCCTCCCCCCCACACACACCTGTAAAACCCCTCCACTTATCCCAAGCTAGCCACGGTGCCTCTCTCAAGATGAAGATGAACGGACTACATGATCCAGAACCCTATCGCTACTGTATGTTAACGTATGATCCTCAAAGCTAACACAGTGCAACAAAAGCTATACAAGCCACTTACAGCCATAATGGTTGCCTTGCACATCCATACTGGCTGCTGTGGCATTGTTGGAGTCCACTATTCCTAAGCCAACACTCTGTGATAGTATTATAGTATACATAAGTGCTGGGGGTGAACACTGCATAAAGAAAAGCACACATAGTTGCAATGGCCCCAATGAAACAATCAACATGTGTGTGGGGGGAAGGGTGTTGTAGAAGATGGGCCATCATGCCTTCTGTTTGTAGAGGAAAGAGGTGAGTAGAAAAGTCAGGAACAGACAAATATCGCATGCATAACGCATAAGTGGGTGCTGAGCCTCACAATTATCGAACAACAGCGGACTATAGCAGCACTAAAAAGAAAATATACATGATATTCACAAAATTGCAGGTATTGCCAGCATTTATTCCCAAATGAGAAACCAACACTAAGGCCCCCAGCCCTCAACCTCAATAGTGTGAGGCTTCATTGGGGTGGTGAAGACTCGCACTACTGAGGCAAAGCACCAGGGTCCTTTATGCCGGTCTCTAGTTATGGAATAAATATTGGCAATACCTGCAATTTTATGAGTATCTCGTATATTTTTCATTTTTTGTGTGCTGCCATAGCCTGCTGTTGTTGAGTAGAAAAATCAGGCCTTTCCACACTAAAATCCCCATGTAGGACAGCTCATAACCCAGCAGAGGGCCCCATATAAGGGAGTGTTGGCATTCCTCAACATAACGTTTTACATCAATGCACTTAAACAATTGGTAGACATACAAGTGGCTTTTGATTTTTTTTGTGGGGGTTGCTATGTACTAAACCTACTATAAATTTCAATCCCTGACCACAGAACTCTTCCATCCACTTAATGCAGCAGTGCAAGTAAATTGGGCAAATATTTGCCCTTACTTGTTTTCACTATAAAAGATTCCTGGCATCTTCCAGTTTAATTTTGTGGTAAAATGTTCTAGTTCCGCCAAAATCTGAGTATTTTATGAATGTTTTTATTTAGCCTTTTTTTCCTAAACAACAAAAAAAGATGGGCACCGCATTTGGCATGGAAATAGCATTGTAAACCTTGCTAGGGTTAGGATCGAGAAAAAAACTCATGTTTCACAGCATAGGAGGTACCTAGAAAAGTAAATTTGACAAGTATGTTAATATCTTCATTTATTGTAGCTGAAACTGGCTTTTTAGGAAAAAAAAACTTTTGTTACACTGCTGCTTTAACAATGATAATCTTAGATGGGATGCTGGCATGTCACACTTTTTACTATAAACAATGCAATACTGCAGATATACACCTGGCGTACTATAGACAGCCACCAATACGAATATATGAACATACGAAGAAGCCAGCAGAAGAAGGCCGTTTGGTCTGTCAAGTCTGCTCATATTGCAGGGTCCACAGCTTGAGCTAATGTCCCTGTCCTCCCTCCCCACTCCTCCCTACCCATGATTCTTACCTTCCCCTAAGCCTATCCCAGCCTCTCTTAAATGAGATGACCTCTTTTGGCAGTGCATTCCAAGTGTCCACCACCATCTCTGTGAAGAAGTGCTTCCTGACCTCCCACCCTCCAGCTTAAGACTGTGCCCCCTTGTGTTATGGTTGGCACTCAGCTTAAAGAGACTCTCCTTATCAACCTTATTTATCCCTTTCAAGTATTTGAAGGTCCCAATCATGTTCTCTCTCTCTCTCTCTCTCTCTCTCTCTCTCTCTCCCTCTCCTCTCTCCCTCTCCCTCTCTCCCTCTCTCTCTCCCTCACTCCCTCCCTCTCTCCCCCTCTCCCTCTCCTGTCTTCCATGGAGTGCATGTTCAGTGCCCTCAACCTCTCCTCGTATGCCTTACCCTGCTGACCCACTATCATCTTTGTAGACCTTCTCCAGCAGGTTAATGTCCTTTTTGAGCTGTGGGCACCTCATCTCTCCTAATACTCATACCCCTAGATATGCATCCCAGCATCTTGTTTGCCTTTGCTGCTGCTTTATTACACTGCGTGGAGTGCTTCAGGTCTCTAGTGATCATCACTCACAGGTCCTTCTCCTCCTCTGATGCAGATACTCAGACTCCACCCAGGTAGTACTCTGTCCTGGAATTCTTGGCTCCAATATGCAAAACTTTGCATTTCTTGGAATTGAAGCCAAGCTGCCAGATCCTGGACTACCTCCCCAGCTTTTCCAGATCTTCCTGTAGGCCCTATATCCCTTCAGCTGTGTCCACTCTCCAACAGAGCTTGGTGTCATCCACGAATAGGCACATTTTGCCCTTAATGCCATCCCCAATGTCACTGATGAAGACATTGAACAACACCCAGACCCAGCACCGAGACCTGCGGGGCCCCACTGCTTACTCCTCTGGTGCCAGATAACTCTCCCCCCACAACCACCCTCTGAGTTCTGTCCCTCAGACAGTTTTCCACCCATCCAGCCATCTTTTCCCCAACCGCAAGATCCACCAACTTCCTGATCAACCTTTTGTGGGGCACAGAGTCAAAGGCCTTGCTGAAAACAAGATAGAGGATGTCTACCACTTGGCCCCTGTCTACTGTCTTAGTGACACAGTCAAAGAAGTCAATCAGATTCGTTTGACAAGATCTCCCCCCCCCCATGAACCCATGCTGCCTCGTATCCTGGAGACCATGCTCCTCTAGATATTCCACCAACCTTTCCGTTAGTATGGTCCCCATAAGCTTGCCCACAATGGAGGTCAGACTTACTGGTCTGTAATTCCCTGGGTCATCCTTGGGTCCACTTTTGTGAAGGGGCACTACATGTGCTGTTCTCCAGTCCTGTGGTACCACATCTGACTAGTAAACTATTACTTAGATCTGCCAGTGGCCCTGCCAACTCCTCAGCCAGTTCTTTTAGTACCCTTGGATGTACTGTGTCCGGGCCTGGTGATTTGTCCACCTTCAATGTCAGCAGCCCCTCCCTCACTCTATCCTTCTCTATCACTACATCTGTGTTCCTCTCCCTCCCTCCCTACTCCTCTTTTCCCTTCTGAAGGCACTGGTCCATCCTTCTCCCTGGTGAAGACAGAACAGAAGTATTCATTTAGTAGCTCTGCTTCCCTCCCCATTATCCTCCACCTTCTACGCCCCTTTCTTGAGCCTAGAAATCCCTTCAATCTTGTCCCTTTTCTCACTTATATAGCAAAAAAAAGCCTTCTCCCCCTTCTTAATTCCTTCAGCTATCTGCAGCTCCTTCTGTGCCTTTGCTCGTGGGACTTCCTTACTTGCCTCACTAGCCAACCTTAGGTAATTTTTCCTATCCACCTCTTTCTTGGTGTTCCTGAATTTTCTATAGGCCAACCTCTTTTCCCTTACTGCCTGGGCAGACCCAGAACTGAACCAGCTGGGTGCTTTGGCCCTTGTGTTCTTCCCCTTGAGCCTAATGCACTCATCTGTGGCAACCAGTATTCCTTCCTTAATGATGGACCACCTTTGGTCCATCCCCATATCTGCTCTGATGCCCACCAGATGGCTACGTAGCACTTCACCCATTTTCCTGAAGTCCACCCTCCTGAAATCCAAGATTTTGGTCTTAATCAGTTGGTGTGAAGTGATCACTACAACCATTTTGCCCAGCAGCAAATTTGCCACCTCCTGAAGTTGCAGTTCTACCCTGCCTGGGTGCCATTTGCAACTCTTTGTTGAAGGGAGTGCTCTGCATTGTCACTGCAGTGCCATTCTGAGTGCATAGGGGGTCCTTGCTGCCCCTTTGCATCCTCTTGCAACCTTCAGCAGATACTATGCTGCAACAGGAAATGAGGCATCAGCAGGCAAAGGGGTTCAGTGGAACACCCGATGGTCAAACCATATTTCCACGGGACCTAGGCTAAAAAGGGGCAGTCCCTGCATGCCAGGGAGTCACTGCAGATTGGACAGCAGATATGGGGTCCACAGGATGAAACAGAGTAGGTCAATACAAAACCAGTTGCTACAGATGGGGGCCTAAAAGTAGAGGGGAATAGAATTTGGGAATTTTCTGTAAGATACTGCCCAATCTAACAGACTGTACTAAAGGAAGAGCACAACACTATGCTGCGAATCCATTGATGTTAAAAGCCAAAATGCAAGCAGGTCTAAACCACTTAGATTGACACAACCCACTTACAGTGCAACTCACTCACAAGGGACTCCTCCCTGCGACTAACATAAGCATTTGTGTATAGCACAAATGGGTGGCAATTGGCAACTATTTGCATCATTTTAGTTACTGAATATGGGGCCCAATATGTAAAACAACAAGCAGACAACCCCCAAAAGATGAAAATGGCATAACATAGATAAATGGTTTAAAGGTTTATTACATGCTTACCTAAAGGTGATGACATACAGATATGCCAGACAAAGCAGGAACACCCCAACTAGTTATGCACATAGCCGCTTCCTCAAGCGGCCATGACCACTTGGCACGCAATACTTCTATATCAGAAATTCTTTGCAAAAACTTTGTTAATGCACTAGTTAGGGTTGAAGTGACAAAAGTAGGGAAATGTGGCATTAGGGTGTCCCACCCTAACACCCCACCCCCCAGAAAGCAACAAGTAAAACCATTACTGTTTCACGCCTCCTATGTCTCGCTAATCAGGCATGGTGTGCCTTGGGGTTGTCAGCCCCAATGTTCACCCCATTCTCATATACTCTACTCATCTCAGCTTCTTTTATGGATGAATAGGGTGAGCGTTAGGGCTGACAACCCCAAGGCACACCCCCCATGTCTGATTAGCGAAGACACTGAAGTGGTGAAACAGTAATGGTTTTTCCTGTTGCTGTCTGGTAGGTGGGGTGTTAGGGTTGGAAACTCTAATGCTACATTTCCCTACTTTTGTTGCTTCAACCCTAATTAGTGCACTAATGAAGTTTTTACAAAGAATTTCCTTACTTTTTGAGATAGTATAATTGTATCCTCATTTGTCTGTGCCCATCCCTCCTTAGATGCATACATATAGGTTGGTGTGGAGGCCCTGCGCTTGCATTTGTAGTAAAACAGGGATGAAACTGTCAGCATAGCCTTCTAATTACCCCACCTCATGAAACCATTAATGAAAATTTTGAAATCCCCAAAAACATGATTCCACTTTACCATGCCATGTACACCACAGGTGCAAAAACACAGTTTAGCCACGGTTTGAAACATGACATTCATAAGGTGGTGTAAAAAGAGGTTTTTGTTGAACATTTTGAGTCAAATTATTTAAAATTGGCAAAGTTACAAGGGAGCATAGCAGAATTGCAGTGTATGTGCACAACTTTGGCATTTTTACATATTTTGCTTCCAAAATTCAACATAGTCTTTTTATGACCCCACCTGATGAATAAGGGCAGTGAAAATTCGCAAATCCTGCCTGAAAGGTGATTTCGCCATGTGACAACAAAATTGCCTTTCTGGTAGGATTTGTGTAATTCCACTGACATTACCCATGAGGTGGTTCATCAAAAAAGTCTGTTGAAAATCTGGTGAAAAAAATGAAAAAATTGCAAAGTTATACACCAAAGATCTTTTTTTTGTGAGTCGTCATACAAAACAAGAATCTTGTTTTGTATCACAAGTCACAAAACAAGATTTATAATCTTAAAAAAATATATATTTTAAGTGCATTTCTGCAGCAGTTAAGTGCAGAATCCAGCTAAGGAGGTCCTGATAAGCAAGCTACATCTGCTGGTCAATCTCAGGAAAGTCATTTTTGTGGGTTTTCAAATTTGAATTTTCATGGGAAAACAGACAACAAAATGGTGTCAAATGAAACAATGATCCCACCCCCCAATGAAAAAGGACTGGCCCCATGTGAAAAAAACATTTATTTTCATGCAACTATTTTTAAGTACTTACTGAGCATGCTCAGAACCAGTTATTCAAAATTTCTAAATTAAATAACCTTAAAACATATTATTTTCTCACCAAGCAAAAGGCACATCTGTGAGCCAGCTCCTTTCTACCCAGAAAACTTCAGTCCAAATTCCAAACTGTCTGGGTGCTAGCCAAGTTGACAGAAACCCCATTCAAACCAGTGGGAAAAAAAATCCTTAAAAAAATTCACGTTTTGCACTATCTGTATCTCGGAATCCGCACATCCGACCATTAACAAAACTTGGCACAAGATCTACCCATGCAAGACTATGCATGCAAAATTTCATGCAAATCCATTGAACGATTGCCAAGTTGTCAAAGTGTAAAAAATTGGGGTTTAACATTGAAGTGCCAGTACAACCCTAACTATAGTGGTGCGACCACGCCAGTATAAATTAAAGCGACATTGCCAAATTATAACAGAACAGATAATATTAAAAATTGAAATCCATTTTGAGAGTACATTAGTTGAAATGACAAGGTTTCAAGTTATCTTTAGATATAGTTGCTTTTCATTTTATCGGTTTTTCATTCACTTGTTTTGATACAGTTTGTTCCTCTTTTGCTGGGGTGTGCCTCCTTTGTCTGGCATATTTATATACCTTCACTTCTTGATAAGCACACAAGAAAAAAATTCTCACTGTAGTAATATTGTTTCTTCCAAGGTGACCTTTAGCATCAGTAACAGTAGTAGTAAACTGGCTAGGTTGAGCTGCCTTGGAGGTGGAGATCATGGTAATTAGTTAAATGAAATTGGCCAATCGGAAGAGAGTTAAAAGGTGTGCTGAGTGGAGCTTGCCCAGAGGGCACCAGAATTTTTTTGAAGCTATTATGGGAACATGCCCATATGAAGTCTGTCCTAACAGGCTTTAACAGGCTTTAAAAAATATGTACTAATATGAAAAAAGCAGACAAGTAATAAAAAGAGAGAAAACTTTGCTTCAAATACAATCCAAAACTAGAACAAATCTGGCAAAACCACAGGAAGAAGAGTCCTCTTCAGTTAGGTTACCAGGGGAGGAAGGGCAGGAGGTTATCGATGATAAAGGACACCTTGGAATAAACAATACTACTACTACGGGTGAGTAATTTTTTCATCTCACCCCAGGAGTCCTTTAGCATTAGTAACAGTACCAGACTACAAAGCAGTGCAATTGGGAGGCAGGTACAGAACCTACTTAGGAAAGAGGCTCTGCAGGACAGCCCTGCCAAATTTGGCGTCCGATCTAGACTGTACATCCAGACAGTAATGCTTTGTGAAAGTGTGTACAGTCTTCCAGGTGGCTGCTTTTCAGACATCCAATCAGGGAATATTCCTTGCAACTGCCACTGTGGCAGCGGTGCCCCTAGTGGAATGGGACTGAAGGCCTTGAAGAGGCGGTTTACCAGCCTTGTCATAGCAAAACATAACTCTGGTATTGTTTGCATCAATCCTACCTGTACCAGCTTGTTTGTATCTATGCCTTAAGTTACTGTTATACTGTGTTATACTGTTATACTGTGTATTTTCGTTTGTCTTACTGTGACAAGGTACCTTTGTAAATGAGCCTATGGCTCAAAGGTTTTCCAAACTGCTGTCTAAATAAATAAATAAAACTGAATACATGAGACTATCCAATGGGAGACAGTTCTCTTGGTGGCTGGTTTTCTTCTACCTACCTCACCATAGGTGAGAAAGAGTTGAGTAGTCAAGTCCCTGAACTGCTTGGTGTGGTCCAGGTAGTAGGACAGGGCTCTTTTAACATCCAAGCTATAAAGCTTGCATTCCCCTGGAGTGGATTTGTCAGTGAAAAATGCAGGAAGGGTAGTGGACTGTTTAAGGTAGAAATCAGAGGCCACCTTAGGGGGAAATTTTCTATTTGTTCTGAGCTCCACTTTATCTTTATGAGGGATGATGTAGTTTGGCTCAGTACAAAGTGCCTGAAGTTCTGAAATCCTTCTTGCAGAAGTGATGGCTACTAAGAAAATTGTCTTCCAGGCAACATATTTCAAATGGGCTATGGCCATGGGCTCAAATGGAGGCTCTGTGAGCTTGGCAATGCAGAGACTGGAGTCCCAAGGGGGAACAGGTTCCCGTATTGGGGGTTGGAGATGGAGCAGACCTTTGAAAATAGGCTGTGAAATAACTGACCTGTCCTTTCTTGTGGAAAAGTATGCTGAGATAGCAGCCAGGTGGACCTTTAAGGATGAAGCCTTAAGGCCTAAGGCCTGTAGGTGTACCAAGTAGTCCAAAAAGGTTGGAGGTGAAGCCTTAAGGGGGATTATTCATTTCCCTTTTTACCAGAGAGAAAACCTCTTCCACTCAGCTGCATAGGTTTTCTTGGTATTTGGGTTTTTGGACATACATAGGATTTTCAGAACCTGTTCAGAGTATTGGGTGTCTGGGAACTCTAACTTCTCAAGAACCAGGTTTTGAGGTGAAGAGATTCCAGATCGGGATAGGTAACTCCTACTTGTGGTAGAGTCAGGATAGTGTGACTCAGGGGAAGTTAAATGGGCTTTCTGTGAGACAGGGCTAGCAATAGAGGGTACCAAGGTTGTCTTGGCCAATCTGGGGCTACCAGGATCATCGTTGCTGAATGGTCTCTCAGCTTCAGCAGCACTCTGTGAATCAGAGGAAAGGGAAGGAAGGCATAGAGAAACTTCCCTGTCCAATCCAAAGTTATAGCTTCTGCTGGCAGGGTGCGCAGTGCTGGGGGCCTGCAGCAGTATAGTGGAAGCTGATGGTTGAAGTGGGATGCAACCAGATCTATTTCTGGGGTGCCCCACCTCCTGAACACTGTGGCAAGGACCTGCTTGTTCAAAGTCCATTCGTTGTGGCCATGGCTGATGTGACTCAAAGCATCTCCCAGGATGTTGTCTTTGCCCGGAAGTTGTATGGCCAAGAGGCTTATGTCCAGTGAATAGGCCAGGGATCATATTCTCATGACCTCTGTGCAGAGCACTGTGGACATATGCCACCCTGTTTATGTAGAACATGGCAGTGGTGTTGTCTACTCTGATCTGTACTGTATGGCCTCTGACCTGTGGGGCAAAGGCCTTTAGAGCCAGGTACACAGCTCTGAGTTCCAGAAAATTGATGTGGCTTGCGGATTCCTTGAGAGTCCAAGTGCCACTTATGGAGTAGTTGTCCAGATGAGCTCCCCAACACAGAAGGAAGGCATCTGTAGTGAGAATTTTTGTGGGACATGGTTGCTGGAAGGGAAACCCTACCGAGAGGTTATACACTTCCTTCCACCAGTCCAAAGCTTGAAGCAGTATCCTGGTGACTGGTACCAGTTTTGACAGGGTATCCCTTTTCTGGGACCAATGTGCTCGCAAATGGTACTGAACGTCCCTCATTTGGAACCTTACACCTGTTACTACAGCTGTCATGGAAGCCATATGTCCTAAGAGCCTTAGGAAATGTCTGGCAGGCCTTGGCTGGCCTTGGGCAAATTAGTTCACCACTGACAGGAAACGCTGAATCCTGTCTGCTGGTAGAAAGGCCTTGCCCTGCTCCGTGTTCAGTTCTGCTTCTATGAAATTCAGGAGCTGAATTGGTTCCAGCTGGGACTTTTTTTTGTTGATTAGAAACCCCAGGGTGTGCAGGGTTTGTCTTGTGGAGCTGAGAGCCTCTCTGATTTGATGAGGGGTCTTGCCCACCAGAAGCAAGTCGTCCAAGTATGGGTAGACTGAAATGCCATGTTTCTTTAGATGAGCTGCCACCACTGCTAGGCACCTGGTGAATACTCTGAGAGCTGATATGAGGCCAAATGGCATGGCTGCAAACTGGTAATATCCTGAGAGCAGTCTGAATCTCAGGAACTTTCTGAGGGACTATCTCATTGGTATGTGAAAGAAGGTGTCCTTGAGATCCAGGGAGGCTAGCCAGTCTCCCTGTTGCAGAGAGTGAATCACAGTTGATCGAGTGACCATTTTGAATTTTGGTTTCAGTAAGTGCCTGTTTAAGAGCCGGCCCGTCGGCGCAGCGGTTGGATTTCCGCTTGCGACGCCGGCGACCCGGGTTCGGGAACGGACCCGAGTTGTCGGAGGGCTGGCCGGGGGGAGATGGATCGAGCATCCGTTGGACTGCTCTCCTTCTCCGGGAGGTTGGGCAGCCTGGGCAATGGGACTTGGATGAGGCCAGGAGCAACGCCATGCTGCAGAGCTCACTTACTTGGAGGCGGGCGGACGCCATGCCATTGCACGACCCCACCTCCCTAGGGAGAAAACAGGAAAAAGGTAGAGCCATCCCGCCGCCATGAATGAAGCCCGCCGTGGCTTCAATTTGCCTTCAGGCCGAGCCCCCGACCTAATTACAGTGCCCGCGGCGCATATCGGGAGCCGTGTGTCACGGGCCCCACTGTGGGGGGTAAGCCACGGGGTATCAGGTGGCAGTGGCTGATCTGATGGTAGAAGCCGGCGGCCCGTGACCGGGCAGATGCTTAGGCAGCGGGAGGGGGCCCTGTAAGGAGGAAAAAGTTAAAAAAAAAAAAAAAAGTGCCTGCTTAAGTACCTGAGGTCGAGGATAGGTCGCCACTCCCCGTTTTTCTTTAGTGTGAGGAAGTATCTGGAGTAGAGGCCTTTTCCCCACTGTGAAACGGGAACTCTCTCCACTACCTTTGAGAACAGTAATGCTTTGACCTCCAACTCCAGCAGGAGCTTTTGGGTTTGGAGTTAGGGGTCCTGATATTGTGGGATCCCAATGGGGTGGGATTTTTTTTTAACTGCAAAGACAGGCCCTTGCCCACTACCTCCAGTACCCACTTGTCTGCGGTCATGGGAGTCCAATGTTGGAGGTAATGGGAGAGCCTGCCCCCTACTGGAAGAGGGGAGGCAACCTAGTTGCTGGAGTCAGGGTTTGGACTGGAGGGCAGGAGTGGTAGCAGCTCTTCTCTGTCCTCTCCTGCCTCTCCCCCTGTAAAAGCCTCTCATACGGGAATAGTCCATAGGCATTGGTATGGGAAAAAATGGCCTTGGATAGTAGCCTCTGCCTCTGTTCCCCTCATGCTGAGGCTTTTGGGAAGTAGATCCCTTCTCCTTGGCAGCATCACTCTGATAGGTGGTTTTATATTCATCCACATTTTTCATGTAAACTTCCGTTCTGTCTCCAGAGAGAGAGTTATTTTCACAGGGAAAGTCCATTGCTTTGGTTTGAGTGTCCTGAGAAAGATTTGTGGTTCTTAGCCATGCAAAGTGTCTCAAAGATATGGCCTGGGCCAGAACTCTGGAGGCAGTATCATTATTGTCCACAGCCATGTGGAATTGATACTTGGTTGCCTCAAGGGCTGTCTTTACGGTTTCTGTTATGTCCTGCACCATCTTATCTGAATTCTGATGAGAGGATGGCCAGGACTGAATTCCAGAGAGCTTTTTGGTACTTGGCAGCATATGCCATTTAAGTGGACAGTCAGAGGAGCAAGGAGGCTGTAGTGTATGATTTTTAGCCATAGAGCCCTATTTTCTGGACTCTTTCAGGTGGCTATGAAGAAAGTGGGACTTTGGCTTTATGACAAGCCGCAGCCTGCACCACCCCTTCATGACTAGGGTGAACAAACAGGAATTCAGCATCAGTTCTGGCAAGCTGATATTTTCTGTCAACTTTTTTATCTATTCCAGGGGCAGAAGTAGGGATCTGGAGCAGTTTCACTGTGGCCTTTCTCAGAGATCTGTAGATAGGCAGAACAATCTTTTTTGGAGGGGGAAGACCCATCATTTCTCTACAGTCTTCATCCTCCTCTTCCTCGGTGGTCTCCTGGGAGGGAAGGTCCAGGGTGCCCACCATGTGTTGAAAAATAAAAAAGTGAGGAAAAATCCTCCTGCCATAAGGAGAAGCACCAAACTCTTGGTCAGGGGATACATCAGATTCTAAGGGCTGGCCCTCTACCTCATTGTCATCATCTTCATCCCCATCACCATAATAATAGTGTGGCCCATAAGGAGGGGCAGGACTGTGAGGGTCAACTGGGGTAGAAGGGGCATTGAAAATGGTGCCCATGCTTTGAACAGTTTGATAAAGGTGCCAAGCCTTAGCCATTTCCTCAGCAGAGGGCAAATCTTTTTCCAAGTCTGTTTCTCTTTTTGTTTTTGATTTTCATTTTCAGTCACTGGTGTCTTCCTTTGCCTCAACATGGGAGGGGCAGTAATATGTTTTTCTTAATATTTTTTTGCAGGCACTGGATCAGTAACCTGCTCTCCATGTCTCTTTTTCGGCTGCTCACCATTATTATTCTTATCAGACTTATTTTCAGTAGAGCCCCGAGAGGACTTATCTTTAGGTTTAGACTGAGAAGAGGACCCCTCTTCAGTAGTTTTTGTAGAGGGGGAAGCAGACTGAGAAGCCATGGTTTCCAATCTTTTGTCTCTCTTTTTAACAGTCATTGAACAAAATTTAGAACAAAGTTCACAATAGTGATCTGGACCCAAACACTTCAAACACAAATTGTGGTGGTCTACTTTAGCCACTATTTTGTAGCACTTTAAACAATTTTTAAAACCTGTAGGTCCAGTCCTTTTCTTTGGTCTTTCTGACATGCCAATTTTTCAGAAAAACCTATAAAATTATGTTCCCAAACGGGGAAAAGAAAGGTTTGTGATTGGTTCCCTCGTGGTGAAGAACTGTAAACTAATAAGGTAAAAACCTATGTAAAAGTACAGAAAAATGCAGTTACCGCTAAACAACGGGAACCGCCGCTAACTTTTTAAAGTATAAAGAAATAAAGAACCACTGCTTTTACTAGATGTGATAAAAATATTTACCTCAGAAAAACAAACGGGACCCACAATGGGAACTGCGGTATAAGGAGAAAATGCAGTTCCCTGGAACCGAAGGGAACCACGAAAAAACTAAAGAATATAGCGAAAACTGTAAAAATACTCCCTAAGTCAGTACAAAAGTAAAGGTAGAAAAAATTTCATTAGAAATTTTCTTCAGCCAAGAGTGAGAGAGTACCTCAGAGGCACTGTTGCTCAGTCAGGCAGAGACAAAATTCTGGTGCCCTCTGGGCAAGTTTCACTCAGCATACTCTCTAACTTTCTTCTGATTGGCTAATTCATTTAACTCATTACCATAATCTCCACCTCCGAGGCAGCTCAACCTAGCCAGTTTACTGCTATTGTTACTGTTGCTAAAGGACTCCTGGGGTGAGAATTAAACTTTTGTGCAGTTTTCATTTTTTTTTTGTTTTGTTGGGGGAAGGGGGACTGCTAATGCCGTACTTGTTTACCATTTAGCTTTTGGTATTCAAGCACAGCGTCTGAACTTGAGTGGCTCTTCTATTTTCTTTTTTTGTCCAAAATGTAGGCTTACGTCTGCAGTGCAAGACTGTGGCAAGAACATTAACAGCAGGTGCTGGTTTGGGGTGGGGGGGTACTATATGCACTATTTCTGGTGAAACATCGGCTAAGTAAAAATTAGATATCCAAGAACGCAGCTTAAATAATGCCTCCTTCAACAGAATTCAAGGGAAGAAGGGGTGATGGTTGGTGTTTGGCTCACCTCATCCAAAACTGGTAGCCTGGATAAGTGGCCATACTGGCACCTCAACCCACCAAAGTTTACAGAGTGCTTGCCAATCAGGAAAGTAAGGAGACAGACCTTACTAACATACTAAAATGCCAGCAGAATAGGCCTAACTATTTTTGTGTCTGCTTGTTTGGTCAGCCCCCACCCTGGCAGCTGACTTTGCTGCCCCCCTCGCCCTCTTTGACTTCTCCCTTCCCAGTCCTAGATATTCCTGCTGCACAGGACTTTGCTTCCAGAACCCTTCCCCTGTACCTGTCCCACCCCCTCCTGAACTCCTCCACCATCTCTGCCTCCACTAGCCCCCTGGGCAGCACATTCCATGGTTCCACCACCCTCTCAGTGAAGTAGCACCTCCTCCTTTCTCCCTGAATCTCCCTCCAGCTTCCACCCATGCCCTCTAGTTGCCTCCCTCCTTCCTTTGGAGCACCCTGACTGCTCCTCCCCTATTTACCCCCTTCATGTACCTGAAGACCTCTATCATGTCCCTCTGGTCCCTTCTCTCTTCCAATGTGTACATATTTAGCTCTTCGAGCTTCTCCCCATAGGTCCTGTCCCCCAAGCCCCAGATAATTTTGGTTGCCCTCCTCTGGACCCTCTCCAGGAGCTTGATGTCACTCTTTAAGTGTGGCCTCCAAAACTGCATGCAGTACTCGAGGTGTGGCCTCACCAAGCAGTTATACAGAGGGAGTATCACTTCCCTCCTTCTGGAGGTGATCCCCCTAATGATGCATCCCAGCATCCTGTTGACCTTGGCCACTGCCCTTCTACAAGTCTCAGAGTTGTTCATCTTGACATCCACCACCACCCCCAAGGTCCTTCTCAGCCATTGAGACTTGTAACATCCCCCCCCAGGGTGTACACTTGGCCTGGGTTTCTGGCTCCCAGATGCAATACCTTGCATTTCCCTGCACTGAACCACAGCTTCCACTTTCTAGACCACCTTTCCAGAGCCTCCAGGTCACCCTGTCGGGCCACCCTCCCCTCCTCCCCATCCACCACCGCCCCCAGTTTCGAGTCATCCACAAAGAGACTCTTCTCACTCCTGATACCCTTCCTTATGTCAGGGACGAAGGCGTTGAACAAGAGGGGCCCAAGGACCCATCTCTGAAGGACCCCACTAATGACCCTCCTTGGGGATGAGACTATCCCGCCAACCATCTAGTCCTGGAGCCAATTTCCTATCCATCTGATCATCTGGTTCCCCAACCCCATTTCTCCCAGCTTATCCAACAGGCCCCTGTGAGGAACAGAGTTAAATGCCTTGCTGAAGTCAAGAAAGAGGATGTCCACTGGTCTACCCAGGTCCAAGGCACTTGTCATCCGGTCATAGAACTCCAGAAGGTTTGTCTGACATGATTTCCCCGGGATGAATCCATGCTGCCTATCGTCCAGGCACCCCGACTTTTCCAGGTCCCCCCCAGCCTCTCCTTGACAATGCCCTCCATCACCTTGCCCACCACCAATGTCAGGCTGATGGGTCTGTAGTTCCCTGCCACCTCCCTTGATCCACCCCTGTGGATAGGCACTATATGTGCCACCTTCCAGTCCTGGGTCACCCACCCTGTCCTCAGAGAGATGCTGAAAAGCTCCGTCAGGGGTTTTGCCAGGACATCCACAAGTTCCTTCGGCACTCTGGGATGTAATTTATCCAGGGAGGTACCCAAAGACTGGAAGACAGCAGATGTAGTCCCCTTACACAAAAGTGGGAACAAAGAGGAAGCTGGGAACTACAGACCAGTCAGCCTCACCTCGGTAGTGGGGAAGATCATGGAAGCACTACTGAAGGAGAGATTGGTGGAACATCTGGCTGTCAATGGACCACAGGACCCAAGGCAGCATGGTTTCACCAGGGGAGGTCATTGACCAACCTCATTGAATTTTTGACTGGGTGACTAGGGAGGTGGATCAGAGGAGGGCAGTGGACATGGCCTATCTGGACTTCAGCAAGGCCTTTGACACTGTGCCACATAGAAGACTATTACACAAACTGGGGAATATGGGTGTGGCAGGACAGTAGTGTGGTGGGTAGGTAACTGGCTGGGTGGCAGGACACAGAGGGTGGTGGTAAATGGCTGTCACTCCACAGAGGGAAGAGTGACCAGTGGGGTACCATACAGGGATCAGTGCTGGGACCGGGTCCTATTCAACATCTTCATCAGTGACATTCGCAGGGACCTAGAAGGCAGAATTTCACTGTTCGCTGATGACACAAAGCTCTATAACAGAGCAGACACACCAGAGGGTGTAGACAGAATGAGAAGGACCTGCAGAAACTTGAAGAATGGTCAGGGTTTGGCAGTTGAAATTCAATGCAAAGAAGTGCAAGATAATGCATATGGGACAAAAACCCTGGCACAATATATCAGTTGGGGGGTGAGGATATAGCATGCACCAAGCAGGAAAGGATCTTGGGTTATCATCTCTGATGACCTCAAGGTAGGGAAACAGTGTGACAAGGCAGCAGGTAAAGCAAATAGGATGCTGGGATGCATAGGCAGGGCATCACCTGCAGGAAAAGGAGGTCATAATTCCATTATACAAGACACTAGTGAGGCCCACCTGGAGTAGAGTGTACAGTTCTGGAGACCTTACCTACGTAAGGACATAGACAGGGTAGAGAAGGTTCAGAGGAGGGCAACAAAGATGGTGCATGGATTACATCACAAGTCCTATGAGGACAGGTTGAAGGAACTGAACATGTACTCCCTGGAGGAGAGGAGGGAGACAGGGGATATGATAGAGACATACAAGTATCTTACAAGGAGGAACAGGGTGCAGGAATACACTATTTTTAAGTGAAATTGATGTTCCAGGACTAGAGGGCATGGGATGAAGTTGGAGGGAGGATGATTCAGAGGAAACGTGAGGAAGAATTTCTTCACAGAATGGGTGGTGGACAAGTGGAACACCCTGCCAGAGGAAGTGGTGGGGGCTGAAACAATCACGGGATTTAAGAATGCATGGGATAGACATAAAGGAATTCTGGAGGTCAGGGGTAAGGGGCAACAGACTTCTAGGAAAACAAAAATTGAACTTACAAGCTGAAATGGGCAGATGGGTGGGCCATAGGCCCTTATCTGCCGACATTGTCTATTTATCTATGTATGGCCCTGGTGCTTTCTCTGTCTTAAGGGACCTGAGGGCTTCCCTCACTCTCTCTCTGCCATGATTTCTGCCTCTGCTACCTCGTCCCCCTGCTTTGCCTCCCCCCCTCCTGCCAGTGATGACCCCCCCTCTCCCCAGACCCACCACGATCGGTAAGGGTCCCCTCCTCAGTTTCACCGTCTTCTCCCATGTATGATTCAGCCTCCCCATTTTCCTTGGTGAAAACTGAGGCAAAGTACTCATTTAGTACCTCAGCCTGCTCCCCGCGTCTTGTGCCCATCCCTCCCCTGTTTTAATTCTGCTAATCTGCCCCTTCACCCTTCATTTTTCCCCAGTATATCTAAAGAACCCCTTGTTCCCTCTCCTAATTTCCCTGGCCAGGTTCTGCTTCTTCCTTGCCTTAGCCACCCTCACCACCCTAGTGGCCCTTCTGGCCATCAGCTTGTACTTCCCTCGATCCCTTTCACTCCTTGAGCACTTGAAATGCCTGTAAGCTGCCTTCATTCCCCTCACCACCTCCTGAACCTCCCTGGTCCATCAGCAGGGTTTATGGGCCCTACCGCATTTTCGTCTTACTCTTGTGCAGGTGCTGGTAGCATCCTGCACTCCCCTCCTGATGATTTCCCACCTACTGTCAGCGTCCATGTCTGGCCCAATCCTATCCAAATGTTTCTTAAGGATCCTTCCCATTTCCTTGAAATCCACCCCCCTGAAGTCGGTTACCTCCATCTTTGTGCAGCCTTCTATCCCTCCTAGGTCCCGGCAGAACCAGACTGTGGCATGGTCGCTCCTCGCCAATGGGTCCCTTACCTCCAGGCCCCCAATCTGGTCACTGTCTGCCAGGACCACATCCAGTATCCGCGCCTCCCTGGTCAGTTCCCCCACCTGCTGAGTTAGGAATGCTTCTTGAAAGACATCCAACAACCTCTGTTCCCTGGCCACTGAGGATGTCATAGTCTCCCAGTCCATTCCTAGCATGTTTAAGTCCCCCAACACCACCACCCTTCCCCTGCCCAATACTGCAGTGTCTCCCAACATCTGCCACCAGACTCTCCTCCAGCTCCTCCGCCAGCATGGGCAGTCTATGCACCGCTCCTATTTTTACGCTTTTGCCCCACTCTTGCTATCAAGGTGACCCAAATCACCTCCACAGTTCCCTCCACCTCCTCCACTCCTCCTATGCCAATATAGTTTTTGACTATTATTACTACCCCTCCTCCCCTTCCCTCCCCCCTGTCCTTTCTGTGCATGGTGTAACCCTCCAGGTTCAGATCCCAGTCATTCCCTTCGGTGGCCCAGGTCTCAGTGACTGCTGCCACATCCACCTCTCCCTCAGTTAGCATTGCCTGGAGCTCAGGTATTTTATTGCCCAAGCTCCTGGCATTTAGCAGGACTACCTTCCACCCTTTCCATATACTTCCATTTTCCCTGCTCGCGTTCCCATGGGGATTCCATCTTCCCCCGGTCAGCACCTTACCAGTCGGCCTTTTCCCGCATCCCTCCAGCCCCTCAGGGGGATGGAGACAGATTTCCTCCTTTATCGGACCCCCCTCAACAGCCTTTTTTCTCATCCCTCCCCCCTTCACAAGTTTAAACCCCACCTTTCACCAATGAACCTATTTACAACTTAAGGATTTCCCCTCCCTTCCAAATTGAGATGGAGCCTATCTCTAGCATATAGCCCCTTATCCTCCCAGGTCTCCCCCCAATCCCCCATCAACCCATACCCTCTGGCCCCACACCACTCCCTGAGTCACTGGTTTATCTCCCTAATCTTCCTCGTGTGTTCCCCACTAGCCCTTGGCACTGGCAGGATTTTTGAGAAGGAAACTGCGCATCCTATGTCATGACAGACCCTGGCAAGCTCCCTGAACCTTGCCTGTATCTCTAGCTCACTATTTCCCTCAATGTCATTGGTACCCAGGTGGACCAATAAGTCCGGGGAACCTGCACAATCCTTTGCCAGCTGATATACCTCATGCTTGGCTCTGTACACAGTTAGTCCAGGGAAGCATTTTGTTCTAACCGGGCAGGCTTCCCCCTCCCTATCCCATTTGATACCCCTGATCATGGAATCACCCAACAGGAGCACTCTGACCGCCCCTTTTCCTCCATTCCCCCCGTCCATGTCCCTCATCCTTTCTACTGGCCTCTCTCCTCAGCCGGCTCCTTGCTCCTCCCCCTATCTGGGTGCCACCTGCCACCCCCTCCTTATTTACCCTGGCCACCCCCTCCACTCTGATCCTATGCCTCTCCTCCTCCTGAGTATCCTTCTGTACCCTGCTACAACCCCCCCATCACTGCTTGCGACTGATCCTTCCCCATCTGCTAAACTTGCCTGGCTCATCCTCCCTTCCTTCCTGTCTCTGTTCAGCCCCTCCTTGCCTGTCATGCTCCCCTGGCCTAAACCCTCAGCTCCCTTTAAGGTATCCTCCTTGTACTTCTGGTCCCTCTCCTTGCCCTTTCCTCCCAACTGGTCCAGCTCCTTGCGCTTTCCTCCCTCTACCCCCTCCTCCTCCTGCTCTCATCCCCCACTCCCATTTTCCTACATTCCAAGTTCCCCCCTGTTCTTCCTGCTATCTGGCCCCTGCCTCCTGCCCCCCACTCCCTTTCCATCTTTAATCACCCCTGTCATGGCTACATCACCCCCCTCATCCTCAAACAGAAGAAGAGAACTGAAGCAGTTACTGCGCTTAAGGTCCTATCCACCCCCCCACTGCTTCCTTCTGTCCAGCCCCAGCCATCTGCCTACTTCCCTGAGAATGTCCTCCCTTTGGCCCCCCTCTGTGAGGGTCCCCAGATACCTGCCTGCTTCCTTGGTAGTGTCCTTTTGGGCCCCCTCTGTCAGGGTCCCTATGCGACCCCAGAGTACTCTCCTGCACTCCTTTTCCTATGCCCTTGCCCCTAGTGCTTGGTGCAACCCCATGGGAGAGCCCCTGCCCTATTCCCCAACCATACCTCCCCCCTCCCTCCAGCTGTCTCCTAATCCCTTTAGCCTCCTCCCTAAGCTGTGCCAGCTGGTAGTACACTGGGCAACCACTGAACTTCCAAGCCCAGTCCAGTATCATGGCCGCCCCACACCCTGTGCACCCCACCACCCTCCCAAAGATGCCGGCCCTAATGACGTGTGGTCCCATCCCCCTCCAAGTAGGTTTCCTTGGGTGAACCACCAGGTTCCCCACTAGACCAAAATACACCCCTACCCACTAATCAGGTCACCCACTAATCCTAGATACAGTCCCACAGTAAACAGGTACCCTGTTACTAGGGTGCAGTACTACACAGTAAACTTATAGGGAAGTGTACAACTCCCTAAGCTCCTCTCTCCCAGCCTTTAAACCCAACCCCCAATGGCTAGAACTACATGAGCTGCACCTGAAGCCTTTTCCTCCAATTGCAGGGCAGGTGTTCCCCTATAAATGAGCTGAGCTCTGGGGAGGGGGGGGAGAGTGGTATTAGTGCTACACTGACTCTCACGAGAGTGTATCAGCCCTGTGTCTGCCCCTCACTGCACCTCCAGGCACTACCAGCTAAGAAAATCTTTCAAATCTACTTACTCTCCAAGCCTCCAGCTAGAAGCTTCTTCCCCCTTCTCTAACTGAAGACTGACTGAGCTGGCAGTCACACCTTACATTCAAACAGCACTAATCCCCTGTAATATGATGCCTGCACTTACAGGCCAGATAGCAACTTTTAAACACGCACAAACACCAAATTGTCTGCTAGAAACCCTTCCTCCTGCCCAAACTAAATGTAAAAGCACAATAAAAGGCTGCCCAAACTAAATGTAAAAGCACAATAAATGGCAGTTAATACCAGCCCTCAAATACAATTACAGACACACAGAATACCAGCTAAGAAAATCTTTCAAGTCTACTTACTCTCCCAGCCTCCAGCTAGAAGCTTTTTCCCCCTTCTATAACTGAAGACCTCGAGGCAGCTTCAAGCATGCCCAACCCTCTTTGGATGGGGGCAAACAACAAGCTGGATGACTGCAGACTCTTGGAATCTTAGATTAAATGTAGACAAATGTAAAGTGCTACACTCCGGGAGAAACACAGGTATACACTGTATGGTCTTCCTCCTGCCACAGTGGAGAGATAAAGGACCTGGGTTCATAATGGACAGCGGACTAAAGCATGACAGTGTGTGGCTGTTGTCAACAAGACTGTGATATACTGGGGAGGGGGACTAACCCTGCCACTTTAAAAGGACCTGATCAGGCCCCACCTGGAGTGCTGTGTGCAGTTCTGGGCTCTCTCACACAAAGGAGATATTTGAGGCAGCAGAGATGGTTCAATGCAGGGCCACCAAAATGATCAGGGGAATGGAGGACAAAAGCTATGAGGAGGGACTGGAAGCCCTTATCATGTTCATCCTGAAGAAAGGAAAGCTAAGGGGGAAATGATCTCGTCCCTTTGCATACTTAGGGGTATAGACATGGTCAGACAAATAGATAGATTTTATCTGGTGTGCTCCAGCAGGACATAGGGACATGCCCTGCAGCTCAAATCTGGCAGATTTATGGGTAATATTAGGAGGCCCTTTTTTTTTACAGAGAGTGGTAAACCTATGGAACAGGCTACCACCACAGACAGTGGACATGAAAACAGTACAGGCCTTCAAGGCACTTATGGATACAATTCTACTTATCAAGGGAATCAGGGAATACTTGGGTAGTTTAGGGTGGGAATCCCTATAAATTAGTACATGTTTACATAGCTCATTTGCTGATCTGTACTTATGAGACTTGGCGGGGGGGGGAGACTAGATGGACCCAGAGACCATTCAAACCTTAAATTACTATGTAACATGGTAGATCATATAGTCTGTCTCTTCTCATCCTCCTCTTCCTCCTCCTTTCCTCCCTCCTCCACATAGCACAAGGTCGAGCTTAAAGAACCAGTGATGTTTACAGGGTTTTATTTAACTCCAAAAATTGATTAGCGTTTTGCTCATAAAAGTGCTAAAACATTGTGAAAATGCATAGCATTTGCCTCACTGTGTTTAACAAACATAACACTTCTACAAAACCTATATAAATACTTTCTGTACAGTTAGCATTGTCCCAAGAAAAAAACTGCTAATCGATTATTTAGAACCCTGGTTTACCTCTAGAAGGTATCTTTCTGGTTTAACAGCATTTCACAAGTGGACTGGCAAAAACATCCCCATACAGAATCATTCAATTCATCACTTGGCCCTGTCCTACAGTCTTTCAACTACTTCAACGAATGATTATGCTCAGCATATCAACAGAAGACTGCACTTCCTATGTATTGGCTTTACCTGAAACCTTGTATAATTTGAGTTAGGTCTAATTAAATATTCACGAGCCTAGCGGGGCTTCTGATTGGCTAGTGGATTTGTAATTACTGTTGATCGATGCAGCTGCCAAGTGATGCCATGATGACTTTGCGCTACTCCGCCTAAAACCTAAAGTAAGTATAAAAATAAAGAGCAAAAACTGAAGTTGTAACTGTGATAAGACTTATAATCGCAATAACTGCCTCATAGCTGGTCATTTCCTTGAAATAATGACAGAGAGAGGTGGCCCGAGGCTACCCCCAACCAGTTGTTAATCCCTCAGAAATGACTGGCTTTCAGCCTTTATTGCTCAAATACCTTGTTCTGGGCATACACCATTGTCCCATCAAAGTGGCTTTTTTCAGACTGCAGATCTTCAATATTCAGTTTCTGCACCAGCATTCCTCCAGAGGATACCGTGATCTGGGAGCACAAAAGCAAAGTCAGGCACCAAGTAGCAGTCCCCTTAACATTCGCTACATTCAGGCTGTCAAAAAAGCATGGGTTTGATTGCAATACAATAAGAGATTTATGCAATAGTCATCTGGATATAAAACAAAGCAGAATGTTTTTATGAAACTACAGGTACAAAACAGAAGCCAGTCATCTTGACAAAGACTGTCCTATTGTGGTGAGTGTTGGGCCATTTTAAGAGCCTGAACAGCAATGGTAGCTCTGCTACGCCGACATGCTCAACTCAGACCTGAACCAGTGAACAACAAAGAAAAAGTCAGCACCACCAGTTGACAGTTCAACAATGCATTACAGCATATAAAAAGTTTTGAGACTTACATTTTTGCCAGATTTAAAGTGCTGTATCATTCAGTGCTGCAAACACTGTGCATCAGAGGAGTGGTGTGACTGTCATGTGACCCCAACCAGTTTTGCACAGCACCTCCACAGGGAGATATTTTTTTTCTTTGTCATTTTAAGAGCCTGCCTGCCATGTCTTTTTGGCTGAGGCATGGGACTTAATGTTAAAAATGCAGCAAATGAGAGGGCTTTACAGTGGCTGGCTGATGCCTCAGCTGTCAGGATCTGCATCCTCTGATCCTTTCTCCACCTGTCAGACATACCCTACAAATAAATGTACTGGTTAGGAAACTAAGGAAGGGTATAATGGAACTTGGCCTTGCAGGTCTGGCAGGCCAGAGGGAAAACAAACTATTCCATGCTCTGAAAACATTAGTGGTATTCACGCTCAAACTGTTACCACTTTGCACAATTAAACAATCAGGTTCACATTTTGCTAGCCAGTGAGCATGACCCGCTACCTTGTGCAATGCAATCCCAAGCCTGTGAACACCCCTAGTAGTAAATATTTGCTTTAAGTTCTTAGGATTCCTATTGGTCATCTTTTTTTTTGTTAACATTCACTTTGGAACCATTAGGGCTGGCAACTTTTTATTTAATGAAAGCCTAGCGTGAAGGACATGTGGATAACAGCAGGTTACTCACCTGTAACAGTAGTTGTAGGAGTGGTATATGGTGTACATCCACACATTCTGGCTGTGTCCTTTCCCCTTTAAATCCTGCTGGAAAGTCTTCATGCTGGCTCCTCCCACCCACCTGGGTGGTAACTCCCCTAGCACTGCTCTGTGACACCAGTTCTTGCCCACTGGAAGCAGAGTACTGCACCACTGCCAGGGAGGTTGGGTGGATTTGTGTGGATGTTCACCATATACCACTCCTAGAAAGTACAGTTACGTAAGACCTTACCATAACAATAGATCTTTGAGGAGCGTCTCTTGCAGCAGGTAATACACTTGGGTCATTGCCAGAGGTCGTGGTGGTGCACGACAGCTCTTCTAGCAGTCTTTTCCAGGGGGCCGCCCACACATGACATCAGCTTCCCATTTCCTATATAAGTGTTGGTGGTCCCTGATATCCTTAGTTTCCCCCATCAGATTCAGCTCACTAAGCGAGGACTGAGGGGAAGCCGAGGTACCATAGGTATCCAAAACTAAAAGTCATTGGACCAGAATTTGTTCTCCTAGAGAAGGAGGGGGATGGACGGTGGGATCATACCTGCTGCAAGAGACACTCCTCAAAGATCTACTGTTACAGTAAGGTCTTACGTAACTCTACTATCTTCCACAGAATGGTCTCTTGCAGCAGGTAATACACTTGGGATGAATCCCAAGCAGTAAACCCAAGAAGGGTAGTCATTATGCCAGAAGGCCTCGTAAGACAGCTCGGCCAAAGGCCGCCCTACAGCATGAAGCAATGTTTAAGTTGTAATGATTCGTAAAAGTATGGATTGTGGACCATGTAGCTGCATTGCAGCTATCTGTGATAGAGGCCCCTTTAAAGCAGGCCACAGCTCTAGTAGATTGAACGGGTCCTGGTAATGGCTTGTTGTATTTTGTGTAACAAAATGTTATACGGTGTGCTAGCCAATTGGAGAGGGTCCGTTTAGAGACTGGGAGACCTTCCCTGCTTGAGGCGAAGGTAATAAAAAGTTGACAGGTCTTCCTAATTGATTTAGTTCGATTAGTATAGTATCATAATATATGATGGACATCTAGAGTATGTAAGAGATATTCACCTCAATTAGAGTGTTCAGGATAATATAATGGTAACTCCAGGGATTGATTTAAGGTGTGTTCAGACATTACTTTAGGTAGGAAGGAAGGGCTGGTATGAAGTGCTACTCTGTCTTTATGAAAAATCAAGTAAGGTTCTCTACACACGAGGGCATGAAGCTCGGAAATACGCTGAGCCTAAGTGACAGCCACTAAGAATAGTGTTTTCCAAGAAAGAAAACGAAGGTCACAAGTGGCTGCTGGTTCAAAGGGCTCGAGAGTTAATTTCTCTATTAGAAAATTGAGATCCCACGGAGGAGTGAATCTTCTGATAGGAGGCTTAATATGTAACATTCCTCTTAGAAACATTTTGACTGGATGATGTTGATACAGTAATCTGCCATCTAGAGGTTCATGGAAGGCCAAAATAGAGGCCAAATGGACTGTGATGGAGGAATAGCTTAATCCTGTCTCAGCAATCGAGGCCAGGTAATCCAAGACTTTTGTCAGTGGACAGGAATAGGGATCCAACGACCGGGAAGCAGCCCAGATGGAAAAGTGTTTCCATGTGGTATTATATGTTGCCCTGGTTGCTGGTTTACGTGAAGCCAGTAATATATTGGCAACAGGGGAGGACACTTGTAAACGTTTCTAGAAAGTGTCCTCAGGAGCCAAGCATGAAGGTGTAGGACCTTCAGGTTGGGATGTAGAAGGGTCCCTTAATTCTGAGTCAAGATATCTGGTCTGATTGGCAACGGAATGGGTTCTTCCACTGAGAACTGTTGAAGGAGGGGGAACTACACCTGCTGAGACCAAAGAAGGGCAATGAGAATCATGGTGGCAGGTTCAAGTTGTAATTTCAGTAGAGTCCGTTGCAGGAGTGGGATGGGGGGGAGCATATAAAAAGAGTCCTATCCATGCTTGGGACAGGGCATCTATAGACCATTTCTTTTTGCTTGGGATAAAGGAATAGTATCCGAGGAGACGGTAGTTGACTGGGGAGGCAAACAGGTCCAGTTGTGGGGTCCCCCACAAATGAAAGATTTTCTGAAGTACTTCATGATGAAGTGTCCATTCATGTGCAGATGACTGGCAATAGAGAAGGTCGGCCAGGAGATTGTGATGTCCTGGTAGATGGACAGCTGTTAGTACAAGGCGTTGCCGAATGCCCTCCTGCCAGACTACACGTGTCTCTTTGCACAGAGTATGGGATTTCATACCTTCTTGTTTGTTGAGGTAGAATACTACTGTGGTGTTGTCTGACTGAATTAGCAATGGTCCCGTAGACAAATGAGGTTGAAAGGCCTGGATGGCTAAGTGAACCACCCTCATCTCCAGGAGATTGATGTGGGGATGAGGAACAGAACTGGTCTACTTGCCTTGTATCCTGTAAGGACCCAGGTGTGCACCCCACCCTTCCAGGAATGCATCTATAGTTAATGTCTTTTGGGGTGGGGGGGGACTGGAAGGGCATGCCTTGACACACGTTGGCCGGAAGGGTCCACCATACTAGGGTGGACCACAACATGGGAGTGACTCTGATTTTTGTCTTCGAAATTTCCTGTTCTTTGAGACCACTGGTTTTGGAGAACCCACTGAACCGTTCTCATGTGAAGACGGGCAAATGCTACCATAGGGATGCTAGTGGCCATGTGTCCTAGGAGGCATAACATGCGTCTGGCTGTGACTACTTCCTGGGTTTGTATCTGAAAAGCCAGAGCTAGAAGCTTGTCTTGTCTGTGTCCTGGGAGGTAGGCCCTGGCAGAAACAGTGTCTAGGACTGCTCCTAAATATTTGAGTGACTGCATAGGGGTCAGATTGGACTATGGCCAGTTGACAGAATTCTTAGAGTTTGGAACAGAGTTATTGTTGCCTCTAGGGAGAAAAGCAGAAAGGCTTTGGACTCTGCCTTGATGAGCCAGTCATCCAGATATGGGAAGACAAGGTGCCCGTCTCATTGTAGGGCTGCTGCTACTACCACTAGGCATTTGGTAAACACTCTCTGGGTGGAGGAAAGGCCGAACGGGAGTTCTTGAAATTGGTAGTGTTGGCTCAACAGGTGAAAATGAAGGAACCTGTGGTGAGCAGGATAGATAGGAATATGTAGGTAAGCATCCTTTATATCTAGGGCACATAGCCAGCCCCTTGTTTCAACACTGGCATGATGGAATTGTTTTTTTTTTTTTTTTTTTTTTTTTTTAACCAGGAGTAGCACACTAAGCAGAAAGCTTTTTTTTACAGGTGCGGCCTGGGAGCACAGGGAAGTTAAGTGACATGCTCAGGGTCACACAGTATGTAAGTGGAAGCTGTGGGATTCAAACCCAAGTCTGGTCTGCTGGATGTCACCAAATTTGCAGCTCAAAGCCTTAAACCACTGCGCTATACTGCCTCCCTATTAGGGTAACCATGTGGAATCTTTTGTACTGGATGTATAGGTTCAGTTGTCTGAGGTCCAGTATTGGTCTGAGATCTCTAGTTCGTTTGGGTACCAGGAAGAAGTGGGGATAAAACCCCTTTTAGTGTTCTGTAGGGGGGTACCAGGTAAATGGCCTTCTTGGTTAGAGGAACCTGTAGGTCCTCCTGGAGAATAGGAATATGGTCGAGTGGGTAATGGACAGAGTGGGGGCGATGAGGGTAAGGTTTTGAAAGTAGTTCCAGAGTGTGACCCCTCTGAATAATCTGAAGTACCCACTCATCCGATGTGATCGTTTTCCAGGCCTTCGAGTGAAGGGCAAACCGACCACCCATGACTTCGAGGCCTGGTCGAGGAAGCGTGGACAGAGCTCCAGCTGGTCACTGGGAGGCAGGTTGACCAGCCCCACCAGGAGGGTGGGAGTGGGAGCCCCTGGCAGCAGAGGTGTTGGTTCTGGTAGACTGGGAATGACCTCAGAATCCACCCCATGTGAGCCTTTGTATTTTCCACCTCTTTTGGAATAAAAGGAGGATCGAGGATGGTATGATGGCTGGGAGGTATGGTACATGACATGCATTGTGTGTAGAGTTCTTCCTGAAGACTGGAGATCATCAGTGTTTGGGTACCTGGACCAAATAGCTTGGACCCATTAAAGGGGGCATTAACCACTTTATGCTGTACATCAGGTGTAAAACCTGAGATGCGAAATCAAGCATGGCAACGCAAGGTAATGCCGGTTGCTGACATGCGGGCCGAAGTATCGACCGCATCATATCCCGAACAAAGTAGGTGTCGGGAAATGGAGTTGCCAACAGATACTGAAGCCAGTTATTGTTCCCTTACCTGTGAAGGAGGGGAGTTTGACTAATTCAATGGCCGAGGACCAGAGCGTACGCTGGTATTTGACCATATGTCCCATATAATTTAGGATTCTGAGATTCATGGTACCTACTTGGAATACCTTTTTCCCCCCAATAATCTATCCTACGGGAATCTTTATCTGGAGGTAAGGAGTTCATGTGTTTCGGTCGCTTAGTACGATCATAAGCAGCAGCGATCATCACTGAATCCGCTTCAGGAGTAGTGGATAGAAAAGGATGATCCAGAGGAGCCTGGTAAAGGCGATCCGCCTTGCGGGGAATAGCCTTAACTGTGGAAGGCTGGTTTCAGGCTGCAAGCATAGCATTTTGGTAGGTTTGGATTAGTGGGGATACCACTAAGACCGGATCCTCTGGTAACTCTACATAGTCTGCTATATTCTTACATTGTTTGTCATGTTCGGTAGTAGAGAATCCCATGGCTTTCTGAATTTGGACCATCATCTCATGGAAGTATGGGTCACCTGGAGGAGAGACATCCGCCTACCTGGATTAATCCTTATTTAGAGAGGAAAACTCCGATAGGGGAGACTGGGGCTGGAAATCCATGTCCTGGAATTCCCCATCCTCCAGATCTCCGGTAAAATCTATTGGAAATTCAGCCTAGTCTGATAGGTAGTCATTCACGTACGAGAGAGGTGATCAGGCTGGTGAAGGGTCGCTGTCGCCCTGGAAGTGTTTAGGTGGAGGAGTAGGGGAACAGAATGGGTGGCCTGGCACTCCTGGATCAGAGGGCTGGGCATGCCGCATGGCATGCAAGACCTACTGAACTACTGAAGTAACGTCCAGCTGGAAATTTGAGGGGTAGGGAGTGGGGTTTCTGGGAAACCAGGGGGATTGTGGAAGTGACTGGATGCATAGCCTGAGCAGGTCTTGCCCCTGGGTGGTAAAGTTCAGGGTCCCAATCCCTGTCCACCTGGCCCCTGTGAGTGTACACCTGTGAGGGTGGAGGAGCAGTATGAATGGCAAATGCAATCAGTTTCCCCAGTGGAATGCGGCTCCTTGTGGACGGAGCCACCTGAGAAATGGTATTATGAAGTGAAAAAGATGGTCCTGTCGATGGAAGAGGAGCCGCCATCAATGGGACATCGAAGGAACCTACCAGAGATTCATCACACATTGCTGTCAATGCACTGGAAAGTGGTGTCGATGAGAGGGTATGACCACCCGTTGACGAGGAGGCAGTCTGAGAACGTATCATCAATGGTGGGACACCTGTAATGGTAGCAGTCGACTACGCTTAGGGCACGGAGGTTGAGGAGGGCTTCCTTTGGTGTTGCTTATGAGAATCAGTGGAGGGGGAGCTCCTGGATGAGCCCCCTGATTCTCCATGAGAGACAATTTCTGCTACATTAAATGTTTTTTGATTTCCTGCAGTCATCGTCGACAGGTTGCCTGGTTGAAATCTTGGCAGTGTATGCAGGAAGTGGTGTCATGTGTGGCTCCCAGACACCTTACACAAGTGATGTGGTTGTTGAAGTGGTAGATCTTTCTACTGCAACGGCAGGAATGAAATAGCGCTATCTTGTTCGAAGATTCTTTGGACATTCGTTGTTTGCTCAAATTCTCGTCGATGACCGCTGTTGAAGTTGCTCTAACTGCTGTGTGCAAGCTGAAGACGGCAGGAAAATGAAATGAGGATACCAGGAACCACCCACACTTATATGGGAAACAGGAAGCTGATGTCATGTGGGCGGCCCCTGGAAGAGACTGCTAGAAGAGCTGCTGTGCACCACAGTGACCTCTGGCGATGACACAAGTGTATTACCTGTTGCAAGAGACCAATCCGTGGAAGATCTACTGTTACAGGTGAGTAACCTGTTTTTCTAGGGGCAAGGATATGGTTTACTTATCCACACATTTTGGTAGACTCCTAGCAGTTCTCTGGTTGGAGGGAGGCATGGTGCGCACACCCCCTATTTAGGAAATAAGGATTGGAGAACTGAGGCCCCAAAACCAGCATCCTGGCGTGACTCTAGGTCAATGTGGTAATGGGAAGTGAAGCTGTGTGCTAACCTCCAGGTAGCAGCCCTGCAAATTTCCTGGATAGGGACGTCCCTGGAAGCAGCCACCGAGGCAGTGGTATCGCAGGTGGAATAAGCCCTTAGCCCTATGGGAGGCTCCCTACCCATCCACTTAGAGCAGAGGTTGATGCAGGATACAATCAACCAGCCAATCGCCAGCTTAGCTACCGGTCTGCTAGGTGTGGCATCAGCAGAGGTGACAAATAGCTGGTGAACCTTTTCCTGAATTCCAGGCGTGAACTCCTTGTAATAGGCGAGCACTCACCGCAGGTCCAAAGTATGGTGCCTGTGCTCGGCCTCCGAGGTGTGACTGGTGAAGTACACCGGAGGATTAATCACCTGGTTAAGGGGGAAATTTGACACAACCTTCGGGAGGAACTTTGGGTTTGGGTGCAGGACAACCTTGTTCTTGTGGAAAGACCAGGTATGGAGACTCCACTGAGAGCACCTGGAGCTCATTGATCCTTCTGGCTGATGTGATAGCCACCAAGAAGGCAGTCTTCCATGACAGGTGTGACATCTCACATCTGTGCATAGGTTCAAATGGCTTGCCCATGAGCTTGCCAAAACCAGCAACAGATCCCAAGGTGGTGGTGGTTCATGTACAGGAGGGGAAATGTGGTCCAAGCCCTTAATAAAGTACCAGACCACCTTCTCCTGTGCCAACTGCTGACCAGCCTGCACCCAGTAAGCAGAGATGGCTGCCAGGTGCACCTTAAGGATCACTGACCCAAGGTCTGACAGAGAAGGACCAGAGGTAATCAAGGACGCTAGCCACTGGACAGGACAAAGAGTCCAGCCCTTGTCCTGACACCAAATGGAGAACCTCTTCCATTTGAAGGCATAGCATTTCCTGGTTGATTCCTTCTGAGAAGCCTCCACAACATTGAGGATGTCTTCGGAGAGACCCAAAGCCTGGAACTCTAGCCACTCAGGAACCCAGCTGTCAGGTGCAGGGATTGAAGGTTCGCTGGAGTACCTTCCCCTGACTGATGGAGGGCAGATCCAGGTGTAGGGGGAGATGCCTCAGAAGCCTGCTGCTGAGGCTGAGGAGATTGGTGTACCAGAACTGGCATGGACAGTCTGGAGCCACCAGGAATATCTATGTCTTGTCTCTCCATACCTTGAGCAGCACCTTGTGGATCAAGGGAAAGGGATGGAAGGCATAGAGAAGACCCGGGATCCAGGACCTCAAGAAGGCATCTCCCTGCAGTGTTCTCTGCTGAAGGGGGGTGGGTACAAAACAGTTGCAGCTTTGCATTTTCCTTGGAGGCGAACAGGTCCACCAGAAGGGTGCCCCATTGGGAAAACAGACTGTGCACTACCTCGAGATGAAGAGACCACTCGTGAGACGCCGTGCCCACCCGGCTGACAGCATCCACCAGTTGGCTGCAGACACCGGCCACATGGATGGCCAGGAGACCAGCCTTCAGGCTCTGCACAAGGGTCCAGATGTGGAGAGCTTTCCTGCACAGTGGAAGGGAATGCATGCCGCCCTGCTTGTTGAGGTAAGACATAGCCATGGTGGTGTCCATCTGGACCCGAATTACTTTACCCATGAGATGTGAAGCAAACATGGTCAGCGCCAGGCAAACTACCCTGAGCTCCAGCAGGTTGATGGGACATCGGGACTCCTTGGGGGTCCAGAGCTCATGGACTCTGTGGTCCCCCAGGTGGGTTCCCCAGCCCACCTGGGGGACCACAGGACATTAGGATGGCTGTCAGCTCCCGACGAACAAATGGGATATCCTCCTGCAGATGTTCCGGGATTAGCCACCACTGGAGTGCATCCCACATCCGCTGAGTCACAGTGACCAGCTGGTTGAAGTGACCCCTGCGCAAAAACCACTAGCCAGCTCTCACTGCTGGGAGCACATTCTCCAGCGAGCCCAACAGACCACACTGGTGCAGGCCATCATGTAGCCCAAAAGGTGCAGGAGGTACTGTGCAGGGTGCAATTGTCCAACTTGAAATGATGAGGCAAAGGAGTTAAGAAACTCTGCCCTCTCCGCCAGGAGCCAAGCCCTGACTCTGCAAGAGTCGAGCTCTGCCTTGATGAAATGGATCACCTGAAAGGGCACATGTTCTGATTTGGCCTTGTTGACCAAGAGGCCTAGAGAGACGCAGTTCTGGAGGGCCAGGTCCATGAACCACTCCACCTCCAGCCTGGAGGGACCCGCGTTGAGCCAGTCATCCAGGTAGGGGTATTCCTGAACTCCCCAGCACCTCAAGTAGGCAGTCACCACTGCTACACATTTGGTGTAGACCATGGGCACTGAGGACTGGCCAAATGGCATGGCCTGGAACTCATAGAGGATTCCCTCTGTTCAAAACTGGAGGAACTGTCGGTGGGATGGATGGATTGAGGCATGGAAGTATGCATCTTGAAGATCCAGAGAGCAAAATCACGTTTCACTCCAGAGATGGTATAATCTGGGACAGAATTACCATCCTGAAGGTGCGGGAGCTGATGAATTTGTTCAAGCTGTTCAGATCTAAAATGTGGTGCCAGTTCCCCATCTATTTTGCTACCAGGAAGTACCCGGAGATGAACCCTGGCTGAGGTGGGGGGTCCGAGACGGGAGCCAGTACCTTCTTGTAAAGGAGTTGGGCAAGGTCTTCCCAAAGGACCAACTGACACCATGTCCTCCCATGTAGCACAGGCTCAGCTGGGAGGGTAAGCCCCGAACTTAAGAGGCAGATCCTGACCGACCACCTCAAGAATCCACCTATCCATGATAACAGCGGACCACAGGGAAAGGAAGTGGCACAGCCAGCCCTCCACGGGGTACCCAGGGGGTTTGGGATGGGAGAGGGGAGGACACCCCCATCCCATCACTGGGCAGTCTTGGAAGCGGAGGAGTGCCAGACTGAGGGACCACCAGGACCACATCCTCTGGGCTTCCTGATGACCGAGGCCATGGATTAGGACCGAGGACACCAGGCTTGCTACTGTCTAGCCTGGGGCTGGGGTGGCCAAAAGGGCTTCTTTCCAGACTGCTTGGAGCACTTAAGAGTCCTTCTGGGCAGAAGTCACCGAGTCCAAGGTGGCGTTGGATATTTCAGTCCAAGTAAGATGCCTCTCCACCCTGGGCCTGAACAAGTCGGTCCCCAAAAAAGGCAAATTTGCCAACTTGTGCTGCGTATCTACTGTGAAGGTGGAGATGCGCAGCCAAGCCCTGTGGCACATGGCATCTGCTGCGGCCATGGAGTCGCCAGTGTCCATGGCTGTCTGTAATTGTTGCTTCGCAATGGCACGCCCCTGATCCTGCACCTGTTTGATGGTGGTCTGCAGGTCAGCTGGGAAATGGGGGAGCACCTCACCCAGAAACCCCAGGAGGGCATGAGAGAAGTGGGCCATCAGGAGAGCTGAGCTCACTTGCCAAAGGCTGAGCGAAGAGCCAGCACACACTTTTTTTGCCATGTGGTCCAACATTCTGGACTCCTTGTCAGGGGGTTTGTCCACATCCCTGACATTTCCCGTGTGCCTAAAAACAGAGTAACCAACAAACCCTGAAGCCGAGGGATGTTCAGTGAATCCTGACAGGGATCCAGTAGGGACCACATACTTGCAGACCATCCCGGCCGATGGCACAGAACAAGATGCCAGATGCTGCCACAGTTGCAAGGCAGGACCAAGAATTGCATCCTGGACTGGGAAGACCTCCATGGGGGAATCCCCCCGGTCAAGGATCTCAGTAAACAGGTACCATTCCTGCTTTTGGATGGGCTCCAGCTTGAGTCCCGTTGACTCAGAGATCAAATGAAGCAGGCACATATATGAAGTTGGGGCCCTGATCCATAGAAAAGTCCCCCACTGACTCCACATCCAATGGGCGGAGTGGAGAGAGGACCCCTCATATTCCAAAGGGACCATGGAACAACGGTTGCCCGTCTGAGTCCCCTCACCCAGCAAGGGCAGTTTGGGGTGATGGTGACTCACAACCGATGGGGCAAACCCTTGCCTGGCTGAGTGTTCTTAGTTAAGGTGCCAGTCTTTGGCTGTTTGAGCAGTGGCTCCACCAGGATTGGTGGAGAGGCTGGCGTGGCCCAAGCTGGGACTGTACGAACCGGCTCCTGCCAGAGTGGGGTCTGCTGCGGTTCCAGTAGTGGCACCCAAGGAAGGGCCGGGGAAGCCGGAATCTGTTTGATCCAGGTCAGCCAGAGCTGTTGCCACATAAGATCCTCATAGACGAATCTTTTGTCGGTGCCTCTCCACACCCGAAGAGGATGAGGAATAGTGGTGGCACTGCTTGCCCACGTGCCTGGAGTGCGAGCATCATGAATGACGTGGGCTGCCCGAGTCCAGGCTCCTGGAGCAGGACCTTGACCACAGCAATGGGGGACTGGGGGTGGGTCTCAGTGGGGGCCGGTGAGGACCGGGCCCTCTCCAGGTCTTGAAGCTCCTAAGTGGGGGGGCCGGAGGAACAGCAGATTGGCCCACCCCCCCAAAAAGGTCAGGACTGGAGTCCTGGACAAGGAGGTATCAACCTCCTCTGTAAATAAAGTATCGACCAGGTCAAGAAAAATATTGGCTGGAACACTGACCTGAGTCTCGGCCAACTGGCCAGATGGGGAAACTGTGGAGCTGGCAGCCAATTCTGAAACACTGGCCAAAGCAGAGTGTTCCTTCGAAGCATGGGAATCGGAGGCCCGCGAGTGCCCCCAGTCCCATGAATGTTGGTGAGGCTGCTTCTTGGTATCTTTCTCCTTTTTCATTTTCTTGGACTTGGCCCCCTTAGGACCCTGCCCCAAGGTAGGCAGAGACTGGCATAAGTCCTTAAATGTACCTGTTAAAGAAGCACCCAAAGAAAGCGGCAAAAAGGCCATGCCGAGGATGTCTGCGCTGCAACCTGGGCTGTGGCCTCCTCAAAATCTACAAGTTGCTTGGTGAACCCTGCAGCCATGGAGACCACCTGACGAGCATCCTTCGAATGAATGGGTGGATCCCTGTCATCCAGACAGCCAAGGAGTAAGCAGGCTTGGCAATCCTTGAGAGTTGCCGGGAGAAACGAATGGCAATGAATGCAGGCCTGAACATCATGCTTGTGGCCCAAGCAGTAGACACATAAGAGTGTGGCTCCGATCGTGACATAAGTTGCCTGCAACCACATTTCCAGAACTCCAGAGCAGATTTCGTGTCATCCATAATGGTGGTGAGAATGTACTAGAGTGATGAAGACAAAAATTTGGAAAAAAATAGTGGAGAGCTTCAGTATGCATGACAGCGGCAAGGAGGGAACCTTCTTCCAATGGTAAGGAAGAACTGGCATCACAGGGTGGTGCTAGTGGACTTACCACCCGGGTGGGTGGGAGGAGGCAGCTTGAAGACTTTTTGGCAGAATTTAAAGGGGGAAGGACACTGACAGAATGTATGGATAAGTACACAATATGCATTTCCTTAGAAGTCCTGATTTTTTTTTTTTTGCTCCCCCAGCTCCGGGCCGGCCTCTCCTTCGGGCCTACCTATGCCATTCGATGCCACATTGCCCTGATGCAGCCACCCATCACCTCACACTGCAGCACCCCTGGGTAACCCAGTGTAACCCTTCTCCGGATGGATCCCCCTCCTCCGAGAGGGAAGGCACCAGTGGGGCAGGCTAGTGCACGCATTCTTGGCCCGGGTGCTGCCGAGGTGGTCCTTCGACTGCTCAGGGTCTCACGGCAGCGGGAGCTGGTGACCGTCATCCAGTCAACCACAGAGTTTGTTTCTCATTTGCTCCCTAGGGGCATGGCATGCCACTAACGTCACGGCATACGCCAATGTTCACCATGTCCCATTACTCAGTGGGACCCAGCACATTGCCATGCTCCCAGCCTCCACCAGGACTCAGCAAGCACCGGGTCACCTTCCCGCCCTTCCCCTCCCAAGAGAAGGAAAGCAGTCATTCGACGCTCAAGCCCCCTTCTCCCGGCCGGCCCTCCAGCATCCCGAGTCCATTCCTGGGTCGCTGGTGTCGCAAACGGAAATCCAACCACTGTGCTGACTGGCCAGTCATGTTTTTCTGATGTACTGAAATGCCACTTTTACTATGTTGAGTACCCAGAGTCAATGCACGATTTTGGCTGGAGAAACTGACAGAAGGGGGCAGGCCAGAGAGGAAGGGAGCATAAAAAGAAATAAAAATCATTCACAATATCTATTTATTGCTGTGTATCAATCCATTGAAAGTATCTAAACAGGATGTAATTATATCAACTTGACTTCAAGATTTCATTTAAAAAAAAAAAAGTTCCTAGCCCTTATCATTCAAAAGTTAACTCTTTTTAAATAAATTATCTTTAGAAAGGGCAAAGTTTTGAATCAAGACTAGAAACTTTTTTTTTTTTTAATGAAAGGCTGGATCAAGGTGCATCAATATATCCTGTCAATACAGTATCAACATCCTGTCAATACAGTATCAATATAGCCTGTCAATACAGTATCAATATCTTGGAATTCTAACAACAGAATACGGAAAGACTTTTTTTTTTTTTTATAAACAAAAATTTGTAAACCACTATTTTAACCATTTCAGAATTTTGGTTCTTATAGAAGCAAACCAAAAAACAGTATGAATTTGTGCAGATGTCTACAAAGTGGTCTAATATGTAAAATCCCAATTTTCCTTGTGGGTAACCCCAAAATCTTAAAGCAGCAGAAAATAATAAATGTAATTTAAAACAAATAGATCAAAAGAAATAACATCCAAGATTATAATAAATCTTTGTTATTGGTATGTTTTACAAAGTAGTATATACATTTAAACTATCCCATACACCAGCATATTACTTTTCATTTATAACTGCAATCTTGGTTAGCATAATTTGCTGTAAGACCAATGAACAAACTAAATAAAAAAAAAAAATAATAATTCAAATGAAAACATGTCGGGCTGGATATTCAAATTGCGCCATTCATAGGCGCAAGCCCTTGCACTGCGCAAAATAGTTGCGCTGGGGTGTGTCCGGGGTGATATTCAAAGGAGTTGCGCTGATTGAGCAACTCTTTGAATATCACTCCAGCACCAGCCATTGTGCATGGCGCAGGAACTGCGCCACCACAAGTTGACAGAATGGAGCATTCAACTTGCGGTGGCGCAAATACCATTGCGCCATGCGCAAAATCCCAATATTCAAAAGGTGACATGCAAATGGGGCTATAATTCATGCAAGGCGCAGGGGGGGGCCATTTGCATCTGATTATGGCCCCGTTTGCATGTCATTAGCATGCAGGTGCTCCAATCCCCGAGGACTTGCGGCTGGCGCCCTGCCAGGCAGCAGCCGTCGAGGACCGATGCCACCTGCAGCCCGATCACGGGCAAAACAGTGTAGAATCCCCCACCCCCTCACTGGCCTGATCGCGGGCATGGTTTAATTCCCCCAACAGCCCGATCGCGGGCAGTACATGTAAACCCCCTCCCGAAATCTGCCTGGTGGTCCAGTGGACGAAAAAGCTGTCAGCGGGCAGTAGTGTAGAATCCCCACTCCAATTCAGCCCTGGTGGTCTAGTGGCACATCCGATCGCGGGATGTAAATGCTACACAAATCCCCCAACATTGCCCTAGTGGCTAGTGTCCCCCCTCACCCACCCACGAAACCCCACCACCCGCTCCCCCCGCAGCCGGTGGGCGGCAGCATCCCTCCCGCCTGCCGCCCCGCCGCCCGCCGACTGACAGCCCGGTAGGGCTGCACGCCCACTGGTGCAGAGAAAGAGCCAATGGGCGTGCAGCCCATACCATACATGACAGTCCAGTTTTGTGAATGAATCATCCACCAGGGCTGAATTCGGGAGAGGGGGGATTCTATACTACTGCCCGCGATCGGGCTTTTCGGTCCACTGGACCACCAGGGCTGATTTCGGGAGGGGGTGGTTTACACAACTACTGCCCGCGAACGGGCTTTTCAGTCCACTGGACCACCAGGGATATGTTCGGGAGGGGGAGCCACATTGCTGCCCGAGAATGGGCTGGTGGGGGGGGAATAAACCATGCCGCGATCGGGCCAGTGGGGGGTGGTGGGGATTTACAGTCAGCTGCTCGCGATCGGGCTGCAGGGGACACAGGGACTGGGTTGGAGGCCAGCCACAGGTGGCAGCTGCTGTGTGCGCCTGCAATGCAGCAGCTCACCTGTGGTGGCCCTCAACTTAAGCCTTTTTGGCTCAGAGTTGTGCAGGCGCAGGTTGGGGTTGCGCCTGCAACAACTCTGCATAGCCCTGCTGAATATCAGGCTGTGCAGTTTATGCATGGTTCCTCCCTCCAGTTCAGCATGCATTCATTTGCATTGCGCTGTTGCTCAGCGATGTTTTCTGGCGCAACTGCCTCCTGCTGAATATGGCAGAATGGAGCAGTTCGACATGAGAAGAACCCTATTGCGCATGGCGCAACCCTTTGAATATCCGCCCGTCATTTCTAATATAAGAAATCATCGATGGTACAATTATGGAAAACAGGGACTGCCATAAACTCAATATGATATTTACTTTATAACATTTTATTTCTGAACCTTTACATTTCTAAAATGGTTTAGAATGATTTTCCAGAGCTTTCATAGGTAAAGTCTGCAAAAGAAAAGAATATATGGAGTAACGAAGGATCCTTCCTACTATCCTCTCTCCTGCCCTCTCCACACCCCGTCTTTTGCCCACCCCTCTAGCTACTCCTTCTTCCATTACCATGTCTCTCCCCCCACCTCTTGATTGCTCCTGCACACCGGCCCTCAGAATCCGCTTCTTACCCTTCTCTTTATGGCTCAGATATAGTGCATTCCATCCGCTCCCATATTACAAACAAGCTACATCTCTCTACTGGCTCCATGCGGAGTACTCAGAAGAAGATCCTAAAACATGTATTATCTAGGATCTCTATTATCCTCCTGCTAATCATGGGTAACATACACCCAAATCCTGGCCCTGTTGCTACCACTCAGTGTAGACCAGTGAAACCCAAAGGTCTCATGCTCGCTGCCATCAATATATGCAGTCTACAAAAGAAATATGCTCCACTACAAGCTTGGGTATTCCATCACAACCATGATGCCCTTGCTGTGAGCAAAATGTGACTATCTCTGGGTACCCCAGACACAGCTGTCTCCCTCCCGGGATATACATTGTTCAGAACTGATAGACAGGGGAAGAGGTGTGGAGGGGTGTGCACTGTACCTCTGTGATTACTTGCAAGGTGTCAAAATTGAAACAATACACTCAGACGAGGGTGCCCAGACCCTCACCCTAAAGGTGACTGTTGTTGACTCTGGGAAATCTCTCTACCTATTGGCAGTCTACATACCTCCTAGCAATCAGAAGGATGATTTCTCTTCTGTCCTAAATATCATCGCTGAACTCCCAAAAACTCTGAAATCATCGCCCTCTGTGATTTTAATACAAACTGGCTAGCCCCCCAGATGTCCTATCTCAGGGATGCTGCCACAGCCCTAAATTTATCACAGATGGTACTTACCCCTACTAGGGTAAATGACACCAGGGGCTCTATTTCCCTCAGTGATCTCATTCTCACTAATCATCCTGAGAGAATTTAAGATGTTCAGGTCCTCGCAGATTCACTCAGCGATCATTTCAAAGTCACCTGTCGCTGGTCAAACAGCTGGAAGCCCCCCCCCCAAAAGATCTCCAGACACCACCAACTAAAAAAAGGATCCTTGGCACATTTCCACAACCACCTCCTAAACCTTGACTGGTCCCCTCTCGATCACCAGTCATCGGTGGATGCTGCCCTGTCCTTCTTTATTAGCTCATTCCAAGCTGCCTGTGACACCTTTGCCCCTTTTGTAAAATGGATAGAAAAGTCCCAGTCCTTTCCATGGATAAATTGATCCTTGCTCGACCAAATGAAAGCCTGGGACAACCTGTGGCACCGTGCCCTGGTGTCCGGGTGCCCTGCTGACTGTCAACTTTACCGTGCTGCTCGGAACTCATGTACCTGGGCCATCTGCCAAGCCAAGGTGGCATATTATCAGGCCAATCTTTCAGCCACCTGGGGAAATGGGAAAAGGTTCTTGGCAAATGTAAAGGACTTAAGCGGAAAGTCCCCCCCCCATCCCTGCTGATTATTGATGGGGCCCCCGCTCAAGACCCAGCAAGATTGTGAATGCTTTAAATGCAACCTTCTCTGACCTCAGCTCCATCCTCCCCCCTGACTTTTTTGCGGCATCCACTGGTCAGTTCCCATCTCCCCCTTGTGCTCCATCTTTTCACTTTAGGACAATCTCCCTGAGTGTTGCCCACACTTACTTCTCCATGTTCCTCAGCAAAACTAGGCAGAGTGGCGACTCCCTTGACGTAAAGCTGCTCTCCTTAATGCTTGATGCAGTACTAACTCCCCTTACAAAAATACTCATATGTCTCTGTGTCAAGGGCAGTTCCCCTCCCCATGGAAAAAAGGGTCTTTACTCCAATACACAAAAATTGTGATCGCACCTCTACTAGTAACTACAGGCCAATCTCAATCCTTCCTCACCTCTCAAAAGCACTGAAAAAAGTTGTAGCCAATCAACTTACTGAATACCTGGACTTGCATCACTTACTGTGCAAGCAACAGCACAGTTTCAGGAAGGTGCATAGTACAACCACTGCCCTCCTGGAGTATACCTCCTTTATCCATGACGCCCTTGACCAGGGTGCCTTGGCCAGGTCTATCTATATCGATCTCTCCAAGGCCTTTGACACTGTTAATCACCCTATGCTCATAAACTCCCTCCCCTCTGTTGGCATATCCCAAGAGGCTGCTGGCTGGTTCTCCTGCTAGCTCCATGTACGTACACAGCAAGTGACGATAAATAACACCCTGCCCTCAAATCTTCCTGTCCGATTGGGTGTCCCTCGAGGATCCATCCTTGGCCCACTCCTTTTCTCTCTGTACTTAAACTCCCTTCCTATGGCCTCCACTGGCTGTTTCCTCCTCTATGCAGATGATGCAGTGATCTTTAGTCATCACCCAGACCCTACACAGCTTCAATTGTCCTTACAGGACTGTTTCGCTGAAATCGAATCATTGTTTGTCTCCCACAAGATAGTCCTCAACTATAAAAAAAAAAAAAAAAACAAAGGTTAAGCTATTCGCCCATCCACACCATCAACATTACCAGACCACCCTGTCTATACAAAGTTCATAGGATTCCATTCTGGAACTAGTCACTTGCTTTAAATATCTGGGGGTCACCCTCAACTTGTCCCTTTCCATCCGTGAACACATAGCACTGATGTGCTCCACAATAAATATCAGAATTGGCCTCCTGTATAAATTCAGACCCTGCCTCCCTCCTGACGCTCTATGACTAGCTATCTCTAGCTCCATCCTTTCCCTGGTAGACTACGGAATAGTCATCTATGGAGCCGCCTCAGACTCTCCCCTGTCCCCGATAAAACATGCCCTGAATAAGGCCTGCCAGTTAGCCACAGGCAGTGACAGGCTCATGTACACTTGTGACTTCTACCAATGATCATCTTGGCTTAACTTTCAGGGGTGGCTATTCTACCAGATCTGCCTGCTGGCCAAAGAAATCCAACTTGGGCTATCTCCCTCAGGCTGTCTCTCGCTACTCCAACCAAGGTTACCCAAATGGACCACCAGACTCTCCGACACCACTGTTTTTCACATCCCCTTTGTCAAAACCAATGCTGGTCAAAGGTCCTTCCAGTACAGGGCTCCACACTGGATGAACCAAATCCCTGGTCCTACCCCATCAATACCAAGGCTGGGACCTTTTAAAACTGAGTTACGAGACTATGTTATGTCTAAGTCCAAATGTGACTGCTGATAACCCCGGTTCCTTGTAATGGAAAGTTCCTCTGCTGGCTAGTCCTTGACCCTATTTTATAACTGTACGGTACACACCTATGGTGTTGCTCTAAGTGTTTGTTATGAAATATGTCTCCTTATTTTATTCTCTGTATTTGTTCCCATTATCTCCTATATTTGACTTTGTTTCCTTGTATGATGTGGAGCCTTTGTAAATGAGTTCCTGACTCAAAGGGCTGTAATTCCTAGACTTTACTAATAAATAAAAAATAAATAAATAAAAAACAAAGATGGCTGCATTCTTTGCAATACGATTAAATTTCTTTGGAAAGACATTTTCATGTCAAAAAAAATCACACCAAGATCTATAACCACAACAATCATTTATTTTCACTGTATGTGTACCAAAAATCAAAACATTTTTACAAACTTAAAAAAATATATATTTTATATAAAGAGGAAAGGTCAGATTTTCCATGGGCCCCTGTGTGACGTGTGTCACATTTTGGCCACAATTCATGCTACTATGACTTACAGTTAGCTCACTTCTTAAGTGGTGTATCATTGAGGTGCATTTGCCACTATTTGAAGCAAATATGGCGCTACCTGCATCAAAAACGTGATGCATGCATCACTTTTTTGACACAATCTGATGCAACTCCCATTAACCGTAAAAACACATGGGCTTTTGGAAAAAGGATACGCATGTTTTTGAGTAACCGGTAGGATGTTGACTTGGCTGAAAACTGGCCTGTTTGTTAGCATCCTCCCATTTGAAAATCTGTCCAAAAAGACTTTAAAAAAAAATACATTAATGTGCTCAAATGCTTTGGCAGCAACACTGATGTGTTTAAAACATGGACGTATTAACAGTCATAAGATTTCATTTAAAAAAAATAATTTAAGTTCCTTACTCTAACTGTCCCATAGTTAACACTTTCTAAAGATGATTTCTTTGAAAAGGGCTGTTTGATATGGCTACGAACATAGTTTTTCCTTTTTTGTTCTTCATGAAAATCTGGGAGTCAGGTAGATAGTTGTGTTTCCCATCAAGCTCTAAACTTTGATAATTTGTTATTTATTTATTTATTTTATTTATTTAAAATTGGTGACCGGGAAAGGCACGCTGAGCCGAGGCTCGTTTCCAGGTGCGACCCGGGTACATGTAGTACAATGTGGTAGACAGAGCAATACAAATACAGCGATTTTCAAGTAACAGGCGAGAAATACATTTTTGGTACATTTACATGGGGTTAGGTGGAGAGGTTACACTTTAGGAAGAACAGCAGGAATGAAAAAGGATTTCTTCATTTAATTTCTAGACCATTTATGCCCTTCAATTTCAGGTACGTGTATTTACATATTTACAGTAGCTGAATTATCGAAAAATTTAGTATTCGGGGGGAGGGTGCTGGGGGGGGGGTGAAATTAGCAGTAAAAGTATGCGTGGGGAGTTTATATTTAATTTCTGGTGAGTCTAATTAGGGTAAAGCTAGGACTGTGTGAAGGGGGCTTGAGTGTACAGCTGTGGCAGGGAGGGGGAGGAAGAAGCCTAAGGAGCTGTTTGAAGGTTGATATGGAGGGGGCCAGGTGAAGGTTGGGAGGGAGGTTGTTCAAGAGGAGAGGGAGCCAGTAGGAAAAGGCTGCTTGCCCTGAGGCTGTCAGGGGGCGTGGGAGGTGGAAAGTACGTGCATGTCTGTGGTGAAGAGGGTAGCCAGAGGGGTTGGCTTGAGAGAGGCGGGAGGCTAGGTAGAGGGGAAAGGAGCAGAGCCAATATTTTGCTATGAGTGAGGCACTGTGGGTGGTCCTCCTATGTGAAAGTGGCGTTAGGGATAGAGTTGTGAGCAGTTTGCAGTGATGAGTGAGTGGGGGGGAGGCGGTGGTGAAACGCATGAAGGAGTTTAGCAGGACGTCGAGTTTTGCAAGGAAGGAGGAAAGAGCTGTGCCATAAATGACGTCAGCATAGTCCAGAATTGGTAGTATGGTCTTACTTATGAGTTCGCTCCGAGTTGGGAGGGGGAGGCTGTCTTTGTGGCGGTAGAGGATGGCAAGTTTGGGCCGGAGTTTGGTACAGCCAGCGTCAACATGGGTGGAGAAGTTGAGGTTTGTGTCCAGCCAGACTCCCAGGTACTTGAAGGTGGGTACTGAATCTAGTGGAATTTCATCCAGGGTGGAGATCGGGGGGCAGGCATGGAGGCGAGTTTTTGTCTTGTGCCGAAAACCATGGAGACAGTTTTTTTTGCATTAAGTTTTAGCTGATTTTTATGGAGCCAGACTTGTACTCGGTTGAAATCGCTTTGGAGGTTTGGATGGACACTGGCGTGGGAGGGGCCTGAGGCATAGACAATGATGTCATCCACGTATAGATGCATGTTTGAGGTAAGACAGGCTGAGGGGAGGTCATTTATGAAAAGGGAGAAAAGAATGCAACCAAGGATGGAGCCTTGGGGGACACCCATAAGGATGGGTAAAGGGTGGAGATGGTGTCTCCGACTTGAACTTGTTGCAACCTGTTTTGGAGGTAGGAATGGAACCAGTTTATGGTCTGTTTAGCAAGGCCGAAGGAGCTCAATTTGCCTAGCAATAGAGGGTGGGAAGATGGCGGTAGTGGTTTGCCCTGCATCCATGGCGGAGAAAATGGAGTCAGTAACTTGTAGTAAGGCTGTGGTGGTAGAATGGGATTTTCTGAACCCTGATTGAAAAGGGGAGAGGGAGCTGTTTGAGGAGAGGAAAGGTGACAGTTTTGATAGCATGAGGGATTCTTGGAGTTTGGCCAGGGAAGGGAGGAGAGAGATGGGTCTGTAATTTCCTGGGAGAGATGGGTCACCACCTTTATGGAGGTTTTTTACTATTATACAGTGAAAATGTTAATACTGACACCCTTTCTTCAGAGAGTTGACCTTCCATCAGCCCGATGAGAAACAGACACGTGGTTATTCCATTACCAGATATCCAAGTGATGCACTGCTGCCAACCCACTAGATCAGCCAAGCACTTGGATTAGTGTTACTCGGAAAGTGTCAGATGGAATCAGAAACCATTGATTTTCTCAGATATTGGATGGCATCAGATTTCACTGGTATCCAACTACTAGATCCTATCACCTAGGATCCAACTGGATACCAGCTATCCAATGTGGCTATCTGGGATCCAAGGCAGACATCTGACCTTGGATCACACTATCTGACCTTAGACCCCACTATCTGAACTTTGCTCTGAGGGATTTGAGGCACGCATCTGAGCTGGGATTCCACTGTCTGACCACTGGTCCCACTATCCAATCTTGGATCCAAAATCCCAGTAAAGACAGATAAGATCTCAGATCTTGAAATGAATTGATAGCCTATTTGTCACATCCCATTAGGATAGTCTAAAAGCATGGGGAAAATGAATGGCTCAGTGATAGGAAGTGGGTTAAAGAGCCTTTCACCTCTAGGTCAATGGTTCAAATCCAGCATGGGTCGGTAGTGGTTGAAAGCCATTAACACCTGAGGGCTGTTCAGTGGCCTATATGAAATGAGTTGTGGTAGTCTCAGTCCAGTTCCCAGTGAGCAGATGTCCACATCACAAAACTACTAACACAACTAACACTAACTGGCACCCTTGTTGGCAGTCTCACATGAAAGGCCAAGGATTGAATAGGCATGGAGTCTGAACTACCTTCTCACCTAGGTGGTGGTACATCCATGACAGGGTTGAGGTACGTGCGAGGGGGGTGGGGTGGGAAAGCTTGCACTATAGCCACCCATGCTGTACCAGTCATGTGGATAAATAGAGGACTTTAGGTTCCAGTGCTGTCAATCCAGCATCTTTCATGAGCACTAAACAAATTCACACACAGAAAAAAAAAAAGGGCAGTCTAAAGCACTATCTGAGCGTCACTAGTTTGGATGTGATTCCTAAACTTGTGCAGCAACTAATAAGATGCAGGGCCAGGTTGAGCAGCTTAAAGGGTAAGGCTCTAATCTTTCACCACTGGAGACCTTGGTTCAAATTCTGCCTCAGGTGGCAGGGACTAGGATGCAGCCGCAGAGCATCATGCCACCCTCAGGAGATCAGGACATGCTGCAGCCAAGTGAGTACAGGGCACATCACAGAGGCGAGATGCTCTGCCCCAGACAGGGCACAGGCCAACTTTCATTCACTCACTCCAATCAATTGACCCAGAAGCAGCATTATATTCAGCTGAGAAGAAAGCCACTCACCCGCCCTTGTTGTACCAGGCAACCCCAATTGCCTGTGTGGGAGATGGGGGGAATCAAAGAAATAACAATTGGTAGCAAACCTGTCAGTGTAGTGGTAAGGCTGCCACTCGCAATGCAGGCACCATGGGTTAGATAATGAGCCTAGTTCATGGATGGCTGGAGGGGGGCACGAGACTGAAGCATCCCAGAGGATACTCTCCTCTCCTCCCCTGGGGGGGCAGCCAACTTTAATACAATACTGCCACTTGGGTGGCCATAGGTGGCAGTGCATTTCAAGCAACTTACAAAAAGGAAAGGCGCCAGCCAGTGACACAGTGTGCGTGCTTGCATGGAGGCGCTTGGGCACCCCAGTTCACTGGCAGCCCAGGGGTTGGAGGAAATCCATATTCTCCCAGACAGCTTCAGCATGGCAATCTGGCCTTACACAAGCCAGAAACCAGGGTCTTCCTCTGAACTGGATCCTGGAGATAGGACAGAGGTTTGCAAGCCCTGTTGTCCTCGCCACAGGGGGGGGGGGACTGTGAGAGTCGGGGTTGAAGTAAGACCATGAGAAGCCAGGTGATGGGTCTGGAAAGGCCAAATCAGAAGGGGGTATGGCTGGTGTCAAGGGACATAAAGACAATAACTAAAAAACAAAGGGTGATAAAAATACTTTGCTTACTTCAGCAAGTGAAATGAGTTTGGAGGTCTCTGCTTAGTTCCTAATGGAAGGGAGTAGATGTCATAAAACCAATTCATACAATGCCACAACCCTCAGACAGTCTTTGGTAAGAGTCTCAGAATTAAATGAGCATGAAGACTCAGTTTTCTATCTCACGGTAGAGAGGCAGCCCCTCCAGATTAGTAACGATGTCCACTGCCTGAGCACGGGGGCAGGACTGGAGAACCAGGAAGTGGAAGGGATCTCTTGGCTGTCGGTTCAGTCCAAATTACGGTCCCTTCCATCTCAAACTGGGGTGCTCCAAAAACTGTGAAATAGCCTTACTATCACTAGGCCAAGATGATAGGCTATAAAGCCCAAAACATAAATTAAAAAACTGATAAATTTACTTCAATAAATATGTTAAGAGAACTAAAAAAATAAGAGTGTTTGTAATAGTTTGAACACTAAGCAACAGTATCTGTAATGGACTGGACAACAAAAAGGGTCAAAATTAACTCACCACTCTGGGATCTTCACTCTTTTCTAACAGAGGGATTAGAGAAGAAGTAAGAATGTACATGCCTAAGAGAAATAGAAAATTCAAGTCCACTTACTTTCGATGAGAAAATGCTCTAAAAACTAAATGAATAAAGTTAAATCTTTTTTATTCATTATAAACAACTCTTTTTACAAGACTCAGACAATATCCACATCCATATCTAAACAAGAAAAATGAAACCCCATGTCACACCCCCGATGAAGGCGTGTGGGCCTGCCTGCCAACCTTTTGTTACTGAAATGTGGGGCACTGATCTCAAAGTTGGGGAACGTGTGGAACACCAGCCTTCATAATGTGGGACACATCATCAAAGATGAGATATGAGCTCCAAGCACCGAGGAAACTAGGGATTTTATTTCTGCCAAGTTTTCATTTTGATTTAGTATCACATAATAGTATTATAAATTTATGCTTACAAGTCTGTGTTTACAGCACTTTCGATGGGTGGCAGCACATTTTCAGTGTGAGATGAAGCAATTCTGAAGGGATGAAATAAGGGATGTCCCTGTGGGGCAGTTGACAGGTATGTCCACACATGCATGGGGGTGTGCATTGTCATTTTTACCAATACTACCCCATGGATAACTGTCATTGTGTGACTGTTGCTTACTGTAGAATGGATTTTTGACCACAGTGACTGAATGCTTCAGCATTAGATAGTAAGTATGTTGTTTCTCCCATGTTAGTAAGTAAAGTAAGTAATATGCCCCCCCCAACATTGTTAATCCTACCTGGTGACAGGCAGGGACCTCCTTCCAACTACCACCAAGTGTGCCTGGCTCCCGTCAAACTGAGATTCTGACATCCATCCTTCTTGGGGTCACCTGCGACTCCCATGGTGCCGCCCCCCCCGGCTTGCCCCCCAGGGCTGGGCATGCCTTCAGCTCCACAGCATTTCTTCCCCAAATCAATGTGACCACCCACAGTAGAGGTGAAGATGAGTGGTGTCCCTGGGATGTGATGACTCAAATCTAGTTTGGTACGTGGTGGGCCAGCAGAAGTCTCATCCTCCCAATCCTGAAACAATTTCCGGTTTCCCCCCACCAGAAGCACCCTTTGGGACTGACTGCCGACGAGGCTTGATGCACCCAACCTGTGGATGTGCTCCAATGGTCCCCCCCCCCACACTATCAGTGTATCCCCTGCATTACCACCTGTGGTCACCCAGGTGCCAGTAAACAGAGGGACATGGTATGCTCCCTCCCTTGGGGAGGAGAGTGTCCTATGGAATGCTTGATCCTCCCCCCTCTGGCGAGCCCTCCAATGGCACAGGCTTGTTCCCAAAGGTCGTCAGCATCACGAGTGGTAGTGCTACTGCTGCACCGGCAGGAATAATGATTTTTATGTAGCCAGCTCCCAATGTGACATACTCTTATCTGGAATGCTTGTCCCAAGAGTTAACAACTGCAGGTTTCTAAATGTTGCTGTGAGTGTAATTTTACATACTAATACCTCCACTGACACAATTAAAACAGTAATTTAATGGAGCTGCTCAATCGGGAGACACTAGGGTGCTGTGCAAACTTCCTGTGAAGCAAACAACGTGGGACTTCAAAGCAGAAGTACTTGCTAGTTGACAGAAAATGTCATCATATGTACAGTATATCTGTCAATCTTTGATTAATCATCAGGGTATTTCTTATTCCTCAGATACTTTTAAAACTGCCTTTATAGCTAATTTTGTCATTAATGACTTATGTCATTAAAGATGGCCATCGCTTCCAATTTTAAAAAATCTCTTCTGATGAGGTTACCTGTTGAATGTACACACTAGGTTTATACTGTGGATGTATTTGGATGATGCCGTCACATTTTTCTGATGGTAAAAAGCACAGTAGTTTATCAAGATATTTAATTTATTCGTGGCTGATATGATGTGTCGAGAGCTTTTAAAAAAATTCAAAATCCCAAGTCTTTATTTAGAAATGAAAGATTACAAGAAGAAAAAATGGGTACATTGATTTGTTTGCCAGAAAAACATTATTGCTGAAAAAACTACAAGCTGACTAACAAATACTGCTGTTTTAAGTCTGGGGACACCCACTGTAGATTTGTCACATCAGGAGCCAGCTCCATGAAACACCTGTCAGTCACCTTTAAGTTCCTGCCAAAATACTAAGCAGTTGCAGTTATTTTTCCAAAATACGTGTTGCAGGATGGCAGTTACCTTGGGAGACATGATTAAGATCTGTACTGTAAGAAATGGGACACACTTAGGTTTGCCGCATACTTACTCAGGGAGATGAAGACCATGGGTCGGAGGTTGGAGCATTGTTGGCAGAAATCTTGGGCCAATGATGACAAGATGACTTTGAGAACCCATTATGGTGAGTATCAAAGAGCAATCTCCCATAGGAAGGCAGTATGCCTGTCCAGGGAGATAATTGCTTCAGGGAGGAACAGACTGTCTCAGCTATTTTGGACGGTGGACAGGTTACTGTATCTTACCTGTCTACAACCGAAAAGGGCAGTTTCATCTGCCAGACGTGAAGAGTTTGCTCTGTTCTTCTATCAGGTCTGGTATTGCCCAAACTGAGATGTTGTGGCCCTACACAGTATGGCTGGTTGTCAGTAGGAGCACTCTTCATGTCTGGAGTGAGTTTAGACCAGTAGGGGTGGAGGAGGTTTATGAGGCAATCTCGAAGTTGCAGTGGACTTGTGAACTGGACCTGGGCTGAACACATCTCCTTGCGGGCTGTGTGAAGTCTGTAAATGTGGTGTTCATTGAGATAAGCTGGTGCTTTCTCTCAGAGGGGTCTTTCCCTAGTGCTTTGATAGAGGCGCTGGCGAAGCACCTACTGAAGAAATCATTTCTGGACCCGGACTGCTACTGATGTCAAATTTTAGACCTTTCTCTAACCTTCCCTTTTTGGGAAAGGTTAATGAGAAGATAGTGGTACTGCAGCTCACTACCTTTAACATCTATGAACCTCTCCAATCAGGATTCGGGTCTAGGCACATTACGGAGACTGCGTTGGTCAGGGTGCAGAATGACCTCAGGGGGAGAGATAGACGGGAACAGTCAGTTCTCATTCTACTTGATATCTTCTCAGCATTTGACACTGTGTATCATGGAGTATTGTTGGATCGCCTAAGGGAGCTCTGTAGCCTCACCAGCACTGTCATTAGCTGGTTTGAATCCTTTCTTACACGCAGGACACAGAGGCTGGTGATGGAAGAATTTCTCCTCACTCCCAAAGCCCCTATTCTGTGTAATTCTCAATGGTTCAATCCTCTCACGCATGCTATTCATGGTGTACATGCTGTCCTTGGGGGAGATCGTTAAATGCTACAGGCCAGGTTTTCACTGTTATGCAGATGTTACCCAGCTACATTTGTCATCTGCACCCAGGACACCTGATGAGGTTGAGGTACTTAATTTGTTAGCTGGCTGAGACTCAGCCTGGACAAGACGGAGGTTCTGGTGACTGACTGTGGTTGTCAGCAGGGTGCAGAAGCAGCAGGAAAGGTGACTGGCCTGTTTGATTCCTCTCAGCTTGTAGCTTTTGCTAAGGTGAAGAATCCAGTGGTCATTCTGAATAATAGACTGACACTTGAGGTTCAGGTATTGTCTGTAGATCGGAGTGGCATTTAGAATCTCAGGAACATCACCTGGATTAAAGCCTTGATCCCACCTGATGACTTGCTATCACTAATGCATGCTTCTGTTGCTTAAAGACTTAACTACAGTAATGCTGTTTATCTCAGGGTTAGTGGAGGTGTCCTATATTACCTGCAGCTGGTGCAGAACGCAGTGGCCAGGTGGTTGACGGGCCTTCCGCGATCCTGTCACCTAACCTCGGTCCTGCATGACCTGCACTGGCTGCTAGTGGGGTGGCAAATCACTATCAGGGTTGGTTTACTGACCTATAAAGCCCTATAAGTACTGGGCCCAGGCTATCTGAGTGACCTCCTGACTCTCTACCATACTCATCTCCCTCTCCGCTCCTGTGAGATGGACCTTTTAGACGTTCCAAGAGCCTGATTTAAATCCTCTGGTGATCGGACTTTTAAGGTTGCTGGCCCAGCCCTGTGGATCTCGTTTCTGAGATCTTTGAGGGAAGCCCCTTCATTGGAGGCCTTTAAGAGGGACCTGAAGTCTCACCTTTTTAAAGAGGCCTTTGGGTTATAGTCATTACCTCTGACACTGGCTGCTATCTGATTTTATTTATTTACCTTTCTTGGTCATTTTAGTTATGTATAATGTTAAAACAAGATTTTAGTATGATGTATATATTATGTTATCTGGTTTGTTTCTGTCCTATTTACAGCACTTTGTGCCACAGGGAATGGGCACTTAAATAAAATGTTACTTACTGGTCACCTTTAATGCTCATCTCCAGTCACTGCACTGCTGCATGCTCATGTACTACATCCAGCTGTTTGCTAGGGCATTCAGTTATGCCACCTCCCATCCATTACAGCTCTACAGATGCCGAACTTCTGCCACTACTGGAATGCACTTCTGTATAATAGACTCATAATAAAATACTGGTCTTTCAAAACACCAGTTTCTGTGAGCTAATCAGAATTGAGGCAACACAATCTAATACCCCACCACACTTCTCAATCCAGTCAGTTTTTTAATGTAGCCACTCCCACAGTTCCTCACATCAAAAACACACCTACTGTATGATTCTTTTTTCCATTTAGCCCCTTCCACAGTTATTCACATCAAAAACACACCCATGATCAGTTATTTAATTTAGCCTCTCCCATAGTTACGAATATCAAAAAACACTAACGATCAGTGAGCCAAATCTCACTATTTAAACTACAATGTGTAAAGCTTTTGTTTCCTCTGAGCTTTGATTTTGTTTTTCTCCCAATCCAAATTGACATGTTCATGTTTTTTTTCATTATTATTTTTTCCTAGTCCTCTAACAGTATTAACATTCAGTTTGCCGGAGTACACTTGCAATAATCGTCTTCTGTGGGAGATTATACACCTTGGCCTTCGGCATTTTAATAACCCATATCAGCCAGCTGTTACTTCATATACTCTAGCAGACTTAGTATTATGTAAGCAATGACACATACCAGGGCATTGGTTATGTGATAAACACTCGTCAAGGTATGCAGTGAGGTAGGAGGCTGTAGACTGAGTGCCTTCTGGATCTAGAAGTGCATTTATGACATACCAACACCCAGGAGCGTTTTACTGCATGGTTAGTGTATGAAAACTAAGAAAAGAAAGTTTCAAACATTATACAATAAAATCAGATTGTGCAAAACCTTTTGATAAAATTAGCAAAGTAGCTCTTCCAAGTGTTGGGTGCCACTTGGTGGTGCTGAAATAGCCTAGTCCTAAGACATGATTTTTTTTTCAGCTGGCAGTGCCCTGCTGTACTGTCAGCACTGTTTGCACACCTTGGACTAGATGTGATAAACAAAACTACACAGCTGGCTGTGCTTTAAAATGGTCCAAAAGATTTTTTAATTTTTTTATTTTTAAAATTTGTGGGTTTTTTTGCCATGCTGTGAACACTGTTAATATGCCAGGTGCTGATAAAAAAAACTTCGTAGTTGGCTGTGCTGTTGCATATCCTTACTCAGTGAGGCAGTGGAGTGTGTTTAGTGCTGCGGAGCCCGAGTGAGGAGGAAGCCTGAATGCAGAGCTCTGCAACAATAATTTTAATAACTGCACAAACTTCCATTTTATCTGGATTTTTCAAGAGAACGTTTTATATCTGCCGATACTGGAACATCTCCTGATTATGATGGGCAAGCCAAAACCCAGACAGCCAGTTGGAGACCAAAAAAACAGCCCTCAAAGTCTGAGACTATAGGAGAATGCAGCAGTGCCAGAACAGGAGGAGGACTTTGAGAGGGAGAAAGTGCGGGTGTCCCTAGACTAAAGAGGGTAGGAGGCCTCATGGCTATGGATGTCCTTAAAATGGATGTGAAGAATGTCAAATGACAACTAGACAGATACAATGCACTCAGTATGCTAAAGAGTCCAAACGGACCCAAAGTTGCCTAGAGATTTTAGAAAACCAGGTCTACTCTAAGAATGTCTGTTTTTTAAGGGATTCCAGAAGGAGCAGAGGGGGACCACCTGGCATTGTTTTTATGAGACTGGTTGCGTGAGCAATTTAAAGAACATTCTGCAAACAAGGAATGGTCCATAGTTAAAGCTTACCATGTGCAACCTCATGGCAGGCAAGATGGTGATGGATTCAGTGGCCACCCACAATCAACTCCTTCAGTTGGTCAGCAGATACCATCCTCTTTTACTGGATGGTGCTACAATTTTGGCATTCCCTGGCATTTCCTAAGCCACTTGGCAGCGTAAGAAAAAAAACCTGATGTGAGCTTGGAGAGTGCTCCGGGACCTGGCAATCCCACATGTGCTTTTTTTCCCAGCCAAGCTTTGGATTGTCTATTAAGAGAAAGTTTACGTGTTTACTGACCCTTCAGATACATAGAAATGGGCAGTAGACCTCCACAAAGCTAGTAGACAAGCAGAGGACCAGGAGGCCAATCAGGACGATCAAGAGGAAGGCTGAGACTCTTGTGGGAACTCTGCAGATCAATAGCGCTACACTATCGGGACAGAGTTCTGACTTTAATGAACATTCAGTGGTATCATGGTTATTGTTCTTGCAGTTGGTTTACATTGGTTTTGATGTACCCCTAAATCGGGTGGAGAATTAAAACCGAGATGGGATCAAAAGCACGTCTTTTTTCCTTATGCAGCTTTTTTGGCTCCTGCAGGGCCTTAAGTATTTACTTATTTGTTTATTTATTTGTTTGTTAACCAGGTGGGTGCACTGATCCAAGAGACAGTTTTCAGGCATGACCCAGGCCACGAAGATGGCACAATAACATGGTACAAAGTAGTTACAGAACAGGTGCAGTAAGTAACATGATTGAAGGTAGATACTAAAACAGGTGGGACAAATAAGTAATACAAGACAGCTATGTGCAAAACTGAGCAGATAGTGTACACAGTAAAAACATGTGAGTGCAGCACAGTAAGTAAGGTGCACAGGTAATACATATAAGTAGAGTTACACCGCTTTTGAGGAAAAAAAATGAGCATAAAGTGAATACAGTGCGAGCGACAAGCACAATTCAATAACTAAAGTACCAGCGGTACAGTGGAACTGAAGGGACCAAAGGAGACAATCAGTACCAGTAACGTACGGATACAATACAAACAAGTCCAAGGTCAAATAGTTTGGACAGTCTGGCTACCCTTGGATAGGGTATGGAAATCAACTGGGGGGTGGAGACAGGAAACCGTCGGCGTAAGGTGACATTTATAGTGGGACTTAAATAGGGGGTGGGAGTCTAGCGTCCTTAGTGGGGCTGATTGACTGTTCCAGAGCTTTGGGGCAACTGTAGAGAAGGCCTTTTGACCCAAGTATGTGGAGACCTATGGGCACTCTGACAAGAGGCTGAAAGAGTTATGGAGGCCACGAAGGCAAAGCTTTGGCTGGCGTGAGGGGGTGACTGTGATTCCACATTAAGAATGTTATACTGTAATACTATAAGATTTAAAAGCAAGTTTCACTTTAGCTGAGTTTTTCTAATGATATATAGATTCATCTGATTACTAAGGACAAGAGAGTTAAGCTAACACTTTATTAATTTACAATATTAGGAGTGCAATTGTGCCCCAGTTAGTCACCTTGTATATTAATTTAACAATGCTGGTTGAAAGATGCTGCATTTAGGTGATCCATTTAACATTCTTTAGGTATCCTAATTTTCTTTTAGATTTATGCATGGCACCAGTCCCTTTTTTTAGGGCAGGCAAGTTTGGACTTTAAATGGGAACATTAAAGACTTTTGAATATAGTCACATGCTCTTGGGCTCCAGTTAAATGGCATCAAATATTTTATAGAAACTTGGACATTTAGCCTGGGACCCCAACACAGACAAATATTAGGAGATGCATATAGCCTGTATAATGTAAAATATTTTAAATGTTTATACCATGCTTCCAAATTGTGTAACACGTTTTGTTGTATCCTTTAAAATGAATAAAATAAGTTTAAAAAAAAAAACAGGAATGATGCTGGGTGGTTTGGTCTACACTCTGTATGTTAGAGTGGATACCTGGTTTTAGATGTCATTGGGCAGGTACTTTTCTGCACACTAGAAGTGTTTTACCACCACACAGACTTGGCACTGATTCAAATGTCTGTTGAAGCAGTGTTAATTGAGTGTATGCGTGTGTCCTCTTGTGTTGCCTGTGCTACCACCATTTCTTTTAAAAATACTGGTGACCTGGCAGTTTTTGAATGCTTATGTCTAAACATGCGCGAGTGGGAGGTGTGGTTTTGGGGTAAGCAGTGAATGAATGTCAGTAGGTATCTTATAGTTAATGAGAGAGTGACAGGAAATTGCTCGGCAGTTGCAGAGCCCTGTTTGCATTAGCTATGATAGGTGAGGGAAAAAAACGTGAAAGGAGGGGTATGAAAATTTATTTATTTTTTATTTTATGGTGGCTGTCTGGTAGAGGGGATATACACATGTTAATATGTTATTTTTTTCTGTTACGTCAAGTAAGAAGGGTAGGTCTTTTTCCAGTACCAAAATGGCTGCAGAAAGTTATTTAAAAAAATTCCTGAGAGTCTTTAATACCAGAGTGTGCTGCATTCTGGTTTTATTTACTTTGTCATTTTTGGCCAGAAAAGGCACACTGAGCTTGTGATAGCTCATTTCCAGGTGTGTCATGTAGAGGGCTGATTATATGGACCTGTTTTATTGACAGAGTAGTGTTGGCTATTACACTGGGAAAACTCCCCACCTCTTCTTTCATAAGTGCATGGGATTTTAACTTCCACTATTTATTTATTTAGTTTTTGTTAACCGGGTAGGTGCACTAGCCATAAAATGACTATTTTCAGGCACGACCCGGGAGAGAGTACAACAAAAGGAGAACAGTTGAACAACAGCAACATGGGTACAATAGTACAAATAGAGGAACAGTACAGCAGTGCTACAAAAATACAATGGGTAGAAACAACAAAAAATAATGGCAAGCATTATACAGATAATGGCAGTAAGATATATAATAAGTGCAGAAACCATGGACCCGACCTGTGGAGTGAAAGGGTTAATAAGATAGTAAGGTTATATAGAGAGAAATGTGAGGAATGTTCAAATATAACAAGAAAGACTGACAGAAGGAAGGTCAGGGGTGGTAACTGGCAAAACAGCAGTGGATGGTCAGCAACAAGGTTCAAGAAGGAAGAGAGCTAGTAGTCAAGAAGTTATTTACAAAGAGAAGGAAAAATATGAGGGAGGAAGAGACAGTCTTGGAGCTGGATTAGAGCAGGGTGACATTACTGGTAAGTCTCAGGAGCTTCAGGTTGGGTCAAAGCATGTACAAGCATCAGCTAAGGATAGATAACGACAATATTCACTTTTAAATCCAAGTGAGACTGAGACAGCCGGAGGTTGAGTGGAAGAGCATTCCATAGCCTAGGAGCAGAGAAGTGGAAAGGCCCTGTGCCTTTAGTCGTCCGACATCTCGGAACATAGAGCAAGGATTTGTCAGCTGATTCGTGAGGCCATGGAGGGATGGTTGAGGGACTAGCAACGCCGCTCATTGGGACGGTTTTTCCGGATGATAGAGTCCGTTAGTGATCCAAGGTAGTATTGTCTACTGGCAGAGGGTGAGAGCCAATTCAGATCCTTATAAAGAAGGTAGTGATGTTTGAGTCGAGGTAACGAAGAGGCAAATTGGCATATATTGTTATAAGTTACGTCCCATTTTAGTAGGGAGGTTTTATGGGCAGAGGTAAGAATAGAGGCACCATAGGTAAGGGTTGGGAGCAGAGTACCTCGGGCAATTGCTAATTTGGCTGAGGGTGTAAGCATGTAGCTTGTTTTGTAAGCTACTCCTAGTTTCGAGTTTACAGCTTTGCATGAGGACTGAATGTGAAGATTAAAATCCAGGGACTGGTCCAGGAGGATCCCAAGGTACTTGAAGGAAGTAACATTTTCAAGTGGAAATCCTCCTGGGTGAAGAAACTCCAGCAAACTAGAACAGGTCTTAATCTTCGGTGCAGAACCTAGGAGCATGGCTTTAGTTTTCTTTTCATTTAGTACAAGCTTATGGTCTAGTAGCCAGTCTAAGACCTTATTGAAGTCTGAAGTAACTGATGTGTTTATGCAGGCAATACTAGAAGAACTAGTGTAGATGATCAGGTCATCAGTGTAGAGAATAGCTGAGCAGGATTCCAGGACCTCAGCTGCATTGTTGATAAAAATTGAGAACAGAAGGGGCCCAAGGATAGAGCCCTGGGGGACCCCAAGGTTGATAGTAGACATGTTGGACAGGGAGGAGTTAAATTTGACAGCTTGCAACCTGTTTGACAGGTAGCTACAGAACCAATCCACAACAGGGGTAGAGAAATGGAATTTATGGAGAGTGGAGAGAAGCAGAAGATGGTCAACAAGGTCGAAAGCCTTAGTGAGGTCAATGAAGATGGCACCTGTGAGTTTTCCAGAGTCCATGTTGGACAGAATATCAGTAGTTACTATGAGAGTGACCGCAGATGGGAGGAAGGGACCTTGGTTTAATGTCTCATCCAAAGGATGGCACCTCAACAGTTCAGCACCCCCCACCTATTTATTTGCTTGTTTTATTTATTTAATTGAAAACTGGTAACTGGGAGAGGCACACTGAGCCAAGGCACTCTTCCGGGTGTGACCAGGAAAATAAAAGCACACACAGTATTAATGACTAAAACAATGTAAAAACAGAATATAATTTAACGTAGTAAAATAATTAAAAGGATCAGACAAGCAATTTATCACATTAAAACAGGGAAGGATCGGAGAGGGGAATGATGAGAGCAGGAGGTCTTTCCCAATGAACCTGTCTACACGCATTCTGTTTTTGTTGATGGGTCACCGGGCCTGTTGGGGTATTGTGGGGGGGGGGTTTTTTTTGGGGGTTGTGGTATCCAAGCTCTCTGGGTCATTTGTTACTTCACAGAAACATAGAAGATGATAGTAGATAAGGACAGCAAGGCCCATCCAGTCTGTCCATTTATTTTTCTGCCTTATAAATGTGCCATCGACCTTTGCTTTGTCAATGGCCTATCTATTCATACTCATCTGTATTGCTCCCTTATGCCTATCCCATGCCTCTTTGAAGCCCTGCACTGTATTCATATCCACCACTTCCTGAGGTAGGCTGTTCCATGCATCCACCACCCTTTCTGTGAAAAAGAACTTCCTCACATTACCCCTTAATCGGCCTCCCTCTAATCTCATGCTGTGTCCTCTTGTCCTGCTATTTTTCTTATACTGAAACATGTTAGACTCTCACCTTGTTAATGCCCTTAAGGTGTTTGAATGTTTCGATCATATCACCTCTCTCTCTCCTTTGCTCTAGGGTATACATATTGAGCTCCGTTAATCTGTCCTCATATGTTTTCTGATGCAGTCCCTGCACCATTTTTGTTGCCCTTCTCTGGACTGCCTCAATTTGGTTAATGTCCTTGTGAAGGTGTGGCCTCCAGTACTGCACACAGTACTCCAGATGGGACCTAACCAGTGTCTTGTAAAGAGGGATTATTACCTCCCTCTTCAGACTTGTGATACCCCTACTAATACACCCTAACATCCCCCTAGCCTTACCTACTGCTTTAGTGGTCTGCTTGGATGATTTCAGGTCATCGGTGATGATGATGCCAAAGTCTCTTTCTTCCCCTGTGACTGCCAGCAACTCCCCTCCCAGCCTATAGGTGGCTTCAGGGTTTCTCTTCCCTATGTGCATGATCTTGCACTTCTCTGCATTAAACCCCAGTTGCCACTCTTCGGAACGTTTTGCTAGTTTATCCAGATCTCTTTTTATTCTGCCCACCCCATCTGGATCATCTACTCTGTTGCAGATCTTGGTGTCATCTGCAAACAGACAAACCTTACTCTCCAGTCCATCTGCAATGTCACTGATGAAGATATTGAAGAGGACTGGCCCCAGGAATGATCCCTGAGGTACCCCACTTATGACTTGCATCTCTTCTGAATGTATACCGTTTACCACCACTCTCTGTTTTCTGCCCGCCAACCAGTTTGCCACCCAGTTGACCAACTTATGACCCACCCCGAGCCTACCCAGCTTATTAATCAATCTTCTATGTGGAACAGTATCGAAAGCTTTGCTGAAGTCAAGGTAGGCGACATCAACTGCTTCCCCTTGGTCCACCACTCTGGTTACCCAGTCAAAGAAATCTATAAGATTAGTTTGACAGGACCTTCCTCTTGTAAACCCATGCTGTCTTGGATCCTGTGCTCCTATGTTCCAGGTGTTGCACTATCCTTTCCTTAAGGCACGCCTCATAATCTTGCCACTACTGAGGTAAGACTGACTGGTCTGTAGTTCCCTGCCTCCTCCCTGCTACCACTGTTGTGGAGCGGGATCACATAAGCCCTTCTCCAGTCTTCTGGGACCTCTCCTGTGCTCAGAGACTCATTAAATAGTTCTGATAATGGCTCTGCTAGTTCCATCCTTAGTTCCTTTAGTACCCTGGGATGTATGCCATCAGGTCCCATTGCCTTGTCTACCCTGAGCTTATTGAGCTCTTGTAGAACCCTTTCTTTTGTGAAGGGACTTCATGCCACCTTCTTTTATAAGTTGTACAATGAATATCAATCAGTCATTAGTTTTCTTTGTTACTTCTTTGCCTCCTGCAATTCAGCTATTATATATTATTATGTTTCCTACCACTGCTCTGACCACAAATGTACTTCCATTTGTTTAATGTGTTTCTGCTGCATCTTCTTCTGTAAAAATGTCTGTACATGTGCCTTCTGGCCCGGGTCATGCCTGTAAAACGGTCCTTTGGACCAGTGTACTTAACCGGTTATCAAAGTCATAAATAAATAAGAAGTTTTAGCTGATGCCTAAGTGAGAAAGGGGAGGGGGGAGATGGAGAGAAGAGGGGTACAGGTTCTAGAGGGAGGGAAGGTGATAGAAGAAGGCTGTCTGCCCAGCAGTGGAATGATAGTGGGGAAGGGAGAAGGTGTGAGGATCCCTGGAGGGAGTATGAGACAGATGGTATGGGAGACAGGAATGAGGACTGAGAACACGGTCTCAAGCCAGGATCTGGAGATGAAGGCGGTACAGTGGGAATGGCGACATGAGGGTAGGGGGGAGAATGGATAGGGAGGAGAAGAGGAAACAGTGGTGAGTATGAGGGGGAAGGTTGATAGCAAAGCCTCAAAAGACATTGCATAGGGTGTCCAGTCTGGTGAGGAAAGAGGAGGGGGCAGTGCCAGGGACCACATCCACATAGTTAAAAACCAGAAGCACCATTTTGGTGACAAGCTCCCAGCAGATATGAGAAGACAAACAACCTTTACTGTGGTACAGGACACTGAGTTCAGGTTGGAGCTTGGAGTGGATGGCATCAATTTGAGCAGAGAGATCAAGCTTGCTATCTAAGCCACACACCCCGGGATACTTGAAGAAAAAAACAACTTTAAGGAGGGAGCCATCCTGGGTGGAGAAGACAGGGAGGGAGGAGAGTCTAGCACATTTCTGGTTGGTGCCAAAGGTCATGGATTACACTTCAGTGTCAGCTGAGGGTACAGTATTACCAAGTAGCTGGTTTGGGGCTAAAATCCACAACCTTCTGATCGTCCATCCCAGAGGTGAGTGTGCTACCTTAGCCACTGACACGGATGAGCCAGAAGAGTTCCCAAGCTGTTGGTTGGTGTCCTATAAAGACATGGGATCAGAACCCTCTTGGTCAATCAGGACACAGCAAATCTACCAATTTTAGAACAATTGTTAAAACACAATTGTGCGACTCATACTTGTTGTACTTGCTTGTCTTGCTATAATAGTTTGTAAAAAATTGGCAGGAAATTATCTGCATACTGACTGGCTGAGAGGGATCAAAGCCCAAATCTTTTCAGCACCCCAAGCAACAGCCATCTAGCCTATCATGTGTTACTGTAGGTGTGGACATCATCATTCATTCGTCAGCAGGACACTAAGTAAAGAAGGCATCTCACTCCAACTCCCAGCACTAGTTTTTTTTTTTTTTTTGTCAATACACAGGCTGGATCATCTTCTGTATCCTTAATTATCATTTGCCTAATTTGGGGCTGGTGGGGGAAGAAGGACTATATTACTTAACTCTGTTGGGACCACTGGGGTGGGGGGGGGCTGACAGGTTCTACAGGGAAATGGTACTGTGTTTTTAAAGGTCTGAGAGGTTGAAGGGAGAGGAAACTGAATGTCACAGTGGTTGAGGTGGGTTGAACATTTTAAAACCATTAAAATAAAACTTCACTATGCAATGCTGGGGTGAAGTCAGGAAACTTCATCCCACTACACATAGCGCAAAGTTCCCGACTTCACACCAGCTATGCCAGCAAAGTTAAAATTCACTGCATCTCAACTATTTTTGCTGCTTAACTTGGACAGAGCCCATAGACCTTTGTACCCTAAGACAGTCCGGGAGGCCACAAAGGGCCACTACTGCTAAATTATTTATAAGTGGAGATTATGACAGATTAATGGTCACAGTCTTTAGCAAGAAATGTACAAAGAATTGGTTAGCCAAAATGTCCTATAGTGACTTACTTTCTGAAAAACAGTGTCTGCCAGACAAACATTTGATCAGCTCAGAAAAAGATTGTTACCACAATCAAATTCACTATGATTTTACCAGCAATAATGAAGTGGATATTGAATTGACAAAGACTGGGTTACAATTTGGTGGAAGAGCCAGAAAAGGGCCCAAGACTCAGACTTGCACAAATTTTCTCTACAGGTTAAGTCAGGACTTGTTAAGTTTGCTGCAATGAGTCCTTTCTGTCCTTCTCATGTGTTAGGTTGATTTAACACCCTTACGTATTGTTTAGGGGATGCTAAATGCAAAGAATTCCTTCTGTTTGTTCTGTAAGGGTAAGGATTGTGAAAGCAGGTAGGAGACAAATCACAAATAAGTGTATAGGCATCCTGGAGGGCCTTTGGGGATAGACAAATGTCTTTGGGAACCTCCAAACTGTGTTAAGAGGCTTGGATTGGAGCAAGGGAAGGCTATAACTCCAAATCCAAGATGGGCGATTTGGTATACTCTGAGAATTTGTTGGGCGTAATGGAATTGAAGGATTTGGCAGGACTAAATGAGAGGTTTTCCTGAGGGGTAACTGCTGGAATTATGTGGCCAACAGAAAATGAGGTCCAGAACTGATGGTATAAATATTACATTACATCGCTTTGAACGTCAGTGGAATTCCGCAATTAAAAGGAGCAAGATTTTGATTTATGTGAATAAACACAAAAACTGATATTCTCTTCTTACAGGAAATGCATTTGTTACAGAGTGAAGTGAAGTAAAGTTAAAAAGAGCAGGGTAAGTCAAATTTACTTTACATGTGTCATAAATAGAAGTCAAAGGTTGGGATTTTAACAAGAAAGGGTGATTATGTGCACAAAAAAACTCTGGGGATGCAAAACAGAGAGTCATAGTAATAAAGAGTTAAGTTAACTGGCCAGGAAATTACCCTAGATTCACTGTCTTCTCCCTTTACCAGTTATTCATTATTTCCTTCTGAGATCATGAAGGAGCTGGTTCATTTAAATTCACCTTATAAATTTCCAGAGGGTGACATAAATACCTTTTGTAATACAATTACTGATAAATCCACTAGACCCACAAGGGACAACTGAAGGGTAACCGCTATGCTTAACCAGTTCTTAGAATTCTCACATTACTCAGTCAGGGCAAAAAATGTTTGAAGAACTTATTATTTTTTTTAAACAAACTGTCTTCACCATTAGTTATAAACCCAGTGATGTCACCTATTGTGGCTCTGATCAAGCACTGATCAAAGTCACTTGCCTACCCATTGTCACTTAAAGAAAACATTTTAACTGGCATATAGACAATAATATGCTTAAGGATGCAGCCTTTATTGAAGTGATCACTAAGGCTACTGAGGAGTTTTGTTTCTTTAACTATGAGGGTAAAGAAGCTTTTAGAGCTTCCTTATGGGATGCCTTTAAAACTGTTATCTACAAACATATTTATTTATTTATTCAAGAGTTTAACCAGGCAGGCATACTGAGCGGAAGACCACTTGTTTCCAGATGCGACCTGGGGGAAACAGGGTGGGGTACATGAGGGAAGGAGCAGTAATTATACAGACATTCAATTACAAATGAGGAGGCAGTGTTGTGGGCCTATACAGTAGGTAGCTAAGCTAGGCTTGTTCTTATATCCAGATAAGTGCAACAGGAAGATAGAGCTTTGGTGTAAGGGAGCAGAGTGCCATCAATAGATTATTGAGCTGGATTAGGAGGAAGGATTGGGAGAGAGGGAAGGAGCCCTAAGTGGAAGTGTAGCTAACTAGCCGGTTAGATATAAGGTGTAATTTTAGGCTGGTTGGTAGACCATAAGGAAGTTAAGGTAGGCAGTTGAAGCCTCTTAGGGGGCAGGGCGGGAGCAAGAGCAGACCGAGTGGAAGTGCTCTGAGAGGCGAGTATTGAGGTGTCTGAGATTGTAGTAATGGCGGATATCTGCTGGTAAGTCATTCCAGAGTTTTGGTATCACGGTAGCTTAGTGCTGCTTGGCCCATGGAGGTGCGCATAAGAGGGATGTGGAATAGTCTAGCATCTGAGTGCGAGGCGAATGCGCTGGGGGAGCTGAGAAGTTAAGGATGCAGCCAGGTATGGGGGGGGGGAGAGTGTGGGACCAGAATTTAGCGGCAATTTTGGAGCCGTGGATTAGCCGGCGGTCAGCAAGTGAGGGGAAGGACAGGGCGCTATAAAGGTCACAGTGGTGTGTTAGTTTTGGAAAGTCCAGTATGAACCGGCAGAAGAAGTGGAAAAGGGTGTCCAGGCTGGACAGAGTGGATGGTGCGGTGGTGCCATAGATCACATCCCGTAGTCAAGATCGGCAGAATCATTTTTGTGAGTTCCGCCTGACCGTGGTGGACAGGCAGCCTTTGTTCTGTAGAGGGCCCCAGTTTGGGATTAAGTTTTTGTGCAAGGATTCCACGTGGTAGAAATCTAGGTTTTGGTTGAGCCAAACTCCTAGATAACGGAAGGAGGTACAGGATTCTAAGGAGAGTGGTCAGGGTTACGAAGAGGTGCTCAGCGAGCAGGAGAAAGCGAGGCTTGAGCCGAAAGTTAGCTAGACAGTCTTTTGCATTTAGGAACAGCTGGTTTGTAGAGAGCCAGAGTTGTACAGCATTGAAGTCATGTTGAAGGTGGCCATGAACTGTTGCTATGGAGGCCAGTGTTGTATATTATTGTATCATCTCGTACATTTGGATAGATGAGTGGGAGCAGGCTAGTGGGAGTTGTTAAGAAAACCGAGAATAGGATTGGGCCCAGGACTGACCCTTGAGGGACACCTGTGGTGATGGGGAGAGGGCAGATAGATGGGAGCCAATTTTCACGCTTGATGTCTGTCGCTCAAGTAGCTCGAAACCAGTTTGTGGCATGGGTGGAGGCCGGAGGCCATTAGCTTGTCTATAAGGAGAGAGTGTGAGACGGTATCAAAGGCTTTGGCCAGATCAATAAATATAGCCATCGTGATATGCCCTTTATCCATACCTGAGAGGATGTCGTTTGTTACTCTTAGTAGGGAGGTAGTGGTGGAATGAGATTTACGGAATCCAGATTGGTAAGGGGTGAAGAAAGCAGTATCAGCTAGGTACTGAGAGAATTGGGCCAGGGCAAGTTGTTCATGTATCTTAGCCAGAGTTGGGAGGAGAGAGATGGGGCGGTAATTCCCAGGCAGTGCGGGGTCACCCCCCTTTGGCAGAGGGATGATAGTAGTCATTTTCCAGGCGGAGGGAATTGTGGAGGTCGAGAAGGAGAGGTTGAACAAGTCGGCTAGAGGAACGGCTATTGCAGGCGCTGATAGCTGGAGTAGTCTGGAGTTCAAGCCATTGGAGCAAGAGCCCTTCTTTGGGTTAAGGTTGTACAGAGCTTGGTAGACTTCGGCCGGAGTGACAGGTCGGAAGGAGAAAGAGAGGTGGGAGGAGGGAGGCTGTGGGCTGGGAGGGGGAGTTCTCCGGGGTGGGGAGGGGAGGCTATTTACCAGGGAAGCTGCACTATTGGTAAAGTGAATGTTGAAGGCTGTGGCTACATCAAGTGGGTCAGTGATGGCCCGGCCACTGATTGTCAGGACAGGGGCAGGTGGTTGGGTTGGAGGTTAGAAGAGATTTTTTTATGGTTTTCCAGAAGAGGGTGGTTCTGATTTCGCATAGGGCCGATGCAAAGTAATTCTGTTTGGCTAGTCAGATGCCTTGGTACAGGAGTTCGTGGACACGGTAAGTTTGTAGGTCTTGGAGGGTGCTGGTAGTTTTGTGTTTTTCCAGGCCATGTCCCTGGAGCGGCTTTGACATATGATTTGGAGGATATCCAGGGTAGGTGGGAACCCCTGACTCTGGTTTTTATTAGTGGCGCATGTTGATCCCAGACCCTCAGGAACATGTTTGTGAAGCTTTCTAGTGCAGCATCGATTGAGGGAGCCTGAGGATGAGGACCAGTCAGCCATAGACAGATCCAGCAGGGAGTGTGAGTGCTAGTGACTTGAAGGATCTGGCTAGCAGGGTCCGTGAGGGAGGTTTGGGGGCTTGACTTCCTGGACCACATAGACTATGTGGTGATCACTTAGGAGTCAGGGAGAAGTCCTGCTCCTATCGCTCTATGGGGGTGAGTGGTCAGGGCCCAGTCCAGGAGGGAGTGGTTGAGGGTTTTTAGGTTCGTTCTGGTGGGTTGGGAAATTTGTTGTGTGAAGTTCAGGGCATTAACATTGGTGCGTAGCTTGGCACAAGCTGTAGCAAGCCAGTTGTGATTGAAGTCACCTAGGACATATAGCTCCCCTGTAGCGGTGGTGGATTTTAATTTGGCCAGATGGTCTAAAATACTAGGTGCAGGGGTATTAGGGGCACAGTAGATACCAGCTATGAAGATTGGGGCGGTGTAAGGCAGTGAGAGTTTAACAGTGAGGGACTCAATTAATGGGGAGGGTGGGTGGAGGTGAACAGGGGTGAATCGGTGTTTGGAGGAAATGAACATGGCTATGCCTCCACCCTTTTTTCCCATGCGGTCCTGCCGAGTTAGGGAGTACCCGGGGATAGCAACAGAGGAGTCAGGATGGTGGGGTTTGAGCCAGGTTTCCGAGAGTATCAGGATATCTGGGCAAAGTGTTTGGAGTGAGAAATGGAGCATATGGGTTTTGTTAAGTATGCTGCAAATGTTTTGGTGAAGGATTTTCAGTCCCTTTGGGAGGACCAGGGGTGCTGGGGTCAAGGGAGGGGCCGGACCGGGGTTGGATTCAACGTCCCCGGCTAGAAGTAGTAGGAGAGTAAAGAGATGGACAAGCATGTGGCGGGTAGTCCAGGCTCTATGTTTGGAGTTGTGATAGCTAGGGGTTGTACTGAGGACATCAGCCTTGAGGCTGCTCAGAGCAGATAGACCAAGGGTGTGAGAAGGGGGAAGAATGGTCGCCCCGATAGCCCAGTTGAGGGGCTGGAAATGGGTAACATAGGGAGAGTGGAAGAGCGAGTTAGTTCAGCATTTGCGACCATGTAGTGATGCAGGGGCAGTGGTTGTCTGAGCGGGCGAGAGGCAGGGGGGAGGGAGGCTAGTGGGAAAGTAAACAGGCAGAGAGTGAGAGCGAGGAGCATCATTTTACTTCAGTTTTGTATATAACAGTATATACAGTGTATGTAGATGCTCATGTTAAGTGTACCTGTGTTTGCAGTGTAAATAGACAAGCTGTTTATAGCGGCCACTAATGGTGAGAGGAGATAACCTGCTAGTGGGAAAGTGAGCTGATTGTTTTTTTTTTTCATCCCTATCACGTGATTAGGACTATAAAAGTAACAGTCGAGCAAGGGTGGTGGTGGGGGCGGTGGGGAGCTGGCGCGAAGCACCAGCGGGGCCAAGACCTCACGCCGACCGAGCTCAGCGGGCTCAGCAATCCTTGCTCAGTGATCCCGTACCTTGCTGCTCCGAGTTGCGGTTTCTGGGGGGGGGTCGTCGATGTGTGCAGTCCAGAGACCCGCGACCCAGGCTTCTCTTGCTGGGAGGGCAGGCGACTCGTAGCCCTCACGGCTACCAGCTGTGGACAAAGGAAGAGAATGCAGGTTAAATAAGGACCGGGAGGGAAGGCGTGGCGATGAGCAAAGCAGGTAAATAGGATGAGGCACAGGCAGATTAAACAATTGCAAGCTTTAAGCAGTAAAACGGAGGATGGCAAGAGCAGTACACGATCTAATTGCTAGAAGCTCTAGTGTAAAATAGCAGTTAAAGAGCAGTACACTATCAAATACTGTGGCTGAATTTGCTAGTAGCTCTGGTCTACTTTTGCAGGTAATAACAGAACTCATTTAATACTGCGATAGATATTGTTTGCAGTTCAGGTCTGAAAGTAGGTAAAATGTTTTAGTAACACTGCAGCAGGAGTAAAAAACTAGAGAAACTAGCCCTGCAACTAGCAATCTGGGTCAATTAGGCTGTGCTGTAGGCTGTGGCCTTTGAGTTTGGAGGCGCCAAAATTCAAAATAGGACGCCAGCGCCAGCGGGCCAAGACCTCACGCCGACCGAGCTCAGCGGGCTCAGCAATCCTTGCTCAGTGATCCCGTACCTTGCTGCTCCGAGTTGCGGTTACTGGGGGGGGGGTTGTCGTGTGTGCAGTCAGAGACCAGCGACCAGGCTTCTCTTGCTGGGAGGGCAGGCGACCGTATCCTCGTGGCTACCAGCTTGCTGCTCAGTTGCGGTTTCTGGGGGTCGTCGATGTGTGCAGTCCAGAGACCCGCGACCCAGGCTTCTCTTGCTGGGAGGGCAGGCGACTCGTAGCCCTCGCGGCTACCAGCTTGCTGCTCCGAGTTGCGGTTTCTGGGGGGTAGTCGATGTGTGCAGTCCAGAGACCCGTGACCCAGGCTTCTCTTGCTGGGGGCAGGCGACTCGTAGCCCTCGCGGCTACCAGCTTGCTGCTCAGAGTTGCGGTTTCTGGGGGTCGCGATGTGTGCAGTCCAGAGACCCGCTGACACAGGCTTCTCTTGCTGGGAGGGCAGGCGACTCGTGAGCCCTCAGGGCTACCAGCTTGCTGCTCGAGTTGCGGTTTCTGGGGGTCGTCGATGTGTGCAGTCCAGAGACCCGCGACCCAGGCTTCTCTTGCTGGGAGGGCAGGCGACTCGTAGCCCTCGCGGCTACCAGCTTGCTGCTCCGAGTTGCGGTTTCTGGGGGTAGTCAATGTGTGCAGTCCAGAGACCCGTGACCCAGGCTTCTCTTGCTGGGAGGGCAGGCGACTCGTGTCTCATGACTAACGGCTGCTGCTCAGAGTTGCGGTTTCTGGGGGGTAGTCGAGTGTGTGCAGTCCAGAGACCCGTGACCCAGGCTTCTCTTGCTGGGAGGGCAGGCGACTCGTAGCCCTCGCGGCTACCAGCTTGCTGCTCCAGCATGTGTTTCTGGGGGTCACAATGTGTCAGTCCAGAGACCCGCGGCCCAGGCTTCTCTTATATAAGGTCCTATTCCAGCTGGAAAAGGAGGCAAGCCAGAGAAATAGAAGCCAAGATTGACAGAAAAAAAAAATCAAAAGATTAGCTCGACTAGTAGTACTGAAAAGTGATCTCTATTGTGTGGTAAGAGTAAAGGCTAGAAAACAAATCATTTTATAAAAAAAAGACACAGAAAGAAAGGCAAAGATGATAAAGCAGGCTATATAGTTTCATGGGGACAAATGTGGAAGATTAGTATACTTTGAATAAAAAAAGGAGAAATAATGTATTAATGAGTTATTTAGATAATGATAAACAAAAGATGGTAAAAGATCAGGTGAATTAAATATGGTGGTTTGTGACTTTTATCAGAAAATCTACCTAAAGGATTTAGTTATTGAAGAAACCCATATTTCTTCAAACTTGCATTCATGTCAACTCAATCAAATGAACATTACACTAGGTACTACCCCTTTAACATAACTAAAACAAAACATGCTATAGCTGAACTTGCTAGGCAGAAGTCCCCTATGGAAGGTTTCACATCAGAATTTTATATTGTATTTGCTGAAATTTTGACATCATGAATTATTCCTATTGTACAGGAATTGGCGGATGACCCGTCACAGACCACCATCTATGAATGAAGCAATAGTGGTATTAATCCCAAAAGAGAATAAGAATGCTACAAGAAAAAGAAATTACATAATAATTGCAATGCTGAACCTCAATTATAAGATCATTGCTACAATGCTTATGAATAGATTGGTGGCACATATGGGAAGCTATTCACCCAGATCAATCAGAGTTTATTAAGGGGTGTACAATCTTTGTACAGTTAGAAAGGTACAGCATGTTATTTATCAAGTTTAAGATAGTAACAATGACATCAATGCATTGACCTTAGACTACAGTAAGATGTGTGACTCGAATAATCCTACCTAAACGTTTGCCTGGCTTAAATATTGGGGACTGACAGAACAACTGTTAAACATAATTAGACAATAATATGCAATGCCCTTGGCATATTTAAATGCTAACGATGAGTGAGTTTTTTTGGATGGAGAATCGCGTTCTGGTCGTTCACCTCTACTCAACTTTTATTATTTATTTCAGTACTCGGAAAACCATTTGGGCTCAGAGCTCTTTACATAGGTTCTATGTCAGGACATTTCAGTACAACAGATAGGTGAAATTATACAAAGGATTGCAGAAATACAAAGGTAAACAAACAGGATTATATATCAAACACAGTACAGGTCACAGGAAAACAGACAATGTACAGTGCCCAACAGTGAAACCAATCAGTTGTCATCAAACAAGAGGTTGTTTGGAGCGTTGCTAAGTGCTAAAGAAAAAAGAAAAAGGGGGTGAAGGAGAGGAGTCCAAGTGCAGTGTGCAAAAGGAGAGCATAATATCAGTATAGCAGTAGAGATCGGAGGGAGGTGACTAGATTGGAGACAGAGGGAGAGGGTGCTAGGTGTGTGGGGGGAGCAGGAGGGCCTACTCAGGGGAGAGGGAATGGTTGAGGGGCAGGGGATGGAAGTAGTGATGGGGGGGGGTAATCTTGCAATGTTCTTGCAATGTTTTTGCAGGCAAAGCCTGCAAAATAAAGGAAGAAAATGGGTTGCTAGGGGAGAGTGAAATAGTCTTGATTAAGTGCATATGATGAATTAGTAATTAAGCTGCAAACTATACAGTTTCTAATTAAATAATGTGTAGTATTGCCATAATTCAGAAAAAATAAACAAAAAAAAGGTATGTTATAATTTGTTTTTAAACTGTCATGCAATTTTATGTATCTATACAACAAATACAGTACAGTGGTATCGATACAGTCTGCCAATACAAAACTGTAGTATTGATATAATCTGTCAGTACAAGAAATAGTGTTAATACTATGTTTTTTTGGGGGGCTCTATCCTAACTAAAATACAGGTTTCAATAATACACTCAAATAATGATTTCAAATAGTATTGATACATATAGAGTTTGACTGACACAAAAAAACTGTACTGATAGGAATGCGTCTGCCCTGACTCCAATGTCTCATTTTAACCCTTGCAGGGTATATCAGTCAGAAATTACTATACATTCTAATTATTTTGGCAGCTTAAGGGTTAAATAATAATGATGTTTCTAGCCTCAATGGTTCCAAAGTTAGACTCATCCAAGATAACTTCTCTACAACAGGATAACTTTGGAACCCGTTTGGGAGAAACTTAATGTATGTTTCACATGAAACCTTGAGACAGCTAAGTTGATATATTGATACATGATTCTGCTACATCTTCCACATATTGATACTGTATATAACCACATGAAATGGTTCAAATTATTTTAAAATCCTGTTATTTTTAACAACATCTATTGACAGATACAAACATGTATCAACACATGAGGAACTGTATCATTCTAATCTATTCATACTGATCAGACTCCAAGAATTCTTTTAAAAAAAATTACATTCTAAGCCTAACAGTTCAAAGTCTACAGCTTTCAAAATATCGTTTCAAGTATTATAAAATATCATAAAAACATTATTTGGGGGAAATGGTTAGAAGATATCCGTGGTTGCTCTGTTTAAGAATAAACACATTCTTAATCAATTTTAATTTTAGAACCATTGTTAGAGAAAATAAGAAGAGCAGACGAGATCAGTGGTGCTCCAATAGGAAATTTTTGTTAATTAAAAAAAAAGTAAGAGTTTTGGTTCCTGCACAACTTAGTGGTGTTAAGGCTTTCTTACACATCTCTGCTATACTTTGACTAAAAGGTTGGTAGCCACTTCAATTACACATACAGATGAAGATGATTTACAGATATCAGACTTTTAAAAGCTATAGTATACCTAAATATTTAGGGATTATATTGGCTGCTAAGCCAAAAGAAACCATATCAATTAATATCACTGTGACCAAAGAAAACATTAAAGATATGCCAGAGAGGTGGGAGACACTTTTAATGTCTCTTTGGATGAATGCTGAAACCTTGAAAATGATGGTATTATCTTACTTGATATAAATGATACAAGCTGTAGAACAGGAAATTGAGAAAAAAATATTTCTTGAGCATCAAGAATCTTTTTTTAAGTTTTTATGGAGAGGGGGGCAAACCCAGACTTGCCTGACAGACCTTAATCATCCCAAGAGTGTAAGGGGGGTTTAGTTGTCCTGACCCACCTATGTATTACGTGGCTCATGAATGTGCAAACGTATGCAACTGGGCATTCTGTATGTTTTAGAAGTGCAATTTCTTAAAAAAAGATATTGCAATTAGAATAAAAAAAAAACTAGCAATAGAAAATATATTGCTTTACCTTCAGTAATTTAATGGGATGCATAATCCTCTGTTTGAGGTTAACCAGTTCAGGTTTGAAACAGAAAACATAAGTCAGAGCCATCCTAGCTTCACAGAAATATCTGGTTTAAAAAGGACATTATGGATATTCATTCACTCAAGCCTCCCAAAATCTCATGGGATCAAGATTGAATGAATTGGTACAACTGGTTAACCATAGAAGGATAGTTACATATAGTAAATTCTTAAAATGGTCGATGCCAATGAAAGAAAGCTGGATTAATTTCCTCCACTACCACGTAATGAAGGATACACGTTTGTATAAGCAGGAACAGTAACTCTCAGTGTGATTAAAGTCAAAGATTAGGGAGTAATATCCTTTTGTTGGGGACTAAATAAGAATCTCTTATTGAGAATATAAGCTAAAACTGCTTTTGCCTCAAATGAGCCTAGACTGAGCACCAGTTTATTTGCTTTTGTTAACCAGATAAGTAAATTTGGCAAGAAACTGTCTATTTTCAGGCATGACCTGAGAGTATGCAATTTGGCAAACAATAGACAACTGTCAAATATGAACACTTGAGTTAAAAGCAGAAATACACAGCAACACTACATAGTTCAAAAACCTGCATATGAATAATAATTCCATGCAGATATGTAAATCAGTTTCCCATAGGAATATTTCCAAGAGGAATGGGAATTAGAGTAATATACAGTTTTCATTAGGGCAGTGGTTCAATATCTGAAAGTCTGTGAATAAGTTATATATCTCAGTCAATAAGTCAATACAGTTCAAAATTTATTCAGATCATAGCTGAATGACGCAGATCTTTTTAAGAGGAGTTTCTCCCCATCTGACAGATGGCATAGGTGTGGACAGAAAAGCACATTAATTTACAATCTACGAGCTTGCCCGCACATCACCTCATGGTGAACAAAAACTGTGGAGGAAATCAGCTCTATTTAGAAATACAGAAACATCGACAATGATGGCAGAAAAAGACCAAGGGTTCATCCAGTTTGCCTGTAGTCCCCATCTGCCCCAGGACATACTGTCCACATGGGGTTCTATACCTCCCTGTCCACCACCTGCTCCCCTCCCTACTGTTACCAACCTAAGTAACCACCAAAACCTTCACTATGTCCCAGCTGTACTGGAAATCATTTATGGTTAGGCACCCACCATATCTACTGGCAGACTGTTCCTTGGCTCCACCACCATTTCCATAAAACACAACTTTCTCACATACCTCTTAAACATTCCGGTCCCCCTTCCACCCCCAACCCCTTGCCAGTTTCCACTTCTTACCTTGGGTTCTCGAATCTTTATTTCTTCTAAATATTTTGCAATCTAATTTAGAGAGGCCCTTTAAAATAGTAATATTAAAGGAATTAGTGGGATTTAACATGAATAAAATCCAACAAAAAATTCTTGCACTAGCCTCAATGGCCAAAAAAAGACTTATTACAGGCAGGGGACTCTCCCATTCTTAAAGCAGCAGTATTTGATAGTCACTGTGCATCTTTCTTTAGCAATAATGTTTTTCTGATAAAAATAAAACCAATACACCAACTTCCGGTTCCGCCTCCTCCGGTGATGGCTGCATAGTTTGCTCGCTCTCACTCACCCCAAGCAAAGAATACCTCTATCTGGTCTGATAATCATTATTTTTCTGCTGAAATCGGCATGTCATATGGTAGCAAGGAGGTAAATATTACACAGAAGGGCAGCATTTTGCAGTTGGCGAAGCAGATGACCGAGATGGGGGATGGCTACGACTTGGAGGCCTCAGACTGTAGTGTCGGCAAAGGCCTGCAGAAACACCACGCCAAGCTTTAACCAAATCTTTATCGAAAGGCAATAAGGCAAAGGCTAAAAAAATGAAACTAGATACCATATATCAGGAACTGCTCTCCTTTTGGGCCGAAATTAAGGACTTATACGGCGAACTTCGTAAGGATGTGATGCAACTTGAACAGCGAGCGGATGATTTAGAAAGGCAGGGTACAGCAACAGAAAATCGGGTAGATGATCTTAATTCGCAGGTACAAATGTTGAGGGAGCAATGTGAACAAATGGAAGCACGGCAAGAGGATTCAGAGAACCGTGCGAGAAGACAAAATATATGGATTTACAGCATTTTGGAAGGATCAGAGGGGGCAATATTAAGGAATTCGTGGACACTTTGCTGCATACCACACTGGAGCTACCTAAGAACATACACCTGCAACTTGAAAGGATCAATAGAGCATTTGCACCTAAATCAGCTAACCCAAATGCATCCCCAAGGTCCATCATTGCACATTCAATAATTATGCCACTAAAGAAAACGGTCTCCTCACAGCATGGAGTAAGCAAAAAATATTTTATGTGCAGACACGTTTTTTCATTGACAATGACTACACCCCTAAAACTATGCACCTCAGGAAGGCCTAGCTTCCACTATTGTCTGTGTTAAAAGTAGCTGGCCATAAATTTTCTACCCTTACCCTGCCTGGCTCATGGTACATCTGCTTGAAGAAAAGTGAGAGTTTGCCACAGCATTGGAAGTCAAAGTGGAACTTACTAAAATGGGGCTAAAGTTTCCAGACAAACTGCAAGAGCAGCGGGATTCTTCCATGAGGTCATCATGTTGGCGATCCACCCAAAACAAACAGAAGAGGCAACAGAACAACATCAGAGAAGTACAGAAAGCCCTGGCTGTGTATCGAAGAAATGACCTTACCACAGCAACCTGAGGGGAAAGAAGTCTGTAACCTTTTGGACATTTCATGTCGCATTCCAGGTGGGTGCTTAGGGGGGTTGGGGTACTCTCAATAGAGAGTTTTACTTTTCTCCCCTCAGATCTCATCCTCGGTGGCTTGACTCTAGGCTAATAGTGGACCCTCTAACTTTGGACCTGCATTAAGCCACTTGTCGGCTGTACAGGGAGGAGACCAGGGCCACCTCCCACTTAACTTTTAAATACGGCCTATAAAGCCTTCAGCATTGTTGCTTAACAGAGGAAAGACTAAGCCAGACCTCAGAAAAATTGTACTTGTCCTTGCTCTTTAAACAAATTAATAATACCAGAGACTCACTAAACATTCCTTTTTTTAGGTTTATGATCTGGGACTATTCTGGCAGTCGAGCAGGACTATTTCTTTGAGGCCTCCCTGCCATCTGTTCACCCACTGCAGCATGTTTTTTTCTTTACTAGCCCTTATGACAGTTATGAAGTAATGGTATTGGGGGGGGGGAGAAATGAGACAGGATGTGGAGTCTACTCCGGGGATCGCTATCCTTCCCTAAATTTTTTTTTTTTTTCCTTTTGGTATGACCTTATTTTTTTGGATACACTTCTTGGGTATCCTGGAGGCCCCAGCCGGTCACGAACTGGGACTACCTCCATCTTCAGAAAGAGCTCAACAAATACATGGGGTTCTTCATGAGGGTACAGAGAGGAACTTATATACCTCCCCACTTATGGAAGGCACTGATATCAGTAATGACGAGGTTCTTCTAGATGATGTCATTCATAATGTATATAGTTTTGTTGTATTGGAAGTCAGGTTGTTTACTGACTTACTGTTATGTGTAAAATTTAGGTTACAAGATATATGGGATACCTGGGAAATGCATAGACATGCTATTCAATGTAAACAGATGAGTATCAAATACGATCTAAAGGAGACTGTTAGAAATTCGGATTTGGCTGGGCAGAGCAACCCTACCCTACTACTGAGGACACCGATTAGGGCCCAGATTTCAGTTAGAGGCATTTGGATTACAGTCCAATATGGAAGATGGCTACCTCGAGCAGCCGGGGTAGAGGATGCAGAATTATATTCTGTCACAGAGTGAGCCTTTTTTCTTTTACGTTCACTTGCGGCATGAGCAAAGGCGTTTGGATAGCACACTTGGGTGTGTCTCTCACGCAATACTACCCCTTGAGCAGGCGTGGCGGTCCTGCACCAATGGGTGCAGAGCTCTATATGACAGCGGTGTTCCTCTGCTTCAAAGCAGAACCCGCTGCCATATGGAGCACTGCCTCAGGCCCTCCCCTCCGTCACGCTCCCCCTCGTCGTCACGCCGCCCAAAGCTTAAACTTTGTTTGCGATGGGGTGCCCAATCCCGTTGGCTCCACGGCCCCAAAGCCATCATGCTGCCACGTGGCCACCCCAGCGTGGCAAACCTATCGCTATGTTTTTCGACGGGGTACCCAATCCCCGTCCCGGCTCCTCAACTCCCCACACATCTTCTGCCATGCAGGGGCCACCCCAGCATGCCAAGCGTCCCGTCGTCGTTTTTTCCCCTGTAAAAAAAAACCAGCGATGTCTCCTCCCCCTCCCACAACCCGCACCCACCCTCGTTAGCCTCCCACCCCCACCCCATACTTCCGGACTCCAGAACGCGATCTTGAGTGGACCGGGAACACGTCACACTCTTCAAAGCCGACCGCTAACTGAAAATGCCGGTAAGCTGTATAATGGGGCTAGAAGGGGTTTCAACTTTGTGCATATCTCAGTCATTTTTGGAATGTTTGCACAATTTTCAACATGGGGTTTTGGGACCCCTTCTCATGAATGATGTCACTGTCATGGCGTTATTCGGGCCGAAGGAGTGATTCGCGAGGCACTGCGCAGGCACTCGATGAAATCACCGCTTTTGGGATCAAAATCTTGCCTGTTATCGTCATGAACCATCAAACTATGTTAATCTGGTAGGCCAAAATTAAAAATTACTGTTCTGTGACGATGCATTGTGCAGTTCCTATGCAGGGTCGTAAGTTTAGAATTTTCAATATTTTCACTCCACATTTTCAACATTGCCATTTTATCACACCTTCTTATGAGTTGTACAGCTGTCATTTTTCACATCTCACCCAAAACGTGTTTCCGCCCATGTAGCGCACAATGGCGCAGTCGGTGTGCGAAATCAATGTATGGAACACATTAAGAAAATCACAGTGATAATGTTCATGAGTAGAGGTCTTAAAATGGCTATGTTGAAAATTTGGTGAAAAAATTCCTTAAAAATGACTGTTTTACGAGCGTGTGTTGCACACTTCCACGCACGCCTTCGTGGGTTCCGAAGTGCAATATTTCACTCAGATTTTCAACATTGCCATTTTACCACACCTCCTCATGAGCAGTACAGCTGTCATTTTCATCCTGCCCAAAGCGTGTTTCCGCCCATGTAGCGCACAATGGCACAGTCGGTGAGCAGTTAATGTATGGGACACATTAAGAAAATCACAGTGACACTGATCATGAGCAGAGGTCTTAAAATGGCAGTGTTGAAAATTTGCAAAAATTCCTAAAATGACTGTTTTACAGTGTTCATTGTGCAGTTCCTATACATTTCGTAAGTTCACGAATTTTCAATATTTTCACTCCACATTTTCAACATTGCCATTTTACCACACCTCCTTATGAGCACTGCAGCTGTCATTTTTCACATCTTGCCCAAAATGTGTTTCTGCCCATGTAGCGCACAATGGCACAGTCGCTGTGTGAACTCAGTGTATGGGACACATTAAGAAAATCACAGTGTCACTGATCATGAGCAGAGATCTTAAAATGGCTATGCTGAAATTTGGTGAACACATTCCTAAAAATAACTGTTTTCTGGCGTGCGTTGTGCAGTTCTATGCACGCTCATAAGTTTTGCAATTTTCAATATTTCCTCCACATTTTCAACATTTGCCATTTACCACACTTCCTTATGAGCAGTACAGCTGTCATTTTCCACCCTGCCCAAAAGGTGTTTCCGCCTATGTAGCGCACAATGCGGGTAACAAAAAGGTCATGCTGACAATTTATTGTGCAAATACCAGCAATCGCACAGGGCATTAGGGTAAAGCACCATACATGCCACACACCACTGCAAATACCTGCAAGTGAACGTTCGGCATTGACAAATGCCTGTTTAATCAATTATGATGGATCCTTCAATAGAGCTTTTATCTTTGAACATTAATGGTATTAACAATCCCATTAAACACTCCAGATTGCAACAGTACTTATGCCAGAAGAAAGTGGACCTTATTTTCCTAAAAAGAGATGCATTTGTCTCAACTAGAACACCAGAAACTTTCTGCTGGTAACCAGTACTCTGTAATAGCCTCTTCTAGTAAGACAGGCAAGCGCAGAGGCACATCCATATTGATCCCTGCTGGAACACCTTTTTTAAAAGAAGCTGAGAGGATCGACCCTAACGGCTATTTTATTATTGCCTCTATGACTCTGCTGTTATGTTCAAGTGTATATCCCCCGGCCCTCCAGTTCATCTGAAAAGGTTCTTTAGTCAGCTTATAGATATTCAGCAGGGTATAATTATAATAGGGGGTGATTTCAATATCACTGTTTCTCCCCATCTAGATGTTTCTCACCCCCACAAGCACAGAACCAGCCCCTCTCAGAAGTACCTCAAAGCCCATTTACCTGTACTTTGTCTGACAGATGTATGGCTGCAATTTTTCCCTACAAAAGGAGGTTTTACTTATTTTTTCCCCAGACATCATACCTCCTCTCGCCTTGATTATTTTTTCCTTTCCACAGAGCATATTGAAAAAACTAGAGATATCAGGCTAGGAGCTCATCTCCTATCCGACCACACCCCAATTATCTTAAAAATAGAAATTGCAGCACCTAGGAAGGCTACCCTCTGGTGGCTGAACACCTCTATCCTGAAAGACCATGAATTTAAGACATTGATGGAAGACTGGCTCCCCCAGATTATCCGAGAAAACCAGTCCCCAGAGATTACCCCAGCAGTGTTATGGGGCACAGTGAAGGCTGTCCTTAGAGGAGAGATAATTTCATATACAGCCCGACAGAAGAGAATTAGAGAAACCAGATATAGGCAATTGCAAGATAGGCTAGTGAAACTTCAAAAAGCCACAGAGGATGGCCACACAGCCCAAAATGCAGAACTGCAGAAAGGTGCAGACTGAGCTTCAGAAAATTCTGGACTTGAGGGTTCAGGCTGCACTTTTATAAACTAAAAGTATTTTTTATGAGGGAGGATCCAGAGGGGCAAGACATTTAGCCAGATGAACAAGAATATTTAAACAGAAAGCTACAATCACCAAAATCAAGGATCCTCGATCTGGTGTACTTCTCCATCGAGGATCTGAGATAGAACTAGCTTTTCAAAAATTCTATATAGAATTATACTCTGAAGACAACCCCACCCCGAGATTCAAACTTTTGAGCAAGTTGCGTATTCCCAAGCTTTCTGAGGCACAACAAGCTTCACTGCTGTGTCCGATTAGCGATTACCAGACAGGAAATTCACTTGGCTATCAAAAAGTCCCAAACTAAGAAATCCCCAGGCTCTGACAGCTTTTCAGCAGAGTGGTACAAGGCTTTCTCCCCCTTGTTAAGCCCTCTTCTACTACAGGTTTTTCAACACGTTCAGAATGGCGAACCAATCTTCAGATTCCTGGCACTATGCTGTGCTTTCAGACATACCGAAACCAGGAAGAGATCCCCAATCCAGAGAATCATACAGACCTATATCTGTACTCAATTGTGACTACAAGATATATATGTCTATTTGGGCCCAGCACCTTGATCATATTTTACCAGAATTGATACATATCGATCAGGCAGGCTTTTTAAGACAGAGGCAAACTGCAGATAATACCCTCACAACATTCCATCTGATGGACCACATTAGCCGTATATCTCTCCCCTCAGTATTAGTGAGTTTAGATGCCTTTAAGGATTTTGATAGGGTCTGTTGGGGAATTTCTGTGGAAGGTTCTGGATGTCTTTGGATTCCCAGAGCAATTTATTACACAGGTTAGCTATATATACTCTTCTCCCAAAGCCTTTTTAAAAATAAATGGAGCGATATCAACCCCAATTCCCCTAGAGCATGGTACACGACAGGGATGCCCTCTCTCCCCACTGCTATTTGCAGTTTATATTGAGCCCCTAGCCCTGGCGGCCAGCAATCAGAAGACATAAAAGGAGTTAAAATGGGAGAGGACACTTTCACAATAGCCCTATATGCAGATGACGTGCTACTGTCTCTGTCAGACCTAGAACAATCCCTCTGAGCCCTCTGGAACATTATTGCTAAATTTTCACTAATCTCAGGGTATAAGATAAATTCTACAAAAACAGAGGTCTTGACTTTGTTGTTCCCCTTCTCCACCTCTTTGAGCTTATTTACCATTCAAGTGGCGAGGGACAAAGATGAAATATCTGGGTATACAGCTACCCCAGAATATTGACCATATTGTCCTCATAAACTATGAACCTCTCACTCAGACAATAGAGAATGATCTTCATACCCGGTCTCAATTGCATCTCTCCTTTTATTTGAGGACTGACCTAATTCAAATGAATATATTGCCCCGGCTATTATATCTGTTTCAAACTATCCTTGTCCTGCCCCCCTTTTATATTTTAGCTCCTGGAACAGGGCCTTAGCTCGATTTGTTTGGGCTGGTATGAAACCTCGCATCCGCTGGTCCATTCTGCAGCTCCCTAGGGACAGAGGAGGGTTGGGACTACCTGATCTTTGTAAATACGCACAAGCAACAGTCCTTGCTAGGATAATGAGGTGTATTGACCCACACTATAGACTACCTTGGAAAAGGCTAGAAATTACACTTAACAGTATTCAAGATATTAAAAATGTTCTTTTTGATCTGGGGGAGCCCCTTCCATTGCAGGATAGCTATTACCGGGGAATGCAGAGTAGCTTAACAGTCTGGGACAAACTCAGAATATTCAAGGAACTTGTCATGGTTTTTTGTTTCTTACGACAACTCAGGTCAGAGGTGAAGCATTTTCAAGTTCCCCTGATTGAGACCCTTAATGGCTGGCATGATAGAGGCCTAACCTTCAATTTTCAGGTATTGGGCACCCAGGACACTTTACCTTTTTCCACACTGAGAGACACCTATGGGCTACCACCAGAGACTAGTGTAGCTTATCAGCAGATACAGGCTTACTTAGTAAATAAGGTCCCTCAATGGAACCGCCTCCCTTCCCCATCTCCACAATTATTGATATTGATTAGATCCTCTATAAAAGGAATAACCTTACCTCACCTGGTTGGAGCACTGCATAAGGGACTAGAGGAGGTTACTCAGGACTCAACTTTGGGGGTCCTAGCCACCTGGAACCAGGAATTATTGGTGCCGGTGTCGGTAGATCTCTGCTTTAAATATGTTAAGTTATCCTGAAGGATATCTCTAGCACCATACTGGCGAGAATTCGCTTGGAAAGTCAGGATTAGATTTTTCAATACTCCAGCTAAACTGGCGAAATTCACAGATGGGCCAGTGGGTAACTGCTGGAGATCCTGTGGGGAAAAGATGGCTGGACATGTACACATTTTTTGGTCATGCCCGGTGCTCCAACCATTCTGGGGAGAGGTGGCAGAAACCTTAGGGGAGTTAGTGGAAGAGGAGGTGGTCCTTACCCCTGAAGACCGCCGTATTCCAAAGGGATCTCTCTTGATCACCTACATACTGATAGCTAAGAAAGCAATTACCAGACTGTGGGGGCTGAACCTCGCTGCTGACCAGAAATGACTGGTTTACGGCTATGAAGGAAGTGTATAAATTGGAAAGACTGGCAGCCAGTCATTTAAATAGAAAAGATTAATTTGAACTTCAATGGAGGAAATGGGTCCTCACTTTGATCCTCACTTTGTTCCATAATGGAAAATAAGGGAATTGATATAATAGTAGGGAGGGAGAGAATAAAGGGGAAGTTTTATTATTTTAGTACTGGTATACAAGATTTCCATCAAGGTAGATTTATTTATGGATGTATATTATTTCTGGTCATGTACTCATAACTGTAATGCATTGTATGCTGTTAGAGCTATGCTCGACTTTACTATGTGATCTCCATAATGTACTGTATCCCATTCATTTCTTTTATATTCTAAAACAAATAAAAATACAATAAAAAAAATAAAATAAATACACCAATTTTTCATTTTGCTTTCTTTCATTCCTGAATGACAATACAGGATTTTGACGTTTTTTTAAAAGTTCCCACTCCAGTGTCATGCCCACCATGAAGAAATTAAATATCTTGGTACAGTGATATGCTATTTATCATCTGAAAAATGTGGTATCTGAATAAATCTATAGCATAAATCTAATACACACATTCAACGGTTAACCTCAACAGAAGAGAGATTTAAAACTTGAGAGTGGTGGCCATCTTTAATGATGTGAGTCATTAATTATAAATTTAGCTATAAAAGTGTTTAAAAATATCTGAGAAAATAAAACTACACTGATTATAATGCTAAGGATGACAAAAATAAATGTTTGCTAAAAAACAAACAAACAAAAAAAAAACGATATAATTTTTTTCCCCTCATAAATACTGCTACTTTAAGGGGGTCAAGCTATAAAAAAAAAATATTTAAGCTTAAAGAAACTCTCTTTCTGAAAATACTTTGACATAATGGAGAATCGTTGGATGCTACTATGCAATTAAGCTGGAATCAAATTTTTAATTTATTCCCCCCTCCATGTTATGGTTAATTTAAGCCCATTTACACACCTGATCCATGTTTTGCTTAACATAGAAGCATAGAAGATAACGGCCGAAGGGGACCAGTGGTCCATTGAGTCTGCCTAAGCGAGGTATCCTGGAACCTACTGTGCACCGGAGTTCTGTCCTTCTACACACCCAGCCTAGCCCTTGCCAGTGCCATGTGTTTGTTCCCAAGCTTGTCCCACCCATGCTTAAAGCTTGATACTGACTTTGCAGTCACTACCTCGGGAGGTAATCTATTCCAAAGTTCCACCCCCTCTCTCAGAAGTAATACTTTCTATGTCCCTCCTGACTTGTGCCCTCTTGTAGCAGAACTGATATTCCTTGTTGATGCCTTTAAGGAATCTGAAGGTCTTAATCAAAACCCCCCTCTCCCTCCTAGTCTCTAGCAAGTACAATTTCAGAGCCCCAAGTCTCTCTTCATAGGTGATTTCCTGAAGGCCATGTGTCATTTTTGTTGCCCTTCTCTGGACCACTTCAAATCTATCAATGTCCTTTCTTAGGTGAGGCCTCCAGAATTGTACACAGTATTCTAGATGAGGCCTTACTAATGATCAGTAAAGTGGTAGTATCACCTCGCTGTCCCTGCCGTCTATTCCCCTGCCAATGCATTCTAACACCATAGAAGCCCTGCTGTAAGCCTTATTGCACTGACTTTGCTGCTTGAGGTCATCCCTAATGATGACTCCCAGATCACGTTCCCCAGCAGAGAAGCTCAGCTGGACTCCGTTTAGCCAGTATTCTTCCTTGGGGTTGGCTCTACCCAGGTGCATCACCTTACACTTCTTAGCACTGAAGTTTAATTGCCAAGTTTGTGACCACCTTTCCAACTTCTTAAGGTCCTCCTGCAGTTGTCTGACTCCCTCTGTACTATCTACTCTTCCGCTGAGTTTCGTGTTGTCCGCAAACAGGGCAATGCTGCCATTTATGCCCTTGCTGTCACTAATGAATACACTGAAGAGGACTGGCCCCAGGAAGGACCCCTGAGGCAACCCGCTAATGATCTGCCTCTCATTAGATTTCACCCCATTAACTACCAGCCTTTGTTTTCTGTCCCTCAGCCAACTCCGTACCCACTTTGCTATCTATTCTGCTACCCCAATATCTTTCAGCTTTTTTAAGAGGTGTCTGTGTGGGACTGTGTCAAATGCCTTACTTAAGTCAAAGTAAAGCAAGTCCACCGCATGACCCCTGTCCAACTCCTTAGCCACTTCGTCAAAGAACATTACAATGTTCGTTTGACACTACCTGCCCATCACAAACCCATGTTGTTTGTAGTTCTGGAGGTGATTTACTTCAAGGTATTCCACTAGATCTTGCTTGATAAGGGCCTCCATAAGTTTACCCACTACTGATGTGAGGCTGACCAGCCTATAGTTACCTGTATATTCTCTGTCTCCACTCTTGTGCAGTGGCGCCACATCGGCCATCCTCCAGTCACCTGGAACTACTCCGGACTCCAGTGACCAGTTGAATAGGTGCGCAAGAGGCACTGCCAGCTCTTCTGCAAGCTCCCTGAGCACTCTAGGATATAAACCATCAGGGCAAGGTGCTTTGTTGGGTCTAATGTCTGAAAGGCCCTTCCTGACCCTGTCTGTGGTTAACTCCTGGGTGCACATTCTCTGAACCCCTCTGGTCTTGGCTCTGATTCCACTGTCTGGCAGAGGGCCCTGATTTTCCCTCTTGAATACTGAGCAAAAGTATTCATTTAGAGCCTCTGCTTTTTGTCCGCTGTCCTCCAGAGCCTCATCCCCCACTTTTAACCTTACAAATCCTCCCTTCTTCGCTGATAGAGTGGAAAAAGGTTTTCTCCCCTGATTTGACTCCACGAGCAACTTGTAGCTATTTTGCTGCCTTGGCCTCCCTCACTATTTTCCTGGTCTCCTTGCTTTTCTGAGTGTAATCCTCCCACTCCCTGTCCCCTTTATGTTGCCCGAACCATTTGTACGCATTCCATTTGGCTCCAATTGCTTCTCTTACTGGCGGGGAGAACCACAGTGGTCTTATAAACCTATTTTTCTTTGTTGTAGGCCTGATGCAGAGTCTTGTTGCCTCTAGAACGGTATCCCTAGTATCTTTCCATATTCCTCCACATATGGCTTGTCTCTGATGTTAACTTATCCCTCACTATCTGCCTCAATCTACCAAAATCAGCCTTCTGAAAGCACAGCACCTCTGTGCTTGAAGTGGTTTTAGTAGCGCCTGTGATTATTTCAAGCCAGACTGTATTGTGATCACTATTTGCCAAGGGTTCTTCCACCCTCACGGATCTAATTTCTTCAGAGTTTGTGAGGATCAGATCCAAAATGGCATCCCCCCCCCGGTTGGGTCCTTCACTAGCTGAGAGAGCAGGCAGTCCTGGAATGTGTCCAGTAAAGCCTGACTTCTGGAGCTCTTGGCTGCTGGGATATTCCAGTCCACATCTAGCAGGTTAAGGTCCCCAACCACTATTATGTCACCTTTATCAGCTATCTTTGTAACTCCTCGCTAATTGTTCATCTTTCCCTTCTCCCTGCCCTGAGGGGTCTGTATATCACACCCATGTGCAATTTCTTTCCTATATTGGTGGCTAAGTGGACCCAGAGTGACTCCATGTCCCCCCCTCTAGTCTTGGTGCTTTCATCATCCGTTGTTTTGATGCCCTCCCTCACACAGGATGCAACCCTTTTGCCTCTCCCCACCTGTCTCTGTCTCTTCTAAACAGTGTGTAGCCTGGAATGGCCAGGTCCCATTTGTTGTTGTCTGTGGCCCAGCTTTCAGTAATAGCTACCAGATCAACCTTTGCGTCTGCCACAAGAGCCTGGAGGTCACTGATCTTGTTGCCCAGGCTCCTAGCATTGAGGCAGATGCTGCGCCATGAGCTAGCATCATGATTCTTGTTGGGCGATTTTGTTTCCCTTTTTTCTGTTGGTTGTTCCTTGTGTCGTTTTTCTGATGCTTGCCCTTTGTTGTATGCTTTGTTTGTCCTAATGTCATTAGTGCACTTACATCTGCTCTCAGTTTTCCTGTTGGCGGAGGGTTTGGCAAGGCACACTACCTGTTCTCATGCCTCAGCCTCCCCTCTGATTAGTTTAAATGGTCAGGGTATACTTCTATCTTCTGGGCCAGTTCTCTTGTTCCCTCTTGTGTGAGGTGAAGCCCGTCCCATTTGAAGAGTGATCTATCCCAGAAATTCCCCCCAGGATCCAATAAAATGGAAGCCTCTTGTCTGGCACCAGCTCTTCAACCAGTTGTTGAAATTGTCTATTTCTTCCAGTCTGATTCTTTTTATGCTGCTATCTTTACACCATTCAGGCAAGACCTCCAAGAAGGCTACTGTAGTCGCAGTTATTGAAAGCCTATCTCCCAGCTTCTCCATACTCTGTTTTACATCCTCCACCATCTGGTCAGCCAGATCGTTTGTTCCAATGTGTACCAGTATTCCCATGTCTTCTTCCTCCCTGTCTGCAATTCTCCTGATGCGCTCACAGTCTCTTGTTGCTGAGATACCAGGAAGACATCTGAACTGTCATCCTCTTCTGTAAGTACTTATGCATCCAAGATTCCATTCCTCTGATCATGGAGTCGCCAACTACCAGGATCTTCTTGGTTCCTTGACTGGCCTGCTGAGGTCTGCGGCTGGTTGTTGAGATTGCTGCAGTCTTCACCCCCCTTGATGGGACTAGCATCCCCCCAGGCGGAGCTGACTGATTCCCTTCTGCTAGTAGCTCAAAGTGATCTGTTGTCCTAATTGGGGTGTCTCGAGTTGTGTTGTCCATGCTTTTCTTAGCTGGTTTCCCCATGTCGTCTTTTCTCCACTTTCCAGCTTCCTGGTCCTGTGGATCTTTGAGGTAGGGGGGATGGAGTGCTCTAAGTCAAATGCTGCCGAAGCCTTTCAACTTAATTCCAGGCTGCTTACAACTACATTGTCATCCTTGCCATATTACCTTATGAATATTGTTCAGGGAATCCAGAAGGATAAGAGTATCATCAACAGTAATGAGATGACAGTGACTGGGATTTGGGAATGATTTTGGTATCTCTATATAATCTATTATGTACAGTATATAACAAATGATATTAATTGTGATTTAATGTCAGAGACAGTCTAATAAAATTAAAAAAAAAAAAAATATTTTTTAATGGAGCCGGGAAGGAAGGGTTGGTGATGGGAGGGGAGATAGCTCACAGAGGGAGTGAGTGGGTAGGTTTTTTGTCGAGATCAGGGAGGAAGGGAGGGTTGGTGGGAGGGAAAGAAGGGGGATCACGCAGTAGGAGGGAGCAGGTGGAGTTTTTTTTTTTCCAGGACTGGGAAGGGAGCACTGGCAGGAAGAGAACAAGCAGAGGAAGGGAGCAGGTGCTTTCTTTATTGCTGGGCGACTTCTGCTCCTGACTATAGTCAGAAATGAACTGGCTGAGCCATTCTTTCCACAGGCAGAGCACATGCAGGAGATTGCTGCACATAACATAATGACAACACCCTGGAGCCTTCTGAGAAGTGCAGTGGAGGCAAAAAAGGTTAGTCAGACTTGCCAACAATCTAACTCCATGTTAAAGATAGGCCAGCATTACATAGTTACTCTTATTTTTGTCAAAATGCAGAGCAATCACAAGAGATGGGCTATGACATCGCAGCCCTCTTAGACTGATTTCACAGGCAACTACGTGCTACAGAAATGACTTTGGCCAGCAATCTACAAGGCCTTATGAATGCTTACCAAGAGTGTTTGTTGCAAAGTTCATTTCCATTCCCTCTGCATTTACTTCACGCTGATTTACCATACATCCTGCATTGTTAATCTAAAGGAAAGAAAATTATTACTATTATAAAACAATGGCTGGAAAGGAAGCATTCTGATTGGGTGACAAAATTCAAACAGGGTTATGTACGTGACTGAAAACCCTCGTGTACAAGTGGGCCAACATATTCATTTTACAAATATTAAAGTTGTGTTTAATAATAGCATTACGGCACGACCAGGAGTTGGGTTACCTTTGCTAATGTAACCCTAGAGGCATAAGGTACTCAGCTTTGCCTCATTCCTTATGATTCCCTAAGGTCAGACTAATGAATGGCAACCCAGCCCTTGTCGCGCCTTAATGCTTAATAAACAGAGCTACTGCCAGCATTTCATTATTAATCATATGTTATCTGCACTACATGAAAATTTCAGGCAATGTTTACTTCAAATCAGCTTGCTCAAGGCAGTCCAACCACAGTCCTCAACATTCTGCCACTCCAAATGTGTGTGTGTGTGTGGGGGGGCAGAATGCAGGTCATGTCCTGAGATCATGGAGATCAGAGCTCAGTACACTGAAATGAATGATTTCATGTCTATAAAATTTGTTGATAAGTTAACTATATCAAAATTCAACATAAATCTCTGCTTCAAAATCCCTGTGTGCAATGTGACTCAGCACCCACTCTGTGAGGGAAATGGAGTTTCTGAGTGATAACACGAAATACATGCCTTCTAATGTGATGTCAATAAGAGGCATGCATGTGTCCAACTCAACTAAGATTCAATATCTTGTTTATAGTGTGAGCGAGGAGGGCTGAAGTACAGGAAGGTCGCGTGACTAGCTCATGGTCTTACAGGCAGGCAGTCAGTGCCCGAGCTGGTATTTCAACCAGGAGGTTTTGGCCTGCCATTCTTTGCTCTAACCACAAGACAATGTGACTTACAGCAGAAGCACTGACAAAGGTTTCAGAGGTACAAGTCTGCCCACCGGTACAGCAGTAGCACTACTACTTGCAACGTGGGTGATCTGGGTCTAGGAACAAACCTACATCATTGGAGCGCCAGCCGGGAAAGGATGGTGGAGTGTCCCAACAGACGCTTGCCTCCTTGGGGGAGGGAGGGTGCCTAGACTCGACTGCACTCCTGCCACATGGCTGATGGTGCATGTGGAGCCAGTGGATCGGGAGAGGGGAATGCCATCGCCCTGATGCATGCAGCACACATGCATTTGCACATCAGCTTAAGGCCCATGCAATGTCCGACGGTGAGCCAAAGAAGAAAACCCAGCATGCTGCCCGCTGCAGGTCCTGCACTGCCAACCAGGCTCTCACTCTAGAACCGAAACTTAAACTCCACCAGGGAGCTAGGCCAGCCTCCTGTGGCCCTTTCCCTGAAGGATCATCAAGGTGGGGAACATGGGCCTGGGTAAGTTCCAGGAATGGCAGGTAATGGGACTGGGAGGAGAGGTAGGGCTGATGAAGGGCTGATTAATGCAAGGGGTCAGAAAGCATACTAGGTTTCAGAGGCACAATGATTTAACCCAAAGTCTGGAAAAAACATGAAGGACAGTTAATTCCAATCATTACCTGCTCCAAACATAATGAGAAATGGTCCCTTTTGGATTTATGGGAGGGAACTTATTCAAGCTGCTGTGTTATTTTGAATAACACATTGCGAGGTGTGTGTAATGAGGATTGTTTTACATACTCGAGGTGTGGGATGCCTAACAAACCATGAGAGCAAAGCTCAAGTAGTTTATCAAACAATCCCTCACTGTAGGGCTGAAAAAAATAGTGGTTACTTAACTGTCACCATAGTTGTAATATTAGTATTCGGTTCGCATCCGCACATAGGCAGTTAATCTGGGCTCCACTCAGTTACTGGACATCTTCAAGCTTGGCTTTTCCCAACACCTGCAGTGTTGGCCTCCTGCTCCATCCCATGTTGTGTCAGATCTTGCATATTGGAAGCAAGTATCCATGCACCACTTGCCAGGGGAGGTCAAATGGGTTGTTTGGATGTGAACTGAATACCACTAGTAGAACTATGATTACAGGTAAGTAACCTCTAGTGCTGCTGACTTGGATTTAGTTCATTATCCATCCTTAGGGAGACTTCCAGAAGTCTTCCAGAAGGAGGGGGCAAGGTGTGCATCTCAACTACTTGACAAAAAGAGACTGGAGGACTCTGGTCCCAAACACAGCATCACAATGACAGAGCATGTCAACGCTATAGTGAGATATGAAGGTATGCATGCTGGACCTGGTAGCAGCCTGCAGATCTCCTCCACTGGGATATATCTGGCAGCAGCAATGGAAGCAGCAGTATGTCTGGTGGAATGCACCTTCAACCCCTTGGGCGGCTCCCTACCAGCCAACCTATAGCTCAAACCAATGCAGGATGTGATCCACTTATCAAACATCTGCTTAGCTGCAATTCTTCCCTGAGAGGATTCAGTGTAGGTCATGAACAGCTGGCGAGTCTTGCTGTGAACCCCTGTCATGCATTCTTTATATTAAAGTAGTGCATGGCATACGTCCAAGGTATGCAGTGCATGCTTGGCGTTCGAAGTATGCTTCAGAAAGTAGACTGGGTGCTACAACACCTGGTAACAGTGAAACTCCAAGACTACCTTGGGCAGGAACTTCATGTTGGGGCAAAGGATCTGCTAATGAGACAAGCGGGGAATGTTCCTTGTGGAAAACCAGATATGGAGACTACACTGACAGTGCCTAGAGCTTAAATACCCATCTGAACGAGGTGACAGTGACCAAAAACATGGTCCTCCATAACAGGTGTGACATCTCACACTTGCTGATTGGCTCAGATGGTCTGTCCATCAGCTTAGCAAGTACCAGCAGTAGGTCCTATGAAGACAGAGCTTTCTGCACTGGAACGGACAGGTGATCTAGGCCTTTGAAAAAGGGCCCAACTACCCTTTCCTGCAACACCGTTGGCATACCAGCCTGTGCCCAATATGCAGAGGTGGCAGTCAGGTGCACTTAAAGGTTCTGGCTTATAATCCCAAGTGAGACAGGGACCAAAGGTAGTCTATAATCTGTGCCACTGGACAGGCACGGAGATCAACTGTCTTCACACCAGAATGAGAACCTCTTCCACTTGAATGAGTGTGTTCCACAAATTGGCTCCTTACAGGATGCCTTCAAAACCTGAAGAACATTTTCCAAAAGACGAAAAGCCTGTAACTCAAACCACTCAGGTACCAGGCCAAGAGGTACAGGGACTGAAGGTCTGGGTGTTGGATCATTCCCCACTTGCCTCATCAGCAGGTCCAGCAAGGAAGCTGCCACAGGGACCTGCTGCTGAGGAGATCCTGGTACCAGAACTGGCTGGGCCATACCAGAGCAATCAAAATCAAGTTCATCTTCTCCCTGCATGTCTTAAAGGAAAACACTGGAAATGGCAGAGGTTTTTCCCAGCTTTTACAAAAATGCAGGATTAGGGCTTTTGGACAGTAACAAAATGTTTAAAAATGACCTCCAAATGCTATTTTAATGATTCAAATAGTGACCCGCAACATCTGCTTTCCTATTTGTGGTAGCCATGAGTTTCCCTAGCTCACTTTATGCTAACGTCCTGCCGACCAGTGGCTGAAGTCAGCAGGACATATCAGCATAAAGTGAGCTAGTGAAACGTTCATCTGCTTGTGAGATGGTGGCTGCCAGCAGTAGAAAGCGGAAGTTGCCGGTCACTGTTTAAATCATTAAAAAAAACACTTAGAGGTAATTTTAAGACATTTTGTTACTGTCTGAAACCGCTAATCGGTCATTTTTGTAGCAGCTGGGGAAAGCTGTGTCTTTTCCACTGTTTTCCTTTAAGCACTATCTTGTGGATCAAGGAAAAGGGAGGAAATGCATACAGAAGGTCTGGGGTCCTGAGCTGGCTGAAGGCATCACCCATTAGCACACCTGTCTAACAGCAGCAGATACAGAAGAGCCCCAGCTTTCTGTTCTCCCAAGATGCAAACAGATCCACAGGTTTACCAGAGGTGTGCCCCACCGGTTAGTTGTATCACCACATCCTGTTACAAGGAATACTTGTGAGACGTCTCTCCCACTCAGCTGAGAGCATCTGCCAACTGGTTGTCCTTCCATGTCCACTTGCAGGCTGCATAGCATGGACAAGGTGCAGAGTGCCTCCTGACAAAAGGAAAAGCAGTGAATCCCACCTTGCATGTTCAGGTAGAACATTAAGGTTCAGCTGTCAGTCCGGACTTGCATGACTGGACCACAGATTGGCAGAGAAAACTTGATCAGTGCCAGCCACACAGCCCAGAGCTCCAGCAGGTTAATGTGCTGGTTGGTCTCGCTGGGCAAACAGAACCCATGGGCTCGGTGATTGGATACACGAGGGCCCCTCCATCCAACCAGGGACACAACCAAAGTCAGAGAGGGTCGGCACTGGGTACATAAATGAATTCCCTCCACGAGGAACTGAAGACAAAATCACCATTCTATGGGTCCTGCATTGGTGGTGTCACCTGATCTGGCTGATCCAAGCAACCATAGCACTGAGAGCACTGGTGACATAGCTCCTACTGCAGGGGTTGCATATGCCAGCTGGCCCTGTGGTCCATGATGGTCATAGCTGTCATGAACCTCAACAGACAGAGGATTTCTCAGGCTGGTGCAATTGTCAAACCTGAAATATCGGGCAAAGGAGATTAATCCTCCACTATGTCTGCTAGAAAGCAAGCCCTGGCTTGGAGGGAGTCCAGATCTGCTCCTATGAACAGAATTATGTACTTGGGAACCAGTTTAGACTTTGCCGGGTTGATCAGAAGACCCAGATTTCAGAAGATCAGGAGGACCAGATCCACTCCACAGTTTCCTTGGAGATGCCAGCAATAAGCCAGTCAACCAGGCACGGGTACACCCTGGCACCTCTGTGCCTGAGGTAGGCTGCCATGAATGGCAGGCACCTGGTGAAACCCTGGATGAAAAAGACAGGCCAACTAACATGACCTTGAACTGGTGTAGGACACCACGTACGTGGAACTGGAGGTACTGCCTGTGGGCAAATGGATGGGAATATGAAGATGATGTCCTGGAGGCCCAGAGAATCAAACCATACCCTGGCTCTAGAGATGGTATTACCTGGTTGAGTGTGGCCATACAAAATGTTCGCTTGTGAATGAACTTGTTCAGATCATGCAGTTCTAGCCTGTGAAATTTAGTATGTTTGCATATCTGCTATTCCTGGGATCCTTCACACAACATATTGTAATAAGCAAAATATGTTAAAAGTAAAGTACTTACCAATACATTGAGCTTTTGATGGTCCTTTCTGAAGTTTTCAGCAAATTCACAGATCTTTCTTGCTTCAGACATGTCCAAAATATGAATAATAACATTCTGAAAAACAGAAATGAAGAGATCCTGATTGGTTGGGGGCCTCCCTGCACTGGGTGAGATGCTCATATTTGTTTTTCATTTTACAATTTATCTATGGTAGTCCAGCTACAATGCAACATCTCATTTTCAGTAGGATCCTGCTTTTAGTCAGCTTTACAGCAGGTGGAGTGAAGCAAAAGGAAGTCAAGTGGCTCACTCAGGGCTATACAAGGAGTAAGTGCATCTGATGGGATTTGAACCTGGGTCCCTGATTCACAGGTCAGTTCTTTAACCACTGGGCCATACTGCCTCCCCAAATACAGTCATCCCTCACAAACCTGAAATGTTTTTTTTTTTTCTCCTGCCTCCCCCAAGTACTGTCATCCCTGACAACCCTGAAACGTCCATTGTTTTTGCTCCCTCCCAATCCCCTCAGTGTCTTATTTCTTTAGGCACCTCAATCCTCCAACACACATGCCGGTTCTGCTCTCCTCCTGCTGCCAGTACTCACTTCCAGGTTCCTTGACATCACCCCTTCGGTTCCAACTAATACCAGCCAGGGGTCCTATCTGCTACCACTATGGAGTTTGTGCTTTACATGTCTAGAGCCACAGTTGTGAGGCGATGTGTGCACTGAGGGGTTGAGTGGCATTGGGGGAATGAAGGTTGTCATTCAGAGCACCACAAACAGTCATCTCCTGTGTTCTCCCTATTTCTGTCACCCATCTTACACACAAGGGCATGCATGTTGTGACTCTAGAGGAGGCATGAAGTGGAATGTGGTGACCCATGCTGTCAAGAGTGCCTTCCATAAGCCACCACCAGAAGCTGCTCTAGGAGTGGTGTGCATCAATGCCTCCCTCCCTCCCTCCCTGTGAGTAAAGTGTCTGCGAGAATGCTTCTTACCCTCTCCACCAGTCTCTGCCAGAGTCGTCTTGGGTGTGGAGTACAAACCCACATCACTGGGATGCTAAAAGAGTGCATCACTACTTGGTGCCATGGAGCCAGCTGAAACATCCCTTATCATTAAAATTGAGATTTGAATCCCTATTAAATACAAGGGGATTCAGTTTCAAAAGATTTGCAAGTGCAGTTTGGTCATTCAAGCAAAGTCTAAGTCACATCTGTGGCAGATAAATGCTTGCCCAGACTTTCTATGAACTTGTAAAATGAGCCATGAATATCATTTAACCTCACTGGCTGAAACATGTCACACTGATTATTCTCTGACAACCACACACCTCAACTGAGCTACATACGTTTTTAACAAATAAAAGCCCACTTTATATGTGGGATAACACATTTCATGGTGTGTGGTCATACAGGAATAATGCACCTCAAGTAGTTGTGGAACTCTGCTATACCTCATGCCCAACAACTACCCAAGGCGTACTGCCTTATAGCCATAAACCCTGTCATGTGTAATCCCTTACATCACTAGCACTGTTAAAAGCTGTCATGTACAGGTAACGATGACCCTGAAGACTATGGACAGTCATTTTACTGACAAAAAATAAGTAAATATTTAAAAATTTGCACCAGCAAACTGTGGTCAATACCTGAAAAGGTTTTTTATTTGTCAGCACTCTAACTGTTGTGGTAATTATTTTTCTTTAAACATATGTTCTGCTAACAAAAATGACAAACAGTGAAGCAAACATAGTACAAACAATTAATTATTTCCTATAGAGGCTTTTTAAATTTATTTTACATCCCATTTTGTTATTGTTCTGTCTTTTCTGGCCTTTTTTTGTGCTCATTTTTAAAAAAGTCCTTAAGCCTCCCACTGGTGCCTTCCCCCACCCTGGACTTACACAGTCCATATCTTGCAGTTTTCTGATCGGTAGAAAATAAAGGGGAAGGGATCATAATTCTTGGCTCAAAGGAGCCAGCCGCTAGATTAGGGTTGTCATAGTGTCACGGTATACCGCGGTATCAGAGGTCGTGGTATTGATACTGTGGGCAATTTCTGACACCACGATAAACGTGATTTATGGTATACTGTGGTATTGAAACTTTTCAGCTAGTAGTTTTTTTTTTTGCATTTTCAGGGACAAACGTCCCTTCCACGGCAACTCTCCCTGATGCAAGAGTTCGAGGAGGCTTCTTTTTTGTGCAAAAAATTGCCTGTTCTGGAATACCGCAGTAGGACGATAACATCATTATCATACCGTCAGAATTTCATACCATGACAAGCCTATGCCAGATTCCTTCCCCTTATTGGTTCCACTAGTAAAAAGGCTCCAACCCTGTGCCACCCCTGCACTCAGCCGTTTCGTGACGTAGTTGTCTGCAGAACGTGGGAGCATGCCACACTAAAATGAATGGGTGCAACTTTAAAAAAGCTTTTTGCCATATTGTAGAAGTCCTCTGGGGTCAATTCAAAGCTACCACTTAACTAACAAGAGCCTTGTTGGTTGAGCAGTGGCGACTTGACCACCAGACTAATAATATCACAAAAGCTTTTGAAACTTGTCCCATTCATTATAGTGTGCCCCTGTGCTCTACAAATAACTACGTCATGAAATGGAGAGCAGGGGCGGCACGGGGGTGAAGCTTTCCCGCTAGTGGTACCAGGAAGGGAAAAGGATCTGGCATCTGGCTCCTTTGAGCCAAGAATTACGATTCCCTTCATTTTCTACAGATCAGAAAATTGCAAGATATGGACTGTGTAAGTCCAGGTGGGTAAAGCACCAGTGAGGGGCTCGTTGGAAGCACTGAAAGTGGTGCTCTTTAAGTTCAGTGGGTGTTTCTGATTGTTGGTGCAAGAACCATCTTGGAACTGTATCATGCACTGCAGATCAAATGAGGAGCTGTAGCCAGTCAGAAGTGTTTATCTAGGATCTCATGAAGCACTCTTTTAGTGATGAGTGCTTTAAGCGCATCCAGCTTTCAGTAGCAAACTTGTGCTGCAGTGATATTGAACAGAAAGTCCATTCAAATAGCGTTATCCTGTAACTGCAGCAACCTGAATAGCAAGTGCACTCCTGATTCACCTTGTGTGATCGGCAAGTCTGTACATTAATACAACTGTCCTTTCCATCGTTTCTGTGTGTGTATAGATGTGCAGAAATCACTTGTTTTACTTTTCTTAAAAAAACAAAACAAAAACGAAAACACTTTTCTAAAAAGTCGACACGGGGCACACAGGAAGTTACAGGTTTAACACACGTGTGTGTGGATTAAAAGCTCTGAACCCACCACTTTCATGCAGAGATGTAAAAACAAAATTACTTTTTTCTGTTTAAATGCAGATGCTACTGGAATATCATAAACTTACTGATTTATAATAAGTTTACTGGTGAGCTTGGATGTCCTTTTATGGCTATATGAGAGTGTTGTTTCTTGTGTACAGAATGGATCACCTTCGGTCTGCAGTTCTCACGTCCAAAAAGCACACCAGGCAACACTCTTATAGTCATAAGGGGACCGCCAAGCTCTCCAATAAACTTATAGCTTATGTCCCTTTTAGACAGAGTTCTGCAGCAGAATACAGAATTGTGTCAACAATGTAAGTTCTTAACAAGGATATAAACTGCATCACTGAGTTCCAAAATTCTGCTTAGTACCAGTGGGTAAATCAGCAACATCCAATAAATGTACTAAAAGGCCAGTAAAGATGGAAGGATGACAGCATGTGAACCAGTATTTGAAGCGAAACCTCTGCAGAAAAGGCTTTTTTTTTTTTTTAGGTTCAAGGCAGTTTTGTTTTTTTTATTATAAAAAAGCATGCTCATAGTATAAGTCAGCCCTGTCAATAGTTGTTTTTATCTTCTCCTGCAAAGCATGCAAGCATACTGGTTATCAGTCTAAGGTGCAAGAGGGCTTTTGGGGGCATGCCCCTCCTCCACCTACCATAGCTCCAGAATACTGGATCTCCTCCCTGGTAAATTCCACATACACTCTGCCTTTCTCCCCTTGTCTCTTGAAGTCCTTGCCCAATCATTAGGCTGGAAAGTGCAAGGCACATGGTTTTCATGTGCAACTTCCAATTCCTGCTTGAAATCTTATCCCTATTTTTTGATCCATATATGCTACTGTTTACGACTTTTATAAGTGCTGCTGTTTGGAACTTTGCTTCTCAGGGAATGGCAGAAATGTTGCACAATCCATATCATTTGCATACCCATGATGCAGTGCTTGCAACTCACAAAATTAATGTATTCTCTTACTGTGCTAAAAGGCAAGTAAAACAGATGGTCCAACATGTTCCTACACAAATTGATCAGTTTAGGTAAGGAGCTGTGTTATTCGGATTACCTGTGTTTTGACCACAAAAAAAAAAAAAATAAAAGCACGGTCAGAAAAACATAAATAAACAAGGCTCAACAGATACGGCTCATCAATCAAGTCCATTATGTTGGCTTGCAACGTGTGTGTGAATAAACTGGTATCAGTCTGACACGTGAGAGGGATTTTGGGGGGTGTCCCTTCTTCACCTTTCACAACATCAGACGACAATTTCCTCTCTAATTCTGCCCACTTTTTGCCTTTCTCCTCTGTTTCACTTTGAAGTCCTTGCTCAGTTACAATCTAAGAAAACAACAATGTTATGTGTGAATGTCTTCACTTCCTGATCATGACAATTTCATGACTATAATTTATTTGATTAAATTTGTTAATTTTAACTACTGCATTATCTATGCCCAACAACTACACAGCAAATACAAGAAAGCAAACATTTGGCATTGACCAATGCTTCTTTTACTTCTCGGGGGGGGGGGGGGTCCTGTGTTTGGGAGTGAACCCATGTCTCTGACTTATCAAGTTAGTAGAAAAATAGACACATAACAGAAGTTCATACTTATAACAATGACTGTGAATAAAATTATGCAAATAAATGCATTTATTTCAATGTCAGAGAGGCTTAAAGTGGAAATAAGTAATTTATTTCATGTTAGGTGGGTCATCAGCATTTATTTCTACTTTAGGTTGGTCACAAAGGAGCTCTTAATCATTGGGAGAACACTTCAGAATGCCTGATGACATCACAAAGCCCTCTGCTAAAAACAACGAAGTAGTGAAATCAAACAGAAACACTTAAATCTCCATTAAAAGGACTAATCTTGCCAGAGAGACGTGATCATTGTATAAATGATATATGCTATGGGCTGGCTAAAAATATATCCCCTGAAAAAGGACATGGTCTCAGTGGGCCTACCCGCTAATCCAATGAATAAATAAATAAATAATTTTATCTGCAGAATTTGACCTCTACAAACTTCACTTATGGCTTCACCACTTGTAAGGTCATACAGATCAAGACCTGTAGATTAAAATAAATATGATATTTTAAGTCATCCCATGGCATATCCCATATCATACTTGGGTATTATACTTGGGTAATAGTGAGAGCAGAAAAAAAAAGTCCATCATATAGTGACACCCCAGTGGCAATATTCCAGTTGGTTACAGCTGTCCACATACCTATCCAATCTAGCCTTAAATGTCACTAGTTTCACATAGAACTACCTCATCCTACAACACATTCCAGATTCCTACCACACGCCGTTTTAAGAACCTTTTTCTTTCTGAGGTTTTGAAGTGATTTGAGTGAAGTTGTCTAGTATGACCTCTACTTTCCCCAAGTATGCAGTTTTCCTGACAGATTGAGTTATGCCATTAAATCGTTGCTTTTGATAATGTTAAAAAGCAGCTCTCAACCTCCTCCTATGTAAACTATACAAATCCACAAACATTCAGGTCTGCCTTCATAATCTAACTCCCCCATTTCCTTCATCTTGGTGACTTCTCTGTATCCTCTCCAACCTGTTCTTATCCATTTGAATCAGGCCTCACCAAAAATCAGAACAATAGTCTACATCTGGTCTCACATAAGTGTTACACAGTGGTAACAGCACATCTTGTGATTTGTTCACAAAATGCCTTTTTATCAAGCAGAGCAACGCATTTGCTTTCTTAAATACTGTTGTGTATTGTTTGGTGTTTTTAAATTCTTCTGACACCTATAATGCAGAAGTCTTTTTCATTAGAAGATTCTAATACATCACAACCTTTTAGAGTATAACTACATTGAGGATAATTTGAACCAAAATGCAGCACCTTACATTTATCAGTGTTGAAAGACATACCCCAGTCTAAAGCCCACTTTTCCAATGCTCATAAATACAACTGCCAACCAATGTACTCCTCAGCATCATCCACTCTTCTTCCAATCTTAGTGTCATTCACAAACTTCATATACTTGTTTTGTTTTTTGTAAACTTTATTATAAACGTGCAGTGGGTAAAGCAGTTTGTACAAACTACAGTTTCAGCATTATCATTGTACATGTGTAACCCCTAGGCAGCACTATTCTAAGGGCTACTAAATCTGCCTATATGGCAATACACAGGTTGAGGGGCCCGGGTTCTGTAATTGGGTGCCTCCACGCAGAGGAATGGTATTGGGGCAGCTTAACTGCTCTAGTATAGCCCTGTGGGACACTATAACTACCCACTAACCCTTCTAGTGGCCTGAGTAATAACACAATGGTACATTCACATTCAATAGACGGCAGTAAAATGTGCTCATGCCCGCTTCACTTACCACCAGGGCTGTATCTGAGGCAACTGTCCTGGAGACCCCCTGGAAAATAAGATCAGCAATGCAACAATACAACCTTAACACTGTAACCCAACTAATAATATGCACACTAGCCAGGTTAAATGTGAAAAAAGACACTCAGATTTATTCAGGGGCAGTGAACAAGGGAGGGGTGTGAATCTAGCAGAATGATTAGCAATCTGATTTAAATCAGGATTGATGGCATACACTTTAAGTCCCAACCTGACAGTTCAACAACCCTGGGTACCCAGTATGTCATGCAGGCTAGCCTGAAGCATTGCCCGGGTGGCCAGCATTGCAGCTGATGTTGGGGCCCTTAATGAAAGAAAAAAAAACAGTAAAGCATGCACACAACCCAATTATTTGTAATCCAAACTGGATGGCTCAGTCCGTTGCAAGAACCCAGTAAAGAAAAACAATTAGATGGTACCACAATGATTTTTAGCTTTTGTTGCAGGTAGTGACCCCGATTTGTACTCACGCTACCAGGACAGAGATGCAGTGCAGGTGAAATGTAGACCTCGTGGTGGTGATCTAGGAAGCCAGGGGAAGCTGGGCCAACAAGACTCATCTCTGGGTGGTGGCTACCTGCTCGATGGTGTTGGGCAAGGGGCCAAATCTCCATGCCGGTAATTCACCGAGAAGGTCTCTGATGCATGAGTAGCAACCTAGGTCGAGATGGCATGGCCCAGGCAGAATGAACAGTTCTGCAAAAGTCTGTGATCTTCTGCTGGTGAAGCTTCTAGCTGGCATAACAGATTTGACCGTGGGGAACCAAATAACGACCCACAAAACACATTCAGCACAGTTAAATCACTAATTTCTATAAACAACAGTTCAGATACAGTCTGGTTGCAAACTGACAGCTTACTGTGCAAACCTTTCAATCCGAGACAAATTCTATCACAAGCTGGGATGATTGTTTCTGGAGCAGGTCTTTGGTCCAAAACACCAGTCACAATAACAAACATCTTTTTTGCTTTGGTTCCAAGACTGGAAAATCAGGCAGATTTGACTTCTGCAACAGGCAGTTTGATTCCTGAAGAACATGGCAGGAAGGCCAGCTAAGTCTTTTCCTGCAGATTCCCCTACACTCCTACAGGAAGCGAAAGCTCGAGCTGTTCATTCTTCCACTTCCAACTCTAACGGGCACACTGCTTCAGGCAGTTCTTGGCATTTTGCTTGTAATCCAAAGGTTCGGTTGACTGAGGGAGCTGTTGGTCACAGCAAGGGCTCCCCCTCTAGGTCCATTTAGGCACCAACACTCAAAACTACAAAAACTACAGAATTCTTTCCCACAAGACCCCTGGGGACAGGATCCATTTTAGGTCCCCAGTGGTTTGATTGGTCCAAATACTGGAAGTCCAGGACCTAACATGGTGGCTCCCATTCAAATGTTCAAGCTGCAATAAAAGCAGGTTTGAAAAACTTCTCTATCTTTACCATAACAGCAAATAAACAGTAAATCACAGTTCCTATGAAAACTCCATCTGCGCAAGTAGAGACTGCAGAATGGAGCAGAATAACAGACTGGCCAGTCACTAACCTTAAATCAGTCGGACCCAGCCCAGACTAATTTCTAAACACAGATTAGTTATGCTCTGAAAGAGACAGGCACGGAGCCTCAATAAGGCACTCTCACACAAATAGATAAAACTACTTAAGACAGGACACCAGCCTGACAGTGGGCATTAAGGAGCCCAGGAAGACATTATAGTAAACCCCAATTTGGGGGGGGGGTTATACTTTTCCCAGCCTGGAAAAACTTGGCATCCACGACAAGTCTACACACACTACAAGATTCTATAAAAAATACTATACGTGAAATACATGCATGTTCTATTGAGATAACATAAATTAAAAGGTGATGCATCAGTAAAATAAGCTGGTCGTAATAACACTATAGTTATACTTTTTCCATTGGCAGTGACATTTCCATAATAACACATTTGCATAACATTTTCATTAACTGTTTGAATCTGCTAACATGTTTAACACATTACTCTTACACTTCGTGTTTGTACTACCTCCTGTACACTAACCCATATGGCTTGGGGCCTATCCCTATCAGCTAAACTAGGGCTGCATGGGACAAGGATGTCAGTACACTGATTGGACGGGTTCACTATAAACTTGAATGTGGCAGAATAACCCAATTTTGGAAGAGTTTTCAGTAATATACACCCCTTTGTGAACTACATGTAATGGGAGGTTTACAGGCCTTCCTGGGGAGACATAACCAAGGCATATCACTGGCTTTGTGGCTCTTCCAGACTTTCTGTGAGGGGCAGGCACAGGCTCAGTTCTTCCAACATTTACAATTGGATTGCTCAGTCCCAGCTCATTGCTTACCAATAAGTCTGCTTCTGAAGAAAGGGGTACCTCTGCACTGGTTGTTCTGGACTGGAGGCACTTTTAGCTTCTTGCTCTGTTGGTTCTGGTTCAACAAAATTACTTTCATTACTTGACTCTGAAATTCCAGGTTTGTCATTAAGAGGAAATTCCATGGAATTTAACTCATGTAACACATCACTGATACTTTCATAATCATCATCTTTACTCGCATGATTTTCCATGACATTGTCAGAATTATTGGTTGCAAACAGTTCTGAGTTCCTTGGCAAGTCACCAGTGGTACTTTCTGTTTCTGGCCCTCTTTCTCTGGGCTTAGCTAGTTCCACAGGACACAAGGAGTCAGCTACATCAGAAGTCACATTTGCACCTCACTTTCAGGGGGCACAAGGGCTGTGGAGAAGACTGGAGGGTTAGACAGTCCTGAAGGTCCAGCTTCCTCTCCAAAGTTGCACATGGGGTTACATTGAAACAACTGACTCAGTTCATAAGATGGGTAAATAGGAGGCTTCACACTGTCATCAGATTCAGATTGGCAGTCAATTTCATTTAAGGCCTGACTGAGGGAAGGTCTTGAATCTTTGACAACTGGAGAGGAGGTTAGCAGTTTCTTTTTAGCTGCAGCTCTGGTTACAGGCCCGGGAGGGGCAGTGTCTTGGGGTGCAGACTCAATGATGATTTTGCCCAATAGGTAACAAATGATTTCTGTACATTGTCTTTACAGCATATGGGTCATTTTCTGGACACACCTTATAGACTGGCAGGTCCTCCAGCTTGCTGACAACAAAATAGGGGGTGTGATTCCACCTACTGGCAATCTTGTGTGTGCCATGCAGTCCCAAATTTTGGAACAAAACTCTTGTCTCCAAGTTGCTGTTCTTGGGCCTTGACACATCTGTCATGCCTTTCTTTGTTTGCCTAGTTCCTCTTTGTCACCATGGTGTGTACCAATTGGCAGGCATGGTTTAACTGGGCTTTTAGTTTTTGAACATACTGAAGATAACTCTTGGCTTTTTTCAGGGGACACTCCAAAACAGATGTCTACTGGCAACCAGGCTTCTTGATTTCTCGATCAAACATTAGGTGGTAGGGGGAGAACCCAGTGGTGTCACTTCGAGTGCAGTTATACGCATGGACTAAAGTGCTTATCTGTTGGCTCCATTTGGACTTGTCCCAGGGATAAAGTGTGCCCAGCATGTCTAGTAATATTCAATTAAACCCTTTCGGGCTGTGAATCGCCCTGGGGGTGATAGGGGATGATTCTGGACTTCCGCACTTCCTAGAGTGAGAGCATTTCCTTGATCAAGTGGTTTTCAAGGTCTCTACCTTGATTGGAGTGAATTCTCTGAGAGGCACCATAATGGACAAAGAACCTTTCAATCAGGACCTTTGCCACTGTGGATGCTTTCTGGTCTTTGGTTGGATATGCCTTGGCATAACGAGTAAAATGATCAGTCACCACTAGCACATTGGCAATATTCTTTTGATCTGGTCCAAGACACAAGAAGTCAATACACACAAGCTCCATGGGCATGCTGGTAGAGATACTGACTAAGGGTGCAACCCTTTGGGGCTGAGCTTTCCTCTGGAGACAGCAACTACAAGCTCTGATGTGAGTCTCAAATGTCAGCCCCCATTTCTGGCCAGTAGAATCAAGCACGGGCCAAGTCAGTAGTTCGGTCACAGCCTAAGTGTCCCTTCTGGTCATGAAGGGCACGTAGAACCACACGTTTGAAAACTGTAGGTAGTACTAGTTGTTGTTTGATAACTTGATCTTGTCAATTAAGAGTTTTTTCTGTAAAGCAGTTTGTTGTGCAACTTTAACCTGGTTCCCTCTCTAAACAGCAGGGCAGTTCGGGGGTCAGAAGAACGCAGTTTAGGCACACTTTTCCCATCATGAATAGCATCCAACACAGGCTTGATCATGGGGTCTTGGGTCTGAGCCCACTGTATGTTGGTGGGTGTAAGTTGGGGCAATGTGCTGAGGTCCAAGGCTGCAAGATGGCAGTAGGCTGCGGGAACACAAGTGTCAGGAGGGCCCAAGCAGTCTACCAGGCAATCAACTGTTTCAGGAGAGGGGTGCTCATCTTTATCAAACTTTTGACAAAGAGCTTTAACAGATTACTCAGACATTCTCACCCACTTCAAGTTAGTGCCAGGTCTCCTGGAAAGGGCATCAGCATCAATGTGGTTTAAGCCTAGCTGATATTCTACTGAGTAATCATAAGTGGAAAGTGCAGATAGCCAACAATGCCCAGTGGCATCCAACTTTATTGATGGTGAGGGGATTGTGATCAGTCTTGCACCATACAGATAGTCATGGAATTGGTCCACCACGGCCAATTTCAAGGCAAGGAACTCAAGTTTGTGTACAGGGTAGTTCTTTTCAGATGGTGTTAGGCTTTGACTATCAAATGCCACTGGGTGTAAGCCTTCCTCATTATTCTTGATATAGAACAGCACCGAGTCCCTTCAAGCTGATGTCAGTGTGCAACACACAGGGCTTACTGGGGTCTGCATAAGCAAGTATGGGTGCATGAGTGAGTTTGCTAAATGATATCCTAGAAAGCTGCCTCACACTCGTGAGTCCACCTGGTTCCAAAAGGTTCATTTGTCTGAAAGTAGACCTTTTCCTCCTCTTTGACTGCACTTCTCTTGTATTTCTTGTTTGTAGGTGGGTAACCTTGAGTTAACTTAGCAAAGGGCAGATGACTTTGGCAAAATCTTTTATGAACTGGCGATAGTACCCGCAGAACCTCAAGAATCTTTGCAGCTCTTTAAGATTACTAGCTGGGGCCAGGTGATTAGAGACTCCACTTTGCTTGGGTCAGTTTGGATCCCTTCAGATGACACTATATGACCAACATATTTCATGGACTTCTGAAAAAACTGATACTTGTCTATTGATAATTTTAGTCCAAAATCCTCCATCCAGTCTAGAACCTTGAACAGACGGGTCTCATATTCTGCAAGGGTCCGGCCAAACACAGTGACATCATCTAGGTAGACAAGACATTCTATTAAGTTCATCTCTCCCACAGCTCACTCCATCAGCCGCTGGTAAGTGGCGGGTGCTCCCAAAATACCTCGAGGTATGCACAGAAATTCATAAAAACCCAAAGGGCAGATAAATGCTGTTTTTTTCTCTATCTTTGGGGGCCATCGGGATCTGGTAATATCCACTCCGGAGATCCAGCACCAAAAACCAATGACTTCCATTTAGGCAGTCCAGGGTATCCTGGATGCGAGGCATAGTGTACTGGTCAGGTATGGTTCTTCTATTTAAAGGCCGGATGTCCACACACATCCTCACCGAGCCATTTTTCTTCCAGACTACCACAATAGGCAAAGCGTATGGACTGCGTGACTCCTGTATAATGCCAGCTGTGAGCATCTCCTGGAGATGGCGTCAAACGTCATCGATGTCCGCTGGGGCTAGGCACCAAGATCTCTCACGGAAAGGCCTCTCATCGCGTAGTCTTATGTAGTGTTCAGCCCCAGTGACACATCCTATGTCCCACTCTTTCAAAGAGAATACCTTGCTTTTCTGGGCCAGTTTCCTGCTGATTTTAGTTCTCCACTCTTTGGGGATGGGAGACTCAACAAAGTCAAACAGATCGGGGGTCACCTCATTAGTCTCTACAGTGCTTTTCTTGCTAGGCAACACAGCAGTGTCTGCACAATATACAGTAGCCAAAGTGCAACCTCGATTTACTCTGATATCCCAGTCTGACATATTCTGAACTTGTACCACCACTCGCTGAGCATAAGCATGGGCCTGAGCAGGCAGGATGCTAGGCTTGACCAATAGTCCTTCAGGGAGTTTCCCTTCTTCTGTGGCATCCAACATGAGGATTTTATTTTTGACATCTTTTTTAATTCACACTTTGCCACTGATGGTACACTGTCCATTGTGGGGCAACACAAGGGATTCCGGATCCTTCTTCCATACTACTCCCATCAGCTCATGTTCGCAACCTCTTTGTTTTTCATCTGTAAATCATATGCTCTGCGCACGACGGCTGGAATGTGTAGTGCCTTCCCAGTTAGCTTGCCTTGTTTCTCTTGACAAAGCTGGGCTAGCCTGCCGAACATGTAAGCATTGGTTCCAATCAACAAGGGGATACCATCATACATCCACATCGGTGAGCACATCACAGCCATTGTCTCCACTTGTTCATCCACCCCAGCAATGGCAGTAGGAAAAGACAACCAAATCTGTACATACCCTTGATAAGAATAGGATTTGTCGCTCAGCCCCCATATATGCATTCCTTCTAGGGGTAAGAATGGGAGATCAGATAGGTGTTGGTCATATTGTCATTGAGGCACAGGTCAGGAAGCATAGGTAAAACCAGGAGCAGTTGTAGAATTCACAAAAAATGTTTATTAGTACTAGCAGTAACAAAAAAAGTGTTCAGTAAAACTATTTGCAAAGGCAAAATAAACAGAAGATGCATCTGAGTTTTCCTTCAATCTCTGTGTCCCTCTTGCAAGCAATTGCAGCTTTTTCCTTTTATAAGTCCTTGCAACCCCCCTCCTTAGCAAGCATCAGTTTTTTTTTCTAAAGTGTTCTAGTATATTTCAGGCAGGTGCTGGCAGGGACACAATGTCCTAGAACTGAGTCCCCTTCTCCACAGCTTTTGCATAAGACTTAAAATTGCACTCAGGTAACCAATTGAGTTTCCAATAGCTTTCTGTAATCATCTCAAACTATAGTTATATACATTTCAACAGTAACACTATATAATTTCTAAACAAAGGGATCCCAATATCAGTTACATTTCCACATAATGATCTGCATATATTTTTATACCAAAAGATATGCAAGGGAGGAAAAGACAAACATCAAGGGAAGACTGAGATAGCAAGAGGCAAAGAATTGCAAGACTGTCGGGTGATCAAATCCTAGATCGCACGAGAAAATCTGGTTGCACAACCAGACAAACAGAAAAGGGGAGAATAGATCCTTGCATTCAAACTCTCCATAACAACTGCGACAGGGTCCTATTCCACTTTGTCACATACACCCCCTCCTTAAGAGAGAACCTGTTTTACAAAATAGGTTTCCAAAACATTCTATTAATTCTGTACCAACATTAGCTTCTAAGCTTCAGAAATTTAGCACATGTGTATTATCTGTTTTTTTCTATAACAGTACAGCAAACAGTAAAGTTTAAACTCATACATTTGATTTTCAACCTTCAGAACCCTCAATTCCTGATCCATATCTTGACAAAAAATCAGCACTGCTATTCTCTTTACTCGATTTATGTAGCACACTGAATTTAAATGGCTGTAGTGCCAGGTACCACCTTGTGATTCTGGAATTTTTATCGTTCATTTGGTTAAGCCAACAGAGAGGATTGTGATCTGTTATAAGTACAAAGTCAGTTCCTAGCAAATAAACTTAAGGAACTCCATGACTCACTTTGCTGCTAAACATTCTTTTTCAATGGTGGACTACCTTTTCTCTGTCTGTCATGCAACTTCCTACTTATGTGCAGAATAGGATGTTCCATCTCATCTATACTTTGACTCAGGACTGCACCTAGGCCTCCCTCTGATGCATCTGTTTGCAACAGAAATGGTTTCTCAGAGTCTGGGCTTCTTAAAACAGGAGTTGAACATAATATAGCCTTAACAGCCCAAAAAGCCTTGTCACACTCTAGGGTCCATTTCACATTATTTGGGTACTGTTTTTTTCATGAGTTCAGTGAGGGGAGTAGCTAAAATAGGCAAAGTTGGGAACAAATCTCCGATAATAACCAGCTAGTACTAAAAATTACCTGACCTGTTTCTTTGTTTTAGGGACAGAGCTGTTAGCAACAGCTTCTATTTTAGAAATTTCTGGCTTAACATCACCATTTCCCAACACATAGCCCAAATGTCTGGTTTCCTGCATGCCCAGTACACATTTGGTAGGATTAATAGTCTGACCTACATTTCTGATAGCTTGGATAACTGCTCGTTGGTGTTCCAAGTGGCTTTTCCAGGCTGGACTGTACACTATGACATCATCCAGGTACACAGCACAATAATCAGTATGAGGGATAAAATTACATCCATGTACCACTGAAATGTAGCTGGCGTACCACGGAAACCAAATGGCATGGTGGTGAAATGATAGAATCCAACAGGAGTGGCAAATGCACTTTTGTCTCTGGATTCTTTAGCTAAAGGGATTTGCCAGTAACCCTTAGTGAGATCGAGGGTACTGATATACTTTATATTCCCCAGTCTGTCCACCAAATCATCTATTCTTGGCAAAGGATAACTGTCAAATTCTGACACTTCATTAAGTTTCCTAAAATCAAGGCAGATTCTAACACCCCTTCTTTTTTGTTTACAATTACCATTGGAGATGACCAAGCACTCCTCGACTCTTCTATGATACCCAATTCCTTCATTTTTTGTATTTCCTTAACCACATCAGCTCTTAACCGCTCTGGTAACTTGTATGTCTTTTGTCTAATAGGGCAAGCATTCCTTGGCACTATTACATGCTTGACCCCTTTTGCTCTTCCTGGTACTGTGGTAAATGTACTGTTGAATGTCTTTAGCATATTATGGATTTCTGCAGTTTGTTCTAAGGTTAAGGAAACATTCACCTTTACAGCATCAGCAGTTACAGTTTGTTCCAATCTATCATAAGCTACATCAATATTTTCTTTATCAGTTTCTGATAAAACTAGCAAAGCAGCTTTTTGCATTTTTTTAACCCATTTCTTGAGGAGGTTAGTATGGTATATCTTAGTAGGATTTTTCCTGTCGGGATCTCAGTCTCGTAGTTAATGGTGCCAGTATGCCTAAGCACTCTATAAGGCCCTTGCCACTTCATTAAGTTTATTTTCTGTTGTGGGTAAAAGTAGCAAAACCTTTTCACCTGGCTCAAAAACTCTTTCTTTTACCCCATGGTCATAATATACCTTCTGCTGATTTTGGGCCTCTTCCTGATTACTATGGGTAATTTCAACATATTTTGCCAGCTTCTTTCTTAGGGTACACATACAAGACAATATAGATAATTTCTGAGTGGGATTATCTTCACACATTTCTTTAATCACATCCAGTGGCCCTCTTGGCTGCCTATCATACAGCATTTCAAATGGTGAAAACCCTGTTGATGCCTGTGGCACTTCTCTGTAAGCAAAAAAATAGGTAAGGCAAGTATTGGTCCCAGTCTTTCCCTTCCCCTTTTACAAACCTCTTTAACATGAGTTTTAGGGTTTGGTTAAAAGGCTCAATAAGACCATCTGTCTGAGGGTGATAGGGGAGGTTATTATGGCAGTGATATCTAGTAGTCTGTACAGCTCTTTAAGTAATGCAGCACCAAAATTACTACCCTGATCAGTAATAATTTCTTTAGGTATGCCCACTCTGCTGAAAATGTTTGCAAGCTCTGCTGCTGCTTTGGAAGTTGCGACAGTATGCATTGGAACTGCTTCTGGGTATTGAGTAGCATAGTCGCATGCTACCAGGATAAATCTATTATCCTTTTTACTTTTGTCTAAAGGACCAACCACATCCATTGCAATTCTCTCAAAAGGCACATCTATCAAGGGTAGGGGAACCAGGGGCACCTTGTCTTTTCTAGTGGCTGGGGCTACTTTCTGACACTCAGCACAGGAATTACGATAGGTAGCAATATCTTCATGAATTCCAGGCCAGTAAAATCTATACAGCAGTCTGGCAAGGGTGCGATCCCTCCCTGAGTGACCAGCCATAGGACTATCATGTGCTATCTGTAACAACTCTGTTCTAACTTCTGTGGTATAACCAATTGTCCTGTCTGTTCCTGTGTCTGAGGTTTAACCCAAACTCTGTACAGTAATCCATTACATTTTTTAAACATTGGTCCATCCTGTTTTGGTTTCACCCCCAGCTGCTTAAAATAACCCTGAAGAGAAACATTGTTAGCTTGCTCTGAAACATAATCAGAGACAGGTATCAGCTTAGCTTCAGCATTTTCATATTTTAACCCTTTATGTCCATCAGTCATTTGTTGCCATAGTTTCTTCAGGCATCATCTTTCTTTCCTGGATTTCCAGATTTTGGAGTTGTGCTCAAACAAGTCTGAATCAAAATCGGCGAAATGAAAATAGTTCCCACCATCTGAAATTTTCTTTGCCTGAGCTTTTGTCACCACAGCTGCTGAAACATCAGGATTTATTCCTTCTTTGATTAATTCAGTAAATCCTGGAAAGTCATTTCCAATAATCACGGGTATGGGTAACTTGGGTACTACCCCACTTTCATTTGTTGTGACACACCCTTAATGGTCAGTCACTTGGGTGGTGGGATAGTACTGAGTGTCCCCATGGATGCAGATGACACCAGCACCTGGTCCTTTTGCACAGTGTTTTCCCAGCACGTCAACATACACTAGGGTCTGTCTGCTTCCCAAATCAATGAGTCCCTTTACAGTCTTATCTCCCACCTTCACATCTGTTAAGTACTTGCCCCAATTTACCAAGGACAAATCTGCTCCAGTATCGCTCTTCTTACGGCAATTTCTTGCAATAGGACCTGGCTCATTACAGTTATAGCAAATAACATCTTTGGGCACAGATGTTACCCCCACCATTGTTCTTATCAGACTTTGAGTTTAAATGGGAAAAAGAGCATCTTACCAGTGCTTGGCAGTTACCTTGCTGCTATGGCATCTGTCTGGCCATTTGGTAGTCCTTGGCCAAAGAAACAGCCTTTTCCCCACTTTTTGGTCAGTGTTCCTTTACCCAAAGCTGCACATCTGTAGGCAAGATGTTGATGAATTGCTCCATTGCAAATGTGTTGATGATCTGTAGAACTGTTTTGCTCTCTGGTTGGAGCCATTTTCATAGGAGTTCTCTGAGTCGGGTGAAGGCTTCTCGGGGATTGTTGACTGAGTTGTACTTCAGAGATCAAAATCTCTGTCTGTAGGTCTCTTCAGAGATGTCATGCCTTTTCAGGATTTCGCTTTTCACCAGGTCGTAGTTTTCTGAATGTGCACTGTCCATACTGCCGTAGGCAAGTTGGGCTTTCCTTGTCAGGTAGGGTACCAGTCTAATTGTCCATTGCTGCTTTGAACATTGGCAGGCTGTGGCAACTCTTTCAAAAGTTGTCAGGTATGCCTCAATATCATCCAAGGGACAGAATTTTGTAAGTTTAATGGCTTTTAAGTTGCTTGTGTTTTATTGCTTGTCTGGATCTGTGCCAGATCCTCTGCCTTTGCTAGCTTGCAAGACATCCAGCCATTGCTGCTCCTGTCGCTGCATCTCTTCGCACATCTGCTGCTTCTCTTCTCTCCTCTGCTTCTCTGTCTCTTTTTGTTGTATAGCCCACCATTTGAAAAGTCCATCAGGCTTTCAGGTTCTGTCACTGCCTGTTCTTTTTCCATAACTTGTGCTGGCTGTACAATCTCAGCTTGGACTTCTGTCTCTGCTAGTTTGGCTGTCATTCTCCTGCTAACCACTCCTGGACTTGCTGCTGCAGAATCCATACCTTTCTCTATGCTTTCCTGGTACTAGATCCAGTACCCATGCACAAAACTCCTGGCTTAGAGTATGCACGGCATAAATCCCACTTAGGCAGACACCATCTGTTGTCGAGGCACAGGTCAGGAAGCATAGGAAAAACCAGGGACAGTTGTAGAATTCACTAAAAATGTTTATTAGTACTAGCAGTAACAAAAAAAACGTGTTCAGTATAACTATTTACAAAGGGAAAATAGAAGGTGCATCTGAGTTTTCCTTCAATCTCTGTGTCCCTCTTGCAAGCAACTGCAGCCTTTTTCTTTTTATAAGTCCTTGCAACCCCCCTTCTTAACAAGCATCCTGTTTTTTCTAAAGTGTTCTAGTATATTTCAGGCAGGTGTTGGCAGGAACACAATGTCCCAGAACTGAGGCCCCTTCTCCACAGCTTTTGCAAAAGGCTCAAAAAGTACACTCAGGTAACCTCTTGAGTTTCCAATAGCTTTCTGTTACCATCTCAAACTATAATTATATACATTTCAAAAGTAACACTATATAATTTCTAGACAAAGGGATACCAATATCAGTTACATTTCCAGATAATGATTTCCATATATTTTTATACCAGAAGATATGTAAGGGAGGAAAAGACAAACAACAAGAGAAGACTGAGAGACAGCGAGAGGCAAAGAATTGTGAGACTGTCGGGGTGATCAAATCCTAGGTCTCACAAGAAAATTTGGTTGCACAGCCAGACAGAAAAAGGGGAGAATAGATCCTTGCATTCAAACTCTCCATAACAACTGGGACAGGGTCCTGTTCCACCCTGTCACATGTATCAATCTTTAAATACAATAGTGACCTTTGAGCTACTGTCTAGCACAGCTTGGGTGGAGATGCTGTTAACAATCACTGTGGTTTCCACAGTAGGGCCCACTATCTCGGACCAATCTGGGGAGGTTTATTTTGCAGACTGGCCCAAAGCAGTCTTAGAGGAAAAAGATTTTCAAGTGGGGCCTGGCTGAGGTTTTATATTGCTCCGCTGAACCAGGTTAACACATTTGTTCCCATAGACACCATATGGCATCAGAACCATCCATTGCTAGATCCGACCCAAAGTGGCCACCAGGAGCAAATGAGTTGAGTAGCTTGGTAGTGACTTTCCAGAGGTCCTATGGGGAATTGCAACTTCGTCAGATGTGCCAGTCCTCTCCACGCCTGTAACAGACCACTTCTTTTCCGAGATCACTAAGGTGTTTGGTTCCTCACAAAATTTATAGCAGTCTGTGGTGTGAGTTCTATTATCCTCTTTCAGCTTCAGCTTGGGCACCCTCTCCCTGCAGCTCCACCAGGGGGCAGAGGATTGTGTGGCATGTATGAGATTTCCCACCAAAGTTTGCAGGTCTCTCATTTCTTCCATCAGTTTGGATTCAGCTTGAGGTTCAATGGCAAGGGCATGGGCCCCCACACCCACGGGTGAGGTCTCACTGCTAGTCTCAGTCTTAGGAGGGCAAAAAATAGAGTTTCTGGTGGCCTCAACCACAGATTGTTGGCTGGCTCGCATCTCTTTTAGCTCTTTCAGTAGCTCCCAGATCTGCTGTGTCCCAAGGCCTTCCTCTTTCCCATCAGGTGTGTCTGGGGTCGGGGCAGTTTGTGCAACCCCAGCATGTGGCTCCCAACCATCCTCACCTTCCCGGATCTCCATCAACCAACAATATTTGGGAGGGTTAGCTTTCCTGTCCTGAAACTTCAATTTTAATATAAGCACACTTGAATAAGGGCAGATTTGACAATGTACTCCTGACAGACATGATTTAGTTCACTAGCTGGGACACCCCCTCTTCTATGCGCTCTCTGCAGGGCCCATTCAATTCAGGTGACAAAAGCAAACAACTTCTCATTTTTCCACTGTTTAGCAGACTTGAACTTCCACGTTAAATCCTCCCCAGATTTGGTGCTACAAAACACCCCTTCTAAAGCGGATAGGTACTCAGCTGCACTGGCTTCCAGGTTTGTGGACCAAAGGAACTGAATAGCTTCCAGTGCAGGGCCCCTCAAACTTTCCATAAGTCTCTTGCACTTCTCCTCTTCTGAACACTGCCACTCTTGGACCGGGGAGTAGCATACTCCATCCAAGTTTCCAAGTCATCCTCCCCCACTGGCACAGAAACTGCACCAGAGAACAATATGAGCCTGCGATAGGAGTCCAGCTGTACAGAAGGTATCACAATGGGGGACACTACAACAGGGGATGCCTTGGGGGTGCATGGAGAGGTCAGAGGAGATTGTAAGGGAGTGGTCTCCTCCGAATCCTCCAAAGCCTTTCAGAAATCTTTAACTGTCTGCCCTTCAGCAGCTAGGAGTCTCAATAATTTGTCCTTAAACCCCTCTATCATCGGGGACCCCCCCAGAGGAAGGCAAGTCACTATGTAAATGAATAACTCTCCACCCCTTCTGGGATCCTTAGGCATAATAACAGGGGGTACTACTTCAGGGTCTATGGGTAGGCTGCAAGAAAGGAGGGCCACCAAGGTTGGAGCAAACAGTTCTGAGTCCCACCCCCTTACTTCAACCTTTCCCAGACGCTTAATTTTCCCCACTGTTTCTTCAATAGTTTCATTAGTGATCCCCACAGGGATATCACGTAGTAGTATGGCGTGGTGGAGGTCTACCCCTTCGGCCTCACTCCACCCCATCATGTGGTGCATGACCAGCTTGTGGGGGGAAATTTTCCATTTAGGCATAGCAAGAGCCTCCATTTCAAATCCTGTTTCAATTTTTTACTTGGCTGAAATTGTAACTTTTGACCACTAGAGGGTGCTAATCCCAGCTGTGCCTCCAAGATGTAACCCCTAGGCAGTGCTATTCTAAGAGCTACTACCCCGCCTGTATAGCAATACACAGGTTGAGGGGCCAGAGTTCCGTAATCGGGTGCCTCCACCCAGAGGAATGGTATTGGGGTAGCTTAACTGCTCTGGTATAGCCCTCTGGGACACTATAACCACCCACCAACCCTTCTAGTGGCCCGAGTAATAACACAATGGTACATTCAAATTCAATAGACAGCAGTAATAATGTGTTCATGCCCGTTTCACTTACCACCAAGGCTGTATCTGCGGCAACTGCCCTGGAGACCCCCTGGAAAATAAGATCAGCAATGCAACAATACAACCTTAACACTGTAACCCAACTAATAATATGCATACTAGCCAAATTAAACATGAAAAAAGACAATCAGATTTATTCAGGGGCAGTGAAAAGGGAAGGGCATGAATCCAGCAGAACGATTAGCAATCTGATTTAAATCAGGATTGTCTGGCATGCACTTTAAGTCCCAACCTGACAGTTCAACAACCTTGGGTACCAAAGTATGTCATGCAGGTTAGTCTGAAGCGTTGCCTGGGTGGCCGGCGTTGTAGCTGATGCTGCGGCCCTTAATGAAAAAAAAAAAAACAGTTAAGCATGCACACAACCCAATTATTTGTAATCCAAGCCAGATGGCTCAGTCTGCTGTAAGAACCCAGTAAAGAAAAACAATTAGATGGTACCACAATGATTTTTGCTTTTGTTGCATGGAGCTACCCTGATTTGTACTCACGCTACCAGGACCGGGATGCAGTGCAGGTGAGATATAGATCTCGTGGTAGTGATCAAGGAGGCCGGGGGAAGCTGGTCCGACACGACTCACCTCCAGGTGGTCGCTACCTGCTCGATGGTGTTGGGCAGGGAGCTGAATCCCCAAGCCGGCCTTTCACCGAGAAGGTCTATGATGCACAAGTAGCAGCCTAGGCCGAGATGGCAGGGCCCAGGCAGGATGAACAGTTCTGCAAAAGTTTGTGATCTTCTGCTGGTGAAGCCTCCAGCTAGTGTAACAGATTTGACAGTGGGGAAGCAAATTGCGACCCACGAATCATATTCAGCACAGTTAAATCACTAATTTCTTTAAACAACAGTTCTTATACAGTCAGGTTGCAAACTGACAGCTTCACTGCGCAAACCTTTCAATCCGTGACAAATACTATCACAAGCTGGGCTGATCGCTTCTGGAGCAAGTCTTTGATCACAATAACAAACTTCTTTCTTCTGCCGCAGTTCCAAGGCTGGAAATCGGACAGGTTCGAATTCTGCTACAGGCAGCTCGATTCCTGGAGAACGTGGCAGGAAGGCCACCTAAGCCTCTTCCCGCAGATTCCCCAACATTCCTTCAGGGAGCAGCTGCTCTAAAGTTTGAGCTGTTCAGTCTTCCACTTCCAACTCTAACTGACACACTGCTTCAGGCAGTTCTGGGCATTTTGCTTGTAATCCAAAGGTTCGGTTGGCTGAGGGAGCTGTCAGTCACAGCAAGGGTTCCCCTTCTAGGTCCATTTAAGCACCAACACTCAAAACTACAAAAACTACAGAATTCCTTCCCACAAGACCCCTTGGGATAGGATCCATTTTAGGTCCCCAGTGGTTCGATTGGTCCAAATACTGGAAGTCCAGGACCTAACATGGTGGCTCCCATTCAAATTTTCTTGCTGCCTTAAAAGTAGGTTAGAAAAACGTCTCTATCTTTACCATAACAGCAAATAAACAGTAAATAATCACAGTTCCTATGAAAACTCCCTCTGCACAAGTAGCAACTGCAGAATGGAGCAGAATAACAGACTGTCTGACCAGTTGCAAGCCTTAAATCACTCGGACCCAGCCCAGACTAATTTCTAAAACACAGACTAGCTATGCTCTTAAAGAGACAGGCACAGAGGCTCAATAGGGCACGCTCACACAAATAGATAGAACTACTTAAGACATGACACCAGCCTGACAGTGGGCATTAAGGAGCCCAGGAAGATATTATAGTAAACCCCAATTTGTAGGGGGGGTACACATGTACAGTGGATATTTCCTGTTACACGAGATAAACAATATCCTTGTACAAAGGCTGGAACTGGACCATTAACTACACCTTATTAATTATACAAGCCTTGCCCTGGTTCTTTAAACTGGACCATTTCCATGGTGAAGCAGCAAGGAACTTCATATACTTGTTCACCAGACCCCCTCCCATAGCAGGTATATACAACGAAAACAGCAGAGGTCCTAGCACCGAGCCCTGTGGAACACCACTAGCCTCCAAACAACATCTGGATCTGAAAACATTCACTCTACCTCTCTGGGAACGCCCTAGTAGCCATGCCCGTGTCCATTTAATAATACTTGTGCATACACCCAAAGTAAAATGTTTCCCAACCATCTTGTCATGCAGAACACAATCACTTTGCTAAAATCTCGTAAAGTTACATCTACAGATCCCGCACTACCCAGGACCTTACTAACAGGATCATAAAAGCACAGTAAGTTAGTGACACCATGTTGCATCTGGTTCATCTACCCCAAAGTCAACAATTTCTTTAGGATTTCCCCTACCAAAGACTCCAAGATTTTGCATATCACAGAAGTCAGGCTCACGGGTCTTTAGCTGTTAGGTTGAGGTTTACTGCTCTTTTTGAATAGTGGAACTACAGTGGCGTGAAAAAGTATTTGCCCCCTTCCTGATTTTCTCTATTATTGCATATTTGTCACACTGGATGTTTTCAGGTCTTTAGACAAAATATAATATTAGATAAAGGGAACCTGAGTGAACAAATAACACTTTTTTTACTTATTTCATTTATTTAATGAAAAAAGTTAACCAACACCAACTGGCACTGTGTGAAAAAGTAATTGCCCCCTAGTTAAATCAACCCAATTAAAGGGATAATTAGAGTCAGCTGATTGAACACAGCCAGGCTTGATTACAGCCAGCCCTGCTCAATATAAACCTCACTTATTTTGGCCCTTACCATCAGAGTCACGTTGCCAGCACAAGATTCAACAAGCACATTATGCCATGATCAAAGGAAGTTCCTGAAAAGATCAGAAAAAAATTTGTTGCCCTCTATCAGTCTGGAAAGGGTTACAAAGCTATTTCTAAGGCTCTGGGACTCCATCGAACCACAGTGAGAGCCATAATCTCCAAATGGAGAACACCTGGAACAGTAGTGAACCTTCCCAGGAGTGGGCGGCCTGCCAAAATTACTCAAAGGCAGTGTAAAATCATCCAAGAAGTCTCAAAGGATCCTAAACAACATCCAAAGAACTGCAGGCTACTCTTGCCTCAGCTAAGGTCAGTGTTCATGACTCCACAATCAGAAAGAGACTGGGCAAAATGGCTTCATGTGAGAGTAGCAAGGCGGAAACCACTGCTAACCAAGAAGAACATAAATGCTCGTCTCTCATTTGCCAAGAAGCACCTGGATGATCCACAGGCCTTTTGGGAAAATGTTCTATGGACAGATGAGTCCAAAGTGGAACTTTTGGACAACATGGATCCCATAATGTCTCGTAAAGCAAACACAGCATTCCACAGTAAGAACACCATACCAACAGTCAAACATGGTGGTGGTGGTGTGATGGTGTGGGGATGCTTTGCTGCCTAAGGACCTGGATGACTTGCCATAATTAAAGGAACCATGAATTCTGCCTGTACCAGAAAATTCTTAAGGAGAATGTCCAGTCATCCTTGCGTCAGCTGAAGCTGAGCGTGGTTGGGTCATGCAGCAAGACAATGATCCAAAACACAAAAGCAAGTCCACATCAGAATGGCTAAAAGAAGTAAAATTAAAGTTTTGGAGTGGCCTAGTCAAAGTCAGACTTAAACCCAATAGAGATGCTGTGCAGGACCTGAAACGAGCAGTTAATGCTCGAAAACCTACCAAATGTTGCTGAATTAAAGCAGTTCTGCGAGGAAGAGTGGGTTAAATTCCTCCACAGCGATGTGAAAGACTGATATTGAATTATAGGAAGTGTTTGGTTGTAGTCATTGCAGCTAAATGTGGCATAACCAGTTATTAAGTGTAAGGGGCAATTACTTTTCACACAGTGCCAGTTAGTGTTGGTTAACTTTTTTTCATTAAATAAGTGAAATTAAAAAAAAAAAACAAGTGTTATTTGTTCACTCAGGTTCCCTTTATCTAATATTACATTTTCTCTAAAGACCTGAAAACATCCAGTGTGACAAATATGCAATAATAGAGAAAATCAGGAAGGGGGCAAATACTTTTTCACGCCACTGTACATCAGCTATCCGCCAATCCTCAGGCACCATTCCATGCAAAAGTGACTGAGTGCAAATGTAAACTATTGATTCAGAAATCTCTCTTGACGGTTTTTTTCATGAGTCTTGGAGCCAGACCATCTGAACCTGCTGATTTGATATTTAGTTGTGGTATTTTGATTTCTACTTTTTTTCAGTTGTTCTTTTTTTCCCCCCGGAGTCCTCTGCTATACCTCTGATGTCACCCCCACATTGGCACTGGGTACAAGACCCCCTCTCCTTAACCTCACAACTTACCATTCATGGCAGGGGGTGGGGAGCGACTCGGCCCACTGGTCCAGATACAGTATCAGGGAGGTGCCTTCCTGAGCCGACGCAGATGGGGACAATTGCCATTCGCACAGAGGACTCCCCTTTTTCACTGTTTTCCATTCTCCCCCCCCCCCGAGAGGCTGTGGCATGCAATGGTGCCAGCGGCGTTAGTACACATGCTCCCATGCACACCCTCACTAAGTGCCTGCCTCAGTCCCTCCCCACATTCTTAGTGCTGACATGCCACCTCCCAGACTCCACTAGGGGACAGGCAATTGCCGGGCCCTACTAACCCCCCCTTCCCGGAGAAGGAGAGCAGTCCTAGGAATGCTCGATCCTTCTCCTCCCTTCCAACCCCCCGCAACCCATGTCCGTTCCTGAACACGAGTTGCCGGTGCAATGCGAGGCAAGGCGTCCAGTGCCTTAGCCCTCAGCGCCACCGGGCCGGCTTTGATTTCTACTTCTAATTTAGTAAAATGCTGTGTATTCACAGAATTCCCATTTAGATCTATGACTTATGAATCCTCCTCCTCCTCTGAGGAGGAGAAGGATGCAAAATAAGTATTAAAGACATTAGCCATCTCCACTTCCTTGGATACGAGTTCTCTATTAAAAGTGGGCCTACTTTACCTTGGATACCCTTTCTGCTGCTAACAAAATTAAAGTAAGCCTATATATTTTCTTATCTTGAGGTAGTTATCCTCCAATTGCAATTAAGCTTTCCTTAAAAAGAAAAAAAGAAAGCATATTTACCCTTTTTAACTCACTTTTTATGTTTCTCCACTTTCATCGAGGAGTTGGTTCCCTTCATAGTTTTACAAGCTACAGTACTTTCATTTGAGATACTGATCTGGCTATGTGATTATTAAACTGAGATGGCAATTTACCCATTATTTAATCATTTATTCCTGGGGGCATGCTTATCCTGCAGTTCCAACAGTTTATTTTTGAATAGCATCCAAGTTTTTTTTCTGCGCTGCAGTCCTTAAAATCTGCCCGCCAATCCCAATCAGTATTTTGCCTCCTGAATCTCTCCTGGTCTGCTCTATTAAAGTTGTAACAGTACAACATTCCTCTCCCTTGCCATAAGTTTGATGGCACTTAAATTATCTCTCTCTCTCTCTCTCAATATACATTAATAAAAAATAAAAAAATAAAAACCACTTGAAAAATTCCTGTTCTGTGATTGGTCCAGAGCCAGTCACATGATATCAAAAGTTTTTAAACTAATACCCAGTTTGGCACCAACAACTAGGCAATAGTTCTCAAAACTGGTCAGTGGTTCACAAAACTGGACAACAGTACTCAGCTGGTCAACAGTTCACAAAACTGGTCAACAGTACTATGAACTACTGACCTGGCTGTCAATGAAACTTTGTATTCTCTCATTCTTGCATTTCTTTATTATGATGTTTCATTACCAATCAAGTTGCAAGGTTTTATAAAACAGATATTATACAATGGCAAAAATAAATCTTGCAACCTGATTAGTCAGCTGAGACTTGGACCAGTGACGTTATCCCAGCACATCAACTACATTACGAAGTAAACAAATCAGTCCACCAGTACTTGATCTGATTTTTTTTTAAATTTAATCTTTCCCTCCCACTGTCACAAAACTGTGCCCAGAATTATCAAAAATATATCTAATGTGTGCAACATGAAACAAAATTGTCTGCTTCTAGTTTCTCTCTTAAAAAAACAAACAGTAGGTACTTCCGGTGACGTCACGGACATGGCAGGTAGCTAACTCTAAGGGCTCCCCGACCGCCTCACCCTAATCCTGAAAATTCATCACAGAAAACACTCCAATACAACTTTTTCAACAGTGAGGCTGGTACTATACATGGCAGGGAAGTCACAAAAGGCAAAAGGAAACCGATTACCTTCGTCCACGACAAGTAAAATGAAGCAAACAACCTTGAGTAGACCACAGGAGAGCCTAATGGCTCTACCTCAAAGTAGAAGGCACGCCTAAGAATTGTCGGCAGACTGGGATCAAGATGACGCTGAACCATCGGAAAGTAGTCAAACCTTGAAAAAAGATCCTAGCTACAGTAAACAAAATTGGCTCAGCACTTGCTGACCTGAGACAAGATGTGAAAGCTCTAGATAGGAAAGTATCGTTGTCGGAGGCCAGAATCGGAGACATGTCTGAGGCGCAAGAAACTACAGACTGATTGCTGCTATTTTTACTTCAGAGAGACCGAAAAACTCAAGCTAAATTAGAAGATTTAGAAAACCGTTCCAGTAGGAACAATTTCAGAATTCATGGTATCCCCGAGGGGGCCGAGGAAGGCTTTCCAATGACAGCAGACTTCGTGCAGCAAGTGCTGCGGGCAGTGCTCTCTCCACCTCCCGACCTGAGTTTAGAGGTGGACCGGGCCCACAGATCGCTAATTCCAAAACCAACGGACCCCAATGCAAGGCCCTCCCTGATAGTTCGAATGTTACACTTTCAAACTAAAGAATGGATCATTCCTGAGGCCTGGAGGCTTAAAGATTTAAAATATCAAGAAGCACCAATTTTCTTTGATCAGGACTTTTCCTCGGCCCTGCAGGCCGAAAGGCAAAAAGTAAGGGGAGTGATAAGGGAGCTTAGGCTGCAGAAAGAAATAAAGGCACAGTTGCTTTTCCCTGCGAGGCTGAGAATTCACCTGGATTCAAGAATTAAGACCTTCCCATCCCTGGTCGAGGCGAGCGCTACCTTAAAAGAGCTTCAGGTGGCGGTACCAGATTTTGAGTAGGAGATTTTATAGAAAAAATTGAGAGGGGGAGCCTGGAATGTAGTATCTCGCAACCAGACGAGGAAACAAGGCCTGCCAGGATCCATTGCGATGGCGAATGTGGGGGACATTGCTGCTTTGCGCGGAGAAGAGAAACAGGATCCAGAATGATGAGAGACCAACCTCACCATCCCCAAAAGGCTGAGTTTACTAACATGTGGAGAATGTCTTGCGGAATAATTGTTGGCGTTTGAAGAGGAATTGGTGGATGTCTATGCAAGCTTAACAGTGAATCCACAAGTGGATCGTAAATACGGACTAGATGAGATCATCTAAGGACAGTGACTTTATGCAAACTATTTGTCCTTGGTCCATGAATGCATCCTTCTCTCGAGGGGACACTGGGCCTGGGGGGGGGGTTCCTCTATATTTTTATTCCCCTTTTTGTCTACATAGTTAGCCCTATTAGATACTGACATTGAATATGTAATGATATGTTGGAACCATTAGAGGGTGGCAAAGGGCTACATAGAATATAAATGTTTGATGGGGACTTTAATTTCCCTCTTTTGCGGGTGACTTTGGGGGGGCGACCCCTCTCTCTTTACTCCCTTCCCTTCCTTTTTTTCTTGCTCCTTTCTCCCAACCCTTCTTTTTGGGGGTGAGGGTGAGAGGAATGACTGAGAGAGTCAAAGAAGGATCTTTATTGGAGGACACAGTAAAGTATAAGAGGTGGGGGTGGTGGGGTGGTTGGGGTTCGGGTGGCTCTTTCCATATACGCAGAGTGGTGTCTATTAGACTAACCGTTGTCAGCCCGGGAAGTCACTTAGCTGGCCAAGGCGACAACGCCCCTAAATATCAAAGGGGTATTGATTATGTCATATGTGTGACAACTCTGGGTGGCCTTTGACTACCAGAGTTACTTTCACTAGGAAGTCAATCTAACAGACACGTGTTTGATTTGAAAAAAGTTTTTCATTGTGGATCCAGGTGGGATCTGATTCTTTCAGTTACTTGACTGGTGTTATTAGTTCATCAGTTTTCAATGTTTCTGGTCATATTAAGTTGACATGGGTTCAAAGGGGAAAGAGGGATCTGGATTGGTTCCGGCGACCTTATAGGGTCAGGATGGATATTTCTGGGGGATAGTATGAATAAGATGATAACTTACAGGGATAGATTATGGCTATGCACCTAAGGATTATTTCTTATAATGTTTATGGGTTTAATTTGCCCATTAAAAGAGCCAAAATCCTAATGAAACTTAATAGGAGGGGCTGTGACATAGCACTCCTCCAGGAAACCCACCTCTCTGAGGTGAAGCACATGAAACTAAGACGGCAATGGGAGGTTAGAGTGCTATCTACCTCAAGCAAAGAGACAAAAAAAGTTGGAGTGGTGCTATTAATTAAAAAAAAACTCACTATTCTGTATTCAGGAGGTAGAGGTTATGCTCCAGGGTAGGTGCATTAGGGTCTCAGGTTTGATCCAGGGTAACCTAATCCATGTAGTAAATGTCTATGCCCCCAATAGTGGGGCATCCACCTTTTATCAGGAGGTCTTTCAGAAGGTGGTCTCGCTTCCCAGGTGTCAGTTATTACTTGGAGGTGACTTTAATACTACATTGTGCCCAGTTTTGGACCGATCATCTGGAAAACTGGAGACTTCTAAACAGGCCATGAAGTGTTTGAATACATTAATGCAGGAGGAGGGTTTGGGGGACATTTGGAGACTATATCACAAAAAAGAAAGGGATTATACATTCTACTCAGTCCCCCAGAAATCATACTCTCACATAGATTTTTCATAACATACACCACAGATGTCCAACTATTCTCCAATTCAGTAATCTACCCAATGACTATCTCTGACCATGCTCCAATCTCAGTAGATTTTATCTGGGAAAGGGAACCTAGGACAACGAATTGGAGATTGAATATCTCACTACTTAATGATAAAAATATCATTCAACAAATTATAGAGGATATATAAAAATCTTGTGACAGACTCCCCTATCTCGGATAGTACCCCAGTGGTGTGGTGGGACACAATGAAGGCTGTTCTAAGGGGACAATTAATCAGTCTAGCTTCAGCCAGGAAGAAACTGAAGAACACAAAGATAGAAGAACTGCAAACTAAGATAAGAGGGTTAGAACAGGAACATAAAAGTAATCCAAAAGGTAAGGATAAAATCTGGAGGGATTTATTGGAAAGCAGGAAGGAACTCAATAAGTTAGAAGTGGACAAAGCGGAGTAGATGTTGCGTTACACAAATCATAAGTACTATGAGGGAGGGAGGAGAGCCTTAAAGCTCCTCGCCATGAGATTGAGAAAGGAACAAGCAGGCAGATATGTCTCTTCTCTCCAAGGTGGAAAGGGGAAGGCGTCCCGTGTAGAGAAACCTAGAGAAATAGCAAAGACTTTAAAAATTATTATAGGGAATTATATAGTGAAAGGAGAGATTCAGAAGAGGTACAAAACAAGGCAGAATCCTTTCTGCAGACCCTGAAGCTGCCCAAGCTCTCCCCAGGAATGCAGCAAGAGTTGTCCACCCTCATTACAGAGAAGGAGATAGCAGCAGTTATAGACAAGCTTCCTTCAACTAAATCCCGGGTCCTGATGGCTACCTGGCTGAATTTTATAAGAAATTAAAAAAAAAAAACACTAGCACCCAAGCTTGTTATGGTCTTGAATGCTATCCTAGAGAATAATGAACCCCCAGGTTCCTGGAGTGAAGCTATGATCATGGTCATTCCAAAACAGGGGAAATCCCCAGAACTTTGTAAATCATACAGGCCCATTTCCCTGTTAAATCAAGATTATAAAATCCTCACAAAAATCCTAGCCAACCAACTACAAAAGCATATTGAAAATCTGATACATCCGGATCAATCCGGATTCATATCAAACAGACATATGTCTGATAAAATCAGGTGTTTGCTAAATATCTTGGATTACAAGACTGCCTCCCAGAGTACTCAGGTTGCTATTTTTTGGACCCGGAAAAGGTCTTTGATAGGCTAAACTGGTCATACCTAAAAGCAGTTCTCACAAGGATGGGGTTTGAAGGTGCCTTTTTACAGTGGGCCACTTTGGCCTATCAGAACCCGTCGGCTAGGGTCAAGGTTAATAGGACTTTATCAGAGACCTTTCTGATTAGAAAGGGCACTAGGCAGGGATGCCCTCTGTCACCCTTGCTTTTCGCATTAGCCATGGAACCCCTCGCTCAGGCCATAAGGGAGGAAAGCAAAATACTGGGCATTAATATAGCTCAGGCTCAGAATAAAGTGTCACTTTATGCAGATGACACGGTGATACTATATGCAGGACCCTGGCTGGTCGATCCCACCATTGATGGCTCTTTTGGACCAGTTTGGGAAGATCTCGGGCTTTAAAATCAACAGGGATACATCTGAGATTCTACCAATAAAAGGGAGAATTACACAGAGTTTGCGCAAGCTGATCCCATTTAACTGGGTCAGGGGGAAGGTAAAGTACTTGGGGATCCAGATTCCAATCAAATTATCAAGACTATATCAAGTTAATTATGGCGCACTCCAGAAAGCGGTTTTTGCAGACATAGACAGATGGCACTCTCTACCCCTCACTTTTACTCATAGAATAGACACAGTGAAGATGAATGTGATCCCTAGATACCTATTTTTGTTCATTAACCTGCCCTTGGCTTTCTCTAGAAGGGAATGGAAAGACTTAAAACAGAAAATCTCAAGATTTATTTGGGCGGGAAGGAAACCTAGAAAGCGATGGGACCTCCTCACAGAGACAAAGATTCGGGGCGGGGGTAGGGGAGCCCCCGATTTATTATAAAGCTGCTCAAGTGGTGCCTATCCTAAGCATATTAAATCCAGGTCAGAGGGTGGTTGGTCTCTGATGGAGCAAGGAGCACACCAAAACATACCATTGAGGTTGCTACCCTGGGTTGACACACACTCGGATCTTAAATTAATCAATAACAGATGGACTAAACATACCCTTAAAATGTGGCTGGAGGTACGGCTACACTGGGGGGTAGAGACCCCGGTCTAGAAGTATATTCCCCTTTGTTCCCTGCCAGGATTCCCGGCCTCCTCAGGGGACCCTTGTTTTAGGAGGTGGAAGGAGAGAGGATTGTTGTTCCTTACCCAATTTTTTTTCCAAAGGACACACTGAAATCCTTTTTGGAAATGTAGGGTGAATATAACCTTCCAAGACAGGATTTTTATAGATACCTACAATGTCGACACTATATCTTAACAACTGTGGGAGTGGGGGAGATTCTGGCAGACCAGCCGGTCCCAGTGAGAACCACATTTTTCAAAACTAGGGGGACAGACTCGAGGGGCTATATATCCTTCATTTACAAGTCACTTCTGGAGGAGGTGGGTAAGGTACTGACTCAACAAACTGAACAAAAGTGGGAGGAGGAGCTAGGTCTGCATCTTACAGAGGATTGGGCAAGAGTTTGGGCAGGGATCCCTAGCACTTCTAGCTCTCCAAGTTGGGGAGATTTTAGGTGGAGAGTGGTTACTAGGTACTTTATTACTCCAGCGGTCTCAGCTCATTATTCAAAGGATAAGTCCCAAGAATGTTGGAGGAGATGTGGAGGAGTCGGTACTTATGCCCACATATTTTGAGATTGCCCTCAGATACATAACTACTGGGAACAGGTGGCTCAGGCATTACAGAGCATCTTTCAATGGAGTTGTGGGTTAACTAGCTCCCATCTGATCCTGGGTCTTCTACCTAATGAAGGGAGGACCAAAAATCAGAGATATTTATACTACATATTAATGGCAGCTGCACTAAAAGTGATCACCCAACACTGGTTAAGTTCGGACAAGTTATCTCTCTCCATGTGGAGGGCCAATATTAACAGAATTAAAGAGATGGAAGCCATAACAGCCTGGTTAAGAATACAAACAGATCAATTCAATGCTAGATGGCTTCCATTTTATGAATACATTGAGAATCTGGAGGGCACTCCCACACTAGCTCAATATCTGCTACCTTGAGACACTTTGCACCCACGTCGACCAGAAAGTTTTTCTTTCGTTTTTTGTTTTCCTCCTTTGCTCTTTTTACTTTGACTTTGGCTTTATTGTTTCTGTGAGAATGTGTTTAGAGCATTTATGGAGAAATCAAATAACTGAGATTGGACCATTATAAATATGGTTAATCTAGTAGGCTTTTGTAACTGTTATATAGTTTAAAACAGTTTACACAAAGGAGGATTGAAAGGGTAGGGGTAATAGGAATGTATTTCCCCATGGTACTGTTTAAGTGCTACTGAGATGGTTGTACTTCAAGTAAGGGTAGAGACAAAAGGGAAATACTCTTTGGAGTCATATAGAAAGTTGTACGCTTGCAGAGAGTTTGAAGTGCTTTTTAAATAATGACTATTAGATGTATAGTAATCCTTCAATGGAATGTACACTGTACACTGAATTCATTGAAGTTTTTTTAAACTCCGAATAAAAACTATGCATGTTCAAAAAAAACAAAAAAAACAAACAAACAATAAAACAACACTGTAATCAGCTTCTCCCACCCACACTGTGATCGGCTTCATTACCTGCTCCCCATGGCCGCAATTATGTGAGCATGTGTACTGCTGGTACTTCGCTTATCAAGCACCTCTACATCCACTCCATTACTACTTCTTTCTCCCAGTACAAATATCAACTGTATCAGGAGAATCAGACAAAAGACTGCACTCACTGTTTGAACCGTCAGTCAGCTCGGTGGGGAGAGAAATTACAGGGCAAACCACATATTACAGTGCAAACCACATACAGTACAGCCACTGTGAACCATGTTCAGATCAGCAGGTCAGGGGACAGCAAGGTACATCTCAGGAGAGAAAGTAAAGTAAAAGAAGAAACACACATAAGTAGTTATGTGGAGAAACAAATATTAAAACTGGGGAGAGGGGCAGAGGTCGGGGTGACTGCTGACAACAGAAACAGACAGGGGGACAGAAACTGAAAGAGAGAGACATGCACACACTGGCACCACCTACTGGACACATATAAAATAGTGCACTATATTTTCATTAAATATACCTCCCCTCACAAAAATAGACATAGAAACTGTAATTTAAACATATTTTTAGCCCTTTTTTATTTTTTTATCAATGTGCCATTGTACAATAGTAATAATGTACTCCAGGGTGTGTGTCATTCTGTGATGTCACTTCTCAGGTGTTGGACACATTCAGCCTGCAGCCTCGTGCCCAACCACCTGAGGCGCAACGTTATCCCAGCAGGACACACACCCCGTTGTTCATTATTCCTTAACTGACTGGAATGACTCAGGCTGTAGTGTGAAAACCTTGACACCTCGGGATGAACTACTCTCTTCCAATAGTCATATAAAAAAATTATCAGGCAATAGTTCATTCCTCTGGATCAAGGTTTTCATACTATAGCCTTCAAGGCACATTGAGCTGGACAGAGCTAATTTCCAACTGTGACCCTTTGCCCAGGGGGGTTAGAAGAGGGAAAAATAAAACCATGAAGTGACAAACACAACATAAAATAAAATACAAGACAAATGTGAGACACAAAAGTTCCAGAATTCTAAATTTACTAAATTACAATGGTTATAAATGACTGTAGCTAAAATAACATGTTGAGGGGTACTGAGATAGCCAAGGGGTAAAGGGAACATCAGCCACCAACTGAGCAGATGGCTACCTGAAAAAAACATGCTTGTAAGAGATGTGCCAACATAGCCACTTAAAGAGCAGCTGACACATTCAGGAGAACTTTAACAAAACATAATATTTAAGCACAGTTTAGCTTGTATTTTATATTACTTCTGTATTTCTCCTCCCCATGATTCATTACTGAGGAAATCTGCATGAAAAACAGGATCTTTGCACCTGAAGAGTTCATCTGCTCCTATTGCTTTCTCCCTACCCGAGCTCATAATGCATGGCTTGTGACATCACAGTTACTCCCATGGTAACAGACTGTGATGTCACAACACAGGATTATGACTTGTAGTAGGGAGTCAGCTGTAGAGGCAGATGAGCTCTGAGGGATAAAGATCATGTATCCATGCAACTTTTCTCTGTAATAAATAATGACGAGGATGAAGCTACAGAATATATATGGAATGCAAGCTGAATTGTACTTAAACATTATAATAAATATATTATGTTTTTCAAAGTTTTTTTTTTGAGGTGTCAGCAGTTCTTAAAGGGAGAGGTCAAGAGATGGATGGGCAGAGGGATGATATTCCAGAGAACTGGAAGGCAGATAGAAAAGGCAGACTGCCCAACAATGAGGGATATGGAAAGATGGAGAACAGGGAGTAGGAGGATGGCAGGGAGGGTTGAGGAGAAGTAATTAAAGAGCAACATATACCTAAAGAATAACTTGAACAAATACAACACCTAGATAAAATACAACTTAGAATTTAAATACTTGCAGTATTTTTTTTTTTCAAACTCTCTTTCTCCTTCGACTGGGACATCTTTCAGAGAAGCCCTCTGTCTGCCCTCTACTCCCCATCGAGACTTCCCCGAGCCCCCATAGGACTTCTCAGCCCCCTGGGTTACCCACCATGGGAGGGCCCACCTCTCCTACCCTGGCACTTTCTGTGATTAGAGGGTCCATCCTGTAGGTGGATCCAGGACCGTCGGGAAAGTGTCCGTGTTGGGGATGTGGGGCTAGACCCCTGGAGTCCTCATTGCCTCCCCAGTCTTTGAGGTTTTCCTCCATAGGTTTCCCCTGTGGAGTGCGGATGTGCAATGGCATCCATGGTGCTGACGCACCGGCGCCTGCTGACGCTCCGCCTCCAGCATATGCTTGGCGATTGTTCCATCGCTGCCCCTGGGCTGCCATCAGGAGCTGCACTGGAGTGGCACAACCCCAAATCCCTCCCCAGGAAAGGGAGAGCAGTCCTCCAGATGCTCGATCCCTTCCCTCCTCTGCCGACCCCTGGCAGTCTGAATCCGCTCCCGAACCTAGGCCACCGGCATGGCATGAGGTGTGGTGTCCAGCACCTCAACTCTCAGTGCCACCGGGCCGGGCTTAATACTTTCAGTATTTTAAACTTCTGCTTGTTCCATATTGTTAATGACACCTGAATGAAAACTGGGTCCCTGTACTTTAGAGTCCATCTACTCTAGCTGTTCATTCTCCATGTGAAGTCACAATCCTTTCCTTGTGACCCCTCAATCTGCTGCAAAGGAAGCACCTGTGATGTTATAAGCAAAGGATTATGACTTCATGTGGGGAATACACAATGCAGCTCAGATATAGTCTACCAGGCAAAAGTCCCCTTTACATGCAAGTACCCTTAGTAAGAAAGAACAAGTGACAAGAGAAATACAGGAAATACATGAAATATAAACAGAGTTATGTCTACATATTATATATACCCATCCATACCCGTGGTGAATAAATTAGGTAAATGAATCACATTATTTTAGGACACATAATTAATCTCACTTAAGATATGTTACTTCCACTTAGAATTTGGAAATAAAACACAGAGAACCATAGGCCAGATAGAGAGTTTACAATGGAAGAGGCAGTTTTAAGTTACAACAAGGTTAAAAAAAAAAAAACAATAAAAATAATTATAGTGTGGTATATATCAAATATGTAATGCACTGCTGTTAAATAACATGTTTATCTCCACACATGTAATAAGACCTTTGTAACTAACTGGTGGCTTTGTCACTTGAGTTTTGAGTCTTACCACTCACTAGTGGGGATATTATGTATTTCATATAATAGAATAGAATATTATATAATAAAATAAATTGTAAAAGACAGTTGGTATGGGGAGTCTGGGGAACCACACACAGTTATACACCTAAGTATCAATGACCTATCCAGGGAGGAGGTGGGGTAGTACAGGAGACATTCACGGTGGTCAGGAAGACCTACAGAGCAGTAGCCAGATTATTTGCATTCTCAAGAGATTTTGCCAGTACCAAGACCCAGCATGGTCAGGAAGAAAACGATAGAGGAGTTCAATGGTTGGCTGAAGGTGTGGTGCAAGGGAGGAAGTACAGCTGTATGGGGGCTAGGGGAAGACCTCGTCACATAAAATACTTTTTGCACCACACACTGCACCTCAGTAGAGGGGGTTGAAAGTCCTTAGTCACAAGCTGGGGATTATATAAACCAAAAAACTAAAGGGCCCAAGTCTCCAAGAGAAGGAAGTCAGCAGACCCCCCCCCCCATACCAGTAGAGGGGGACTGGAGGGTAGAGGCAGAGGTAGAAGGGGGTAATGGGGTTACCAGTGGGGGGGTGGTGGTATAGGCAAAGCAGAGTAATGAGACAGGCAGAAGGGCAGGACACAGACTATAGGTGGAAGGTGGCATCCCTGAACACAAGAAACCTTGGAAAGAAGATGGATAACCCATAGGCACTGTTGGTGGAGAGGGGAGTAGATATATTTCAGTCGTCATAAAGACATGGGCCACATTTAACCATGACTGGGACCTCTTGATCCCTGGGTTTCAAGACCTAGTGGGGTCAAAGCAGGCAAACAGGAAAATAATAAAAATTTTTAGAGATTCACAAAGAAAAGGCACTACACCCAACATTTACATGCCTTACCACCACAGAAGTCCATCAGTGTGCTAACATCCAAATTTGGTGCAGAATTAAAAAAATTATTTGCTCCACAAAATTAGTAAAACCAGGTCCAACGGACTTCCCAGTTATAAGTGCCACCCTTGGTCTGCCCCTGCGCTCACTTACGCGATGATGAGACGCCAGTGAGAGCGTGGGGGGTGTACTCCATTATAAGCAATGGGCGGATGTTTTTGCTTAAAGTTTTTATCTTATCATGGGCACTTGGTAATACAAAGTGGGCACCAGTCGACTAAGAAAGGATGGAGCAGGGGCGGCACTTATAACCAGGAAGTCCGTGGGACCCAGTTTTACTAATTTAATGGAGCAAATAATTTTTTTTAATTATGCACCAAATTTAGATATTTGCACACTGTTGGACTTCTGTAGTGGTAAGGCACATAACTGTTGGGTGCAGTGGCTGATCCATTTATCTTGGTGGATCTCTTTAAGAAGTAGTCAGTTGTAGCATTTTATTTCTGAAGTACTTTACTTTTTCCTTTTGCTCATTAGAAAGTTTTCTATGCGATAATATTGTGCTGGGTGTGTGGAACATGCTCTTAGCCTAGTAGCTGACATATCTATTTTCTATTCCTCCCCCCCAACACTACATCATCAGCACTGTATTCTCACTGACAGTGACCTCACACGTGAATGACCTGCCAGTCACTGAGTGGCTGTTCCTAAGTATCAGTGATGTCCCAGTCAGTGAGGTCACAATTCTGATGATGTAGTGGTGGGTGGGAGGGAATAGAGACAGATACCTGAGCTGCCAAGCAAAGTGCTGTCCCACACATCACACCCACCAATATCAGATAAACAATCTTCTAATTAACCCAAGGGAAAATAAGTACCCCCTCAAATATAAAAGGTGATGGCTAATTGCTTTTAAAAATAAATATTAGTTTTAAGCAGTACACAAGTTCTTTAAATTATACAGGAGGGGCCAGGATGTAGAGAAAAGGGAAACGGTGGCAGTTTACATCAGGGAAGGTATAACTTGTACAAAGGAGGAGTTGGAAGAGGGGACGGCAGAAGCAATGTGGATTCAATTACCATCAAATGGGGGAGGAAGGTGATGTTGGAGGTGGTTTACAGATCACCCAACCAAGAGGTGGAAAGACACAGGAAATTGAACTCACAAACATAGACTGTTGCAGGGAATGAGAGGTAGTAACAGTGGAAGACCTTAACCTGTCCAAGATGGATTACAGAGTGCCGGCCATGAACTGCTCCAGGAGTCAGGTGATCCCAGATGCACTGCAAAGTGTATTCCTGATACAGGGCATCACAGAATCCACCACCAGGGAGGGGGAATCCTTGATCTGGTGCCAATGAACAGGGATCATGTACAGGATATAAAAGTCAAGAAGCATCTAGGTGGAAGTGACCATCGCATAGCATGGTTCCAGTTGGACGTGGGCAGGGAAATGGTACCCATCAAGACTAAAATCCTAGATTTCAGAAAGGCGGACTTCAGAAAGATGGGTGAGCTACTAAGGAGTCACTTGGCAAGCATCCGAGGGGGTATGGGGTGGACCAAAAGTGGTCCATCATCAAGGAGGGAATAATGGTGTCCATGAGGGAGTGCATCAGGCTCAAAAGGAAAAACTCGAGTGCCAAATCACCCAGCTGGTTTAGCACAGAGATTGTCCAGGCAGTAAGAGATAAGAGGTCAGTCTACAAGAAGTTCAGCAGGACCCAATGGAAGGCAGGGAGGACAACTTAAAGATGACTAATGTAGCAGGTAGGGTAGTCATGCAGGCTAAAGCTCTGAAGGAGCTGCAGGTAGCTGAGAGAATAAGAAAAAGGGGGGAAAAGGCCTTTTTTTGCTATATTAGCAAGAAAAGGGACAAGAAGGATGGGATTGTTTTGCTCAGGAAACAGGACGGGCGAGTAGAGGAGGAGAATGAGGACAAAGCAGACGTACTGAATGAGTACTTCTGTTTGGTCTTCACCAGGGAGACAGATGGACTGGTGCCAATAGAGGAAGGAGAGGAGATGAGGAGAGCACACAGATGTTTTGACAGAGGTGGACAGGGTGAGGAAAGGGTTGCTAGCATTAAGGGGAGATAAATCTTTAGGACCAGATGCTTTACACCCAAAGGTACTGAGGGAGCTGGTGGATGAGCTTGGAGGTTCCTTGGCTGACCTGTTCAATAGTTCATTGGAACTGGGTGTGGTACCGCAGGACTGAAGAATGGCACATGTAGTGCCCCTCCATAAGAGCGATCCCAAGGATGACCCGGGGAACTACAGACCAGTCAGTCTAACCTCAATTATGTGCAAACTCATGGAGATCATACTTAAGGAAGGTCAGTAGAGTATCTAGAAGAGAATGGTCTCCAGGATGAACAGCAACACAGGTTTTTAAGAGAGAGATCATGTCAAACAAATCTAATAGACATCCTTAACTGGGTCACTAAAAAACAGTGGACAGAAGCCAAGTGGTGTGCATCCTTTACCTGGACTTCTGCAACGCATTTAACTCTGTACCCCCACAAGAGGGTGATCAGGAAGCTGGCAGATCTAGGGGTGGTAAGAAATCGACCAGGTGGGTGGAAAATTGGCTGAGGGGCAGGATCCAGAGTGTAGTGGTAGAAGGTGAGTTCTCCAGCACTAGGGAGATCACCAGTGGGTGTCACAGGGATCGATGCTTGGACTGGTGTTGTTCAGTGTCTTCATCAATGAAACTGGAGATGACATTAAGGGCAAAATTTGCCTAGACGCAGACAACACAAGCTCTGTGGGAGGGTGGACAGCAGTAGGGGTACAAGTCCAAAAGGAAGATCTGGAAAAGCTAGAAAGGTGGTCTGGGATTTGGTAACTTGGCTTCAATGCAAAGAAATGCAAGGTTATGCACACTGGAGTCAAGAACCGGAGGACTGAGTATAGCCATGGTAGAGTCTGGATATCTGTACCCGAGAAGAAGAAGGACTTCGGGGTGATGATCACTAGTGACCTGAAGCATTTCATCCAATGTAGAAAAGCAGCAGCAAAGGCAAATAAAATGTTGGGCGGCATTGCCAGGGGGACCAGCAGTAGGCGGGCCGAGGTAATACTGCCCTTGTCAGGTCACTAGATGCTAAATCTGGAGTACAGCATACAGTACTGGTGCCCATACCTTAAAAAGGACATGATCCTGCTGGAGATGGTCCAAAAGGAGAGTAAGTAAGAGGAGCATGGGCCAGCAGGGTAGGACTACGAGAAGAGGTTAGAGGCCCTGAACATGTAGTCCCTGAAAGGCAGCGGGACTTGACTGAGATCCTCAAGTATTTGAAAGGAATAAATAGAGTAAACAAGGAGGGACTCTTCCAGCTCAGTGGGAATCAAGACACAAGGGCACTCGGTCTCAAGTTGGTGGGTGGTTTAGGAGAGAAGCTAGATGTACAGAAAGTTCTTCATTGAGAGAGTAGTGGCGGGTAGAAATGGGCTTCCTGAGGAGTTGATTTCATTGAAAAGGGTAGGCAACTTCAAGAGAGGCTGGGATAGAGTTAAGGGGAAAATAAGGGTCAAGAAGGGGGTGGACAGAGGGAAGGGCTGACTGGGGAGGGGGGCAGGGTCATTAGCTGATGCTGAGGACCCTGCAATACGAGCAGACTCGATTCACCTAATGGCCTTATTCTGTTGACTTCATCATACATTCATAAAATAATATTTTCTCCTGCTCACCAATGAAAACTGGCACTGGATGCCCATATGTCTAGCTGTTTGACAAAGAAAGATGAAATTAAATGTGTTTTCAGCAAGTTTTTCAAGAAGGGTCAGCTGCTCTTTAACACCACACAACACTTTATGCTTGCGTTTTCAGTTTTGGCTTGAATAGAGCTGTCCTCTTTGAGGTAAAGCATTTTTCTTAATAGAACAATTATTCCAAAAACTTCTAGAAACCTACTTTGTTTCCACTTTCCTTCACTATTTCTTCTTGGGCTTCTTTGGCACGTTCCATGTTCCTGCACACCATGTGAATCTCACCACCTGCAATTAGGAATGGCAACAAAGAGGTGTCTGCTCTGCTGTACATTATTTTGCTGAAACTGCAGATTCCATTTACATCAGCTGGTGTGTGAATTGTAAGCACCCCCCAACCCCGAGCAATGGAGTCATTTACTGGCAATGCCTTTTTTACATGGTGTGTTTTTATTTTGCTGAAAATGAAAAAATGAATATAAACACCAATGCATTTTTTCTATTATTTAAAGCTAGAAGCTGGTCAATGAATGCTATTAACATTTCTCATTTTGTGTCACTGAGCTTTGAGTGCGAGTGCTTGTTATGGTATCCCGTGATAAGGGCGCTGGGAAATGGGCACCTACAATAACAGAGACCCACTCCCAGTGCATTTCAGGATGGCTACAGGAGGTAGGGCAGCCGGATGGGGGTGGGTGACTATACCGACAAGATGTCACTATACGTATGTGCGGGGGGGGGGAGCGGGCACACACAGCGAGGGATGTGAGGGGTGGTACCACGGTGGGTTGCCAAGCTGACCCTGTGGCATGGTGGGTGGGTTGCCAGCATCGGTCGGCAGCGTACTGGGTTCAGGTCCAGGCGCTGGTGCATTTTTGTTGCGCCTGGCCCAAACTTTTTTTTATGTTTTCACCACCCCCAACATGCACCCCTATGGAGTTGAGAATCCTTTAGTAGGAGGGTGTGGGGGGCACAGCCCCCCAAAGAAAAAATTAAAAAACGAAGTCCCCGGCGTCCTTTTGCTGTGCGCCGCTGTGTCAGAGTGCTGAAATAGATTTTCGACACTCTTGACTTCTGCATAATGGCGATCGCCTTTAGGCTTTCGCCATTATCACACATAACCCTTGTTATAGACTGAGATGAAAGTGACAGAAATGCAACAATTTTTCCAGTGTTCTAAACCGACTTTGGTCACTAAAAATCTGTAAGCGATTTTGATATTCTGAGTCATTATAAATAGAATAATAGATAGGGGACTATGTGTTACACGGCTATAATACCATCTCAAGGTTCTGGGGACATGGAAACCTTGAGGTGGTATTATAACTGAGCAATACATAGCCCCTATGTTATTTTTTGTAATATATGGATCCAAGCTGTTTCTAATGTCCTGCAGAAATGTGGTGCAACAGTCCGAGGGTGGTGAAATATGGAAGCAGGTCTCTTCAAGGGGAGCTGCTTGGTGTGTGTTGCTAAGGCCGCCAGAACGTCAAGATGTCTCAGAAACACCCAGCGTGTGTTTCTATTGGTGCTTCCTGTGTGTTATGAATAATTATCTCGTGAACATGGTGGCTTGTCTATGTGAGCGGTCACAGAGCTTTTTTTTTTTTTAAATATATGTGGCTTTGTTTTTATTGCTGTGAATTAAAAAAATAGATTTTGTACGACACAGGAGTGAGCAGGAGACACACCGCTGGCTACAGGTTAGTTGTTTTTTTTTTTTGGGGGGGGAAGCGAGCCAGCTTTTACTGTGCATGACAGTTACTGTGAAAGCCGGCTGCTGCTGTCCACTAAAAAGTCTTGCGCTTGCGCCATTTTGTTTCTGTGATAATACTTATCATTCAGAGCTCCAAACGATAGTATTATAGCTTCTGAATGATAATATTATCACTTCTTCATCGATGGCATTATGGCATTTTTTGTATGCTTCGGTGCAGTATTAAAAAGGCTTTTGCATGCTTTGGTGCAGTATTAAAATGGCTTATCCATATATTACATTACACTTGACACACTTTTTGCCATTGTAAAGTCTTGCAAGTTTGTAAATGTTGTACCTTGCCCCATCAGACTTTCTATATTATGCAGTGCGCTTGTCACCTCATTAGATACTATACTTTGCGTTTGCCATTTTTATGTTGCTTGCACGCATGTGCAAGAAACATAGTGCCATCATCGGAGATTTCGGAGGTGTGTCACCCCCTCCTCCAATTCAGTCAGTGTGTTGGCAGGCGCGGCCCCTGTAAGCCAATGCATTCTGGAGCTGTCTACGACACGCTCCAAAATGCAGTGGCATACAGTTGAAAGAAGCTACGCTTGGTGAGCAGCGATAAGATAAGGCTGCTCCGCAGCTTCCCACAGAAGCCCACACAGGCGCAGCCCTTCGCGCCGCGCACTGTATGAGCCACGGGTGCCCAATCCCGTCCGGCTGTGCTACATTCCCGCCTCCCCAAACCCTTCCTGAGGCCTGCCACGTTGGGTACCCACCCCAGCGTGGCAAGTAATCCATAGGCCGGCGGGGGTGCCCAATCCCCGTCGGCTGAAACACCCAACTGTCCTTGTGCCACGCTGGGCCCACCCCAGCATGGCAAGCGATCCGTCGTCTGTTTTTTTCCTGTAAAGAAAAAAGCGGTCCGTAATCTCCGCCCCCCTCCCACAATCCGCACCACCCACTGCGCGCTTTAGCCTCCCACCCCCTCACCCATACTTACCTCCGAGCTCGTGGCGGCGATCTTGATGGGCCGAAACACGTCTGCACTCTTCAAAGCCGACCGCGAACTGAAATGCGGTAAGCTGTATAATGGGCTAGATAGGGGGTTTCAACTTTGTTGCATATCTCAGGCATTTTTGGGAATTTTTGCACCAAATTTTCAACATGGGGTTTTTGGGACCCCTTCTCATGATTGATGCCACTGTCATGGCATTATTCAGGCCCGAAGGGTGATTTCGCAGTCACTGCGCGGTCACTGCGTGAAATCTACCCGCCGGGTCTGAGCGCCATGACGTGTTTATCGATCGCAAGGAAAATTAAAACTCATCATTAAAACCTGATGCCAAAATTCCAAAATGACATATTTGTTTGACGTCGTTGCGCAGTTCCTCGCGGGCTAGTAAGTTGTCAATTTTCAATATTTTCACTCCAGATTTTCAACAGTGCCATTTTACCACACCTTCTTATGAGTAGTACAGCTGCCATTTTTCACATCTCACCCAAAATGTGTTTCCGCCCATGTAGCGCACAATGGCGCAGTCGGTGTACAAATTCAATGTACGGGACAAACTAAGAAAATCACAGTGACACTGTTCATGAGCAAAGGTCTTAAGATGGCTATGTTGAAAATTTGGTGAAAAAATTCCCTTCAGATGTTCTGCAATATTACTAATGAAGACATTGAACAGAACTGGCCCCAGGACCGATCCCTGCAGCACCAAACTGGTCGCCCCGTCTCCCTAGACTGCATACCATTTACCACCACTCTCTGCCTCCTGTCTGTTAGCCAGTTTCTAACCCAGTTTACCACCCTTTCCCCCATGTTCAGCCTACCCAGCTAGTTTATCAGCCTCCTATATGGGATGGTGTCAAAGGCTTTGCTGAAATCAAGTAAGCGTTGTCCACTGCCCCACCCTGATTCACTTCCTTTGTCACCCAGTCAAATAAATCAACCAGATTTATCTGACATGATGTCCCCAATGTGAATCCATGTTGTCTATGGTCCTGGGTTCCGATGGCATCTAGATGCCCCACTATCCTTTCTTTAAGCAATGTCTCCATGATCTTCCCCACTACTGAGGTGAGGCTGAATGGCCTATTGTCCCTGCCTCCTCCCTGCTGCCAGACTTGTGTAGAAGGACCACATGTGCCCTCCTCCAATTCACTCATGTTGAATGACTCAGTGAACATGGCTGCCAGAGGTACTGCTATCTCCCTTCACAGTTCTGTTAATATCCTTGGGCGTATGCCATCTAGTTCCATCGCTTTGTCTACCTTCAATTTAGTGAGCTCCTGCAGGACTCTTGCCTTTGAATGGACTATTGTCCACCTCTTCACCACCTTGGCAACTGCTGTACTGCTGTGGCCCTTGCCCCTCCCACTCTTCTGTGAATACTGAACGGAAAGACACAGTGGATGTCTTGGGAGGAAGGCATGAAACTGTCACTTCCAAATACCTAAACAGCACATACAAGCAAGCAACATGCGGCATTGACAAATGCTTGTTTATTATGATTCTCACCACCTTGTAACCCCTCCATCCCCAGGTGGAGGTACTGTGTCAACTACAGACTTGCATATGCAGTGTAGCACAACCTCAATAACCTAGGCCAGCCACCTCAAAGAGTTATGAGAGTAGGACCCTGAAGGCCATGGCAGATACTACAATTACTTTGCTGGAAGAGGGCAGAGAGACGGACAATAGCAGCAAGATGACAAAGAAGGAGACATAACAGATGGCAATGGTTTTTACATAAGAATGGGGGGAACCCAAGGATGGAAAGATAGAAGACAGGATATAATAAGGCACTCCAGTAAATACAACAAAAATTATAAATAAGCCACACTCTTAGTTCTACTGGTCCCAAGTAGTAGTTCATTTATAAATGCACATACACGAGACAGTTACTAGCTCACCATTTGAAAAAAAATATATATTAAGTTTTACACATACATAAGCATGTAACTAGCCAGATTAAATTGGTCTTCCTGTTATCCAGACTGCAATAACTGAAAATGCTTTTCGCCTTCAGGTATCTATCAATCCTGTTCCTTAATTCTTTTAAGAGCAGCTCTGTGGTGCCACAGATGACCAAGAGGCAATGCATCATGCTGCCAAGTGGGACACCCAGGTTCAGGTGTGGGCTTGGGAGTTGGCAATAAGGCAGGTAGATGGCGCAGGTGCTGCCAATGGCAGTGCTCCTCAGCCTGGTAAGATGGCACCATAACACAGCAACCCCACTGGACAGCCAGGGAACTTGGTTCCCTGCCACAGGGATGCTGCATCACACCATGGGGAGGGAATGATGAGAAAAGAAAAAGGGATGGACTGCCAATGTAGAGACAATTGGGGGGAGGGGGGCATGACTATCTAAATAATGGTCATTGGTACTCTTCCGGCGTGCTTCGTGTTCACCCATGTTGGAGAGATGGCGAGGGTAAGGGGTGACGTGAATGGGACACTGTGGGGTGAAACATCTTCCAAACCTGAAGCCTGGACAGAAAAGTACTGCTGGACAAAAAGGCTGATGAAAAAAAGTTCAACTTTCCACTTCAGTATGCACTTTCATAAACGTGTTTCCCCTAGTATTTATTTATTTAGCTTTTGTTAACCAGGTAAGTACACGAGATAAGACGTTTGCCTATTTTCAGGTACGACCCAGGAGAGTACAAGGAAATATGACATAGGACAACATGATACACTTTAGGCAGTTACACAGAGTCAGGGAAAACAGAAGCATCACATAGTCAGTAGGTACACACAAATGGTCTGAGCATATACATCAAGTCACCAAGGCTGTGAGCAGCGCATTGTATACAAATTATATACAGTATAGGACCCCACAAAAGTAGGGGCACAGTCAGAGCAATACCTAATACATAGGGTGTATACATTGTGTGCAGGACAAAAACCATGAAGGTAGGCTATACCTTAGGAAGGATGTTCAGTGCAGGGGACCAGGTGAGATTATGGAGGTTTGGGACAACCATACGCTGAGGAGAGCTTCAAATTATTCCACAGGGAGGTTCGGAGGCATGCATGGGAGGGGGAGGAGTGGACCTTGGCAGGAAGGGAGTTCCATAGTCTGGGGGCACATGAGGCAAAATCTCTGTTCCCCATTTGAGTGTGAGTGGCAGAAATCCTAAGAACAGCAGGACCCAGGGATCTAAGGGAGTATGAGGAGGAGGCTGCCGGCATGAAGAGCTCCGCCAATCCTGGGGGTGGGGGGGGTACCAGTACCAAGGACCTTGCCCATGAAACAGCCCAGGACAAAATTTAAATAATTAGGTGGGGAGAGCCTATTAAGTTTACTATACAGGTCACAGTGGTGGGTGAGATGAGGGGCAGCAAGGACAAAATGGCAAATGTTGTTGTAGGCGACGGTCCACCTAGAGAGGTGGACTTTGGAGGCACAAGCAAACAGGAAAAGCCCATAGCAAAAGGAGCAGAGAAACATGCCTCTAGCCAGTGCAAGGCAAGCAGCAGAAGCGAGATTGCTCTTTGCTCGATAGGCCAAACCCAGTTTGCAGTTAATGGCTCTACATACATTCTGGATATGGAATCCAAGGTCGAGCTGAGGGTCAAGTGTCACCCCAAGGTATTTGATGGAGTCGGTGATGAGGACAGGAGCACCGTTAAGACCAGTGATACACAAAGCAGCAGGGGAGGCCTTTATCTTGGCCAGGGACCCAAAGAGCATGGCCTGGGTTTTTTTCAGGTTGAGGATCAGCTTGTGGGACATTATCCAGAACTGGATACTCATAAAGTCCTCGATCAGCTGGTGGTTTATGACCCCAATGTCCCAAGAATAGGTGAGGATGACCAGATCATCAGCATAGAGAATTGACCTACAGTAGGAAGAGGTAGCGTGTCGATTGTTTGACAAAGATGGAAAAGAGCAGGGGCTCCAGGACTGAACTTTGGGGAACACCTAAAGACACAGAAGTGGTGTCTGAGAGCACCTTACTGTATTTGATCAGCTGCTGTCTGCCCTATAGGTAGCTGGTGAACCAACTGAGTACAGGGGGTGACAAGCCAAAAGACCTAAGCTGAGTGCAGAGTAGAGCATGGTCAACTAGAGCAAAGACTTTGGATAGATCGATGAAGATGGCACCAGAGAATTTACCCTGGTCCATGGCAGCTCTGACCCCAGATGCGACAAAGACAAGGGCAGAGGATGTACTGTGCCCTTCACAAAAGCCATGCTGTTCAGGAGGCAACAGCTCGTGAGACTGAATATACTCAGTGAGTTGTCCAGCCACAACTTTCTCAAGACGTTTACTGATAGTAGACAATACGGCTATCGGTCGGTTGTTGTCAAGAATCTTAGGGTTGCCCTGTTTGAGAATGGGGCCAACCCTAGCCACTTCCACATGTCAGGGATAACCCCAGAGGCTAGGGATAAGTTGAAGATATGGGCCACCGGGGAGGCAATATGAGAGGCACCAAGACGGCGGAGCTTAGGTTCCATGCCATTGTGGCCAGCACTGGAGAAGGGGGAGAGACCAGAGAGCAATCTCTGCATTTCTTCTGCTGTCACAGCCTTGAAACAGAATAATGGGCAGAAGATGGAAGCTGGTTGTGGAACAGGGTCGTGGACACAACTATTACAACCACTGGAGAAGAATAGAGAGGTGAAGGCAGACAGGTCCGAGAAGTGCGAGTTAAATGCATTGGCGATGGTAAGTGGATTGTTACAACTAGTACCATCGATGAACATGTCAGTGGCCTCACCATTGGGGGAACCACTTACTATGTTCTTTATGTTCCTCTAGAAAGTTCTAGGGTCTTTAGCGGAATTCAGCAGTGCCGCTTTGCAGAATTCACTTTTGGCAACCCTGATTGCTTTCTTATACTCGTTCCTGAGCATCCTAAACTGCTGAAATATGGCCTGGTCCATCGTGACCTTGAATTTGGCCCAGCACTTGTTCCTAGTCCTCATGAGGGTAAGGAGGCTCCCATGCAACCGCTTGGTAGCAGACCCTCTTACCCTCCATCCCATACAAGTAGGACTCCAATTTCTTTAGGGCCCACACTAGGGCAAGACACTCCTTTTCCACTGTGGAGGGAGTATGCTTGTTCCCTGGGGAGCAGCTTTCGGCTCAGGTAGGCTATCAGGTGGTCCCTCCCTTTGCTGGATGTCTGGCTTAGTAGTGCCCCAATACCCACATCTGAGGCGTCCGTCTGAACTATAAAAGTTTTTCTATAGTCCAGACTTGTCAAACCAGGAGCACTGCACAGTGCCTCCTTCAGTTTGGTAAAGGCTTCCTCACAGGCTGGACCCCAGGTAATTTTCTTGGACATCCGTTTCTTTGTCAGGTCAGATTGGGGAGCAGCCAGGGCACTGTAATTAGGTAAAAACTTTCTGTCGTACCCTGATCTCCCGAGAAACCTCCTGAACTACTTTGGAGTTTCTGGTCTGGGCCATGTCTCTAGTATCTATGTTTTTATCTGGTTAGGATGGAGCTGTCCCCGGCCTACCACGTGCCCGAGGTATGCTACTTCTCCCATGGTCACCTGGCATTTCTCGGCTTTGACAGTGAGCCCAGCTCTCTGTATTCTGCCCAGCACTTCTCCAAGGTGTGACAGGTGTTCCTCCCAGCTGGTACTGAAGATGGCAATGTCATCCAGGTACACCATAGCATACTTCTCAGCACCATTTAACACCTGGTTCACCAACATTTGTAAAGTGGCTGGGGCATTCTTCATTACGAAAGGCATTACTTTGAACTCAAATAAGCCTATTGGAGTGATGAAGGCCGACCTCTCCCTAGCTCTGTCCGTCAACTCTACCTGCCAATACCCCTTTGTCAGGTCAATGGTCGAAAGGTAAGTCGCCCCCCCAACTTGTCCAGGAGTTCGTCCATCCGGGGCATTGGGTGGGCGTCTGACATTGTGACTGCATTCAGTCCATGACAGTCTACACAGAAATGAGTTGAGCCATCTGGCTTGGGTACAAGGACTACAGGTAAGGCCCAGGGACTGTGGGATCTCTGGATTACCCCTAAATTCAGCATCTCCTCCACTTCCCTCCTAATATCCTTTTGGGCAACCTGCGACACCCGATATGCTGTCTGCCGTATGGGCGTCTGTGTTCCTGTCTCCACATTGTATGTTGCTAAGGGGGTTAGTCCAGGCTTGGTGCTAAACAAGGGGGCAAAGTCTGCTAAAACCTCCCTCACTTTCTGGATCTGGCCCGAGGTCAGCTGGGGAGACAATTTTACTGCCTCCACAGGGGACTCCCGCTTACTCTCTTCCAGCAAGTCCAGAAGGGGGTCTCCTTCATCCGTCCCCTCCCCATGACTACACACTGCGAACATCATGTCAGCCCTATTTGCATATGGCTTCATCATGTTAACATGTTACATCCTTTCTGTATGTCTACAGTCAGGTAACTCCACAATGTAGTTTACGTCATTTACCTTCCTAACCACTTTGTACGGTCCTGCTCACTCAGCTTGTAGCTTGTCTTTCCGGACAGGAATAAGGACCATGACCTCCTGACCCACCATATACGAGCGAGCTCTGGCTCTGCGATTGTACCATACCTTTTGTTTCTGTTGGGCAGCTGCCAGATTGCTCTGGGCTGTCTCCATAGGCTCCTTCAGCCTTTGGACATAATCCACAGTGGGAGTTCCCTGGGTGGCGTGCTTGCCTTCCCAGTCCTCCTGGATCAAGTCTAGGGGTCCACGTACTCTGCGTCCATATAAGAGTTTGAAGGGGGAAAATCCTGTCAACTATTGGGGCACCTCCCTGTATGCGAACAACAGGTGGGGAAGGAATTTCTCCCATGCTGTTCAGCAAACGCCCAAAGCATTGACTTTAGGGTACCACTGAAGCGTTCCATAAACCCATTGACTTGTGGGTGATATGGTGTCGTGCATCTCTGCACCACCCCACATTTCTTCCATAGAAATTTCATTAGGTCTGACATGAAGGAACCCCCTTGATTGGTGATTACCTCCTGCAGAAACCCAACATGGGAGAAAATCCCAAGCAAGGCATCTACCACTTTGTCTGTCCTCAGTGAGGATAGGGCAACTGCCTCTGGGTACCGGGTGGCATAACCACCACAGTCAGGATGAACCTTTTCCCTGAGGAGCTGGGGGTATTTAAAGGCCCCACAATATCCATTCCCACTCTCTGGAATGGCTACTCCACTATGGGCAATGGAATCAAGGCGGCTACGGTTTTCTGGCCCGCCTTCCCTATTTCTTGGCACTGGTGACAAGACCTGCAATACTCCTTCACCTGCTGGGTGAAGTTAGGCCAGTAGAAATTCTAGGCTAACTGCTGCATAGTTTGTGTGATTCCCAGACAGCCAGATAAGGGAATATCATGGGCAACCTTGAGCAACTGCTCACAGTATCCCTGGGGAACGACAAGCTGCCTGCCTAGCATCCCTCCCTCTGTCTGTACTACCTGTGTATACATAAGTCCATTTTACCAACAAACCTTATGTCTGTAGTCACCTCCCTGTGCACCATCTGAGTCTGCCCAAGCCCTCAGCTTCTCTAAACTAGGGTTACTTCTCTGAGCAGCTGCGAACCCCTCACACCTTCTCAAGGCATGGGACAGGTCCCCTTCAGTTGCTAAACTAGGGTCCCTAGCACTAGCATCAGGGCCCTCAGGATCACTGTCAAGGCCTACCCTCCAATAAGGGGTCACCCCTCCCTCTTTGGAGTAACCCTCTGTAGCTTGGTGGTTACTTGCTCCTGGGGAAATTTCTACCCCCTTTTTATCAGTCTCCACCCTCTGGAGACATAGGCTGGGGAACCAGCCTCTTAGTATCATCCCCAATGGCTTCTGGGGGACTCAGGGAACTACAATTTTCCCTGGCTGCCTGGCTACGGGTAACTGCATATACCACACCCTGCTGGAGATTGTTACCCAGGATCACGTCCACTGCTAATGTGTTAGCTACAGCCACCTGTTGCACAGTTCCTTCTGTTTCACCCCAGTCCAGGAGAACACTGGCCAGTGGCGAGGTTTTCTCTACACCCGCAAAGTCCTGTACATTCACATATTTATTGGGCATAAGCTGACCAGGCTGTACTAGATCTCCTTTCACCAGTGTCAGGGATGCCCCTGTGTCCCTTAACCCCTGCATCTGTATGCCATTTACAATGACTGGGTGCATGTTTTTCCTCATGTTCACTGGCATGCTTCCAGGGACACACAAACAACCCACTTCCTTTCTGGTGCTAGTTTTCGTATTATTGCTTGCCCTTCTTGGACACTGTCTGGCCATGTGCCCAGTTTCTTTACATAACCAACAAACATTTCTTACTTCAGAGAAATCTTTTCTTTGAAACCTGGGGCTAACTGGTTTCAGTGGAGGCAGTGAGGGTTTTAGCTGCCCTGAAGGCACGCATTTCCCTTTCTGTGCTGCCACACTCGCCCCATTTGCTCTCAGAGCAGGTCTGCTCTTGGCATAGCGGTCCGAGAGTTCAGCAGCCTCTTGCACTGTTTTTGGATCTCGGTCCTCTAGCCAGGTTTTTAACTCTGTTGTGCATGCCCAATAAAACTGTTCTAATAAAATCACATTTTTAATTGTATCAACAGTGTTTGCCTCAATTCCTTCCCACCGTTTTAAAAACTGACATTGTTTTGTGGCTAGCTCCTCATAGCTCATATCAGGGCTTCTCCTGAGCTTACGGAATTTAACTCTGTATGATTCAGCAGTTAATTCAAACTTTTTTAGTCGTGCTGCTTTTAACTTGCTGAAATCATCACTGTCTTTATTGTTCATGTGACCCAATGCATCCCGAGCTTTTCCGGTAAGTAGCGGGGATAGCTGGAAGCTCCAGGACTCTCTAGGAATTTTAGCCTGAATATAAACTTTTTCAAAAGAATTTAAAAAGGCTATATCCTCCCCATCCGTAAACTCAGCTATTAATTTAGAGTTCAATTTGTAACCCAGTCCTGCAGTCCCAGTTAAACCCAAGCCACTTACCTACCCTGGTGCCGCTGGTTGGAGTCGTAGCTGATCAAATTCGTGTTGCCACTGGCGTGCCTCTCTCCTCTCCTCTGCAGCTCTGCATTCTCGCTCTCTCTTCTCCTCTGCCTCTCACTGGTGCTCACGTTCCTCACGGTCCACCTCCCTTTTCTGCCACACGAGGTCTGGTCCCTTTCAGTCATGGTTGGTGATTCTCTGCTCTGGGTATCTGCTGCCATCAGGGCCTCTATGAGGTTCTGCTTACTGGCTTTCACCCCCAAATGGGACTCCCCTGTCCCTGCACAACTGCTTTAAGAAATCTACAGTGTGCTTGCTGTAGTCGGAAGACATTTTCTTCTTCTCTCACTACTAATACTATACTGACTGGCACTTCAGAAAAAACAAAATAAAATTGGTGGGAACTTAACTGCAAGTCAAGGGATATAGTTCTGTTTCCTTTTCAAATAAAACACTGCCTTTCTTTTTTTCCAAGTGAGCTAAATGGTTTCAAGCTAACACACTGAACAATGAAGCTTATACCACCAAACTTTTTATGCCACCACTGCCAACCAATCTGTCACCAACCCACTCAGACGGCCAGCCCTCTACTCCCAAAGTGCCAACCTCTCAGCGTATTATTTGTGTACAGTGAACAGACAAGGTAACCCTCTTGTCTGTTTTGTGGGTTCAAGTCACCTTAGTCTCAAGCTCTGAAGGGATTCAAACTGATAACCTCTTGTTAGCGTACCCAATTATCAGGCTCAGATAATTCTTTCTTTGGGGGCAGATATCTTTACCTACAGGCACCAAACCAGATCTTTCAAATGAACTCTTAGAACTCAATGCAAGACTTTTAGAGAACTCTGCCCATTTCCCAGTTTGGTATACAATAAGCCCATACACAGTGTACTTATAACCTTTAAAAGCTCCACTTAAAATAAAAAGAATTGTCAAGGCACTCCAGCAGTTTCGTTTGTAAAAAAATATATATCTTTACTTTAAAAATATCAAAACTGCAGCTCTGACTGGCTCTGTGAGGTGTCCAGGTGCTACGGAGGTCACCCAATTCGAAGGGAGGTCAAGTAAGTGCATAATGTTGTTGCGCTTTCCTAGGCAGTGGGATAAAGGACTTACACCGGTCTTCCTCTGGCCCACGAAAATGGGGCAAAATGCCACAGGAAGGAATTTTTCCCTCAAGAAATGCATCCTTAACAATCATAAAGAAAAAAAAAACAGTCCCAAACATTGTCTCTTCAAAAGAAATGCATCAATAATATGGCAATAAAACATGCTTAAACACCATGGGCACCACAAGCCTGATCTTCGTTTTTGTCTGTGCCTCTTTAGCTGAGCAACAAAATCATACAGACTCCATATACACTGCTGCCATGTATAAGCACCGATGATCCCAGATCCTTTGCCAGTTAAATGAACACACAATCAGTGTACCAGTGGATTGCAGACGCACCTCATGCCACAAACCTTCAGCCCATCAAACATGTCCCCAGCTGGAATTGGCTGTCCAAGACAGCTCACATAGGAACAACAATGGCATCAAGAGACCCAGCTCCAACACTCTACAGCGTCCACAGAATAAGGGCCCTTGTTATCCTGTCTAGTGAAAACGCTGATGGGATATGCCACACTGGCTCTTTTAAAATCTATTTTTGGTTGACCTGTCTCCATTTCTGAAGCCTTCACCACAAACAGCCAGAGGTCAGCTGAAGTGCTGATGTCATCTGCGCGTGAACGTTGCACACACGATGTGCTGACATCGTTGTCTCCCCCTCTGCAGGGCCGGCAGTCATGAGCACTGCTAACAGAGCAAGGAAGAAGCAGAGAAGGACACTGCTTGCAGCGCAGGCCCACAGAATGGGGGTGAAGGTCAGGCTCAATAAAAAGGCGTGAACCTCCATGCCACAAGTCATACTCAAGACACCACCAAAACGGCAATGACAAAAACCTGAATGGCAAAACATAAGTGGAAAAGAAATTAAAATAGCTCCAGAGAAAAGTGGGGGACAGGAAAAGAAAGACCACGTAAGGGTGCTAAACAGCAAGGCTCCAAAGCTAACATATTTTTATGAAATCCCCCCCCGCCAACAGCAGACATACCAGTCTCTCACCAAAGGGGCAGGAGGGCCACTCCGAGCAGGCAAAAAGGTTAGAAAAAGAAAGCAAAAAGGAAACACAGTTAGTAGGGAAGAAAAATATGAACATATGAAGAAGCCAGCAGAAGAAGGCCATTTTGTCTATCAAGTCTGCTCATCTTGCAGGGTCCACAGCTTGAGTTACTGTTCCTGCCCCATCTCCCCACTCCTCCCATCCTCCCTACCCATGACCGTTATCCTCCCCCTATACCTATCCCAGCCTCTCTTAAAGCTGCCCATCTACATTTACCCCAGTAGGGGAGAACATTACCCATATTTATGAACTACCTTCACCAATGACAATATGAAGCGATACACAAAGTGATTTTAAAAGTAAAAAAAAAAAAACAATAGAATTGCTTTTACCAGTTCTGTCTGGCTGGTGGCACTCTAGCATACCACTGGGGTGTGCAGGAACTGGTGCGTGAGTGTGCATGGTACAGCACATCATTAGCATGCCCATTGCAACTGCACAGGGAATGGTTTGCGACCATATTATTTATATCATAACAAGCTACAAGTCAGAACAGTGGAACAAAGTGGTTATTGAGACCATGTGGCACCAGTACGCTGTGAGTGTGCATGACATATTTTCAAATACTCTTCTAATGCAAGTATTGTACAACCTATTACACTCTGGGTGAAAAAAAAATGTGGGTAATGAAAACTACATACAAGTACAAAAAGCCACCACCCCCCCAAAACTACCCCCAATTTAGTTGCTTTGCATCTTAACTTTTTCCTCATCTCAGTCTTCTTTAACTTTACTAAATTCAGAGCTCTGCAACTTCCAAACAGCACGTGCTTCCCGTCACCATCTCAGTGTTGTACTGTGCAGTTCCTCCGACCGCTGTACGTACATATGTGCTGCTGACTAATCGCAGACCTGGTAGTACATCTTTAAATACAGTCTGCCATGGAACTGCGTAGCACCTCACTGAGATGACAATAGAGAACTTGCACTGTTCTGTGGTTATGGAACCCTAAATTAAATAAAATTAAAGAGGACTGACGCAAGTAGAAAAATTATGTGTAACCCCCTACAAATGGGGGTTCCCGAAAAATCTTCCTTGAGCTTGCCTAAATGCTCCCTGCCAGGCTGGTGTCCTGCATTTTAGCAGTTTCAATGTGATTGCCAGAGAGTGCCTGTATAGCCTCTGTGTACTGTCTCTTTAAGAGCTGCCTGGATTGCAGTCATAAGTAATCCGAGGAGCTCTGTTGAAAGATGTAACTATTTGCTGAAAATCATTTAGAGTGACAATGATAATGTAGTTTGTGTAACCTGTCTTCTTTGCAGCAAGGACTGTTTTGTTTATCTCCACTATCTTGGTCCTGGACTGCTGAATTGGACCAATCAGTACTGGTGGGAACTAAAATGGAGCCAGACTACAGGAGCTGTCTGGAGTCAGAATCTGTACGAATTGTAGTTTGGGGCTTTTGGCGCCTTTTTGCACCTGAAGGGGGAGGACCTGTTGTGACTGACAGATGAATCAGCCAACTGAACCTTTTGGATCTTGGGGAAATTCCCATGCTTGCTGCAGTTTGAGTCAGATCTAAGTTGGGAGCTGAAGGAGCAAGAACTTGAGACAGTCAAGCAGCCGTCTGAGTAGTTTTGCGCGCGGGAGAACTGTGGAAAGTCCTCAGTTGTGGCCTGCATGTCTGCCTGCTGCCCCTGAGAGGGAGAAAACAGAATTATTTTGGACTAAATCCAAGTTTGTGAGATAGTAAGCCACTGATTTTTTACTAAGCTCATACCTGAAGAAGATCGAAGATTTTTCTGAATGCGATCGGCCTGTCAGGATTTCCAGCTGCTTTTGAATCCCTTGTTTGTGCAGAGACTTTGCAATTGCGACCAGAGAACGGTTTGCCTGGTACAGTAGAATTTCCTTACATGTAAATGTGCTGTGTATTGAAAGTGGGTCGTGATTTGGTTCCCCACTGTGTGAACTGTGTTCTGCATGCTGGAAGCTGTATCCAGCCCAAAACGGACTGTATCCGAATTTGTCATTTGGCCTGGGCCATGCCACACTGGCCCCGCCAAACTACCCGCTGCACAGAGAAAGCCATCAATGAGAGACCTGCCTGGGGATCAGCCCCCTGCTTTACGCTTGAACAGGAATGACGCCTCGGTGATTCGTGTGGGCCCTGCTTCTCCTCGCACTCCAGATTAACCACCTGCTGTCTCGATTTTCGTCCAGCCTGTGTCCAAGTCTTGGGTGTCATGAGTAATCATCAGGGTAGTTCCCTGCAACAACAGCCTAATCTAAAAGTGTGTCATCTGATTGTCTTGTTTTCTTTTCACGAACTAAGCCCTCCGGCTCCGGATTACAAATTGTGTGTGTTGTGCATGTTGTTTTCTTCCATCACAGGGCCCCAACCAGCTGCAACGTTCCTGGCTAGTCCACCATTCTCCATCTGAGTACCCAGAGTGTGCGACTGATTATGGACATTGAAGTGCATGCATAACCGTTTGATTGGTACAGCCTTTAAACAAATTAACCTGATTACGCCCCTTCCTTGTTCAAGTCCCTTAAATAAATCCCATCTAACTCTTTTTTGCATTTACCCTGACTGTGGTTCCAGTTTGTGCAAGAGTACTGTACTGCTGTTATTTGCAGTGTATGACCTTGTTTTACAGGGGGTTTCCCTGGCCAGGCCAGAGGAAAGCCCTGGTGGTAAGTGCAAACAGTGTGGGTACTGGTGTGGTGTATCAGGGGTATTGTGAAAGTGATTATTGTGTATTGTTCTGTCCACCAGTAAGGAAAGGGGGGGCTACAGTGTCCCGGAGGGCTGTGCCCAAGTTAGCTTGACCACTACCAACCCCAACTTCCGGGTAGAGGCACCCGTTTCAGAACTCAGGCCCCTTAACCTGCTACTAGCCAAGCAGGAAGGGGCAGTAGCCCTTGGGATAGCGCCACCTAGGGGTTACATATGCTGGTGTAACCCCCTGCAAATGGGGGTTCCCAAAATGCTTCCAGGCGCTTGCCTGAATGCTCCAAGTCTGGGCGGTGTTCGGCGTCTGAGCTGTTTAAATGTGGTTCCAAGTGAGTGCTATTTGAGTCTCCACGTACTGTCTCTTTAAGAACTGTCTGCTTGCAGACTTAATTAGTTTGTATGAGGGGACTGTGTGTTCTAATGCCCGAATCCCACCCAGGCTGCTGTCAATTCGCTCCGTTTCTGCGGTTGCTACATGTGCAGAGGGAGCCTTGTTGAAAGATATAACTGTTTGCCAGAAATCATTTAGGGTGACTGAGAAAATGTAGTTTGTCTAACCTGTCTTCATTTCAGCATGAACTGTTTCAGTGTAACTCTTTCATTTTGGTACTGAATAGCTGACTTGGACCAATCAGGATGATAGGGAGACCCTAAAATGGAGCCTGTGGACGAATCGGAACTTGGACTCTCAATTTTGAGCCAGCCACAAGGGGATTGTATGGGCAGTGACTCTGGGAAATGTAGTTTAAACCTTGATGCCTTTTTCCACCACCAGAGGGAGTCTTATTGTGAGTGACAGCCGAACCAGCCAACAGAATGGTGTGCAGCTAAAGGAAATGCCCTGCTCTGTGACTGGAAAGATTAGATCAGTTCTGCAGTGTATAGTTTCGCGCGGGAAGTGGATGTGAGGCCCTGAGTTTCGACCTGCAGCCGTTGCGAGTACCAGTTTGGACTGAATCCAAGTTGTGAGGAGAAAGAAGCACCAGAAGTGTGGAAACCAGGCTCACCCTGTAGAAGACTGGAGAAATTGCTGAATCGCGCTCGGTCTGTCAGGAACTGAAGCTGCTGTGTGTGCTCCCAGGTATTTTGCAGTAAGTGCGATCGAGACTGAGGAGCAGCCTGCCTGGTATAGTACTTTCCTCTTACATATGAATGTGTGTAGTGCTTGTGGGGAATCGCTATTTCCAATCCCCAGTGCTGTGTGCTGTGTGTTGAAGCTGGAAGCAAACCCCAGCTTGTCTTGGACTAAATCCGTTTGCTATCAACTGCAGTGGGGTCCAGTCACAAGGACTTTGTCTCCATGCCTTGTTGTACTGGCAATCCAGAAGAACATCCACCATCCGGTCCTCAGCTTGGGTATTATGAGTACAAATCGGGGTATTCCCCTGCAGCCTGTTTTCAATCACAAGTGTGTCATCTAATTCTTGTTGTTTCACTGCTTCATGGACTAAGCCATCCGGCTCAGGATTACAATTGGGTGTTGTGCATATATTTTCTTCTACAGGGCCTTTTCCATCTGCACCTGCCGGCCAACCATGGGCAATGGACCTGCTACCCCCACCAACCTGGGTACCCAGAGTGTGACTTTTCAGACCCTGTATGTGTTGACAGTACTGTGATTTAATGCCACTAATTAACCTGATTTCCCCCTCCCATGTTACTGTCCCCTAAATAAATCAGATTTGTTGTTGTTATACTATATACTGTCTGTGGTGTTGGTACTTATGGAAGCAGTATTGTGTTTTGCTGTGTATGTTGTTTAACCTTACTTTACAGGGGGTCCTCAGAGACATGCTGCAGAATCAGTCTCGAGGGTAAGTGGTATCTAAATGAGTGAACAGTGTGTATACGTAGGGTATTGGGGCTGTAACTTCCGTGTACTGTGTGAGCCACTAGAGGGAATAAAAGGGGGTCTCAGCGTCCCAGAGGGCTGTGACCAAGCTAGTCTAACCACTACAAACCCTGACCTCTGGGTGGAGGCACCCATCACAGGACCTAGGCCCCTCAACCTGTCCGTAGTCAAACAGGCAGGGGTAGTAGCCCTTGGGATAGCACGACCTATGGGTTACACTAGAATACAAAATAGTTAATTGGGGGAATCTGCACCTTTGTGTAGTTTTAAGTCCATCCTAACTGATTTCTGTTGCAGTTTTACAAAATACCAGTAATTGGATACATTACCTTTCTTTGCTATTTCTAAGGCAGCTGCTTTACCAATTCCACTGTTAGCTCCTGTAATCATGTAAGACCTCCCCACCAAATGTACATCCAGGTCTTCGGGCCCAAACGTCTTTGAAGCAGCTTCATAACCACCCCTGAAACAAACAGCACATCGGCACTTATTGTCAGATCCATTGCTCACAAATAGCCAAACGGCAAACAAATCAAGGCTGGGGAAAGCTATGCTGCAACTGGGAATCCGCAGCAAATCAATCTCCACCAAAGCCGTATGTTTATACTGCAAAATCTCTTATCCAATGGAAGATTTTCAAGGCCAAACATAACTTGGAAAATAAAAATTTAATTCTGTACAAATCCCCTTGGAAAGCCAGGCTCCCTGAAACAGGGGATTCCATGTTGTAGGATCAGGATGACCTGGCGTCTCTTGTTAAACACATCAGAGCTACTTGTACATCCTTGGAAGGATGGAGAATGATATGTATTGCTCCTTTTTTTCAAACAGGAAATAGGCAGACTTGGCATCCTATGTAAACAATAAGACCCTTTAGGGTGTGAAGTGTTGGGGGATACCTGCATGCCCAGCATGTAGTTAGGCCCGACATCGCGGGAGGAAGTCCTTACAGTTCCTGAAGGTGCGGGTATCCCCAACACCCCACACCCTTAAGAGCATTACTGCACTTAAAAAATGGACTTTTGAGGTAAAAAGAAAAAAAATTTAAATTAAACATTTTTTTTTAAACATTTAAAGTACAAGTTGTATATATAAAGTAGTCCTTGTACAGGAACAGGATAGGCGTTTTTGTTTGTTTTTTGTTAGTGGGCTTTGTTGCCTGATAAACTTATGACTGGTATCAGCCAATCAGGTTACAGGATTTTCATAAACCATTTTCTAATGTCCTTTAAAGAGCACCTTTCATGATGGTCCAAAAAGTTACAGCTTGTAGTCATTATATGCAGTACTAGACCTGAATGGGTATGTGCATTTGATATTTTTGGCCAAGTTTTACTCTGCCTTTCATATTTTGCATTTGGTTTTGAGCCCTGCTTTGGCTGTGCTGCGCTTGCCTTTGCTGTTCAGCTGCTGGGCTGCTGGCTCCCGCTGACATCACTGTATGGCACAGAAGTGACTCACACTGTGCAGTACAGTGCAGTTGCAACAGTTTTGCAAGGGAAAACTACCATTACTAGGAGTACATACTTTGTTCCCTCTTCCCCAAGACGCCCTGTTAGCAGTGCTTTATGCCAAAATCCAAATGCCATGTCGAACATATGAAGAAGCCAGCAGAGGGAAGGCCATTTGGTCCATCAAATCTGCTCATATTGCAGGGTCCACAGCTTGAGCTAATGTCACTGCCCTCCCTCCCCACTCCTCCCATCCTCCCTACCCATGATCCTTACTTTCCCTACGCCTATCCCAGCCTCTCTTAAAGCTGCCCACTGTCTTCAATGAGATGACCTCTTCCGGCAGTGCATTCCAAGTGTCCACCACCCTCTCTGTGAAGAAGTTCTTCCTGAGCTCCCTCCTAAACCTCCCACCCTCCAGCTTAAGACTGTGCCGCCTAGTGTTATGGTTGCCACTCAGCTTAAAGAGACTCTCCTTATCAACCTTATTTATCCCTTTCAAGTGTAACCCCTATGTGGTGCTATCCCAAGGGCTACTACCCCTGCCTGCTTGGCTAGTAGCAGGTTAAGGGGCCTGAGTTCTGAAATGGGTGCCTCCACCTAAAGGTCAGGGTTGGCAGTGGTCAAGCTAACCAGGGCACAGCCCTCTGGGATACTGTAACCCCCCTCTTTCCCCTCTAGTGGCCTGAACACTGTACAATAATCACTTTCACAATACCCCTGGTACACCACACAAGTACCCACACTGTTTGCACTTACCACCAGGGCTGGTTCCTCTGGCTCGACCCTGGGGACCCCCTGTAAAACAAGGTTAAGCATGGCAAATAGCAACAGTACATTACTTTGAGCACAAACTGGAACCACAGTCAGATTACATGCAGAAAAATTTAGAACCTGATTTATTCAGGGGACTCGAACAAGGGAGGGGCAAAATCAGGTTAATTAGCTTAAAGGTCATATCAATCAAGCAGTTATGCATGCGCTTTGAGTCCCCCCACACAGTCCACCTCTGGGTACCAGGTGGAGAAGAGATGTGCTAGCCAGGACAGTTGCCCGGGGTTGCAGCTGGTTGGGGCCCTGTTATGGAAAAACACAATATGCATAGTACACAATATTTGTAATCCGGAGCCAGAGGGCTCAGTTCATAAAGGAAACGAAAACAAGACAATCAGATGACACACTCAGATTAAGCTGTTGGTGCAGGAAGCTACCCTGGTATTTACTCACGATACCAAAGACTGGACACAGGCTGGACGAAAATCGAGACCGCAGGTGGTTGATCTGGAATGCCAGGAGAAGCAGGGCCCACACAAGTTGCAGAGGTGTCGTTCCTGCTCTAGCGTGGAGCAGGGGGGGCTGATCCCCAGGCAGGTCTCTCATCCGTGGCTTCTCTGTGCAGTGGGTAGTCTGGCAAAGCCCAGACCGAATGGAGACGAGTTTGGATGCAGTCCGTTTTGGGCTGGATACAGCTTCCAGCAAGCAGAACACAGTTCACACAGTGGGGAACTAACTCACAACCCACTAGCAGCTTCTAGCACATTTACATGTACGGGAATTCTACTGTACCAGGCAAAGTGCTCCCCGGTCACAATCGCAAAGTGTCTGCACACACCGGGAGATTAGGGGTAGCTGGAACTCCAGACAGGCTGATCACATTCAACAAAAATATTTTATCTTCTTCAGGTTGAGCCTGGCCCACTTCAGTAGCTTACTTTAGATCCAAAAGATTTGGTTGGCTGATTTGGCTGTCAGTTAAAGCAAGAGCTCCCCCTTCAGTTGCAAAAAAGGCGCAAAAACTAAAACCACAGCTCCTATAGATTTTGAATTCAGACAGCTCCTGTAGTCTGGCTACATTTTAGGTCCCACCAGAACTGATTGGTCCAACTTGCAGTCCAGGACTAAGATAGTGGAGACAAACAAAACAGTCCTTGCTACAAAGCAAGCAGGTTAGACAAACTACATTATCATTATCATTCTAAATGGTTTTTAGCAAATAGTTACATCTTTCAACAGAGCTCCAGCTCAGATTATCACCTGTTTTTGCCCCTTCTTCTGTGCCCGTGCCAATGCTGGCTCCAATGTCTGTACTTGCCATTAGTCATGACTCTTACTGAAGGTTGAGAATCTTCTCCGGCACCCTCCCCACCTCCCAAGGGGAGGATGATTGGGAAACCTGGATAGATTGTGCTGCCCCGTTAGTACCTGAATGGCAGTGTGCAGAGGCTGAGAAACAGAAAAGGATCATAGAAAGTTTGAGGGCTCCCACCCTAGAGGCCATTAAATTTCTGAGGTCCGCAAACCCTGATGCATCTGCCCAGAAGCACCTATCTGCACTCGAAGGCAATTTTGGGAGCAATGAGTCAGGGGAGAACTTGATGTGGAAATTTCAAGGTACAAAGCAATGGCCAGGGGAAAGTTTGTCTGCATATGTTACTCATCTGGAAAGAGCGCTGCAAAAGGCTTACCAAAAAGGTGGGGTAGCCGCCAGTGACTTAAACCACGTGAGGTTGGGGCACATACTGCAACATGCAAAACATTCTAAATTGCAGCTCCTTCAAATAAGGCTCCCAGATAGAAGGGGTAACCCACCGGACTATTGTGACTTGATAAAAGAACTCTGGGAGATTGAAGATGAAGAGGGGGATTGTAATTCTAGGGTGAGTGCAGCCCAAGTGACCACGGCATTGGAAGGCCCTTCCGAAGTGGGGACCAATGAGGGTGTGCTACTATGGGATGAACTGCTGATGGAGTTCAGGGAAATAAAAAACAGACTCTTTATAAAGGCAGCTCCTGCAAGTACAGGCACTGACCCTTATCCAACTGCATCTGCTATGGGGTGGGGGTGTCCACCCAGGCATCTCCTGCTGACGACAGCTCGAAACTCAATGCCTTGACTATGGAAGTAAGAGAATTGATGAGATGTCTCCAAATATTCACCACACAGCAGACAGAGATGGCACCAAGGTTTTCAGTTGGTCGTACCACCGCCCCAGCTCCTAGTGTGATGCCTCAGCCACTCCAAATCCCAGAAAACATATTTTGCCATAATTGTGGGAAGGATGGGCACATGAAGAGTGAATGCCGGTCCACAAAAGACCTAGATAAAGTTGTATACAGGCTTCAAGGAGAGCTGGAGAACAAATCAGTGGTCAGGAGTACCCAAAATGACCGCAGTGAGGTTCAAAGTAGTAACTCAAATCCCTATGTGGCTAAATCATCTCTCTAGGCCCCTGCTGCTGTCCCTCCAGACTGGTCCAAAATAGTGGGCCCTTCAATGGAGACTACCGTGGCTGTGAATGGTATTCCTACTTGGGCTGTGCTGGACAGTGGGTCGCAAGTGACCATTGTATTTAAGGACTGGTATGACAAACACTTATCTGCTGTGCCTTTACAATCCCTGGAAGGCCTATATGTGTGGGGGCTGAGCGACTGGGAGGGCACTAAGAATTCCCGCTCTGATCAAGAGGGCCTATGATTTGCAACAAAACCCCAAGGGAGTGGATCAGGATGAACCGGTAGGGGTCGTGTGGAAGAAGGATCCCGATTCAATGGTACTGGCCCCTAATGCCCAGTGTACCGTTCAAGGGGAGGTCCGCCTCTGCAAAGATGTCAAGAACAACATACTGATGCTGGATGTGCCAGGCGATGGAAAATTGCCGGAAGGATTATTGGTTAAGCCCAGCATCTTGCCAGCTCGTGCTCATGCCTATGCACGACGAGTGATGGTCCAGATTCATAATGTGTTAGATCGGGAGATCTGGGTGAACAGAGGATGCACCCTAGCTATGGTACATTGCGCAGACACTGCAGTGTTGCCCAGCAATAAGCACCCTGGCAAGACAGATAGAGTGACTCCCAACTTGTTTGATTTTGGTGACTCCCCATTGCCAGCTGAATGGAAGACTAGAATTAGCCAGAAACTTGCCCAGAGAGATCAAGTGTTTTCGTTGAAGGAATGGGATGTGGGATGTGTCCAGGGTATGGAGCATCTCATACGCCTGCACGATGAATGGCCATTTCGAGAGAGGTCGCGACGCCTAGCCCCTGCAGTCATAGATGATGTGAGAAGACACTTGCAGGAAATGCTCGTGGCTGGTGTGATACAAGAATCCAGGAGCCCATATGCTTCTCCCATTGTGGTTGTGCATAAGAAGAATGGATCTGTGAGAATATGTGTTGATTATCGGACTCTGAATCGGAGGACCATCCCCGATCAATACACCATGCCCCGTATACAAGATGCTCTGGATTGTCTGAATGGGAGCAAATGGTTCTCGGTGCTGGATCTTCGCAGTGGATATTACCAAATTCCGATGGCTCCGGAGGACCGTGAGAAGACAGCCTTCATCTGTCCTTTGGGGTTCTATGAATTTCTGAGAATGCCACAGGGGATATCGAGTGCCCCAGCCACCTTCCAGTGACTGATGGAACGAGCGGTGGGAGACATGAATTTGCTGGAATGCCTGGTGTACTTGGACAATGTCATTGTGTTTGGGAGTTCCCTAGAGGAACATGAGAGTCGACTGTTCAAAGTACTAGACCGACTGGAAGATTTCAGCCTCATGCTGTTCATCGACAAGTGCCAGTTTTTCCAAACCTCTGTGAAGTATGTGGGGCACATAGTGTCTACAGAGGGGATAGAGACTGATCCTAGTAAAGTTGAAGCCTTGACTACTTGGCCCCAGCCCCACAATTTTAAGGAACTACAACGTTTCCTGGGATTCTGTGGCTACTACCGCTGGTTCATAAAGGACTATTCCAAAGTGATTCGGCCACTCTTGAATCTTACCCAGGGTTACCCTCCTACCAATCAGAAATACAAAAAAAGGGTCCATCAAAGAACCAGACAAAGCATATTTCCACCCAGATTAACTTTTTGGGTCCTGTTGGATGCCTGACTGTGAAGCAGCTTTCCACGAAGTCATATACCAGCTCACCCACGCCCCATCCTCGCTTATGCTGATCCCACCAAACCCTATGTGCTGCATACTGATGCCAGTCTGCAGGGTCTAGGAGCTGTACTGTATCAAGACCATGAGGATGGTTTGAGACCAGTGGCATTCGCCAGTAGGAGCTTGACCCCGTCAGAGTGAAACTACCCTGTGCACAAGTTGGAGTTCCTTGCGTTAAAATGGGCCATTGTTGACCAGTTTCATAATTACCTCTATGGGACAAAAATATTGGCGAGCACTGACAATAACCCATTGACCTATGTACAGACTTCAGCTAAATTAGATGCCACAGGGCACCCGGTGGCTTTCTGCATTGTCAACATATGGTTATGCTGTCGAATACAGACCAGGCCTGAATCATAATGATGCTGATGTCCTATCTCGGAGGCCCATTTCCAAGAGTGACTGGGTCAGGCTGTCTGAACCCAACATCTGAGCATTGTGCCAGAAGTTTGAGAGAAATGAACAGACGTCTATGGACACAGCGGACTGCTTAGTAGATTGCTTGGGCCCCTCTGACACCTGCATACCGGCTGTGTATTGCCACTTCTCTGCTCTAGATATTAGTGCACTACCTCAGTTTGACAATGACAGCATTCAGTGGGCTCAATCTCGAGATCCTATGATTCAGCCAGCACTTGATGCCCTTCATGCAGGAAAAGATGTGTCCAAGTTGCGTTCCTCTGATCTGCAAACCGCTTTATTGTTTAAAGAAGGCCCCAGGTTGAAGCTGCTTAATCAGTTGTTGTATAGAGAGAGACTGTAGATCGGGGTGGTCAAATAGACAAGCAACAATTGGTCCTGCCCACAGCCTTCAAAGATTTGGTACTGAGGTCCCTCCACAATCATATGGGCCACCTCGGTATTGACTGGACCCTTGACCTAGTATGATTTCGATTCTACTGGCCCAAGATGGGGGCCAATATTGAGCACCATGTAAGGACTTTTAGTCGCTGCCTGCAGAGAAAAGCCCTGCCTCAGAGGGCTGTCCCCCTTGTCAACATTACTACCAGCACCCCAGTGGAACTAGTCTGCATAGACTTCTTGAGTTTAGAGCCTGATCAGCGAAACATTGGCAATGTGTTAGTGGTTACGGACCATTTCACACGGTATGCACAAGCTTTTCCCACCAAAGATAAAAAAGCATCTACCGTGGCCAAGGTGCTAGTGGAAAATGTCTTCGTCCACTATGGTGCCCCCCAGCGAATTCACTCTGATGAGGGCTGGGACTTTGAGAGTCGGCTAATCAAAGAAATGCTCTCACTATGGGGGGTGCAAAAGTCAAGAACCACTCCTTATCACCCGCAGGGGGATCCTCAACCTGAACGCTTTAACCGCACCCTACTAGACATGCTAGGCACCCTCCACCCAAAAGATAAGCATAAATGGAGCCAGCAGATTAGCAACTTGGTACTCGCATACAATTGCACAAAGAATTATGCTACCGGGTTCTCTCCCTACCGTCTCATGTTCAGGAGAGAGGCCCGACTGCCTGTTGATGTCTGTTTTGGGGTTTCTCCTGATGGGGTCCGAGCCAAAGATTACCTGCAATATGTACAAAAACTTAAAGTTCAATTGAACCATGCCTATCAACTGGCCCAGACAATGGCCACTAAAAGAAATCTAGCCAACAAAGAGAGACATGATAGAAAAGTAAAGGCTCAAAAGCTTAGGCCTGGAGACCGTGTGTTGTTGTGAAATTTAGGAGTGCATGGTAAACACAAAATTGCTGATCGATGGCACCATCTTCCCCATATTATACTTGGAAAGCTGGATGATTTGCCAGTGTACAAAGTGCGTCCAGAGAATAACTCCAAAGCTGTCAAGACCATGCACTGTAACCACTTGCTACCTATTGGTCAAGCTATAATTGACCACTGGTGTTTTCCATGTCTTTCTGTAGTAAAGCGCCCGGCAGTCATATCAAAAATCCTTTACTGCTCCTTTGTCCCGAACCTCCTCAACATCAGCATGGCACTGCAGAATGCCAAAGACTAATTTTGGTACCATATAATACTGCCAGTCCGCGCATGCGTGAAATCCCAGTTTCACTTTTCAAACAAGAATGTCTCTGGAAATAGCCCTCAGTTTCTAAAAACCACTTCTACAGTGCATATAGCACATCTAAACTCACTGTATTGTATGGAACCAAAATTAGTCTTCGGCATTCCACGGTGCCATGCTGATGTCGGGGAGGCACGGGGTGGATAAGCAGTAAGGGATTTTCTATCGAGGCGACTGCCAGACACTTTATTACAGAAAGACATGGAAGGCACAAGTATGGCATGGGTAAGGAGGCATTACTGCTTTCAAATGATCAAGGTATAGACACTAATCACATTGATGCATAAACTGACAGCTGTCTTGGCTGACAGCTACTCGATCTTCTCTCACTCCCCAAGCTTTGTTACAGAGGCAGAAGCCAGTCAGTTTTACAAGAAAAACATACTGACAAGGCATTTGGATTTTGACATAATATACTACTAACAGAGTGTCTTGGTGAAGAAGGACCACAGTATGTACATCTAGTAATGTAGTTTTCCCTTGCAGAATGGCTGCAACTTCACTGTACTGTAGCGCAAGTCACTTCTCTGCCATATAGTGATGTCAACAGTACAGCCCTGGGTCCACAGCAACACCAGGCTTGTTACAGAAGCTATGGTACACCCTGCAGTTTTTAGCAGCTCAGAATGCAAAAACTAACTGCAGAGTCCAGAAATGAAATACTATTTCGGAATCAATGCAAGAAGAGGTAATATATGCATGAAAGTCAAAAAGAACTGAGAAAGGTGCCCGCTTAAAGCAGCAGTGCATACTATGGTGAAAATGCTGACCCAGCCTTAGCACTAGAGTTGCTTGGAATCCACTAACTCCGTTCTGCTGTGCATCCATTGGATAATCAGAACTTCTGATTCAGACTACAATTCCGTTCAGAAGCCAGCATCAGACTGCATAGTACTGCACATGAAAGCCTACCCCCACCCAGAACAAACTAGAAGGAGGAGTAGTGAGCCATAAAAAAAGCACTCCCCCTTCCCCACCCTTGTCTCCCTTCCCACGCTTCCTTACTTTCAGCTTCTGGCCTGCTGAGATCCCAGAGAGTTTAGGGTGCTGTCTACTGTGGACTGGATGGAGGAGACAGTGAGTGTCTGGCTTCAAAAGAACTTCAACTTCTCTTTTCTCTTTGCTGCCATAAAACGACCTTTGCTCCCCAGCAACCTGTCATGTATACAGAGCGACCTCAATTTCAGCCTCTCTGTATTTTTATTCTTTGTTTCTTGCTGTATATCATCCTTGTATATTTCCTACAATTGTTGATTATGGTTTCTGCATTCTATTATGTAAAAATCTGTCATGTAATGCCACCGTTTGCTACTTGACCTAAGCAGGACTTCCTTGCAAATGAGCACTGCTCAATGGAGCTTTTCCTGGTAAACAAAAAAAAAAAGGAAAAACACAAATATAAAATTGCCCATTGCCACCCCCCAAATAACTCGGTCCACTCCTGAGCCAGACTCACAGCAGAGTCCCATCCGCTAGTTCAACACTGGACTGACTGAGAGAGACTGGTCCAGTACCGGTACACACTTCTCCCCCCACACTGGTCCAGTGATCACACTGCCAATAGCTCAGCTGGCTTGGATGCCCCCTCAGTGACCTAGGTAGAGAAGGTGACCATCCTAAAGAAAACCCTGGATAGCAGCCACTATACCTATATGCTATACAATTGTACCAATGACGTGGAACCTTTGTAAAAGAACCTCGACTGAAATGTATTTGTAATCCTAGAACAAATAAATAAACAAAATAAATAAAAAATACCTGATGCTGTACTGAGTAACGCATTTGATGACTACCCAGGGTTTTCTTTAGATCACCCTCCTTCTCAACCCAGGTCACTCAGGGGAGGACTTGGGCCTGCTGGGCTCTTGGGAGGCTCCAACATTGGCTGCGAAGCTCAAGTGGTCTTTATGATGTCATCTCACCCTGATATGGGAACTCAACCTTGTTGTGCATGGGCAACCATACACCATACATTATTTTTGATATTATAACTGGTGATCCCCTTTATCACACTGATTATCAGTGTGGTCAAACACAATAATAACCAGGTATGAAATCATAGCCGGTTATTATGGCATATAAAGCATTCGTGTTTCACTTTCGCTGTAGGGAAACTGGATTTCTGTGCTCGTGTCCCTGCACTAGTTATTATAAAAATATAAAAACATAAGCGACTGTGCATTTATTAAGGATTTTTACACACACTCAGTGTTTGATGACCCCATAAACTTCTTGAGCTTTGCTCTTGAGGTTTATGGGTCATCACATACCTTGAGTGTGTGTAAAAAAAAAAAAAAGCTTCATAACACAGAGTCATATATACATAATTCTCTACACTGCATAGTTTATGAAAAAAAAATACAGAAAAGTGTTTTGATTGGATAGTCAACAATGAATTTTTTGAAACATTTGAAACATACAATAGATACCTAAAAAAACAGTATGTGAATTGGAAAGACTGTGTAAATTTAACATTTCAAAATGTTAATTGCTGTCTTTAAGACAGCTGCATAGTCACGCAACACCACAAATACTGAATTTTAAACTGTTGTGAAGTCAGGAAAAACCACAAATTTTAACAACTAGAAAGTCAGAAAGAGCCACTAAACAATCACACTCCCTTGCTACCATCCGCTCATCACACCCATCGCTCACTTTTAGTAATTCCTTTGACAATACTGCAGCCATTATTGAAAGCGAATGGTAGCGAGGCAGGGAGCCAGTGGTTTACCATGGCAATGCAGTTAAGGGGTTTGTGGATGGAACATAAGTAAACAACTGTCAGCAGTTGGCTAACTGATGTAAAGAGAATGGTAGTTTGCGGGTTGGGAAGGAAGCGCGAGGAAACAGCTGCTGGCAGTAGGATGACTGATCTAAAGTGGCACAAGGATGTTTTGATTTACAGAAGATGTGTATGGTTGTGACATCACAACTGTACATAACACACACAACATTATGACCGTTGCCCCATACCCAGTGACTTCTGGTCATACCCATACTCAGATATTTTGAGTTATCAGGTTTCCTTACACAATCATGTCAAATTATACACTATATAAGCATGTTAGCATTTGGGTCGGCCTATCGGCACAGCAGTATAGCTACTGCTCATGGTGCCAGTGACCTGGGTTTGGGAAAGAGCCAGAGTCACTGCAGGCAGCTATGGATGAGGAGTGAGCATCCTTGAGGATGTGGTTCTCCTCTGGGGATGGAGGGCAGTAGTTCATTCATATCATCCACATCTGTTAGGGGAAATACTTAAAGGGACACTGCCAGCTTTTGGTTGTCTTTTTTCCTTGTAGCAGCCTGGTGCCTCTTGCCATCTGTGTGCCTTGCTAAGGCATAACCAACCCCAAATTCACACGGAATGCACATTATTTTATGTTTTTGATAATAAAAAAGGCACTTTATTTGACCCGATCTTCAGGCCCGCCACCTGCTGTCCCTGCTCTAGCTCGTGCACAAGTGAAAAAGTTCTAAAATCGAATGCATTTTTTCTCGATGGACAGTTTACTTAAGCAATAAGGCATGACCAAGAGTTAGATTAAGTAAGGATTAAGCCACGAGAAAACATGGGTCTACTATGGTATTAATCCATGGTTGGGGGGGGGGTTTCGGCCTCGTGGGTCCAACCAACCAACCATAGATTAATTCCACTGTAGACCCATCCTTACGAGTGGCTTAATCCACTTTTATAAAATGGGCATGTAAAAAGAAGCATTGCGATTGGCCAGAAATGAGGTGTCAAATACGTATTACACATACAGAATAAAAAGAACAGGTAACTAAATCAATGCCCATGAATGGAATGTTCAGAGCTAGGCATGGAATGCTGAGAAAAATGCAGTTAGCCATCTTGTTTTCAGCAACCGTGTAAAGCACGTACCAAACAGTAAACAATGTCGAGCTGTGGTCACGAGCTACCCCCCACTTGTCTCCACCGCTTACCGACAAAACTGCCAGTCAACTGTTCTATTATGCTATGCCCATTTTTATAACTTTTGTTTATAACATTTTTAGAACTGTAACGGAACTAGGTTGAGCCGTAGTCACCACTCGTGATCGCGCACCATCCTGACTCCACCGTCTCACAGCAAACTACGCTGCTGTCCCACTCCAGTTAACTAAAAAAAACAGAAAAAATCTGCATCCGTTATTCGTTTTTCTTTTGTTATTGTGAAAATGGCGCAAACTGTCGGAGGGAACCTGTTACTTCTGCTCACTCCATTCTGGTGCTCGGGCTGTCATGAGAACGGAGGAGCTACTTGACATTCAAACAGAAAAGTATTTACATAGATAAACTTCTCGTTCTTCAATTGTTCTTTTAAAAGGACACAAACCTCTCCTAACCACACCTGTTCTCTCGATCGGGACGTGGGGGGCACTAGCATGAATGGAAGACAATGATGTCATCACCTAGTAGGCGGAAGGACTATTTTATCTCAAATGAACACATTGATTTCAGTTTTTCTTCAGTTTAGTAATATTTTTGAAGGTTACAAATATTTAAAAAAAAAGAACCATTTTATAAGCGCAATAAAACACTCCAGGGTTTGTGTGTTGAACAGATATTACCGCACTTCCAGGGGCTGAAGGCACTCGGCAGGGCCTTGTGCCTTACTACGCTCCTGGGCGTGCGGTAATACCTGTTCAACACACATCCTGTCGTGTCTTATTGCTTACGTAACATGGCAATGAGTGTATAACTAATAGACTTTGAATAAACGAGGATAGTCATACTGATTTACTTTCAGAATACTATAAATTGAGCTATTAAACATGATGTACATATACTTGAAAACAATTGGAACACACCTATTGGAAATATCGTGGCCGCTATTTCACTTTTGTTAAAATAACTTTCATTACAAGCTTTAAGCTTTCTAACATCAAAACATATTTTATAACTTTTCAAAACCTTGCAATTTACTTCTATTCTAGGTGCTTTGATTTTCCTGTCTATGTATCAGAAGATATGGGCTGCATTGCATGATGGGAGTGTGCTATGGTACATTTTAGTTTTCTTTCTCCAGTTCCTTTGCAGACCAATAGGTGGCTAGCACACAATCCTAGTAGCACAAGCACCTTTTCTCCAAATGTACTATTTTGCGGAATATTATTTTCACTTTTTTTCCCTCTAAACTACCTAACTCAGCAGGACATAGAACAACATAACGTTTACTGCTTTCATCTTTCAAATACTTGTTTTGACTACTATTGTTAGTCTGTTTCTTTGATTTCTTTTTGTTTCTCTCAATTTATTTTTCTTTTCACCCACAGAAGTATCCTCTCTCTTTAATGTTGCTTTGTTTATCTCAGTCTCTGTTATTTTTGCTTTCGGTTACAGAAGCTGCATGCTCATCTTTACCACTGTGTATTCACCAAGACAAGGCTAGGCCAGATAATATTATTCAGTCATCCACAATGCATTGCACCCACAGTTGCTTAGAAGCAGTAGATCAGAAGGGATGGTAACAGTATGTAACTGTTCACTTCTACAGAAATATTGCTGCAGCATAATTAACAGTATATGTGGAGTTTAAATGTACAATCTTTAGTAACTCATGAACTTCTGTTGTAGTTACAATATAGAACAATCTTGAAAAAGTCAAATATCCTGTGCCAGGAAAATTCTTAGTAAATACAACTTGGGACAATTATAAACTGCATGCTATTTACATATTGCTTTTACTTATATACTGCTTCTTACCTGTAGCGGATTGCCAAGGTATTACAATACAAACCATGATCTACTATGGTATTAGACCATGGTTTCTACTGTACCACATGGTGTGTTTGCACCTATGCCATGTTACAACAGTCTGTTAATCATCCACTAGGGGTGTAATGAGGCACGAGGCACAGCACTTTACTTGGTCTATGTGTAAATTACTGAGTTACTTGTAAACTGGACATGCTGTGTTCAATCTGTTATATAACCTGTTCCGTTCTCTCTTGGATTTGATGTGTATGGATCACCGTTTCTAACTGCAGATGTACTCATCGTATATTGTACACCCACTGTACTGTAAATTGTGCCTATTGTCTGACTCTGTATTTTATTTAATTTATTTAGTTTTTGTTTACCAGGTAGGGTACACTAGCCATGGCAATGACTATTTTCAGGCATGACCCGGGAGATTACAGACCAGTGAAGACAAATAAAGAGCATCAGTAATAACATAACTATACACCAAGACATTACATTAAAATGAACAATTTTACATGGATAGGAATACATGACATGCAGGAGTTGAAGTAACAAGCATGCAAAATAAAGTTTAGAGTAAAATTCATTATCTAAGAGGGACTGTATGGCCCGGGTCGCAACTGAAATGGTCCTATTGATCAGTTTGCCTACCTGGTTACCAAAAACATAAATAAATAAATAATGCTGGGGGGGTGGGCATAGGGAGGGATCACCAGCAGAAGGAAGGAGGTGGTGTTGCCGCTGTACAGAACATTGGTGAGACCTCATCTAGAGTATTGTGTCCAGTTCTGGAGGCCGTACCTCCTTAAGGACACTGAGTACAACTGGTTCAGAGAAGGGCAACAAAAAAGGTAGAGGACTTACACCAAAAGTCACATGATGTGAGACTGGAGGATCTCAATATGTATTCCCTGGAGGAAAGGGGGGGGGATATGATAGAGACTTTCAAATACCTCAAGGGTATAAACAGGGCACAAGAGAGTAGCATCTTTCACACACAAAAAAAAAAAAAAAGAGGTTCAAGAACAAGGGGCCATGATATGAAGATAGACGGGGTAGACTTAAGGGGAACTTGAGAAAGTATTTTTTCACGGAAAGGGTGGTGGATCCATGGAACAGCCTCCTGGCAGAGGTAGTAGGGGCAAAATCTATAGGTGAATTCAAAAACGCATTGGATAGACATAAAGGAACTCTACCGATAAGAAAGAGAAGATAAACCGCAGATCATTTAAGATCTGCCGTACATGCAACAGGTAGGGGAAAATGGGCAGACTAGGTGGGCCAAGCAGTCCTTATTTGCCATCAAATTCTATGTTTCTATACCAGTTTGTTTAGAAAGACCACGGACAGAAACTCTGTTCTGCATTATACAAGTTGTCACCCTAGCCACACAATAGAAAATATTCCTCTAGAAGAGATGATCAGATTGAAAAGAAATTGCACACAAATGTATGCATATCAGGAAGGAATGTCCACAATGATTCAGAGGTTTTAGAATAGGGGGTGCAATGATAGATGTAGTACTAGAGCCAACACGAGGGTTCAGGACATGCAGAAAACAGAACTACTGACTATACACAACAGAACTAGACACACAGACTAAACACATGAATTTTGTGACCATGTTTACGTCTCAAAGCTTTAAGATTAATGAAATAATAAATAAATAAACATTGGCACACCCTGAATACAGAATCTAGATTGAAGGAGTGGGTAGAAGTGTACCCTCACATCACCTTTTGAAGAAGACGCAAAATCGCGGACAGGGGAACGAGTCATTTCTTGAAACCAGTAGGAGTAAATCGGAAACCACTACCTAAGGGCAATTTTAAGTGCTGATCCTACTCTTTTTGCAAGTACGTAATTGAGGATGACACATTTAGGGATTTACATACTAACAAAGTACACCATGTGAACTCCTTTATTACTTGTCAGGTGACAAGGGCAGCAAGGGCAGCCAAGGTGTCCAAGGAGCTCAGGCTGGTGCAAGGCATTAAGGAGGGGAAGAAGGAATTCTTCAGGTACAGCAGGGAGAAAAGGAGCAGTAAGGACAATATAGTAAGAATTAAAGGGGATGGGGGTTGGGTGGAAGCAAGGAGTGAAAAGGCAAAAGTGCTAAATGGCTACTTCTGCTCGGTATTTACTACAGAAAAGGAGGGGAGATACCCAAGGGGGGTTTGAGGTCAGGAATGGAGGGGGTGATGGACAGGGTAATAGCAGGGGATAGGGTGCTGGAGGGCTTAAGAGCACTGAGGGTGGACAAGGTGCCATGGCCAGACAGTATGCATCCCAGGGTCCTGAAGGAACTCTCAGAGGTCTTAGCGGGGTACTTGGCAGACTTTCAATGCCTCACTGGATTCAGGGTGTGTACCTCAGGATTAGAGGATGGCTCATGTGGTACCTCTCCACAAGAGTGGCCCCAAGGATGAACCGGGGAACTATAGACCAGTGAGCCTCACATCCATCGTGGGTAAGGTGATGAAGACAATCCTGAAGGAGAGGCTGGTAGCCCTCTTGGAAGCCCAGGGACTGCAGGACAATACACACCATGGCTCTGTCACTGGCAGATCCTGCCAGACCAACCTGGTGGATTACTATGACAGGGTAACGAGACAACTGGACAAGGGCCATGCAGTAGATGTCCTGTACCTGAACTTCAGTAAGGCATTCGATTTGGTGCCACGTGGGAGACTGGGAAGTAAGCTACAAGGTACAAGGGTGGGTGCGAAGATGGTGGGCTGGGTAGTGAACTGGCTGCGAGGCAGAGAGCAGAGAGTGGGGTGGATGGGGAGCTGTCCTCCCCAAGGGCGGTGACCATCAGAGTTCCGCAGGGCTGAGTGTTGGGACCAGTGCTGTTTGGGATATTCATTGCAGACATTTCGGTGGGCATCAAGAGCAAAATCAGTCTGTTTGCTGATGACACCAAGACAGAAGCAGTGGTGTATGACTTAGGGGGTTGGCAAGGGATGCAGGAGGATCTCTCAAAACTGGAGACCTGGCCGGCCCACTGGCACAGCAGTTGGTTTTCCGCTTGCAATGCCGGCGACCAGGGTTCGGGAACGGATCCAGGTCGTTGGAGGACTGGCCGGGGGGAGAAGGATCGAGCGTCCCCAGGACTGCTCTCCTTCTCCGGGGGGAGGGTGGTGTGTGTGCTGTGCAGGAGTGACACCTGGTGGAGGCCGGGTCATCACCATGCACCGACACAAGCAAGACATTCTGGGACGGGACAGATGCAGGACGTCATTGCATGTCCCAGCCCCAGCTTACAGGGGAAAAAAATATGCTGCCCAGCCATCTCCATGATGCCCTGTCCCTGGGCTTCAATTAGGCACCCAGTCGGCTCTCCCAACCAGTCACTAGGATCATGGCACTGGTGCCTGAATGGTGCTGTGACTCCATCCTCTGGGGGGCAAGCCAGGGGTAACCGGGAGAGCGCAGGCAGATATGGGTGGTGGAAGCCCAAGGGACACCATGACCAGGGCTGAGATAGATGACTGAGGCAGGGGGGAAAAAAAGAATAAAAAAAAACCAAAAAAAAAAAACTGGAGACCTGGTTGGACACCTGGCAGCTGGGGTTCAATGCCAAAAAATGCAAGGTGCTGCATTTCAGGGCAAGAAACCCTAAGAGAAGCTACCTACTGGGAGGCGAGCAGCTAGCTGTAATTGAGGAGGAGAAGGATCTGGGAGTGCTCGTTACAGAAGCAATGAACAATTCAGCACAATGTAGAAAGGCGGCTGCAAAGGCCAACAGGATGCTGGACTGTATTGCTAAGGATATATCCTCAAGGAGGAGGGAGGTGATTCTGCCATTGTATAGATCGCTGGTTAGACCACATCTGGAGTACTGCGTGCAATACTGGTGACCATACCTGAAGAAGGACATTAGGTTACTGGAGGGGGTGTAGTGCAAGGCGACAAAGATGATTAAGGGTCTGGGGGACTTATCATACGAGAGTAGGCTGAGGGATTTGAACATGTACTTGCTGGAGGAGGAGAGAGAGGGGGGAGATATGATTTAAACCTTCAAGTACATGAAGGGATTAAACAACTCTTGTACCGAGGGGCTTTTCAAACTAAGGGAGTGGAGGGACACCCGAGGCCATGATATGAGATTGGAAGGAGGAAGGTTCAGGAGGGAGATGAAGAGACACTTTTTTCACGGAGAGGGTAGTGGCAGGGTGGAACATGTCGCCAGCAGAGGTGATAGCCAGCAGAACAGTGGGCAGCTTCAAAAGGGGATGGGACAGGGCAAGAAGGAGGGGAAGGAATGGAGGGAGGGGCAGAAGCAGAATAAGGGTTGCTAGCTGCACCATTGAGCAGACTTGGTAAACCATAAAGGCCTTTTTCTGCTGGCAATTTTCATATGTTCGTATGTCAGACTGAACAAATTGCGTATAGAGCAGTATACACTTGTAAATGCTTTTACGTAGGAAAAACAAAACTTAAATTAAAGTTATGGATTGGGAACACCTAAGGGCAATATTATATGATGATGAAAGAAATGCACTGGCAGTCCATGCCAACTCAAGGGAAACAGAGCACCCGTTTAAATTGTAGGGCTTGGAGAAAGCTACCCTGACTATGGGAGGGGTACTGATCAAATATTTCTAAAACAAGAAACACAGAAACATAGAAATTGTTGGCAGATAAGGACCACTAGGCCCATCCAGTCTGCACACAAGCCTTACACATGTATGCAGCCTCTGACCCTATCTCGTCAGTGGTCCTTCATCACTCCCTCCCACCTCAAGGTTCCCCTTGTGTCTTTTCCAGGCATGTTTAACACCCCCTCCCCCCACTGTGCTCGCTCCCACCACCTCTTGTGGCAGACCATTCCATGCGTCCACCACCCTTTCTGTGAAAAAAAAAACTCTCTCATATTTCCTCTTAATCTACCCCCCTCCAATTTCATATCATGCCCCCTCATTCTCATGCTCCTTCTACTTTGGAAAAGGTCTCCCCCTGGCACCTTGTTTATGCCCTTGAGGTACTTGAAAGTTTCTATCATGTCCCACCGCTCCCTCCTTTCCTCCAGTGAGTACATATTGAGATCCTTTAGTCTCTCCTCATATGTTTTTGTGGTGTAAGCCCTGTACCATCTTGGTCGCCTTTCTGTGGACTGCCTCCACTCTGTCAATATCCTTGCGCAGGTTTGGCCTCCAGGACTGCATGTAGTACTCTAGGTGAGGCCTTACCAGTGTTTTATACAATGGCATCACCACCTCCCACCTTCTGCTAGTGATCCCTCTGCCTATGCACTCCAGCATGCCACTGGCCCTCCATGCAGCCTCTGTGCTCTGCTTTGACACCTTTAGGTCATCAGAAATGATAACCCCTAGGTCTCTTTTCTCTTTGGTGATTGTCAGCACCTCTCCTCCCATCCTGTAGCTTTCCCCTGGGTTCCCTCTTCCCAGGTGCATTATTTTGCACTTCTTTGCATTTAACCTCAGTTGCCATACCTCTGACCACTTTTCGAGCTTCCCTATGTCTCTCCTCATTTTCTCCACCCCTTCTGGAGTATTCACCCTGTTGCAGATCTTTGTGTCATCTGCAAACAGGCAGACCTTTCCGAATACATTGAACAGGACTGGTCCCAGGACTGATCCTTGAGGTACCTCACTGGTTACCTCCCTCTCCCCCGATTGGATCACATTTACTACCACCCTCTTTCTCCCATCCGTCAACCAGTTACTAACTCAGTGTATCACCTTTTGTCCCATGCCCAGACTACCCATCTTGTTAATCAGCCTTCTGTGCGGGATGGTGTCAAAGGCTTGCCGAAATTGAGGTAAGCGACGTCCATCGCCCCTTCCTAATTGACTTAATTTGTCAACCAATCAAAAAAAATCTATAAGATTCGTTTGACATGACCTATCTGCTGTGAATCCATGTTGCCTTGGATCCTGGGCACCATCTGATCCCAGGTGTGCCACTATCCTTTCCTTCAGCAGTGTCTCCATGATCTTCCCCACGACTGAAGTGAGGCTGACAGGCCTGTAGTTCCCCATCTCCACTCTACTGCCACTTTTGTGCAGAGGGACTACATGTGCCCTCCTCCAGTCCTCTGGAACCACTCCTGTGTTGAGTGACTTGGTGAACATGGCTGCCAGAGGTGCTACTAGTTCCCTTCGCAGCTCCTTTAGTATCCTTGGGTGTATGCCATCTGGCCCCATAGCTTTGTCCACCTTCAGTTTTGTGAGTTTTTCCAGAACTCTGTCCACTGTGAATGGACTGGTGTCCACTTCTATCTCTCCCCTTTGCACCTGCTACCCAGCTGTGGTCCCTGACCATCCCCCTCCTTAGTGAATACTCAACAGAAGTATTTATTCAGTATTTCTGCCATATCTAAGTCTCCCTCCTCACACTCGCCCTTCTCCCCTTTGAGCCTTCCAATCCCTCTCCTGGTTTTTCTTCTTTCGCTAATGTATCTACAGAATGTCTTGTCCCCTTTTCTCACTATCTGCGCTACTCCCTTCTCCTCCTCCATCTGTGCCTTTGTGCTCCTAACAGCTTTCCCTGCTTTCCTTAGATATTCAAGGTACACCTCCTTGTCTTCCTCCCTTTGGGTCCCCTTATACTTCCTAAAACTCACTCTTTTAGCTCTTGCTTTGCCTGACACCTCTTTTGGGAGCCACAGTGGCTTCCTCCTTCTCTTCCTTTTGGACACCAACCTGGTGCATTGGTTTGTAACTCCCACTATGGCTCCCTTTAGTTGCTCCCACTGCTCTTCAACCCCCCTACCCTTGCCTCCTCCTTCTCCGAGCTACTCTGATACATTTCATTTCAGCAAAGTCTGCAATCCTGAAAACCTAAAACCTAATCTAAAACCTTCACTTTTGTGTGACTCAACTGAGTCCCCGTCTCCATGCTAAACCACACTATGTAATGATCGCTGGACCCCAGTTGCCCTCTACCTGGACTTCTGTGACTCTGTCCTCATTGGTCCATACCAGGTCTAGAATTGCCCTGTCTCTGGTGGGATCAAGCACTAGCTGCTTGAGCCCTACCTCCTGTAGGGACTCTAGGATGCCTCTGCTTCTGGCTAAAGCAACTGCCTGGGTGGTCCTATCCACGTCCAGTATTTGGAAATCCCCCAGCAGCAGAACATCACCTTTAGTTGCCATCTCATGTATTTCATCCACTAGTTCCTTGTCCATTTCTTCCCCGTGCCGGAGGCCTGTAGATCACCCCTGTGCATGCTGCTGTGCCATTTCCTGGTTCAGGGGTGACTCGCAGTGCCTCAGCCTCCACCATCTACCCTGCATGTCTGTTATCTTTCTACCCTCTTTGACATACAGGGCCACCCCCCACATACCTTTTTTTACCCAACCTATCCCTCCTGAACAGAGTATATCCCGGTACATTAATGCCCCACCCATGATTAGCAGTGTACCATGTCTCTGTTTTTGCTGCTATGTCCAGGTCTGCATCTGCTAGCAAGGCCTCCAGGTCTGGGATTTTATTTCCCAGGCTGCAGGCATTAATTACCATAGCCTTCAAGTAGTGCAGCCTGTCCTCCCTCTGCCCCTTCTGCCTTCCTGCTTTTTCCCCTCTCCCCAGCTATTGCGCTTATGTCTCTGACATAAGGAAGGGTATCAGGAGTGAGATGAGTCTCTTTGCGGATGACTCAAAACTGGGGGCGGTGGTGGATGGGGAGCAGGGGAGGGTGGCCCTATAAGGGGAACCGGAAGCTCTGGAAAGGTGATCTAGAAAGTGGAAGCTGAGGTTCAATGCAGGAAAATGCAAGGTACTGCACCTGGGAGCCAGAAACCCGGGCCAAGTTTACGCCCTGTGGGGGGTGCTACAAGTCTCGATGGCTGAGAGGGACCTGGGGGTGGTGGTGGATGTCAAGATGAACAACTCGAAGACTTATAGGAGGGCAGCGGCAAAGGCCAACAGAATGCTTGGATGCATCGCTAGGGGGATCACCTCCAGAAGGAGGGAAGTGATACTCCCACTGTATAACTGCTTGGTGAAGCCACACCTCGAGTATTGTGTGCAGTTTTGGAGGCCACATTTAAAGAAGGACATTGAACTCCTGGAGAGGGTCCAGAGGAGGTCAACCAAAATGATTTGGGGCTTGGGGGATAGGACCTATGGGGAGAGGCTCAAAGAGCTAAATATGTATGCATTGGAAGAGAGAAGGGACCGGGGGGACATGATAGAGGTCTTCAGGTACATGAAGGGGGTAAATAGGGGAGGAGCAGTCAGGGTGCTCTGAAGGAAGGAGTGGTGGTCAACTAGAGGGCATGGGTGGAAGCTGGAGTGGGGGGAGATTCAGGGGAGAAAGGAGGAGGTGCTACTTCACTGAGAGGGTGGTGGAGCCATGGAATGCACTGCCCAGAGGGCTGGTGGAGGCAAAGACGGTGGAGGGGTTCAAGAAGGGGTGGGACAGGTACAGGGGAAGGGTTCTGGAAGCAAAAACCAGTGCAGGGAGAATATCCAAGACTGGGAAGGGAGAAGCCAGAGAGGGAGAAGGGGGCAGCAAGGTCAGCTCCCAGGGTGGGGGATGACCAAACGAGCAGACACAAAAGACCATTAGGCCTATTCTGCTGGCATTTTAGTATGTTAGTATTGTTCCTATGTGGCTTTGATTCCCCCGCTACTCTTTCTGCTGGCCTTAGTTGTCCCTGTCATCAACTCATTTTCCTGCACCTCAGTTCTTGTTACTGTACCTTGTGGGGGTGGGCTCTTTGAGTTTTTCTGCTACCTTTTGCCCCCCCGGCTAGTTTTTGGCAATTCACAATGGGAGCCTTAAATGGTCAGGGACTGAATGATTGGTTCCAGTTGTCCCTATGTCTATGAATTAGATGAGATACTGATATTAATATGCTAATGGTAACTGTAAGAACAGCAATGTAAGGTTGTGAAAGGGATGAGGGAAGCATTATGAGCAACCAGGGCCATCGTATTCCTGCTTTGTGAGACCGTAAGTGCTAGTACACTTTATATATGGATATGTGTAGCAAGGCAGTATTGAGAAGGCAGTATAACGAAGTGGTTTAGGGCTCTGAGCTACAAACTTGGAGACCGGGGTTTGAATCCTACAGCCCTCACTTGCATACTGTGTGACCCTGAGCAAGTCACTTAACTTCCTTGTGATCCTAAGTCACACCAGGAAACAAGCTGTGACTTAGTGTGCCTTTCCTAGTTAAACAATTTCCCGTGTGTGATATTTACATGTATTTTTCTTCCAGTTTTTGTCCCTCCCACACACACACACCTTATCCACCTATCTAGTATGTTTATAATTGCTATTTAAAAGTATTGAGAATTGCTGAGGAAACAAATAATTAAAGATTTGTGTGGTTTTACAAGCTAATCTCATTAAGTTCATTGTTAAAGAGTCAATGGTATCTGTTTAACTGTGTTTTTAATTGTAATTTTTATGTCGTGTGGATGCAATGAATTAATTTGTACCTAATTAAGATTCCAGCATGCAGGAATTCTCCCATGCAATGTTGGTGTTTTACATATAAGAAGTATGATGAGGTACAGTGAGTATGCCTCGATAAAGTGCTTGCTTGGCTCAAAAACGTTCGACAGAAAATGTAGAGTGTTTTTATCATGTTTTAATAAATTATTCATCAACAAAGAACCTAGCGTGTTTTTTTCATCCCTTGTGGAGTACCTGAGCCCAGTCTTGCCTTTCCATTCCTGCTTCTGTAAACACAAAATCTTAAAGTCTGTTGTGTGAGCTCAGCAAAGCAAAGTAAGTTTTGTTATTAAACATATAGTTAAGGACTCAGGTCATTAAAGATAGCTGCCACACACAATTTTTAAAAATCCCTTCCCCAGAGGTTTCTTTTTGACTTTGGATGATGGATTCATATTGTGGATGTATATTAGAATGGGTGCAGACCTGCATTTCAAATAGTAAACTGCACAGCACCACATCAAAATGTTTAATTTATCCATAGTATGCATGGCCAAAGAACAGGTACTTCTGAAAACTTCAAAAAGGGCACAGAGACAGTAAGTAAGTAGGGAGAAAAAAAAATAAGCAGAGGAAAGAGTAAGTATTCCAAACAACAGTTAAGGGGCCAGAAATAAGACATAATGGGAGTGGTGCAATGCAGTGGCTGTGGAGCAGCAGTCTTCCAGGAGACGTTCTGGAGGATACAGTGTTGTCCCATCTGCAGGCACCTCTCTGGGCTGAGGGATGAGGTTGCTCATCTCCAGGCTGAGTTGGCCAAGATTTGGGGGACTTCCTCTCCCACTCAGGGACCACCAGGGCCACTGCCATTGCCTCAGAGGTTGCCAAGAAAGAGTAGCGGTTGGACCACAGTGGGCTCAGGGTGGGTGAGGGTGGTGGAACAGAGGTGCATCCCTCCAGTTGTACCTCTCCACAATTCATATGCCGTTCTGGCAAAGTGCGGTTCCTCTATGGAGGCACCCACAGTGGAGACCAAGGAGGATGCTGGGAACCTCCACAAAGGAGACCCACAGGAGGGTGGCATGGGACCCCACAGGGGAAAGAAACAACTCCTGGTGGGGGACTCCATTGTTAGGGGGGTAGAACTGGGGGAGGAAGGAGAGAGTGAGGTAAGGTGCCTGCCTGGCACCATGGCTTGGAAGGACAGGAAATGAATCCTCAGGATCGCTGGAGCAGCTGCACGGGGGAGGGAGCTGGATGTCACTGTCCACCTAGGGAAAAATGACCTGGCTGAGAAAGGGATCAGAGCAGTGCAGGAAGAGTTTGTGGAGTTGGGGAGGGGCCTTAGACAAGTAGCACGCATGGTAACCTTCTCGGAGGTGCTGCCTGTCTATGGCACGAGTGAGGCTACGGTGCTCCACACCATGGGATTCAATCAGTAGTTGAAAAACTGGTGCAGAGCTCAGGGATTTAGCTTCATTGGGGACTGGGGGTCCACCTGGAGTGATGCAGGCCTATACTGGTGTGACGGTCTGCATCTGTTCAGGAGGGGAACCAGGATCCTAGGTGATAGGTTTAAATGCTTCATTGGCAAGCATTTAAACTAGCCAAGGGGGAGGCACTGGAAAGGAACAGGGAAATTCTAGCCCCTCCCAAAAAAAAAAAAATCAGGGTAGTAAGTGAGGTAAACACCAAGATATAGATGTCAATAGGGAGAAGGGCTGGGGTAAATGGAGAAAATGACAAAGGCAATAAGGGCAGGCATGGAGCAAAAAGGGGTAAGGCCATCAGGAAATGGAGGGTAATGAGTACCAATGCCCGTAGTCTGGGTAACAAGCTCCCTGAACTGGTGGCCTTGATGGAAGAGGGATGCCTGGATATCATAGCAGTCACAGGAACATGGTACACAGAGAACCATGACTGGGATGTTAACATACCAGGGTACACAACCTACAGGAGAGACAGGGAGGGTAGAAGAGGGGGAGGAGTAGCTCTCTATGTAAGCGATGGGATAAAAGCAACAGAACAAAAGAGTAAACAGGGAGGAGAGGAGGCACTGTGTCACCTTAGAGACTGGACTTGGCACCACAATCTGCACAGGGGTTGTATACAGACCCTCATGTCAGGGGCAGGGAATGGACAAGGATATGATAGAAGGCATCCTTAGGATGGTAGAGAAAGGGGAGATACTGTTGATGGGGGACCTGAATATACCAGATGTTAACTGGAGCACCTTTACTGCAGCCACATCCAAGAGCAGGGCCATTCTCAATGCCCTACAAATGGCATGCCTCAGACAGCTAGTTATGGAACCCACTCACGAGGGAGCAATCTTAGACCTCGTACTCTCAAATGGGGACAGTGAGAGGATCTCAGGTCTAGAAGTGGGTAGCCATCTGGGAACAAGTGACCACCAAACAGTGTGGTTCTCGATAAACTCAGCTACAGAGTCAAGCCATACAAAAGTGAGGGTACTGGACTTCAGGAGGGCTGACTTTGGCAAGATGGGAAACTGCCTTAGAAAAGCACTAGCAAACAGGCTAGGAGGAGGGGTGGAGCAACAATGGGGAACCATCAAAACTGCCATCACAGAGGCAACAGGCCTTTGTGTGAAGCAAATAAACAAATCAAAATAAACAAAAAAGCCACTATGGTTCTCAAAAGAGGTGGCGGGGAATGTTAGGGAGAAAAAGACAGCATTTAGGAAGTCTAAGGAAACATAGAAGGAGCAGGACAGAGAACTGTACCAGTTAAGGCAGAAGGAAGCAGGGAGGAAAGTCAGAATAGCAAAGGCCCAAAATGAGGAAAAGATAGCCAGCTCGGTTAAGGAGGAGGACAAAACCTTTTATAGGTTCATCAGGCACTGTAGAAAGACAAAGGGAGGGATAGTGAGGCTGAACAGAATGGACGGTGGATGGGCAGAGAGGGATAGTGAAAAAGCAGGGATACTGAACACATATTTCTGCTCAGTATTCACAAAAGAGGAGGGGGGGAGGTGCCTAATCCAATTAACAGAAGCATTCTGGATAGAGGGGTCGATCCCAGTCCTTTCACAGAAGAAAGGGTTCTGAAAGAACTCCTAAAACTGAAGGTGGACAAAGCAATGGGGGCTGACGGAATTCACCCCAGAATTCTAAAAGAAATAAGGGGAGAAGTAGTGACACCACTGCCTACCCTTTTTTAACAAATCATGGGAGGATGGTGTGGCACCTGAGGACTGGAAGAAGGTGGATGTGATTCCCCTTCACAAAAGTGGGAGCAAGACACAGGCAGGAAACTACAGACCTGTCAGTTTGACCTCTGTGGTAGGGAAAGTGATGGAATCACTTCTGAAGGAAAGAATTGTTGAGTACCTAGAGGCCAGTGGGGCACAGGACCCAAGGCAGCATGGGTTCACAGTGGGAAGGTCATGTCAGACAAATCTAATTGATTTCATTGACTGGGTGACTAAAGTAGTAGACCATGGAGGGGCTGTAGACATGGCCTACCTAGACTTTAGCAAGGCATTTGACACAGTCCCACATTAAAGATTAATAATCAAATTAACCAGCCTGGGAGCAGGTTCCAGGGTGGTAGCCTGGGTAAAATATTGGCTGGACAACAAGACACAGAAGGTAATTGTAAATGGAGTCCACTCTGAAGAAAGAGGGGTTACTAGTGGGGTACCACAGGGTTCTGTACTGGGTCCAGTAGTTTTTAATGTCTTTATAAGTGACATTGCAGAGGGACTGGAAGGAAAATTATGCCTCTTTGCAGATGACACAAAGATCTGCAACAGAGCTGATACACAAGGAGGTGTGGAAAGGATAAGAATGGACTTAGCAAGGTTGGAGGAATGGTCAGAAGTATGGCAGCTTGGGTTCAATGCAAAGAAGTGCAAAATAATGCACCTGGGAAACAAAAACCCAGGGGAAGATTACACAGTGGGGGGAAGGGAAGGTAGTAACAACAACAAAAATGGAAAGGGACCCTGGGGGTAATCATATCAGATGACCTTAAGTTAGCAAGCAATGTGAGGAAAGGCAGTAGGGAGGGCTGGGGGCGGGAGATACTGGGATATATAAGTGAGAGGAATCACCAGCAGAAAAAAGGAAGTTGTTATCCTCTGTACAGACAGTTGGTGAGACCCATCTGAGTACTGCGTCCAGTTCTGAGACCCCATCTCCACAAGGACATAGACAGGATGGAGGCAGTCCAGAGGAGGGCAACTAAAATGGTACAGGGTCTGCAAGAGAAGCCATATGAGGAGAGACTAAAGGAGCTTAATATGTATAGGCTCGAGAAAAGGAGGGAGAAGGGGGACATGATAGAAACTTTTAACTACCTCAGTAGAATCAACAAAGACCAAGAGGGTAGCATCTTTCAGAAAAAGATGTGCAAGAACAAGGGGACACAATTTGAAAATAGAGGGGGGGACGGCCCAGGGGCAATGTGAGGAAGTATTTTTTCACAAAGAGGGTGGTGGATGCATGGAACAGCCTTCCTAAGGAGGTTGTGGGGTGTAAAACTGTGGGAGAATTCAAGAATGCATGGGACAGACATAAGGCAATTCTTGTTGGTGGGGGTGCTAGGAAGAAATAGGCTGTTGATTAACTAGGATCTGCAGCTTATCCTGTAGGTAAGGAAATGGGCAGACTAGGTGGGCCAAGCGGTCCTTATCTGCTGTCAAAGTCTATGTTTCTATGTTATCTCAGTTCAGGGATAAAAAACAATGAAAAAATGGATAACTTATGTTTCTGACAGAAATACATTATTACTACAAAAAATATATGATGATTTTTCCCCACAACTAACAAATACTGGTGCTTTAAACAACAGGAAGATGAAGAAATATTATGCATAGGTAGACGTAGTGGGGGTGGGGTGTCCTGGGTGCCCAGACATGACAGAATACTCTCCCATCTTGCTTCCATTATGTTTTTATAAACCTTTTTTGTACACTGGGACTATATAATGTGATTTCTTAGGTTGAAACCGTCTGTTCCCATTCTGGCTACACCCACAGGTACATGAAGAAACTTAATCACACATCATTTGAGTGCAACTGCGGTGCTCCCAAGGCATGCTCTCTATAAGTCCACTGCAATTTTCCTGCGTTTCCCTGTAGATTACATTATTTTCTATATGGAAGCCAAATGACTATTTTCCCTTATAACCAATGCAAGTCTATGAAGCCAGTTTTCCTGTAATTGACTCCACTTTCCCTATAAAATACAGGAATCCCTATCCCTGTAGATCTGCCGGAGCCCGTGCCAACTTATGCAACGGTTGACAAAAACATGTTATGCAAAAGAGCTTTCAACACTGCCCACTACTGCACAAGTAGAATGCCCCGCAATGAGGGAACTGTTTCTGACTACATGTTGAATGCTGAAGGCAGAAAAGTCACTGGCAAAACATATGTACCTATTTGTAAAAAGGCTCTTACCTCGTGTACTCCTGAATACCTTTCAGAAACCAGATGGTATTCCTGTATAATGACATGTTTCCACCCACCTCTGTCCCGAGTGTTCGCTTTTCCTCCAGTTCCTCATACAGCGCGCGCAGGGGGAGCGGTCAGCTGCTCTCTCGGTGTCCTAAGGCCGCCGCCACTCCCCGTCCCGCCCCCGGCCCCGCCATTACAAAGAAGCCAGCTTCAAGCTCCCAGCTGTTGGTTAGGTGGACCGTGAGTTGCGCCGACTCGTCCGCGTGAATATCTACACTAACTCTAGCCACCTCCCTTACTGTATATAACGAATAAATCAATTCACATCATGCATATTGCCTTCCCAGAGTTGGTTAGTCGAGCAGTGTTGCGGTTTGCTGGAGTTGGCGTTTATTTGTAGGGGTTAATTGGATAGAGCACAGGAACTAGCGTTCACCACCTCTTGTATAATTGTTCCTGCACGTCTGTCATCTTTCTCCTTTGCATGATAGGAGCGTTCCATGGTCCACCACCTCCAAATCTAGATATTATAGTTTTTCCTCCTTAAGGGGGGCCGGGCTACCCCCTGCCAAGCAGGTGAGACCTGTAACTGTAAAAAGTACAAATTATGCTACAAAACCACAAGACCAGCAACACCTGGCAACCTCCTAGATGAATAGATTGAGATGTGTGAAGGGAACTCCAGTTCTGGGTTCTGTGTTCAGAAAACTCAATCAATGGCTTGACATATAGATACATACACACACACACATATATGTATATATATATATATATATAGGGCCAGATATTCAAAAGGGTTGCGCCATGCGCAAGTCCGAAATTGCGCCATTCTGCGATATTCAGCAGGAGGCAGTTGTGCCACTGAAAACATGCTGAGCAACAGCACAATGCAAATTCATGCTGAACTGGAGGGGGAGGAACCATGCATAAACTGCACAGCCCCCAACCTGCGCCTGCACAACTTTGAGCCCAAAAAAAAAGGATCAAGTCGAGGGCCACCCACAGGTGAGCTGCCGCATTGCATGGCGCAACACAGCAGCTGCCACCTGTGGCTGGCCCTCAACCCACTCCCTGTGCCCCCCCTGCAGCCCGATCGCGGGCAAGAGTGTAAAAATCCCCACCACCCCATTGGCCCGGTCGTGGGCAAAGCAGAAAGTCCCCTCCCCAGACTGGCGATCGCGGGCATAAGCTTAAGCTACCCCCCACCAGCCCGATCGCGGGCAAGCAGAGTCATCCCCAACATATCCCTGGTGGTCCAGTGGACCGCTAAGCCAGATCGCGGGCTGCAGAAGTATAACAACCCCGACACCTATCCCTGGTGGTCCAGTGAAGCCCGATCGCGGGCTGCAGAAGTACAATACAAACCCCCGACACCTATCCCTGGTGGTCCAGTGGACCGATAAGCCCGATCGCGGGCTGCATAGTTCGCGCCCGCCCGAACGTATCCCTGGTGGTCCAGTGGACCGATAAGCCCGATCGCCCGGCTGCATAAGGTGGAGAAACCCCCTGCCCCAAGACCATATCCCTGGTGATCTAGTGTCCCCCACCCACCACCACGAAGCCCCATCACCGCTCCCCCGCGGCGGCGGGTGGCAGCATCCACCACGCCTGCCGCCCGCCGCCGCCCGTTTCATCTGCTTCGGTGAGACTGCACGCCCATTGGTGCAGAGCAAGAGCCAATGGGTGTGCAGCCCATACCGTACAAGGCAGTCCAGATTTATGAATGAATTCTTATATATTTTAACACAAACTGCCTTGTAGACCTGTGATCCTTGTCTCCCATGCCAATCGCTGCTCATGGCACTCCCAGACAACGTTCTCCCACCTGCATGCCTGCCCACTAACTCACTCACTGTCTGGTCATGCCATTGGCACCCACCACACCACAAAAGCACTTTTCTAAGCCCTCATACACCATTTAAAAGCAAACTGCCATTTTTTTCCTTCTTAAACAACACATGCTCAAATGGGAGTGTAGCAGCCAGTGTTAGAATTGCAGGGGGGCTTGGCCCCCCAGATTGGAAGAGAGCTCCAGCAGCTCATACATCACTGCCATTGACTTTTAATGGAAAGGGGGGAGGGACTCAGTTTAAAGATAGGCCCCTTATGGACCTCCCTAGCTCCCAAGGCTTATAATGTGTAATTCCAACACTGGCCACAACATACTGAGGGCCAGATATTAAAAACTTTGTGCCGGGAAAAAACGTTTGTGCAGGATTAGTGTGGGTCTGCTATATTCAAAAGGCCAAACAGCGTGGGCAAACTGCATTATCGTCGAGCAAAATCATAATGTATGCAAGGGGCAAACTGACATGAATACAGGTGCAATGCTATATTCAGCTACTAGCGCCGTGCTAAGTGGTTTTGCGCGACTTAGCATGACAGCGCGGTGCACATTACTGCCCAGGAAAAGCTTGTCTTAACCCCGGGCAATCAGCTTTGTGCGGTGTTTGCGTGGCTTTTGCGCGGCTTTGTGTGACCCTAACAAATAAATATGACACACAGATAAAGCCAAATATAGAGGAAACATGCTGCTAACTGATGGCATCACAACGATGCCATCATCTGCCACCAGTCCCAGCCATGCCAGGCAGCAAGTGGTGACCCTGCTGCCAGTGGACAGCATGGCAGTGTGGCCATACAGCACACATCTGCGGACCACTCTTCTGTGGACACCAACAGATGGCCAGCACACGCATGCAGCACTGTGGGCATGGAGGATGTTGAGGGGAGAGTGTGTGGGTGGCCAGGCTGTGCCACAGACCAGGTGTGGCCACACGGCTGAGACACATCATGCAGTACACATAGGCCAGTACTGGGAATACCCCAACACCAGTGTGCCTTTCTGATAATATATCCCCCCCCCCGGCCATATACCGCACAACTGTACAACTGCCACAGCACACAAAGCCGGACATGTATATGTCACTGTGAGCATCCCATGCCAGAGGTGTAGCATCTGTGGGTCACACAACAGCGTAATGTCCACTGTCAGTAAACACCTGCAGGTTGGGCCTCTCACTGTGTATAGTGCAGTCATCATCACTGCCCTACACACCATAGGCAGTGCTGTGTCCACACACTACTGGCTCCCTTGCTACTGTAGTGTCTACTGTGCACTGTAGCATGACCTACAGTGTGACAGTTGCATGCAGCACCACCGCCATCTGTACCTATGCCATGTTGTCCCAGTACAGCTGCAGGCAGCAGCGCATGTGAAAGTACAGTGTTCAAAACTGTATAATATTACCCATACTTTTTGTACAGCGCTAACACGTTTGCGTGGGTTTAGTACAGGGCTAAACCGTTTGCCCGGTGCAAACTACGTGCAAATCAGGGCATAATGAGATGCTAATTTGGATGTTTGTCCATAGATTACCCAAGTAGGCTCATTTGCATGTCACTTTTGAATATGGCAAAGTTTAGCGCCGGGCAAACGTGTTTGCACCGGGCTAATGGTTTAGACCTGCGCTAAACCCGTGAAAACGTGTTAGCGCTGCGCAAACAGTTCGGGGAATATTTTACAGTTTTGCACACTGTACTTTCACATACGCTGCTGCCTGCAGCTGTACTGGGTCCACACATTTGCTGGCACATAAATTGGCCACATAGTTCACCTCTACCTACCTTCACATCGCTGTGCACTGTGTTGCTGTTGTGGTTTGCACTTCCTGGTTGCCATATTCAGAGCTGTCTTATTCCAGGGCTAAGTTTGCCCTGCACTTCCAGCCCAGTTTGCCCAACCTCATTCCCATGCTATATTCAGAAGCTGTTTGCCCTGGGCTATTCCTTTTGAATATGGCTTGCTTTGTGCTCCGGGCTAAGTTTGCCTGCCAGGCAGTGCTAATTTAGCCCCGGGGCAAAGTTTTGAATATCTGGCCCTGAATCTCCAACCCCAGAAGTCGCTAGCCTCATGCTGCCAAAAGCTCCCAGTTCACAGAGCCTGTTACAACTCAATGTGCATTTGAAAATCAATATGGCAGACTAGACTTTGGGGAGCAAACCTTCACAGCCAGCAGCCTTCTCTCCTCTCAGCATTGCACACCTATTCTGCCACCGGTTTTTGCCAAATCGGAAGTTGCTCACCCCAATCATGCAAAAACTCTGAATTCACTGGAGCTAATTATTAAGTTCTTAAAAAACATACAGCATGCTATATTGGGGGTGAGAGAAATGGAAAGGAGGAACAGAAAAAACCTTTCTGAGGTGGGTGAAAACATACCATCTGAGAACTCAAGCTAAACAGCTGCATCACCCTCTAGTAGTGCAGACAGGCAGTGGACTACTTTGTCAACAAAATAAAAAAAATTAAAAAAAATACAAAAATGTTTAAATTTATTACATTATTCTTTTATTTTTTAGGATGAACCCAATTATAAGTGCAATACGACACTCCTGGGGTGTGGGTTGTTGCCTGATAACAGCACTCTCTAGGTTCTGGAGGCACTCGGTACAAGCACCTTGTACCTCACTACATTCCTGTGGTGTGCTCTTATCAGGCAACAACTTGCACCCTATCATGTCTTATTGCTTATGTAACCTCAGAGCTACTATACTGCAGAAAACTAATATTAGTTTTTAGAAGTTGTCAACTATTCCCTTTTATATATGAGGTACTTTTTCTTTTCTGTTTGATTAATTACAAGATTTTTGACCTAATGTTAGTATGTGGGAAGTCTACGTGGAACAGCACTCCTGTCTGGCTGCTGACATATGTAGTGCTGTTCCTCACATTACATCTTTAGTACTGTGGCCTCACTAACTGCGACGTCACAGCTACTCGGGAAGAGCCAGTCAGCCGCTGCTATGTCAGTCAACTGTGATGTCACTGTTAGTCAGGTCATAGTGCTGGTGATGTAGGAGTAATAGAACTAGAAATGTCAGCTGCCAGTCAGGGTACTATTCCACACATCCAGCACAATACTATCACATAAAAAATTTCTAATAAGCAAAAGGAAAAAAAAACAACTTCAGAAATAAGTTACAACTGACCTTGTCTTAAAATCTGTAACATTTTCCTGTCTGTTATTTTTGATTCTGCTAGCTCTTTAAAGAGTCAAAAAGTGAAACAGGACCGCTGCAGTTTTCAAATGGAGAGTTTTAGAACTACCTCCATTTTCTTAGCACGGTGACTTACCTCTGCATCCACATAACAGGTTACAAACAGGTCTGAAAAAACACCAGGAGCCCGATATTCAAATCTGTGCAATAGTGCAGAGCAAAGATTTGTGCCGTGCTTGCCTCTGCATCTGACCCTAAGGATGCTATATTCAGTCAGATAGTGCACCAGCACTATCCAACTGAATATAGGGCCATGTCATTGCAGTGCTAAGTCAAGCAATGCTGCTCCAACTTGGACCAGAGTTGCATACAGCCCATAGAGAAGTTAAGGGGACTGTGTGCCGAGACCAGATTGCGCTCAGACCCCCTCCCCCCATGTGAAATTCAGTCCACAACATTCAAATGAGCCCATTGGGCATGCAAGGCACTAAGAGAGGAAGGCTGTGCCCATCGCTGTATCGGACCCTTTGTGTGGCATGGCTGCTTAGGTATGTGGGATGTGACTGGGTGGTGTGCTCAGTGTGGACACTACATGGGGCCCACTAGCCACTGGGAGCCAGTGTGGCACCAGCACAAGTGCTCGGTGGGTTGTGGGTACCACTAGACACCAGGGACAAAATACATAGAATGGGGATGGCCAATCAGAGGGCGAGGATGCAACTAGACACCAAGGACAAAATACATAGAATGGAGATGGGCGACTGGAGGGCTGGGGGGTGCCATTGGACACCAGGGACAATTTAAATAGTATGAAACATAGAAACATAGACTTTGATGGCAGATAAGGACCACTTGGCCCACCCAGTCTGCCCATTTCCCTACCTACTGGATAAGCTGCAGATTCTAGTTAACCAACAGCTTATTTCCTGCCACCCCCCACTACAATTGCCTTGTGTCTGTCCCATGCATGTTTGAATTCTCCAACTGTTTTAGCCCCAACAACCTCCCCAGGAAGGCAGTTCCACGCATCCACCACTCTCTCTGTGAAAAAAAATTTCCTCACATTACCCCTGAGCCATCCCCCCCTCTGTCTTTAAATTGTGTCCCCTTGTTCTTACACATCTCTTCTGAAAGATGCTACCCTCCTGGACTTTGTTGATTCCCTTGAGGTACTTGAACGTTTCTATCATGTTCCCCCGTCCCTCCTTTCATCAAGGGTATACATATTAAGCTCTCTCAGTCTCTCTTCATGTGATTTCTGATGCAGACCCTGCACTATTTTAGTTGACCTCCTCTGGACTGCTTCGATCCTGTCTATGTCCTTGCATAGATGAGGTCTCCAGAACTGCACACAGTACTCCAGATGGGGTCTCACCAACTGTCTGTACAGAGGGATAACCATTTCCCTTTTTCTACTTGTGATGCCCCTTCCTATGCATCCCAGTATCCCCCTGGCTCTCCTTACTGACTTCTCACATTGCTTACCAACATTTAGATCATCTGATATGACTACCCCCAAGTCCCGTTCCATTTTTGTTGTTGTTAGTACCTCCCCTGCTATTGGGTACTCTTCTCCTGGATTTTTGTTTCCCAGGTGCATTACTTTGCACTTCTTTGCATTGAAGCTAAGTTGCCATATGTCTGACCATTCCTCCAACCTTGCCAAGTCCCATCTCATCCTTTCTACCCCCCTTGTGTATCAACTCTGTTACAGATCTTTGTACCATCTGCAAAGAGGCATACCTTCCCTCCAGACCCTCTGCAATGTCACCTATAAAGATGTTAAAGAGAACTGGACCCAGTACTGAGCTCTGAGGTACTCCACTAGTGACCCCCCTTTCTTCGGAATGTGTTCCACTCATTATTACCTTCTGTGTCCTGTTGTGCAACCTGTTTGCAACCCAGGCTACCACCCTGGGACCCACTCCCAGGCTGTCTAACTTGATTATTAATCTTTTGTGTGGGACTGTGTCAAATGCCTTGCTAAAGTCTAGGTAGGCCATATCCACAGCCCCTCCCTGGTCTATTACTTTGGTCACCCAGTCAAAGAAATCTATTAGATTCGTCTGACATGACCTTCCTGCTGTAAATCCATGCTGCTTTGGGTCCTGTGCCCCGCTGGCCTCTAGGTACTCAACAATTCTTTTTTTCAGAAGTGATTCCATCATTTTCCCTACCACTGAGGTCAAACTTACAGGTCTGTAGTTTCCTGCTTCTGCCTTGCTCCCACTTTTGTGAAGGGGAATCACATCTGCCCTCCTCCAGTCCTCAGGTACCACCCCATCCTCCCATGATTTGTTAAAAAGTGTAGTCAGTGGTGTCACTAGGTCCTCCCTTAGTTCCTTTAGGATTCTGGGGTGAATCCCTTCAGGCCCCATTGCTTTGTCCACCTTGAGTTTTAGTAGTTCTTTCAGGACTCTTTCTTCTGTAAATGGACTGGTGTCAGCTCCCCTACCCAGAGTGCTTCTATTGTCTGGTTTAGGTAACTCCTTCTCCTCTTCTTTTGTGAATAATGAGCAACAGTATTCATTCAGTATCTCTGCCTTTTCACTGTCTCCCTCTGCCCACCTCCACTCTCCCTTATTAATCTTCACTATTTCTCCCTTAACCTTTCTATGCTCCCTAATGTACCTAAGACAGGTGATTGGAGGGTGGGGGTGCCACTAGACAGCAGGGACAAAATATGTAGAATAGGATGGGCAATCAGAGGGCAGGGGGTGCTACTAGACACAAGAGCTTCCCTCGAGTAAATGGGCTGGGGTTTGGGGGGGGGTAGGCAGCTACAGTAATGCTGCCTGCCACCAGAGCCATGCACACCATTAAGTCAGAATTGCAAAGGCAGTAACTTGCACACGTTTGGGTAGCTGTTACCACCTGTGCAAACCTTTGAATTTGACGCTGCCCCCATATGCAGTGGTGGACTCCCTCATTTGTATGGGCATAGCAGTAAGTTAGTGCTTGGGTGCTACTGAGTTTTGCCCCTGCTGTGGGGGGCTCTGAATATAGACCCTCCCATGAGTTGGGAGCATAACCTGATTAGCATGGACAAACACCTCTTAGCACCCAGGCTAACGTTTGAATTTATCTGGCCCCAGTTTTTTTTTTGTCTTGAATGTTCAAAACATCCTTTTCCAGTCTCTTAGTGCCAACTTCATCTACCCAAAATGCAGTCTGTTCCACTTTTGATGCACATACTATTCAAATATCTAATTATAAAATGTCAACAACAAATATAGTAACCTTATTGTACTAATTGAGACTCATCACCTGACCATACAATAAAAATATAACTGGGGAATGTTTTTTCCCCACAGGGAAACACAGTTATAATTCACCATTATAACCAGCTGGTTATAATGGCGAGCGTGCAATGGGATTCCCTCTCTCTGCACGTGCACCCATTGCATTCTTGCCTTACACACACACACACGCACTTCACCGACTCCTTCAACCTGACCATGGCTACCAGCACAGAGATTGATTTCTATTTATATAATTGCTGTGGTAAAAAAAACATGCCCCAATTATAGTTAAATATATGGTAGTGTAAATCCAATTTTGCACACACCCTCGGTGTTGAATGCTTGAATAAACCCCCTGGAGCTTCACTCTTGGGATTTATGTAGCATCCATCACCTCAGGTGTGTGTAAAACTCTCATTATACACACTACCCCATATATTATTCTATATGTAATAGGGCTGGCCGAGTGCCACAGTGAGCTGAGCACTGACTGCCATGCCGCCTACCACACTGGCTGCCCAGGATCAGGGTCACTCGGGGACTGGAAAGATGAAGGAGGATTGAATGTCTAGAGACAGCTCTCCTCCTTCGGGATGGGGAGACAGCACATGCTGCTGCTTGGCTGCCACCTAGTGGAGGCTAGGAGGTAGCACAGCATGCAGCTACCTGTCAGAGGGGAGGGCACAGGGATATGAATATGTGCAGTGTCTTTACGCCACACGCCCATGCCACTGCAAATGCAGCGACCTTGAGGGAAGGGAGAAAACTAAAGAGGAAAACAACCCCTGAGGCAAACAAGATGACTCCAGCTGCCCTCAGGCCCTGCACCTGGGGACTAGGTGACACTAAAATGTGGTGAGGCAAGCCTTGGGAGACATCAGGGTGATGGAACTGGGGTGGCTGCCACAACAGTGGTCAGCCAGAGGATGGGGAAAGTAAACAGCTCCATAGGAAAACAAATATTGTAATATATGGTATGGGTAGTTACTTTTTCTCACAGGCCAAGAGTGACTGCCACAGTTCATAATATAATCATTTGCAAGTGTTTGTTTTATAATGCTATCGATCAGATGTCATAGCAATACTATTGCGAACAAAAATCTATCAGTCCATCTAGTGCAAGAGCAGCTTTCACTCAAACTGCAGTGCCAACTGTGTTAAAAGGCACTGAGCATGGTGAACTTGACAGATATGGAAAATGGGGAACAATGTAGTTATCATATGGCAGGGAATAAAGCTTTACTCTGATTGGCTACTGCCCCATGGTAGATGATACTACCACCAACAGCCAGTAACTAGTACCCAGTCTAGCAGCCCAGTTACTGAAGCACTAGATCTTTGTGCCCGCACCCCAAAGCAGTTACTAATATTTTGTTTCTTTGTGGAAATAGGCTTCCCAGCCACGTGCAACAAATGAAAATGTGCCACATAATAATACTCTGCTCTGCTCTCCACTCCCCTGCCCCTCCCCCTCAAGTTTTGGGACTACTTTCTTAGCATAATGATATGTAGGCAAAAATAAACTAATTTGACTTTTAAAATGCATATTTTATGTCTAAAAAGTTATTTTTATTACAAAATGCTGTATGATAAGTGCAATAAGATATTTCAGGGTGTGGATAGTAGTGTGATCACTGCACTTCCAGGGGCAATAAGGCACTTGAGCTGTAGCCTCTTGCCTCATTACACACCTGGGCATGCAGTGATCACACTACTACCCATACCATGTCATGTCTTATTGATTACATAGCACTGGAATCGGCATATTTTGTCTCAGATCACTGAGGTGTAAAACTGACTACCCACCCCTTCTTTTCCCATCAGGAGACATTTCAGCAACAGGATTTTGTTTTGGTTCTACTGAAGTGTCATCTACTACAGTAGGATGGCAACTTGACCAGATTGCAGAAGCATCAAACAGAACAGGAAAAATGTTTATATTGAGTAGTTAGATTTTGTTCTGAAGTCTGATATGTTGCTGAATTGCATAAGGTTCTGGGTAAACTAGAAAAGCACTCCATAGGATATGTTCATCACTGCTGGGAGGTGGAATGTGGTACCCGTATTCTGCCCAGGGAATGTGATAAATGATAATAAGCAAGAGAGGAGCTTGGAAAGTCACTTTATCCCTGACTTGGAGGGAGTTTATCTGAAAATTACTGGTTTGCTTTTTCAGACCCCCGTGCTTAAGTAGCAGTTTGGTAATGCGTCTATGGATGCCTGCTAGTGGCAGTGTGGGGAATTAATTTGCACCATAACATTTTCTGGGCATGTCCTGCGTTGTCTACTTTCTGGAAGGCTATCCATGAAGCCATTTGCAAATTCTTGGAGACAGACCTTCCTTATTCTTTTTATGATCTAGTTTTGTGGTTCCCCACCTTTGTTTCTTATCCAGAGGTTATTAATTCCCTGGGGCAGATGTTGCACTTGGCAGCTAAGTGTCTCACAATTAAATGGTTGTCACAAGAACTCTCAACATCAGAAATGTGAATACAAAGGTCAAGCACAGTAAGTCTACAAAACGCGTTACAGCAGACTTTCAGCTGAGACAGCAAAAATTTCTTGACCTCCGGCACCCTTGGCATTTGTACCTGTCCCGGACAAACCATTAGACATTTTCTGGACTCTCTGTTTTTGTCTCTTACTTTAACCTGCTTTCTAACTGACCCTCACAGTGCCTCAGCATAGTTCTCTATAATGCACAATTGTTGTTTTCCACTGTTGGTGATAAACCATTTCTTTGTTGCCTTGTTGGTTTTACCTTTGTTATAATGTTATTTATATGTCAGCATTCTGTTACATGTCTGAGAAACTACTGTGTCACAAATGTACTGCATTCAGTAATGGTGTTGTGCCCTTTGGGGCATTTGTCTTTCTTCCTTTGTGTATTGGCATTGTTTTTTCAAGCTTGAATAAACTTAAAGATTGAAGTAAAAAACTAACCCACTTATTAGTTTTTAGACAAAAAATGTTGCTATTAAAAAGAAAATTAGCAGAGGAGTGAACGTTTTGAGTAAATTAAATGTCTGAAGCTGTCTAAATGGATTTTGAGTGTTTCCCATTATTTTGGGACATTTCTGCTCATTACTTGCTTTCCCAAGGTACCCGTGTTGTCAGCTCCCTCCATTTTTGAAAATCTGCCATGTGCAGAAGCATGGTGTACAATGTGTCATTCTCTGTTTCCCCTGGATTTTTCCAGTGATGAATCTGATGATATTATAGTGCCTATTTCCTATTGCCTCTCCTATTTCCATGTTTCTGACCAAATCATCCTTAGTGCTAAAGATCACATTTTTCTTTAGTACTGTGTGATCGCTAAGGACTTGTGTGGTAACATAAGAACTGAAAGACAGTTGGAGTCCTAAATATAAGCATCTGAAGGGAGTGAAAGTGACCACTTTCTGTTATATGTGCAGTGAAGGAGAACTATGATGAACCTGTAAGCCATTTCCCACTGTAGAAGCAGACCTTTAAATACTGGTTCCGATTTTCTTACTGTACCATCTTTACAGGCTTTTTAGTTATCTTAGTGGGTGTTTCTGATTTACACTTGGATAGTAAGTGCCATTTTAGAACTATAAAGGAAACACAAATTGCACATACCCCAATAATGCAAAGCATCATGGGAAGCATATGCAAATACACATGAATTAATTTGGACTGGCTCAACTTTAAGCAGAATTGCTTGGTGCCAGAAGGCCTCACAATACAATCAGCAAAGGCTGAGAACAGCAGACACAGACACATGTTTTAGAACTATGATGTCGTAGGCCTTAGGCACCTTCGCTTCACCTGCCACTGTGCCAGTGACCCAGGTTTGGGAACAGACTGGGGTCAATTGTGGGTGAGTTGGGGAGTGGGAGGACTGAGCATCCCACAGGATGCCCTCCTCTTCTGGGGATGGAGTTCTGCTAGCTCCAATGCGATAAGGTGACCTGTGTAACCAAGGGTGGCAATGCAAGCGGAGCCACAAGAGGAGGGCGGGTGCCTCCTGACTGGGAGGCACACATATGCATGCTTCTGTTCATTCTTCAGCCATGAGGTTCCCGGAAGGAGGGGAGAAAATGGTGGAAAAAGCTTCAGCTGCTGTGGGATGACACCATGCTCCTCAGCAGACTTTGCAGCACCTACTGGGCTAACTGCTGCTGCATCTGTAACCCACTTTCCTCCTGGGCCATGGGAACCAGGGATGCTACACCACAGGAAGCAATCTGTGGGGCACTGAAAAGTGACAGGGCTGTAAGCCCTAGAGACAGGAGGTGTGAGCGCTGGGGGGTTGGGGGTGGTGGAGTAGCAGGTGGAAGGTGACTGCCCAGGGAGAAGGGAGGAAAAAAAGAGCTGTATGATGCAGTTTATGTCCTTATTCTTGTCTTCCACTGCTGGCACAGTGCATCCATGTTCTGACTTCTGTAGAACTCTGGGGTTGAGAGAAAGAGAGACATAAATTACATCACGTAGCTCTACAATGGTACTTAAACTGCGGAGGGTAAACAAAGAAAACAACTGAGGCCACTGAAGGGCCTGCAGAGATGGAACAGTAACAGGACTAGAACCAGTGTTATAAAAAAAAACAAGTTTCTATTGGAAAAATTAATTTTCAGGTTCAGCACAGTCTTTGTTTAAGGTGAATCCCCAACCTGGATACCATGCAGGAAACTTATTCTCAACTTTGAATAAAGCCCATTGACTACTATAAATCTCAGACTTTTCCTTGTCTGAGCCTCCAGCTCTTTAGCTTTGGGTATAAAGATATGGGATACACAATGATGTGACTCAGAATATGCCATTTATCTATATGACTGTAACTCATTAGTGGTAAAGCCATGAGTGAGTTTTGAAGGTCTTGCTGCTTCACGAATGAAAATAAATAGAGTATAATGAATCAGGCAGCCATTGCTTGTCTGATTTGCAACACACTTTTTTAACTGTAAACCTGTCAAAATAGTCCTTTTTTGAGCTTGAACCATTTATAGTATAATAAAGTTTATTGACTGTTTTAAATATAATAAAGGATGTAAAAATAAAGGTTTTGACACAAAAATCACATTTCTTTCTGTCAGGGTACATTTTGACTTTACTCTGGTTAGAATGCTGCAGAACTGTACTGTGATGTCATCAAACATTTCTTAGGTGCTCTTCCCATTTGTTAAGTACAACATTATGATATATTTAATCTATGTTATCTTTTTTTTTGACAAATGTATGACCCCATATGCCTTAGGCCACTGGATGTGGCTCCTTATTCTTCACCAGTGTTTTGAGTAGGAAGATGCTTGATCTGTGGACTTACAGTACCTATCACCAATGGCGACTCCCTTTCCTCTGCAACCAACATACAGCTTTCTTTGACAGGATAAGAAAGGGAATGAGCCCACCCACCAGACATCAGCCTCTTCGTCTACACTAAGCAAAGGGTACTCTGCCTCTTTGCTGATCTAATATTCATGCCTAGGAGACCATCACATCATGTGACTCATTCTTCATCAGCAGTACCGTGAAGTCTAATTACATCCTCTTGACTTATACATGTTGCTTTCAATAATGTGACAAAGGTCATACCTACTCTGCTAGCCTTGAGGTAACAAGAAGGGGGACCACAAAAAAAGAAAGAAAAACAGTTCTTGGATTCACTGCTTGAAACTTTATCTTGACCATGCCTATGGTCTTGAACTTCAGAGGACAGGGCTTTGATCTTGAACTACAGAGGAACAATCCTTGGAAGGATGAAACAGCTAGTCAAGAAAAAACTGTCAGGAATCTACAATACACAGAAGGTAGAGGACATCGGGGGTGGGTTAAATAGGCCGTCTTAGAGGCCACCAAGCTGTGCATAAAGTCACAAACAAAATGGAACAAACACAAGAGACCCATTTAGTTCACCACCCAGCTCAGGGAAGCAGTTAGGAGCAAAAGGGAAGCCGTCCACATATACAAAATGACCCGAGGGGATAACGAGTGGGATGACTTCACACAGAAATGCGGGGGGGGGGGGGCACTCATGAGCTGTATAGAGTGAAGACGTTTTCCCACAGCTCCTACTCGCCAACTATAAATCATATAAAAATCTGCAGCATCCTTCCACCAAAGTGCATCATTTGTTCAGACTGGTGTCAGGAACGACTATGGAGGAATATCTAGCCCAAAATATGGGCAATTGCAGACAGCTACTGCCAAAAGCATGAAGAATCAGCAGGCAGCACTGTAGCCTGAAACACCAGGCCTGATATCTCTCTCAGCTGTGGAGATATCAACTCTGGGCCGGGAGGTCGCCGATCAGTTAAGGGTTGCTTTGGAAGCAAGACCGGGTAAGCTTGAGAAAAAGCTAGATGCCCTTTTTCAAGTTATCATGGAGCAAACAGCTGCACAAGCCATGAGGATTACTGAAGCCAAAGGACGAATCTCCCATTTGGAGGACATGTTGGATACAATCCCCGGGAAAGTCTTGGCATTAGAAAAAAAGCTAGCTGAATTCAAAGAATTGTTTGACTACCAAGAGAATTATCACCGGCAGTTGAACCTTTGACTCAGGGGTCTGCTGGAGAGTAAAGAAGGAACTAATGCTTTAGAACTTTGCTCCACAACTCTGCCGACATTATTAGGTCTAAAGCCAAAGGGTGGCAAATTCAAACTTGAGCGAGTGCATAGAGCTGTCTTCCCAAGACACCCAGCAGACTAGCCACTCCACCAGATAATTTTCAGGTTTCACAATTTCCAAGACCGGAAACAGTTTTAGCTGCCTACCGGAATATGCAGGAACTGAGATTCGAGGGGTTCCGGTTGTTCCTGTTGCAGGATTTTTCCAATCATCTCCTTAAAAAGAGAAGAGCATTTAATCAGGTGATTGCCCAGTTGCGAGAACTTAGAGTGGAAAACTTTCTAACCTATCCTGCCACCCTTAAAATAAAACATGAAGGAGCTACTTACTCCTTCTGGGACCCAGAAAAGGCAGTGGTTTTCATAGCGGAGCTGAAGGGGAAGACTGGCTGAAACTAGTCCGGACTGCAGTTTTGAGTTTTCTGAGTTGGGTGGCCTGGTGATTTCAGACTTACTTTTGTACTGTGGTTCTCCGCATGATAGCCGCTTGTTTGGCGGCTCCCCCTCTCATTAGTCTCCTAGGCAAACATATGGGACTTCTGGACGGGACCACCAGTTTAGACTGTAAGGACTGTCACAAGCTGCTATGGATTTTTGCTGTTCTGTCCATTGAATTAGTATATTGCTTGTTGGGAGCTTTGGAGGATGAGGGGAGAGCTAACTGCTGCATCGATGTGTGTCATATACCCGACAGTGCACTGCCTGCTTCTCCAGAAAATGGATCGGACTTCTGACAGCGGAGAGCTTGGCCTGAAGAGCGGCCAAGCCTGGAGTTCAGGTAGGCCTGGGGGAGGGGTGCAGATGGTGGGCAGTTGCATGGTTGTAGTGGTTTGCGCTGCCCTTCACCCGTGCTGCTCTACCTGGGTTGAAGATGGATGTTTTTTTTTTTCCTTTTTCACTATCTCCAGCTGGACTACTCCAAGAAAATTAGAAAAATGGTGGACTTGCTGGTGGACAGATGGTCTGGGTGAATGTTGGGGCAGGAGGGGGGAATGATGTAGTAGTCGACAGTCGCAGGGATGAGGGGCACGGGTGGGGCTATGGCACTGTGCATGGGATGGGAAGAGCCAATCCTCTAGACATGTAATTCTGTAGTATTGCAGTCTTGGGTAAGGGGTTGGCTTTCAGTCTGTATGGTGAGGTTTTCTTTTCACATTGTGGGCTTGTTTATAAAGATGCCTGATACCAGTGGATGGCAGTTTCAATACTGTGAGGTGGGTGGGGGTGGGAGGGACTTCTATCAGAGGTAACAGTTCCTGCTCTTCCTGTGCCTCTAACATCTACCCTGTGGATGTTTATTGTTAGGAATACGGAGGATGGTGTGAGAAGAGTGTTTGGAGGTGGAGCTCTTGATATAAAAGGGTGTTGCCCCCCCCCCCAAGAGATATTTTGAAAAAGGGTCGGGGGTCTCATTGCAGCCCTTGAGACTTTTGTAATAAACAAAATATTATGCAGACAAGGGGGAGAGGGGGAGGACTGGACACCCCTAGTTGCTCTGTACAACAGGAAGAGGGAAACTGAGCTCATTGTCCTCAGGGCAGTTCCTTGGGTTCTGAACACATGGATTTCTATTAAAGGGACATGTGTATCATTTGAAGTTGGGAGTGTGGGTGAGGGTACATGCCTACTGTAAGGAGGGACTAGCTATTCTTATTTGAATGGCGGGATCTCACAGTTTGGTGGAGATCCTGGGGAGTGTGGGTGGGGGGAGGAAGGAGTGCAGAGGAACACTTGGGGGAGTTTTGCACTTCAGTTTGGGGAAAGTTTTATCTGTTTTATTCATGTTAGTGTTCTTCATGTTCATGTTCTGGTTGCTATTAAATTACTTTTCATGCTGAAATAGTTATGGTTATTATGGGTCAGGCATTAATGGTGACAATTGTAAATTAGAGTGGCAAATTCAGGTTCTGAGTGGTGGCCCTAACTTTTACCAGGGATATGAGAAAGGTACACTGTTACTATCCCCTTAGGGTTAATGGGTGGGATGTAAAGGTGATATCATGGAATGTACAGGGTTTTTTATCCCCGAGTAAGCACGCAAACCTACTCACAGCCTTACAAAGGCAGAATGTTCAGATAGCCTTACTGCATGAAACACACCTAATATCGAGTGAGCACCAGAAATTGGTCAGGGAGTGGGTGGGGGCGTGTTATGCTTCCTTCTACACTTCGCATAGGAGGGGAGTGGCAGTACTAATAAATAAACACCTCCCACTTGAGGTTTCATGGGTGGTGTCGGATCCTGCAGAGGGTAGGTACATTTTTGTCTAAGGTACCTTATTTAGGGAGATAGTAACAGTGGCTGGTATATATGCACCTGCCCAGTCTGACCCTATCTTTTACTGAAAGATTCTGGATATCCTAGTCAAGGAGCAATTTAGAGGTCTAATTATGGGTGGAGACTTTAGTACCATGATGAATCCAGTTTTGGATCATTCTGAGGGGCGGGGTAGACAGTTTGGGGAGATCTGGCGCTGGCTAGAGGATATGGATGAATTGGACTTGACTGACAGTTGGAGAGCGGCCAATCCTGGAGCAAAAGAGTTTACCTTCTAGTCCAATCCCCATAGGACTTGATCTCATGTAGACTACCTATACGTCCCTTGGGAGTGGTTGCACAGGGTTCGGTGTGTCCAACACAGTCCTATATACATATCTGACCATGCAATGGTTTCGCTGGTCTGTGGGTTCAGGGAGGAGAGGGAGGATCCACCTCCATGGAAGTTCCCCAGATACCTGTTGAGTAATAAGGACTTTCTAGGATATCATAAGGAACACTGGAAGATGTATCAGGAAGCCAATAATGGTTCGGTGTCCTCCGCTGGGGTTTATTGGGATGCCTGAAAGCATTCCTCTGGGAGCAGTAATTAATTTTGTTGCATGGTATAAAAAAGACAGGAAAAACAGGAGGGAGGAGCTGAGTAGGACTGTAAAGTCCTTAACAGTGGCATGCGAGGCGCTTAATGCTTTTTTGCTAGGGGAGGCCCGAACTGCTTGGTTCTTCACTAAGAACAGAATTTTTGAATGGGGTAATAAGCTGGGACCTCTGCTGGTCTGCTTATTTAAGGAGAGAAGGGTGTATTCGCATAGTTTGGGGATTAAGACTGAAGGGGGGAACTGGTTCAGGAAAAAAAGTTGATGAAGGACAGATTTCAGCAATTTTACCAGCAGCTATATCAGGCAGAGTGTAGTGGAACCTTGGGAGAGGCTGAAAAATTCCTAAATGAGGTTAAGCTGCCTCAGCTCACCACCATACAAAGGGAGCAGTTGGGCAGGGAGATCACTAGGGGGGAAGTTAAACCGGCCATACAGGGGTTAAAAAAAGAGGAAGACAAGTGGGCCGGATGGTTTCCCCTTCGAATTCTATTAAGCTATGTCGGGGCAGCTGGTGCACCTGCTGCTGGAGGCATTCCGGGAGGTTGGGGGGAAGGAGTACTTCCTGCCTTTTTTAGTGAAGTGGTTATTTGTCTGGTGCTGAAGTCGGGGAAGGATCCACAGGAGTGCTCTTCCTATAGGCCGATCTCCTTGCTGAATTGTGACACAAAGATCCTGGCAAAAATCTTGGTGGGGCACCTGGACCAGTTCCTCCTGGGGCTTGTTCACCTGGACCAGACTGGATTTGTCTGTGGCAGGTATTCCTACCACAATATGTGTAAGTTACTAAATGTTGTTTGGCTTGCTTCTCGGCATCCAGAGGGCACCGCAATGCTGTCCATGAATGCCAAGTAGGCCTTTGACCACATAGCGTGTGGGTACCTCATGGAGATACTGACCTGCTTTGGTCTGGGAGACGACTTCGTGGGGATGGTCTGGGCACTGTACAGGGCCCCTATGGCCTGGATCGTAGTGTATGGCTCACTTACAGATTGATTCTCCTTTTTTAAAGCAATGAGGCAGGGGTGCCCCCTCTCCCCATTATTGTTTGCCTTGGCTATAGAGCCACTGGCTGTGAGCATTCGGGGGACCCAACCATTAAGGGAGTGAGGGATAAATCAGGGAGACCTCATAAAATCACCCTTTATGCAGATGACATGCGCCTTTATATCATGGAACCATCTAGCTCCATCCCACCGTTGTTAAATTTAATAGGGCAATTCGCAGTTTTTTCAGGATATAAAATCAGTCTCACAAAGTCTGAAATTATGATGTGGGGAAAGGATGGTGAGGAAACCAGAAACAGAACTTGTGGACTGCAAAGGGTGTCAACCCCTTTTCAATACTTGAGAATCCAGGTGGGTAGAGATCTGGATTCACTCTACCAATGAAATTATACTCCCCTCATGTTGAATATAGAGGAGCAGCTTCGTAGATGGTGGGATTTGCCAATATCTTGGCTTGGGCGCGTCAACTTGCTAAAAATGAATATATTACCAAGGGTGTTATATATCATGCAGATGCAAAATGTAGGCCTCAATACAGCGGACTATTAGAGAATGGAGAGAGCCTTCTCGCATTTCTTTGGAGAGGCAAGCGCCCCCGGTTCAGCCTGAAGTGCCTTCAGGCGGACACATCGAAGGGAGGTATGAACTTCTCAGATCTTAAAAATTACTTCTTAGCCATACAATATCAATATATTAGTGATTGGGTGCATAGGCCGCCTGCAGCAGGGTGGATAAACTTGGAGGAGCTGTATTGCATGGGAAGACTCTCTGCATATCTGGCAAAGGGGAGCCATAGAATTTATAATGGGTTGGATGCTAATAACCCCTTAGCTGGCTCAGTTATTCAGAACTGGGAACAGATTCAGAGATTATCAGGGGCACAGCAGGAAGAAACTCTATTACTCCCTGTTGCTGCTAACCTGTTCTTTGTGGTGGGAATGGGAGATGGTCGATTCTGGAGGTGTGAGGCAGGGGGAATTAAATGTATTTGGGATTTATATGTAAGGGATCACCTGGGCTCTTTCGAGGAAATTATGATGGGTCTAGGACTCCCAATTGTGCATCTGTATCGTTTTTTACAGGTGAGAGCCTGTACTAATACACCTGGAAGGCACCGGCCTCGGACTTTCCCTTGTCCCATGTAGAACACTTAGTCTTGGTCTCTGGAAGGGATGTGAGTGGCCTGACTGGATGGGCAATGCTATTAAGTAGGAAGTCTTTCCCAGATTACACCCAAAAAACTAAAGCTCAGTGGGAGCAGGATCTGGGAAGAGAAATTCAGGAGGAAAACTGGCTTATGATGCTGCAGCACCATAATGGTATATTAATTTGTAACAAGTATCAGGAGTCCATCTATAAATTCTTGCATAGATTATATTGCCCTCCCATAATGATAAATAAATGTAATCCTGCAGTCTCCCCTATTTGTGGGAGATGTACAGCAGACTTGGGCATCTACATCCATTATTTTTGGACATGTCCAGTATTACGGAGATTCTAGGAGGACACTGCAATGGAGCTGGGGACTCTGCTGGGCAGGCAGCTTCTGCTGGACCCCCTGACCTTGTTCTCTGGCATAAAAGACAGGGGTACTGAGGGCTGGGACTGCTTACCCAGGTGGGTTCGGGTGTTGCTGGCTTTAGCCAGGCATTGCATCTTGAATACCTGGGTCTCGACCCGAGGTGCCAATGATACAGCAGTGGAGATCACTAGCTATCCAGACATTGGCATTGGAGTGATTGTCCTATATGTTCAGGAATAGGGAGGAGAGGGGAGGTTTCTGCAAACCTGGGGACCCTTTGTGGACTCGCTGACACCAAGGGAGGTGCAGGTCCTCAGAGAGAGACTTCAGTGAAAGGTGGGACTAGGGACTACAAATGAATTTACACTTTCCAAAATGAAAGGGCTAAAGCCTTGTAGCTATTCTGTAGCTACAGAATAAAATGATATGCCACAGCAAAAGGAATCATGACAGTTAATACGGTCTATGCAGTAGGGCCACCTCCTGGTTCCAATCATACCTTGCTGACAGGTCCCAATCTGTCCATATCAGTTTCTCCACCTCAGCACCTCTCCCGGTCACCTCAGGCATACCGCAAGGTTCTGTCCTAGGCCCACTCCTATTCTCGATCTTCCTGAACGACCTGCCCTCTGCTTGCCCACACACCTCAATCCATATGTATGTGGATGACACTGTGCTATATGCATCCGGCCCCTTGCCCTCAGAGGTCACGACCCGACTGCAGCATGACTTTATCTCAGTCCAGCAATGGCTTCGCTCAAATCATCTCCTTCTCAATGCCAAGAAAATGGTCTCTCTAACCTTTGGCACTAAGCAGAGACTATCTAGGCTCCCCTCTCAAATCACATTTCACACCCTGGAAGGGACAACACTACAAGCCTGTACCACCTTCAGATACCTCGGTGTATGGCTGGACCAGCACCTCAACATTTCCACACACATAAACTCCTTACTCAAGAAACTACATCCCAGGCTTGGAGTACTTTAGCGGAATCGTGACTGCATCCCTGCACCTGCTCGGAGGGCCATTGTGCAGAAAATGATTCTCCCTGTCTTCGACTACGGAGATGTAGTCTACAGTGCTGGCCCTAAATCGACCTTAGTCAGGCTGGACCCTCTTTTCCATTCCTTCTGCTGCTTTGCACTAAACTGTCCCTACTCCACACACCATTGTGACCTTTACGAATCTATGGACCTCCCCTCACTACATAATCACAGGCAATCCTACTGCACCAAAATCCCAGCCATGCTATGGTCCCAGCAACTCTCCTCCTACCTCACCGCCACCCTGGTTACCTCCCACACTCTAGCTTACTCTCTCAAAAAACTTGGACTCCCATTCCCTGGCTGTCCCGCATAGGTCCACTACTGCCGGTCAGGCTGCTTTCAGCTACTGCATACCAACATTGTGGAACTCCCTCCCAGCAAACATCTGTAATTTCTCCTCCCCTCAGCACCTTAACTCCTTGCTCCAAGCACACTTCGCCCCTACCTGTACATGTGCCCAGGCAGTTTCAGCTCCCCGTGTGAAATGACAGTACTTTGTTCTGCACTTGTACTGCAACTAATCTGAGTCAATAACTACTGACCTCCCATTTCTCGTTGTCTGCACTATGCTGTCAAGCTATTGTATATTCTACTGTTTTTTTGTTCTCTATGTAGTCTATGCCTAAGACACTTGGACCAAATGTTAGAGAATTCACACTATGTATTTTCACCTCTATTATATGCTGTTCAACTATTGTCTATGTTCCCCCTCCTACAGGATGCATCTGGAATCGAGCATTTAGCATGCTCAGTATGCCTTTCCTGGTTAAACGCTTGAATAAATAAATAAATAAATAATATATATATATATATATACATTTTCAGACTCTGGTACTAAATATCGTCACCTATAATTTTAATTGTTCACTAGAAATTGGAGCAGACCTATATTATATGTTACTTTTTGCTATGGTTGTTCGATTGATTGGTATGTGTTCTTTTTGTAGAAAAATTAAATGTTGGTGTGGTATATGTGGTATGTTACTGTATATCAAATTTCAATAAATATATTATGCAAAAACAAAAGGAAATGCAGGGAAGCAAAGAGAGCAATGAAACTGACAAAGCAACAGCTGAACTACGGATTGCTTCAGGGATAAAAAGGGGACAAACAATTATTTTGTTACATACAGGAGAAGAGGAAGGGGGGTAGTTTGGCTCCAAGGGGGAGAGAGGATCATTGAAGACAATGTACAGAAGGCCACTGCACTGAACACATTTTTCTGTTTGATATTCACAAAGGAACTTGATGGACCAGTTCCAGACAGTGGCATCAAGGCTGTCTACAGGGGGATCCCGTAAATGGACATGCCATCGCTTACCATAGACAGGGTCAGGGAGGCACTGATTCACCTAAAGACAGACAAGGCACTAGGGCCTGATGGACTGCACCCTAGGGTGCTGCAGGAACTTGCTCAGGAATTGGCAGAACCCTTGACACATTTGACACACTACGTTTTGCATCCCAGCCCTTTTGCCTATTGCTTAGCTTGACAAGGCCCGGGGCTGCTATTCCTACCCCCCCCCCAAAAAAAAACTGCTCTTTACCTCACCTCTCTTTAGATGGTGGCATTATTACTGTGTTTATCTATTATTTTCCTTGATTTGAGTTGGTATTGTGTCATTTAGACTACCACTGTTAGTTCTCCTGGACTTTCACTGTTTGTTTGTTATTTTAGATTACCTCTGTTTAGTATTCCTTTGTCTGTCTGTTACCCTCACCTACTGAAGTGGAGCCTTTGTAAAAGAGTGTCTTGTGCTCAAAGGTATTATAATCCTAGATGGAAATAAATAAATTTGTTCAACCACTCATTGCTAACGGGAACTGTGCCATGTGACTGGAGAAGTACAGACTTGGTACACCTCCACAAGGTAGGGAGCAGAGAGGAGGCCGGCAACTATAGACCGGTAAGTCTCACATCATTTACTACAAAAAGGACATGCACAGGTTATGTGGTGTTCATCAGTAGTCAAAATACAAGCTGAAACGTCTTGGAAACTGAGGCAACCCACAACCCCCATGAATTACCGGACACCAGAGCTTGTTGAAATAAGTATCATACTAGTCATACTAGGAGTCATGCTAGGATACATAGGGTGCAGCAGGCCCGTAGACACGTAAAGCCCCTAAACTTACATATTGCTTGAGGTACTTGTATTAAATAACAAGTATCTATCAAGCCTGTTCTTAAATGTATTTTTGTTAGTACTAATGACTATATTTAAGGGTAAATTGTTCCAGGGTTTCACCACCCTTTGTAAAAAATAAGAAGCTCTTTTCTTCGTTTTACATTTTTGTTTCCCTAACTGAAGTGGATGACCTCTAGTATTGACAAGTCATTGCTTGTATTCCAAACCACTATCAATTAATAAGTTGACATCATCAATGATATCCCAGACAAATAGCAGGTCACCCCTAAGGCGCCTTTGTTCTAAAGACATTACATTTAGGTTATGTAATCTACTTTCATAGGAGAGATGTTTATTTGAAAAAAAAGATTTTGTATCAAAATGTTTTAATCCATAAAAGCAAGTACACCAGACACAGCCTGACACATTTTGGATTCTTCTACAATCCTTTATCCAACACTAAGCTCATGGAACACATGAAAGGAAAAAAAAATATTGACTGTAAATAAAACCAAATCAAAATAAAGTCTCCTGCAGTCCCCGTGGTCAAGCAGAAGAGTTGTAAATCCCTTCTGCCTCCAGGTCCTCTCACAACCTGGGAGTGGAGAGAGTCAGAGCACTATTAGTGACATTGGCACAGGCATTCAGAACAAGATTGCCCTTTTTGCAGATGACACTAAGCTAGGGGGTAGGGTTGACAGCATGGAGGCTGAGAAAGACCTGCAAAAAGACCTACAGAGATTAGAAAAATGGTCCAAAATCTGGCAGCTGAAGTTTAATGCGAAGGAATGTAAGGTAATGCATCTAGCAAAAGGAACCCAAGGGCAGAATATCAGCTTAACATAGTCCAACTAAGTGTTTTACATGAAGAAAGGGATGTAGCAGTCATCATAAGTGACACTCTAAAGCAGTCTAGCCAATGCAACAAGGCTTCCAGTAAAGCAAATAAAATGCTAGTGTGTGTATAGGCAGAGGGTTTGACAGTAGGGACAGGGAGGTGATCCTCCTGCTGTATAAGTCACCGGTTAGGCCTCACTTGGAGTACTGTGTCCAGTTCTGAAGGCCTCACCTGAAGAAGGACAGAGATAGGCTGGAGGTTGTGCAGAGAAGGGTGACTAAGTTGGTGCAGAGCCTACAGGGGCTGTCATACGCGGCGCGCCTAAAGTCACTGAACTTGTATTTCTGGAGACTAGGAGGGAGAGAGAGGATATGATCAAGACATTCAAGTTCCCGAGGGGCATTCAAAAATACCCTAAACTTAATTTTTTAACAAGGTTGATGGCTTAGCCACTAAAGGACACAAATGGAAGCTTCAGGGTGGAAGCACTACTTTACTGATAGGGTCATTGAACCATGGACCAGACTGCCTGCCGAGGTGGTGGGTTCAAGGACTCTGGCTACTTTCAGGAAGGGGTGGGATAGGTCTAGGGCACACATAAGCATAGAGGATATTGGAATATGGTTGGGGGCTAGGTGCCAGGACCCATAGAAGGTCTATGAAACCCAAGGGCAGACTTGATGGACCAATGGCCTCTTTCTGCCATCTTTTCCTATGTTTCTATGAATGTTTCCTGAGCCAAGCCAATCTTCAATGGTGGTCCCTTTCTGCTTATATAGGGTCATGAGTCACTGTGCTACACAGGTCTGGGGCTGGCTTGTTTTGCATGAGCTACCTTTGTGATGCAGGTTGTTTCTTTATTGGTCATCACACTGCTACTGCCTTTAAAGTATCAAGTGCAGCACATTCAAGAACATTCCAGAGGTGAGCATTTATAGGGCACTAAGCATGGGGACCTCCAACAATGGGGAAAGAAGAGCCAATTTGGAACTGACCAATCAAACTGAACCCTTTTAACTGAGACTTGAATGGATATGATTGTATAGTACTGTAGATGAAACAGAGGTTGAATAATCTGAAAGGTTTTTACCATGCTTGTGACCTTCTGTTACTATGGTCTTGTATTTAAAAGGGCACCACTACATTTTTTAAATGTATTCAGCTTCACTTTTGTTTTCTTTCCCATTCTACCAATTTGGCCATAATTTGGCATGTCATAAACCCACTCCTGGGGGTCAGGCCCACCGACCTCACCACCCTTAAGTGCAATCTGTGACAGGGGAAGAACAGGGATACCCTCCTCTTGCTTTTAGAATGCTCGCTGAGGTCATGACTGCATTTCTGCCATGAGGATCCAGGGCATCCCACTGACTTTGTATAAGGGCACAATACCAGTCTTGTGGCCAAATATGAACCCTTTCCTTGGCTACTACACAAAGGAGGAAGACCCAGGTACTACACTCTCTTCAGGGTAGCAGTGTAAGCTGATTCGGCCTTCACCCTACAGGACATGCAACAGCCTAGTTCACAATCCCTGCAGACTCATAGGAGAGTCTGGTATTCTCCCTATCCTTCCAGATGTCCCTTACAGACGCTATTCTCAATTTGGTTGCTTGCGGTGGCCCTTCTAAGCAATTAACAGTTGTCACAGATTATTAATAAACCTCCTGCAGTCACACACACAATATAAGAACTCCCACATAGGCAGAATTTCTTTAGAAAAACAAAAGTTTTAAGCAGTGTCTCCATGATCTTCCCCACTACTGAGGGGAGGCTGACTGGCCTATAATTTTCCACCTCCTCCCTGCTGCCGGATTTGTGTAGAGGGACCACATGTGCCCTCTTCCAATCCTCTGGTACCACCCCTGTGTTGAATGACTTGGTGAACATAGCTGCCAGAGGTTCTGCTATCTCACATTGCAGTTCTCTTAATATCCTTGGGTGTATTTCATCTGGTCCCATCACTTTGTCCACCTTCAATTTAGTGAGGTCCTGCACGATTCTTTCCCCTGTGAATGGACTATTGTCCATCTCTTTACCCCCTTGGCAACTGCTGTACTCCTGTGTCCCTTGTCCCCCCTTCTGTGAATACTAAACAGAAATATTTATTCAGTATTTCTGCCTTTTCCATGTCACCCTCCTTGCATTACTCTCTCTCTCTCTCTCCCTTGAGCCTTGCAACCTCCATCTTGCTTTTCCTCCTTTCGCTGATGTACCAGAAGAATATCTTGTCCCCTTTCTTAACTGACTGTGCTAAATCTTCTTCATTCCTTGTATTTGTTCTCCTTACTGCCTTTCCAACTTCTCTTGACCTGTCCTCCTCCCTTTGGGTCTCCTTATATTTCCTGAACCCTTTCCTTTTTGTTCTGACCTTTACTGCCACCTCTTTCGAGAACCGCAGTGGTCTTCTCCTTCTCTTGCCTTTGGATACTAATCTTATGCATTGGTTTGTTACTTCCAGTAAGGCTTCATTTAGATGCTTCCGCTGTTCTACCACTCCCTTTCCACAAGCCCATTGGCTTGCGGTGATAAGGTATCGTGTGTCTCTGCACCACCCCACACTTCTCCAACAAACAGTTCATCAAGTCCAACATGAAGGTACCCCCTCGATCTGTGATAACCTCCTGCAGAAACCCAACATGAGAGAAAATCCCTATCAAGGCATCTGCCACTTTGTCTGTACTAAGTGAGGACAGGGCTGTTGCCACATTACGACCGACAGCCACAGGATTCTGCCAAAATGGAAGGAAGATGCACACCTTAATCTCAGCAGCCATAGATATGTATTAAAGAGCCTGTCATAAAACATTTCTTTCTAAGCTTCTACAGTCCAGCAGTCCTGCAAGTACTCAACCCAGGTATATGGACCCACCTCAGTAAAGAAATCACTGAACAACCTACATCAGACAATATTTTCCAAGCTTTCCAGCGTCAAGAACATTTAAATGGACATATTCTTGAACTCAGACACTATGCAAGTGCTGACAAATCAAGATGTATTAAAAAAGTGAGCATTTATTATGTCACCGGATCAAACTACAAGAAGCTTGCAACATATTTAAAACTCCAGACAGTCAACCAATAGACAGGTTCCTCAAAAATGAGCAACTGCCTCTTATCAGGAGACCATCTGCCACTAGCAACCACAGAACCCTAACCACGAGTGACATAATTTCCAACACTTCATTCTTGAACATGCGCAGTGTGAGGTCTTATGGTTATAAGTCTATTAACTGTCACCTCATGGACAGGTCAAAATTACAGTAGACATAAAAATGCTGACCCGAGGTCTGGTAAGATGAAAATAATTCAGCATGTAGGCCCCAGACTTCCGACCAAGCCAAGGCTTTTGCCCAAATATGACTATATCATTTCAATACATCATGTCATTTTGTAAGGAAGTAATCTTCTATAAAACAGGACCCCAGGACCCTAGAAATTCATACTACCAACTCGCTTTCCTCTGAAGCTGTGCTATCTACTTTACCTCTGAAGAAAACCTCAAATCTACTGTATTCTACTGACTTCAAAAGCTATTATTCTTCTTCTAAACTCTAAAGAACTTTGGTTTTGACCAAAAAGGAGAGAACCATTGAAATTGTACTAACTTTATCAATTTCTTCCAAGTCTCAAGGAGAAAAAGGACTTCAAAGGAGCCAGGAAGATACCTCCTTCATACAGCCACCCAAGATACTTCACATCTTCAAACATTAGGGAGACGAGAGACAACTTGAGACATTGAGCTGAGTATATTTAAAAGACTTTCAAGGTGTTTACCTAATATGTGTCTTTTAGGAATTTTGGTTTCATGTTAAATGCATAAAGATAAGAATCAATACGATATTGTTTAATGCTAGCAAAGATTATTAGTACTAAAGAATTGTGCAATTGTGTTAATTAAGATTGTTCTTGAAAGAACACTCCTTTAAGGGCCTAGAGATAGGAGGGGCCCCATACATATGTAGTAAAAAGACTGTGTAAGAAGATAAATTACACAAATAGACAGAAGTCTAATGAAATGTCCTAGGATTGTTTTGTACTGTTGTTTAAATGTCAGATGTGTTTAATGTTATCAGTGGAATTGAAATAAACAGCTTTTGATTGCACTTCATATCCAAACCAAATCTGTAGTCTCAGTGTTACCACTATAAAATAAGTGAATACAAGATACTGTTTAACTGAAACAGCCAACAGAGATAATTCATTTTTGAATTCATACAGGGACAGAGTTAATTATTGGCAATTGTGCTCACAGAGCAACTGCCACTGGGTAATGGGTGGCATAATCTACCACCGTCAGGCTAAACCTCTTCCTGGAGGAGCTTGAGGTACTCAAAGGTTCCACAATATCCATTCCTACCCTCTGGAATGGCTCCTCCACAATGGTCATGGGAACTAGGGTGGCTTTGCTTTTACTACCTGCCTTCCCTATTTGTTGGCCCCAGTGACAAAACTTCCAATTTCCTTCACCTGCTGGGTGAAGTTGGGCCAATAGAAATTCTGGGCCAGTCACCACATGATACGTGCAATTCCCAGATGTCCGTACATGGGGATATCATGAGCGATCTTGAGCAACTGCTCACGGTACCCCTGGGGAATGACAAACTGCTTGCCCATCACCCCTCCCTCTGTCCTTACATTCTGCGTATACAACAGTCCATTGTCCCAATATGCTCTATGTCTCCTGTTACCTCCCTGTGTCCCGTCAGATTCCACATAAGCGCTCAGCCTCTCCAAACTAGTATCAGTCCACAGAGCAGCTGTAGATTCTTCACATTTTCTCAAGGCATGGGACATGTCCCCTTCAGTTTCTAAAATAGGGTTCATAGCTCTAGTGTCAGGGCATTCAGGGTCACTGTCATCCCTAACCTTCTGACTATTGGTTACCCCTTCCTCCTCAGAGTAATCTTCTGTAGCTGTTTTGTGAACTACCACCGAGGAAGTTCTACCCCCTTTCATTACTCTCCATGTCAGGAGACACAGGCTGGGGAACCAGCCTCCCATTGATTTCCACAGAGGCTTCTATGGGGTCCAGGGAACTACAATCGGCCTTTGCCATCTGACTGCGGGTAACCACACACACCACCCCCTTCTGGAGATTATTCCCTATAATCACATTCAGGGCAAGGTTGTCCACCACAGCCACTTTTTGCACTATCTCTCCTGTTTCACCCCAGTCCAGGAGAACGCCAGCAAGTGGCAGAGTTTTCTCCTCCCCAGTGAATCCCCTCACTGTTATGAACTGATTAGATATAAGCTGTCCAGGCCCAAACAAATCACCTTTTACTAAGGTAAGAGATGCCCTTGAGTCCCTTAACCCATGGGTGTGCACCCCATTTACAGTAACTGGGTGTATGTGTTTCCTCATGTTTACAGGCATGCTTTCAGGGATACACAGTGCACCCAACTCAGTTCGAGCACCACTTTGGCCACTCTGTGCCTTTTTAGGACACTGTCTAGCAAGATGCCCTTGCTGTTTGCAAAACCAACAATCATCATTTCTTTTATCCGATAAATCCTTTTTCAGTAACCTGGGGCTTCCCCCTCTCTGTGGAGGCAGTGAGGATTTTTACTGCCCTGAAGGTGCGCTTTCCCTCTTCTGTGCTGCCATGCCCGCCCCACTTCTTTTCAGAGCAGGCTTGATCCAGGCATAGCGGTCCGAGGGCTCGGCAGCCTCCTGCGCTGTGTTGGGGTCTCGGTCCTCCAACCAGGTTTTTAGCTCTGCTGGACAAGCCCAAAAGAATTGCTCCAGAAGTACAACCTCCTCAAGTTTCTCTACAGAGTTTTCTTCCACTCCCTCCCACCAATGTTTTAAAAACTGATGTTGCTTTGTGGTGAGTTCCTCATAGCTCATGTCAGGGCTTCTCCGGAGCTTACAGAACTTAACCCTGTATACTTCAGGCATTAATTCATACTTTTTAAGCAATAGAGCTGTAAGTTTCTCATAATTACTGCTGTCCGGGTTGTTCATTTGGCCTAGTGCCTCATGGCCTTTCCCAGTAAGCAGCGGGGATAGCTGGAAACTCCAGGACTGGGTAATTTAGCCTGGATACAGACATTTTCAAATGAATTCAAAAATGCATCCATATCCTCCTTTTTTTAAAATTCAGCTATTAATTTAGAATTTAACTTGTACCCCGGTGCTGGAGTTCCAGGTTCACCCCTGCCACTTACCTCCTCTGGTGCTGGTTGTTGGAGTTTTAGCTTCTCCGGATTAAACTCTCTCTGAAGCTGGTTTTCTTTTTCCCACATCTTCAGCTCCCTCTGGAACTTATTCTGCTTGAATTCCATTTGCTGCTGGGTTTCAAACTTTTCTGCTCAAATTCCCTTTGCTTCTGGGATTCAAACTTTTTCTGCTCGAATTCCAGCTCCAATCCCCTCAACTCTAGCTGCAGCCTACTCTCTTCCAGCTCCAATGATGTGGTGACCCTTCCCTGGCACTGTCACTCTGGGTTCCCTCTGGTCTCGCTGTCCTCCTCTCTGGTACTGGACTCTGCAACATCTCTTGGCACCCCCGTGCCCAAGGTCTGGTCTCTTTCAGTCACTGACTGTGACTCGAGGTCCTGGGCAGTCACTTGCGTATTGGCTGCTACCAGAGCCTCCACGAGGTGCTTCTTGGTTCACCCCTCACACTGGACTCCTCTTTACTGACACAACTGCTTTAGGTATTCTGCAGTGTATTCATTGTAGATGGAAGCCATCTTCTTCCCTAACTACTGCTACACTAGTTTGCACCTGAGAAAAAAACAAAACAGGTAGGGAACTTTATACTGTAACCAAATTATATATTTTTAAATCTCTTCCTTGATTGTGTGTGGACTGTTTACAGTTTATCAGTCTGATACACTGGGCTCAAATCCACTGTCATGCCTGTGCTGCCAAACTCTCAAATCGCAACAGTATGCAACCAGATCTCTTGGATCCCAATGCTGCACACTAGATCTGTCATGAACCCACTCCTGGGGGTCAGGCCCACTGAGCTCACAATGCTCACCCTTAAGTTCAGTCCATGATGGGGGGGCAGGGACACCCTCCTCATGCTTTTAGAATGCTCATTGAGGTCACGACTCCACCTCTACTGTGAGGATCCAGGGCATCCCACTGACTTTGGATAAGAGCACAATACTAATCTTGAGTCTTGTGGCCAAATATGAATCCTTTCCATGGCTATTACACAAAGAAGGAAGACCCAGGCATCAACTCTTTTTGGGGTAGCAGTGTAAGCCTGACTTGGCCATCACCCTACAGGACATGCAACAGCCTAGTTCACAGTTCCTGCAGACTCGTATGAGACACTGGTATTCTCCCTATCCTTCCAGATGTCTCTTACAGACCCTTTTCTCAATTTGGTTGCTTGCGGTGACCCCTCTATGCAATTAACATAAACATAGAACTTGTCAGTAGAAAAGGACCGCCAGGCCCACTCAGACTGCCCAGTATGCCTATCTAGCCACTAGGATTTTGCTATTGCCTTCCGCCCACCCCCCTCCCTGGAACCAGCAGTCTCTTGTGTCCATCCCATGCTCTCTTAAAACTCCCCACAGTTCTTGCCTTGACCACCTCTCTTGGGAGTCTGTTCCAGTTGTCCACCACCCTCTCTTTAAAGTAGATCTTCTGATGTTCCCCCTGAACCTCCCCTCTACTATCTGCATATCATCTCCCCTTGTTTTTGATTTTTCCTTTAACTGGAAGATATCCCCTGCTGGCACCTTGTTGAAACCCTTGACATACTTGAAGGTCTCAATCATGTCTCCCCTTTCCCTCCTCTGCTCGAAGGAGTACATGCTGAGTTCCTTCAGCCATTGTTCATATGACAGGTGCCCGAGTCCCCCTACCAATTTTCTTGTCTGCCTCTAGACCCACTCCATCCTCTCTACATCTTTCTTGAGGTATGGCCTCCAGAACTGGACTACATACTCAAGGTGTGGCCTGTCAAGCTGCCTGTGTAACGGCATTATGACCTCCCTCCTCCTGCTAGCTATTCCCCCTACCAATATAACCCAGCATCTTACTGGTCCTTGCCACTGCCTTCTCACATTGCACTGCCACCTTCAGGTCCCATGAAATGAGTATGCCAAGGTCTCTTTCCAGCTCAGTAATCTCCAGGGCATGCCTCCCATACTGTATTCCATGCCCAGGTCATTTTTGCCTACGTGCATAATTTTTAATTTTTTAATGTTGAAGGTCAATTACTATTCCCTGGACCATTCCTTCAACTTCTCCAGATCCCTGCACATGCTCTCAACCACCTCGGGCACATTTACTGTATTGTAGACCTTCATGAATAGACACACCTTTTCCACTAGCCCCTCCGCTATGTTCCTTATACATATATTGAAAAGGAGTGGCCCCAGCACCGACCCCTGAGGTACTCTACTGGTGACCATACCCTCCCTTGACAGTACCCGATTAATGATTACCCTCTGCCCTCCAGCCAGTTTTGCACCCACCTAACCACTAGAGGCCCCAGCCCAAGGCAAGGTTGTCACAGATTATTAATAAACCTTCTACAGTCACACGTACTATATAAGCACTCTCACATAGGCAGAATTTCTTTAGAAAAACCAAAGTTTTACTAAATTACTTAAATAAATACAAGTACAACTAAAAAGAGAATATTAATTTGGGTTACAGAATACAGCAAAAGAAAATGGAAAAATATACAATGAAACGCACTAAGACTGTTAGCTAATATACCTGAGGTTTAAAGATTTCAAAGTCCACAGAATCACTGGTTTGCAAAATAGTACAGTCTTTCTGTAGCAGCCTTTGGCTCTAGGCAATCTTTGTGTTGTCAGCTGTTATCTTGTGGTCAGAAGAGTCTAAGCAAAATGGCAACATGGCTATGAGTGTCTGTGCTGGGGGAGTTTATATAGAAAATCACCCCTCCCAGGTTTGTGAATAAAGACTGGCCCTTCCAGGTCAGTGAATAGAGGTTGGCCCTTCTACCATAGGCCACTAGGTGTCACTCTTGTGCTTTCTCCAATAGTCTTATTTTCCTGATAATCTTTGAGGGGTCAGATTCCCATAGTTAATGTAGGTTTTACAATCTCACAACGTTTGCTATAAGAATGTGTTTCTTTTCCTATTACCTCACACAGGCATGTTAGAAGGATCTTTCCTGGCTAAAACATTCTGGGCTTTGAATTGGCTTAATTTAATAGTTATAAGGAAGATTCTGTAACTTTTATGATTATACAAGCTGATTTTATTACTTCTGTTTCCCTTGGACAGTTCCTGTTGGAAATACCCCTTTGATGATGCATCCACAAGCTTTATGACAAGAGCTTGTCAGATTCCTGCAAGCTGCTGGCCTCTCAGGTCAGAAAAAGGTAAAAACTCTTTTAAAAATCTAGTCTTTTCCCAAGATGCCTTTGTGCTGACACTGGCATGTACATAGAATTACAAAAAAAAATACATATATATATATACAACAGAATAATATCTACAAATTAGGGCTAGCAGCCGGATAGCTTGCCACATGGCCCACAGGGTTATTACATTACTATAGCCCTTGTCTCCGGTAGGTAACTAATAACCAATGGTTGGCAGTCGTAACATAATTTGTTTTTCATTGGTCTAATTTTGTACCATCTATATTTGGGATGCTTAGAATTGGACGATTCTAATCTGATTTTAGGATTTAAGATTTTAGAAACTTCTGAATCTTAATCCGATTCTGGTTCTAATCCTAAAGGAACCTAAAAATCAGATTTAGGATTCAGATTTGAAATCCTAAATCTGAAATGCTTATGCAAATTAGGTTTTAGGATTCAGTTTAGGATTTAGGATTTTTGGACTGCAAATCTGAAAATCCAGAATCTGAAAATCAAATCAGAATCTGACAAATCCAGTTCTGTTCATTAAATTCTGAGAAAACCTAATCCACATTTTTTGGTTGGATTATCTCTTATACGTTCTGTTGTTCACTGCTTTCCACTTTTGCTCTCTTCATTCTGAATCATGGTGTATGTGACTACTTATTGAAAATGGTCAGTTCTCTGGCGGACTGCACCCTTGCAAAGGTTTGATTTGTGTATTTTCATTATTGACTTGAATTGTTCCTGTAATATTTGACCTGCTAGATCATGTAGTCAAATACTGATACTTGCCTTTATACTGTACTGTAAGTTAACAGGGCCTCTAAGAGATGCCTCTTATGGTATACGAGACTCCGAGCCTGAGGTTTGGGTGAGATGAGGTAAAGCGAAGCTGAGCTGTTCTGTCTGTCCAAATCTCAGGAGCGAAGTCTCTTGTACAATAACACACCCATTCTAGGTCCTATTATCATATTATAAATCACCCAAGTTTAGCTTGCTTTGATTAACTTCTGAATATGGATATACAAATGAAAAAGGTTCATTTGGTGACAGCCTTCAGTCACTATAATCCCCACATATTAATTGTTCATGCTTGTTAGTTCTGCTGCCATGTACTGTGGCCTGAGGCTGATTATGGACCTCATGTGCCCATTGGGAAGTCCATACAATACCCTGTATCCATTTGTTTGTTTTTAACAAGGCTGTGGTTTTTTAACAATTGTTACATTACTCCATTGTATTGGTTTATTTCCTGGCTGGTAACCTCCTTTAGTGACTCAGTTATGTACCACATGCTGTAACTAGTAAGGGTATTTTAGTGGGAGCCTGTTATGGGTAACCACTTCTGATGAAGCTCATCATGTGGGTGAAACCTTGTGTACCCAGGCAACAGTATACCCATTGCTGGGGCTTGGGAACAGCTTTTCTGTGAATACTACACCACTGGAATGTATTGAAAAGTTTTTGCATATAATTCTAGGTGAGTGTCATGTTTTACTGGTCTTGAGTGCTAGTCCATTTTGTTTTCCAAGACCCTTCTAACAAATGTATTTATACCCCTCAGAAACATATATGTTTCTATCATATTCCCCCTCTCTTTTCTGGCCTCATATTACTAATATTGAAGTCCACAAGGCGTTCCTCATATGTCCCATCCAGCTGTGCTTGGATTGTCCTGGTGAACTTCTGTACCACCTTCAATTTGTCCTTTTCCTTTTAAAGGTGTGGGTCCAGAACTGAGTGCAGTATTCAAGACGTGGCCTTAACAGGCACAGACACAGAAACATAGATGTTGTTGGCAGATAAGAACCTCTTGGCCCACTTAGTCTGCTCAGTTTTCCCTTCCTACTGTGCCACTGCAGACCCTAGGCAATCTCCAGTTGTCTCCACCCCTTTCCTTAATTCCAAGGTCCCCTTGTAGCTTTCCCATGCATGCTTGAATCCTGTAACCATTATGGCACCCACCACTTCTGCTGGTAGGCCATTCCAGGTGTCCACCACCTTCTCTGTGAAGAAGTATTTCCTCACATTTCTTCTGAGTCTCCTCCCCCCCTCCAACTTCATAACGTGACCCCCTTGTCCTCGAGCTTCTTTTTTTATGGAAAATACTACCTTCCTGCACCTTATTAATATCTGTTAGGTATTTTAATCTTTTTATCATGGCTCCCCTTTCCCTCCTTTCCACTAGAGAGTACATGTTTAGTTCCTTGAGTCTCTCCTCATAGGGCTTTTGATGCAGGCCCTGGACCATTTTGGTTGCCCTCTTCAACTCTACCCTATGTCCTTCCAGAGGTGCGGTCCCCAGAACTGGACACAGTACTCAAGGTGGGGGTTTTATCAGTGATCTGTACTGGGGTAATATTTCCTCCTTCCTCCTACTGGTGATACCCCTCCCTATGCAGCCGAGTATCCTGCTGGCCTTCCCCCTTACCTTATCACTTTGTTTGGCTACCTTCAGGTCATCAGAAATGATTACCTCAGGTCCCTTTTCTGTTTGGTGGTTGCCAGTACCTCCCCTCTCAATTGGTATGTAGCCCCTGGGTTTCTGTGCCCCAAGTGAATGATTTTGCACCTTTTTACATTGCAACCCAGCTGCCAAACCTTTGACCATTCTTCCAACTTTTTCATATTATCCCTCATTTTTTCCACCCCCCCCCCAGTGTACCTACACTGTTGCAGATGTTTGTGTCATCCACAAACAGGCATACTTTCCCTTCTAGCCCTTTTGCAATGTTGCTAATAAAGACATTGAAGAGGACCGGGCTTAGTACTGACCCCTGTGGCACCCGACTGGTCACCTTTCCTTCTCCAGAGTGGACTCCATTTACCACCACCCTCTGACTTCTATTGCTTAACCAACTTCTTACCCAGTTAACTATTTCTTGACCCACTCCCAGACAGGCTAGCTTGTTCACCAGTCTTCTATGTGGAACAGTGTCAAAGACCTTACTGAAATCCAGGTAGGCCACATCTACTGCTCCTCCCTGATCCACTTCCCTGGTCACTCAGTCAAAAAACTTGATCAGGTTTGTCTGGAAAGACATCCCTCCTGTGAAACCATGTTGCCTTGGATCCTGTAATCCACTAGTTCCAAGGTATTCCACTATCCTTTCCTACAGTAGTGATTCTATTACTTTACCCACTATCAAAGTCATGCTGACAGGTCTGTAATTTCCTGCCTCGTCCCTGTTTCCACTTTTGTGAAGTGGGACCACATCTGCCCTCCTCCAGTCCCTCAGAACCTCTCCTGTTTCTAGTGATAAGTTGAATAGAGCTGTTAGAGGTGCAGCTAGCACTTCTTTGAACTCCCTCAGTATCCTAGGGTGAACCCTATCAGGTCCCATTGCCTTGCTCACTTTTGATTGTGCTAGTACCTTGAGGACTTTCTTCTCTGTAAAAGGACTAGTGTCCACCTCCCTACCAATTATGCTCTTGTCCCTTATTTTTGGCCCACCACCTACCCTTTCTTTTGTAAATACTGAACAAAGGTATTTGTCCAATATGACTGCCTTATTTTGGTCCTCCTCCTCACAAAACCCTCCTTCACCTTTCATCCTTACTATCCCCCCCTTTTGATCTTCCTCTTCTGGCTTATATATCTAAAGAAAGTTTTATCTCCTTTTTTATTGACTGGGCAATATTCTCCTCTGTTTGTGCCTTTGAGGGTCTAACTGCTTTCCCTGTCTTCTTTTGGTTCTCCTGGGAATTTTCTCTATCTTCATTCTTCTGTGTCTTTTTGTACTTTGTAAATGCTATTTTTTTGCCCTTACTTCTGCTATGTCTTTAGAGAACCATAGCCGTTTCCTTTTTCTCTTGCCCTTGTTAAACTGCCTGATACAGAGATGTGTTGCTTTTTCAATGCCGCCCTTTACTTTTGCCCATAACTCCTCAATTTCCACCATATCCTCTATCCCTGCCAGGGTGTCCCTGAGACAGTCTCCCATTTTCATAAAATCGGCCCTTCTGAAGTCCAAGACCCTCGTTTTAGTGTGGCTCAGTTCTGAGCCAGTCCTTATATTGAACCAAACTGTACAGTTATGACTGGACCCCAGGTTGTCACCCACTGTGGGTGGCCCATGATGTCGGAGCTTGAAAAAATGGTGAGACCAAAAGTCGGCAAGGGACTACAACGAGGATGAAATAGTGACAGATGTTTTATCCCCTCCCCGAGGTGCTACGACCTCAGAGTTGGTTAATTAAGTAAGGGGGTTGTGGGGGGCAACCCCCCCAAAAAAAGTCACCATTTGTGTACTTGTCAAAATTCTGTCACAATTCTGTGTTCACCATTTTGGAGTTGCCTTTATCACATAGAACTCCTACCATGATGTCAGCAACACTGTTTCAGTTTTTCAGTACCAGGTTCAGTATCACACCCCCCACGAGTGGGTTCCGTATGTAGTTGCCTCAGGTACGCCCTCTGCAGGGAGTCCAGGATGCCCCTACTTCTGACTGTTGCTGCAGCTGGTAGTCTCCAATTCATGTCTGGCAGATTGAAGTCCCCCACCTGCTACACCTCCCCCTTGCATGTCATCCTTTGGATGGCTTCTGTAGACCACTCCTATGCAAACAGTGGCCCCTTTACATGTTTCCAGGGCAACCCATAGTACCTCAGCTCCTCCCTGCTCTCCTTGTATTTCTGTGGCTTTTATATTGTCGCCAACATAAAGAGTCACTCCTCCCCCTTTTTTACCTACTCTGTCTTTTCTGAACAGAGTATAACCTAGCATGGCCATATCTCAGTCCTGGTTATCACTGCACCAAGTCTCAGTAATTGTAACCATATCCAGATCTGCTTCTGCCATGGTGGCCTCTAGATCTGCAATCTGATTGCTTAGACTTTGAGTGTTTGCATACATGGCTTTCCAGATTGTGCTGCCACCCCCTTTTTGTTTCCCATTTACACCCCCTTTGTTTTCTCCACTGTCAATCTTATTATCACTCTTGTCTTCTATAGACCTGTACAGGGACAAGGTCACCCACACCCCTTTTGCTCTTAAACCCTCTGGTAGTGCACCTCAGCATCCTTTTTCCTTGCTGAAAGCCCTATTGTATTGTGTAGAGACTGAGTCTATTGCTAATGATAACTCCCAGGTCACCCTCTTCCCCTGTCGTAACTAACTTTACCTTGCCCCCCCACCCCCATCCAGTATTCCCTGTGTGGGGTTTTTCTACCAGTGTGCATCGATTTGCATCTCTTAGCATTGAAATGCAATTGCAAGAGATTAGATAATTTCTCCAGCTTCTCCAGATCTTGACCCAATTGTCTGGCCTCTCTTCACTATCCAACCTGCTACATTGGTTTGTGTCACCTGCAAAGACACACATCTTCCCCTTAATATCCTCTCCTGTGTTACTTACAAACTTATTGACCAGGACAGGACTTGCCTCTGCAACACCCCACTCATGACCCCCTAAACTCTGATTGCTTTATATTTATCACACATGTTTTTTGTCTCCCTCCTAACCAGTGTACCCACACACCAAGTCAGCCACTTTCCCAGCCCCAAATTCTCAATCTTATTCAGAAGCCTGCTCTGTAGCACATAATCAAATGCTTTACTGAAGTCAAGGTATAGTACATTAACTGCCTGTTATTCCACCATTTGTTCCTTGATTCTGGTCTCCATGAGTTTTCCCTTTATCAAGATCAGGCTGACTGGCCTGTAGTTTCCCAGGTCCTCCCGGTCCCCAGTCCCCCTTGTGCAGTGGTACTTCCGTCACCCTTCGTCAGTCACTTGGCACATCCCCATCTCAGTACAGCACCAGAGCAGATCATTTAGGGGGACTGCCAATTCAGGGCCCAGCTCCTTCAGAAGTCTCAGGTGTAGTCCGTTGGGTCCCAGTGTGTTGTCCATCCTGAGTGTTGCAAGCTCCTTCCTTATCCTCTTCTCTCTGATGTGCACAGGCTCCATTCCTCTCCCACCCCTCTTGGAAGTCTTAACATGACTTTCTGGGAGTGTACCCTCCTCCTCCTATACTATAAATACTGAACAGAAATATCTGTTTAGTATATCCACCTTCATCTTCTTTTAGCCACCCTTCCTCTCTTCTTCTTCAGCCTAATGATCCTCCTTTTATCTTTCTTTTCTCTGTAATATGCTTGAAGAATTATTTTTCCTCCTTTTTCACCCCTTTCAATATTCTTAACTCCGTATCTGCTTTAACCCTTTTGACTGCCTTTCTCACCTCCTTCACTTCCCCAGTAGTCCTACCAGTTCTCATTTTTCCCACTCTTATACTTTCTGAAGCCATCCTTACCCAAGCAGACTGCTATAAAAACAGTATTTTAGACCTAGGATGGCATTTTGACTGACAAAATAGGATTCATTGGTAGTATGAAAGCAGCCAGTCAGTTTAGCAGTCATTTTGACCTGATACTAATGTTCATTACTGCTGTCCAGTTTTTTATCATATTTTTATTTATATCCATTTTATCAATCAAAAAGAAAAACAACCAAAAGAATATTCTTATACAGTCCCCATCCACAAAATAAAAAAGGAAAGGAAAGAGGAAAGATCACAATGAATAAATAGATTAATATTTCATTAAACCAAACCTTATACTTGCACCAAAAAGGAGTTGAAATATATTTGTTTTTAAACAAGTCTAGCAAATACCAAGAATTCAATAGATATTGAGGTTGTACTTCAGAACAAATAACATATTACTAACTATCGTATGCTATAATATTTATGCTTAATTATTCAATTGGTTATTTAATTAATTAATTATGTCCCCAACATCGTATTTTCAATTTCAGTAACTGCTATTCAGTTTTAATTATGTGGGAGGGTGGATAGTGATGAGGGAATAAGGGAAATGCAGAGAGACCTACAAAAGCTAGAGGGTGGTCAAAGGTCTGACCATTAAAATTCAATGCTAAAAAGTGCAAGGTAATGCATCTAGGGAAAAAGAACCCCAAGAAAGAGTACTGGGTGAGAGGAGAGAGACTTAACAGTACAGATGAGGAATGGGATCTGAGAGTTATCATTAACAACTCATTTGAAATCAAGTCAGTGCAACAAGGCCACTAGCAAGACTAACAGGATGCTGGGATGTATCGGGAGGAGTATTGATAGCAGAAGAAAAGAGGTAATACTTCCCCTCCACAAATCCTGGTGAGGCCTCACCTAGAGTACTGCGCCCAGTTCTGGAGTCCTCACCTCAGAAAGGATAAGGAGATTGGAGATAGTACAGCACAGTGTAACAAAAGTGATTCAGCGCCAACAGGGCAGATCCTATGAGGAGACCCTCATGGCAATAAATATGTACTCACTGGAGACCAGAAGGGAGAGAGGAGATATAATAGAGACCTTCAAGTTCCTTAAAGGAATTAACAAAGTGAACTGCAGGGAACTACTTAGCTTGAATACCAATTTGCAGTCACGTGGACGTGAATGGAAATTTACAGGAGGGATGTGAGGAAGTATTATTTTACGGAAAGGGTGGTGGAACCTTGGAACAGTCTGTCGGCTGAGGTAATGGGTGTGAAAACAGTCAGGGGATTCAAGCAGGGCTGGGAAATAATGAAGGGACTAGTGGTTACTGCAGGCAACAGGACCAGGGAGGAGAATACAGAGATGATGGGGAAGGTAAGTACCCTGGAGGAACAGTAGGTTCCAGGAATTATAAGGAACTTGGGCAGACTGGATAGACTTCTGGTCTTTTTCTGTCATATGTTTCTATGCTTATAATCATTACCGATCAAAAGCAGTATAAAGGTGCCAGTTTTATTGCTCTGCTGTCCATGCTCACTGAACAGTAGTAGCAGTGCAAAGGACAGGCAACCCAAAATAAAAACAAGAACTGTTTCAGGATCATGACATGACTGACTGCCACAAAACTGTCAGTTGGACTAGAAGTAAACACTTTGCAAGCACTTTGTTTTCAGTCAGCCAACAATGTATTAACAACCATGTTGAAATAGTTTCACAGAACTCGAAAATGTAAAGGCCTACACCATGAGCTTATCACCTACACTATTTAAAACTGTTAAGGAGAATAGCAGTGCTATTACCCAAGATGGCCCTAGGTTTAGTATGGCATCTGTGGATAGAAATTCAAATTGGTTTTGTTCACCATGTCTAGAAGGTATCCGCAAACTGTTTCCAAAGTCTTGACATACCGTACTGTGTATGGGACAAAAAAAAATACCATTGATTGACCCCCAAATTTTGAATATGCCCCTTATTTCAAAATTAAGGAAGCCTTAAAAATCAATTGAAAAAATCCAAAAGTTATGAATTATCCTTAAATACTAAAAAAGAATGCACTTAATTAAAATGCAGGTACACATTAATGAATTCTGGTTGTACTTTAATTAAAATAAGCAGCACATTAATGAAAAATCCCAAATTAAAATGCAGTCCAATAATTAATATAAATCTCACTTCTCAATTAGAATTAAGGATCATACTATATTAAGAAAAAATGTTGAACACAAATGATGAAACAAACAAAGAATGCATGCCTGCAAACAATATAGAGATACCTTAAAAACAAAGTGTTCATTTAAAAATGGATGGACCATATGCCAGTAGGATGCACATACCTGCAGCAGTGCCTTGTAAAGCAGGCACGCAACTACATGGAATGAAAATGCATATCCCACAACAGCATGCATTATGATGGGGGGAAGTTGCTACTGGGGTGCTCACTGGCCACATAATACTCACAATTCGGTAGGAGGCAGTATAGCGCAGTGGTCTAAGGCTCTGAGCTGCAAATTTGGTGACATCCAGCAGACATGACCTGGGTTTGAATCCCACAGCTTCCACTTGCATACTGTGTGACCCTGAGCAAGTCACTTAACCTCCCTGTGCTCCCAGGTCGCTCCTATAAAAAAAGCTTTCAGCTTAGTGTGCTATACTTGGTTAAACAACTAAATTAAAAAAAAAAAAAAAAAATTCTGTGTGGAAGGAACAGGCAGGCCATTCAGACCTGAGAATGCCTCATGACCCCAACATACATGGAAATTTGTGGGCAGAGGTGCACACCTATGATGTAAACATGTCGAATACTCCTGGCACAGAGGGGGGATAGTGCCAGTCATGGCACCTCACAGCAGTGGACAGTAGGGTAGGTATAAGCCACTGGACCTAGAGGGAGCACAGGGATCTGGGTACAGCTGGCAGTGGCAGGCACAGCAGAGTGGGCAGGGTCAGGGACACCTGGGAACACCACCCCTAACCATGACAGTGACAACTGGCAGGAGGGGCAGCTGGGTCCCCTGGCACATGAGGTACAGACTGGGCACCACAGGGGGTGGCTCCTTCCAGTGGAACACCACAGCCACTCACCAATGACTGTGTCCATATCAGCAATACCAGGCACTGTTATGCCAGGAATGTCAGTGCTGGAGATCCAGAAATGTCATGTTGTATGGGAGGGAATCCTTCAGAGGTAACAGGTGGTCTCCAAGCCCACTATGTCCAAACAAAGGCAGTGCTTACAGATAGAGCAGGTGCTGGAAAACATCAAGTATATGTCAAATAAATAACCGACAACTCAGTTCAAGTGAAAGTATTTTTACAGACATTTAGGTCTTACTTACAGACATAAATAAACTTTTTTTCACAAAAGTGCATAGTGCAACATTTAATGCTCCCACATCCTTTCCTTCCAGCCTCAGTGCTTCGGGGTCTGCTACCCTTCTTCAGGAAGCGTGGCTTGTATACCCATCATGTGCAATATGTATATTTTTGCATAAGGATCCAATAAGGAGCCCTTTAACAGAGTCTGCCCTAAATAATTCATCTTTGAAAAAAAGTTTCAAAACCAAAGGTAGAATCTCATTATACAGACTCATCTGAAGTGATTATTTCTAAAAATGCCAGGCAGAAAAGGACATGTGATACTAAGGAAGTCTCAAACCTTTTAGCTAATCAAGCATCTCTTAGTTAGTGATAAAAACTGCCCTATAAATCACCAACATTCCTTAGTTATTAATGGAGGTGAGGTAGTCTTTAAATTTGAAAATATCTTCCTGAAGTCATATGAAACCTCTGAATCACTTACTGAACTCATTAAGTAACTATTTAGATGCGAGTTAGTTATACCTGAGGCATTAAATGCGATCATGCATGTTTTTAGAGATAAAACGGTGGAAACAAACCCTGTCTATGTATTATTATCTGACATGATTAGTGCAAAAAAATGGGCAAAACAAAGAGAGCTAGAGAGATTGGGAGTCTGATATCTTCCCCTGTATATTGGACTACAGTCTGGAAGCATGTCCATGGTGAAGCCAAAATAAACTCTACTCCATCGATTGACATTATAAATGACACTATATCTATTTTGAATTGGAATTTTGATAATATAGTTTTGAAAACTCTTTCTATTTTTGGAATAGAACATTTGCAGGGTGAAAATTCCATGTTGCTGAAATCATATACAGGTATTAGTAAATTATTGAGTTTTTGTTTAAATACTACTGTCTCCCCTTTAGATTTTAAATCTGTATCAAGAATATTTCCAGAAACCAATGAGACACAAATTGATATAGTAATAAATCTGAATCTTTGCTCTGCTTTAATGCAAAATCTGCCTAAATTGGATTGTGCTCAATTATGTATAGTTAATTTTACTGATGGACCAGGTCACTTTAACCAGAATAGTATCCCTGAACCTAGCCCTTGACTAGTTAATCTAGGTCATATACATTTGGACACTGCACTAGATGACTCAATAACATCTAGCAATGATTCATTAATTAAAAATTAAACATTTTTATCCTGGAATATAGCAGGTCTTTCCACTAAATATTTAGACCCTAATTGGTGGAAGTTCTGCCAAAAATGTGAAATATTACTTTTCCAGGAAACTTGGGCTATGGAATTGACATTATTAAATGGGTATGAATTTTATTTTGTTCCTGCAAAAAAAGTAAGGAAGAACAGTAGACCTAGAGGGGGATTGTCCACATTCATAATGATATGAAAGGGCCTTTTGGTTTTGGATCATATTGTCCTGGATGATGAAATGTTGTTACGTGTCTTAAAATGGGATAATTATGTATTTCTCATAGCAAATATTTACATCCCCCCTAATTATCACTCTCTAACCAATAACGATGTTTGGTCCAAATTGGACATCGAAATAGACTGATTAATATTAAAACACCCAATTGATATAATTCTATTAGGTGGAGATCTTAATGCCTGAATTATTAATTCTGATGACCTATCTTTGCTTCAATTTATAGTTTATCTGGGAGATCTAGGAACAAGAAACTCCACTGACACTGTCTTTAACTGTGCTGGGAAGAAACTTGCTGAATTTATTAATAGCAATCACTTTCTAATTCTTAGTGGTAGAATTAAGGGAGACTTAATTGGGAACTCCACATATTTTTCATCATTAGGAAAGAGCATTATTGACTATCTGCTTATCTCTCCTGACAGTTATGAACATTTTCGCTCCCTTGTGGTCCTGATGAGACCTGAAAGTGACCATGCAGCCCTGATAGTTGATATTGATACACTCGGTTTGAGGACATTCTGGAGTAGATGAAAGAATAATAAAAAATGTAACAAAAGATAATCAAATCCAGCTAGAGCCTAGAGGCTGATTAAAATGATCACTAAATGCAATTAATACAATAAGGGTATTAGATCTGATGTACTCCCCCCAGATGGCCAAGTTATTCTCTTTAGCATCCAATTCTTGCTCCCCTCAAAATCTATATGAATTGTTGGAGACTGCCTATCAAACAATTAGATCTAAAATATACAATTCTACCACAAATTCAACTAACCTAAATACTTGGTTTGACAATCATTGTAAAAAACAGTATCTAATGAAAATTATTAGATGTACTAAGAAATTTCCCTCCAGAGAGAATTTTGTATATTTAAAAGAAGTTAGGAAACTATATCACAAGTTTCTTGAAAATAAAAAATTGGAATTCAAGCAACATCAATGGGAAAAATGTACGATATTATAAGATCTAACAATACAAAGGCATTTTGGTTAATGGTCTCTAAGGGAGAAAGAAATGACCACTGCTCTTTATCAATACACACTCCACAAGACACATGGATTACGCATTTTGAAAAACTGCTTACTACAGACCCTCAGGTACATAGTTTGCATCAAATCTTGTCTAGGATCCTATTGGCTGAATACCAACCATTAACAGTCTCCTTTAAGGAAGTTGAAGATGCTGTATTTAAATTAAGTATTAACAAAGCCCCTGGTCTGGATCTTATTTCAGGTGAGATTTATAAAAATCACAAGAATTACTGGGTACCATTTTTTACAAATTTCTTTAATCTCTGTTTTAGAGAAAGATATATCCTGCCATCATGGAACAGGAACATTATAGTCCCTTTACACAAAAAAGGATCTTATCAGTCCCCTTCAAACTATTATCCTATAAGTCTCTTAGATATAAGTGGTAAACTATTCCCTAGAATACTTTTAAATAAACTTCAGATCTGGGTTGGAAAATATAATCCATTATCTAATTTTCAATGAGGGTTTATTCAGGGATGCTCAACTTTGGATAATATATACACATTAACTCATTTAATTGAGAAATATAAGGGGCTGAATATTCAAAAGGGTTGTGCCATGCGCAATAGGGTTGCGCCTGCGCAAGTCCGAAATTGCGCCATTCTGCCATATTCAGCAGGAGGCAGTTGCACCCCCCAAGTCAAGCTGAGCAACAGCGCAATGCTAATGAAGGCATGCTGAACTGGAGGGGGAGGAACCATGCATAAACTGCACAGCCCGATATTCAGCGGGCTGTGCAGAGTTGTGCAGGCGCAACCCCCAACCTGCGCCTTCACAACTTTGAGCCAAAAAAAGGAGTAAGTCGAGGCCGACCCACAGGTGAGCTGCCGCATTGCAGGGTGCAACACAGCAGCTGCCACCTGTGGGTGGCCCTCAACCTACTCCCTGTGACCCCCTGCAGCCCAATCATGGGCATATAGCAACCCCCCTTCCCTTGACTGGCCCGATTGTGGGCAAATGTGTAAAATCCCCCTCCCCACCAGCCCGATCACAGGCAAAAGTGTAAAGTAACCCCCACCAGCTCGATCACGGGCAAAAGTGTAAGTAACCCCCCACCAGCCCGATCACGGGCTGCTAAATCATTCAACCCACCCCAAGAACACATCCCTGGTGGTCAGTGGACCTCAAAGCCCGATCGTGGGCTGCAAACTGTTCAAACACCCCTCAAGGACCACCTACCCTGTTGATCTAGTGGACCCCACCCCACCCACCCACGAAGCCCCACCACCCGCTCCCCGTCAGCCGGAGCGGCAACATCCACCACGCCTGCCGCCCGCCGCCCACCGACTGACTGCTCGGTAGGCTGCATGCCCATTGGTGCAGAGCAAGAGCCACGGGCATGCAGCCTGCGCGGCTGACGGGGAGTGGGGCAGGGCTTGGTAGTGGGGGGTGGGGTCCACCAGATCACCAGGTAGGTGGTCCTTGAGGGGTGTTTGAACAGTTTGCAGCCCACGATCGGGCTTTGAGGTCCACTGGACCACCAGGGATGTGTTCTGGGGGTTTGACCACTTAGCAGCCCGCAATCAGACTGGTGGGGGTTATTTTACACTTTTGCCCGATCGGGCTGGTGGGGGTCATTTTACACTTTGCCTGCGACCGGCCTAGTGGGGGTTACTTTACACTTTGCCTGTGATTGGGCTGGTGGGGGATTTTGTATACTTATGCCCGCGATTGGGCCAGTTGGGGGAGGGGATTTTTACACTTTTGCCCGCGATCGGTCTGCAGGGGGCATTGGTCCCTGATGGCTGCTGCCTGGCAAGGTGCCAGGCACAAGTCCTTGGGGATCGGTGCACCTGCATGCTAATGGCATGCAAATGGGGCCATAAATAGATGCAAATGGCCCCCCCTGTGCCTTGCATGAATTATGGCCCCATTTGCATGTCACCTTTTGAATATGGGAAATTTGTGCTTGACGCAATGGTACTTGCGCCACCACAATTTGAATGCTCCACTCTGACCACTTGCGGTGGTGCAAATTCCACTGCGCCATGCACAGTGGCTGTGGCCAGGGAGTGATATTCAAAGGAGTTGCTCAATAGCGCAACTAGATTGAATAATGCCCCGGCCACACCCCTGCGCAACTATTTTGTGCAGCACAAGGGCTTGAGCCACATAATAGCACAGTTTGAATATCCAGCCCAAGGTATATAGGAAAATGAAGCTTTATGCATTATTTGTATAATTTTCTGTGGCATTTGATTCCGTGATAAGATAATTTTTATGGGAAATTCTATATAAAAAAGGTTTGCCCTTAGAATTATTAAGTCCTATTTTACTACTTCATTCAAATACGCACACAACAGTGAAATTTGATAACAGTGGCAACATTACAGATGACTTTCAAACCAACAAAGCGGTCAAACAGGGGTGCTTACTAGCACCATTGTTATTCAATATTTATATAGATTCTCTTCTTTCATTTGAGGAATCATTACCATTCGACTCTCCCAAAGTTAACAATGTTCCTGTTCCTATATTGGCTTATACGGATGGTTTGGTGATACTTTCTCTTTCAAACACAGGACTTCAAAGAAAAATGGATCAACTTAAAGCAAAATGTAACTATTATCACCTAGGAATTAACTTAACTAAAACTAAAATAATGGCTTTTGGTAGTCAGTCAGTGGCTCCTAGAATTTATATTGAGAAACAGTTAATAGAGGTGGTGAAGTCATATGTTTATCTGGGAGTCACAATTACATCAAATGGTCTGTGGAATGTACATATTAACAAGCATTTGTCAATGCCGAATGTTGCTTGCTAGTATGTGCTGTGTAGGTATTTGGAAGTCAGTGGAGTGCAAATATTGAAAATTTGCAAACTTACGAGCGTACGTAGGAACTGCGCAATGCACGCTCGTAAAACAGTAATTTTTAGGAAGTTTGTCACCAAATTTTCAACATAGCCATTTTAAGACCTCTACTCATGAACAGTGTCACTGTGATTTTCTTAATGTGTCCCATACAGTGATTTCGCATACCGACTACGCCATTGTGCGTTACATGGGCAGAAACACATTTTGGGTAAGATGTGAAAAATGACAGCTATACTGCTCATAAGGAAGTGTGGTAAAATGACAATGTTGAAAATCTGGAGTGAAAATATTGAAAATTTGTGAACTTACGAGCGTGCGTAGGAACTGCGCAACGCACACACTCGTAAAACAGTCATTTTTAGGAATTTTTCCACCAAATTTTCAACATAGGCTTTTTGAGAACCCACCTTACGAACATTGGCAGTGTCGTTTCATTAATCAGTGCCGAAAGGTGATTTCATGCAATGACTGCGAAATCACCCTTCGGGCCCGATTAACGCCATGACAGTGAAAGCATTCATGAGAAGGAGTCCCAAAAACCCCATGTTGAAAATTTGGTGCAAAAATTCCAAAAAATGCCTGAGATATGCAGCAAAGTTGAAAAAACCCTATTTATTACATTATACAGCTTACCGGCATTTCCTCAGTTCGCGGTTGGCTTTGAAGAGTGCAGACGTGTTCCCGGTCCACCGAAGATCATCGCCGGAATCCGAAGGTAAGTATGGAGTGAGGGCGTGGGAAGCATGGTGCACAGTGGTGGGCGCGGGTGGGGCAGAGACAGCGAGGGACCATTTTGTGTTTCAGGTTTTTTTTCTAAAAAGGATGACGACGTTGGACGCTTGCCACGCTGGGGTGGGCTCCCATCATGGCACAAGGATGGCTGTTTGGGGTGGCGTGGAGCCGATGGGGGATTGGGCACCCCCGTCGGTGATAGCATCTGTTGCCACGCTGGGGTGGGCTCCCAGCGTGGCACTCTGTACTCTCTGGGGGCGGAACAGTGGAGCCGATGAGGGATTGGGCACCCCCGATGGCTATACGATGTGTAGCCACGCTGGGGTGGGCATTCAGCATGGCATGTGGAACTCTGTTTGGGGGGGGAGCGCAGCACAGCTGACGGGGGATTGGGCACCCCCGTCGTCTATAAATTGTATGTATGGGGGGCGAGCACTCAGTATGCGTGCATGTGTGTGTGTGTGTAAGGGGAGTGCGCATGAGCAAGCTATATCTTATCACTGCTCACTGAAGCGTAGCTCCCGCTTTCAACTGTACTCCACTGCATTTTCAACTGCTGTCATAGACAGCTCCAGCAGCCATTGGAGAACTGTGGCTGCACCTGAAAACACACTGACTGAATTGGAAGAGGGCTGCCACACCTCCAAAAACTTGGATGATGGCACCATGTTTCTTGCACATGTGTGCAAGCAACATAAAAATTAGAATCTGCTATTAAATGCATTTGTTATAATGAATAAAAGGTATACAGTTTCTGGAAGACAACCCCTGGGCTACAGCTAAATGTTAACAGTTTAAGCATTCCTTATGAAAACAAAATATGGCATTAGCGGATTAGATCGTGCTGTGCACATTTCTCTAGCGTCCACCTCAGGTGTGCTGTAAGAATCAACATCTTTGAAGGAGGCGGAGGATTGTTTGAAAACAATGTGCATGCATCTGTTTTGAGTATTCAGAGGATCCTACTGGGTCTGCTCTCGGCCACAGGTTCCCAGATTGTTCTACAGTAGCATATGGAACCATGTACACATATTATAAAAAATATTTATAATTTCCAGAGAAACATGACTCCTTTACCTGCTGGGTTTGCAACAACACACTCCCTTGTCTATACAGTGATGTTGCTGTGGTATCAATTGTCATGTTCCCTTCCATTTCGGTACGATCACTCCAACACTTTCCCCATTCTCTATGAGATTGCAATGACACACAAGTCTACAATCTCAGATCTGAACCTTTACCCATTTTATTGTGAATACACGAACAACTTAAAACAAGTAAAACAAAAAAACACATACCGTACTGTACATGCTGACGTCACGCCCTCAAAACCTTTCCCTGTCCAAAAGCCGGCAAAAAAAAAAAACAGGGAAAGGGTAAACAGTCACTTTTTCTTTTATGCCTGCACCATACTTAAAAATTCAAGACATTTATGAAAATGAAGAAAATGCCTGCGATGAAACACAGCCAACTCAGAGTATAAAAAATCCGACATTTCATTTAAGAAAATGTGCAACACTGGAAATAATCTGGTGTGAATAATGACTGCTGTCAGGAAGACTTACTTGTGTTGTCTGTTATAGTTCATTTGCTGTGGTGTTATTATTTATCCTACCATGCCAGCAGCAGCAGGTCCCCTCCCTCCCGTGAGAGCCCGAAGTTTAATTACCCCTTTCCTTTCTTCGCTTGTTGTCACCAGTGCCCCGTCTCGATAACAACAACGAGACAAGAGACAGGGCGAGCGAGGGAGGTTTGGGGGCCGGGCGATCGCTGCAGACAGGGGAGGAGATACGACTGTCAATAGAACCAGAAGGTCCCGATTTCGATGGATCACTTACATGCATATTTTTCTTGGCAACAGTTTAATATAAAATACCAACGCTGTTTGTTAAAATAGCAAGCAGGAAGAACCTACTATTATGGATTTATTTCCATGCCTAGTCCAAGACTACATTTTTACGCTCACGGCTTGGTACAGTCCGAGTTTTTTCTTTCCTTTTTATTAGGGAGAGGTTGTGGAGCAGCGTGACGTCTCCATGGTGGTTCGAATGAGAGTGCGCGCTGATCTGTTACTGATTATCGGCTGTCATGCCCTGTAGTGACGGCTGCTGCAGCCATAGCTACATCTGAAATAGAGTGCTTATTTTTGTGTGCTAGTAGTCTCACACCATTTAATCATCTATTAGAAATGGCAGCAGTTACATCCATGTATAAAACAGCTTCAGTTACATGACACGTTTGTGCTGTGCTCATTTTACCGTCCCACAGGTACCCTGTGTATGACATACATTCAAGCTAAGCTTGCACTGGAGCGGCCTGCGTTCCCACTGCCCAAAGCACAATCTTGTGGTGGGTAACACTACCGCTAGTGGCAACTCACTAAAAGATCGAGTGCCCTCCACATCAGGAGCCCCCCAATCAGGTATGGCACCACAGAACTCGAGTTCTGTGTATGGCACAGCGTGCAGCACGGGAACACGGTCCTAGAAGCGATGTAGAGGTTTATTACATTGAGTGAGGGATCTTATTTCATGGAGATCAGATGTGTAATCAATAGTGAAAAAAAAAAAAACTATTTGTAAACTTTAATTTACTGGGAGGTAATGGAATGCCTGCGGTATATGCAGCTAATACCATCTCCTTATGTTGTGTGTTTCTGTTCCTGCCAGGACCTGCCTGTCTCAGATATTTACAGTGGCAGTATGCATGCGTGTATGTGTGTGTGTAGGGGGAGCGTGCATGAGCAGGCGATATCTTATTGCTACTCACTGAAGTGTAGCTCCCCCTTTTAACTGTACTCCACAGCATTTTCGACTGCTGTCATAGACAACTCCAGCAGCCATTGAAGAACTGCGGCCATGCCTGCAAACACACTGACTGAATTGGAAGAGGGCTGCCACACCTCCAAAAACTTGGATGATGACACTATGTTTCTTGCACATGTGTGCAAGCAACATAAAAAACAAGTAGACAGGGCAAAACTAATTGTGAAGGGATTACTCCGTTTTAACTCTAAGTTTGGAGGATCTACTGTATTTTCTGCTATTAGAGCTGGAGAAGCAAAAATTATTTCTCTACTTTCATATGGGGCAGAGATCTGGGGAACTAAAGCATATTCCCCTTTAGAACTCCCCTTATCTTATTACTACAAGGCTATACTACAGGTTCCCCTCTCCACCTCTAATTCAATAGTACGCACTGAGTTAGGCAGGATTCTAATAAAATACATAATAAATCTAAGAATAGCTTTATATTGGCTGAGGGTAATAAATAAAAATAATAATAATAATAAAAAGGACTGTACTGGTGGTATCACCTATCTTTGTCTATTAGAAAAAATTCATTGGAATACTGAAAGCTTTCATTCCCTATGGTTAAAAATGTTGACCACTATTCCTAAAAATATCAATAAATATCATCTGTGGAAAGATTTTAATGAGGGTATTTTGATTTCTATTCACTATAAAAATAAAATTAAAAAAGATATTTTTAGATTAGCCCCCAAAAAACAAATGGAGTCAGTTAAAAGCCAGAAACAGGCAATCCGGTTTAGTAAAAATAAAATTGACTCAGGGATCGAAAACTATCTGTTGTTACCCTTACCCCAAAGCCTACAAAAAGCAATTACTTGGGCTAGGTTTGAATTTTGACATCTAAGTATATTTACTTTAATCAGGGTAAAAACAATGAACTAAACACAGAGCAATTCTGCAGATGCAATAGGGGTTTCCAATGAAATATTGGAGTACATAATACACTGCCCTTTGTACTACCGTCTAAGAGACTCCTCTTTTAAACAGCTCCTGACAAAATATATGAATTTACATTAAGATCTGGTATTTATTCTGTTGCACCTTATGACCCTAGAGGATGCCATAATGATTGTTAAATTCATTGGGCTGGATATTCAAACTGCGCCCAAAATGTGCACAATAGCAGGAGCAAGCACAAGTCCATTGTGCACATGTGCAATAGACGCGATATTCAAAAATGGAGCAAGCCAAATTGCACAACCAGCCAACATCTGAATATCGCACAACCTGCGCCATAGTGCAACCAGGAAGGGGAAGCTGAGCAGATACGATGCGCTATAGCGCAACAAGGGCAGCCCAGCTGAGCAGCCCAGAGGCGCCATAGCACAAGCAGGGAGCCCCCCAGCAGCAGAGCAATGGAACTGCACAACCAGGGAGGTAGGAAGGGGCCCACCACCCATGCCAAAGATGGGCACAGGAACACACTGCAGAATTGACAATGCCCCCCACACCCAATCACAGCACAAGTGGGGGAGGGACGGAATATCCACCGGCCCATGGGGACAAGCAAACAAAGCACAGCTGGGGCATGTTGCCCCAGCACACCCACTGGCAAGCTGAGACTGCCACACAAGGGGGGGCGGACCACCCCATTGTACAGAAGCCCCCCACCGTGCACAGCACACCCTGCAATGTGACCACAAGACACCCCCCATGGGCAGTGACCATCACTGCAGGAATCCCCATGCATACCCCCGTCACACTGTAACCTCGTGTACCACAGAACTATACAAGCCAGAGCCACCATGAGCACCCAGCAGTGGGTGGCAGCACATGGCAATGCAACAATGGCAGACACAGTGCCAACATGCACAACCCCCCTGAGGCACAGCTGAAAAACTGAACATGTGTTGCTACAAGTGGTACCCCACACGGGAAAGGGCATGCCCCTGACACCACTGCCATTGATACAGCACCCTGCACAGTAGACAGGTGTCACAGCGCGACCCACCATGAGCCACAGCAGCCAGCACAGACACCCACAGTGGTGTGTGGAAGCATGCAGCACACTGGATGCAACACAGTGCAGGGGCAAACACACACCCATACCCTCAGGGACACCAACACAGGGACGCAGTAGTGTGGCAACCAAGCCCCCAATGTGGGCACATGTAAACTGTGCACACACAGCCTGCAATCCACCATGGCACAGGGGTGACACCCACCCTGTGCATGCACTGAGACCCTGTACGCCACCAGCATATGCCTGGATCACAAGTCACAGACAGTACTGCACAGCCCCTGCAACACACACAAGACACAGCATGGTGGTGGGACAGCAACTGTGGAGGCCACAGTGTCACCCGAGGCAAATATGCTCCCCACCGGTGACAGATGGCAACCCAGCATTGTGACGGTCACAGTGGATGACCTGCAGGGACAGCACCCACTGACAAGGCAGCAGACCTGGCAGGCCACAGACATGCAAGGGTGTCAGCTGCACAGGCCAAGGACAGCTTGACAGGGGCACAATGGACACAGAGCAGGCACCATGAAACACTGCACACAGCAATGCAATTCACAGAGAATAACACACACCACAGATACCGACTGAAAGCCACTCCCACACCAGAGACACCTCCCCACGCACACACACACACACACACATACCCATGACTATACCTCCCCAGATGCCATGCACACCACTGCAACTGAGCACCTATAGCCAGCTGCAAATCAGAGACCACCACAGTATTTATATCAAAATAACTGTATTAGAAAACCAACAACAAGTACAACAACAACAACAACAACTATTTACATATATACAAAACTGGGGTGGAGGTACGGGTACAAGGTAGGGGTGGGTAAGGGGCAGAGGTGAACAACTGGGAGAGGGAAGGCGGGGTGTGAGGGTTAGTCAAAGGGGGGGTGATGTCCAGCTACTGGTATCCAGTCTGCTCCCCTGCTGCCTGGTGCTGGTCCCGGGGTCTCCGTCTCCTCTGCATCCCATGCCGCTGGAGGTCCTGCAGGATTTCTAGGGAGTCTGTGGCCACCCACAATAGCTGCTGCATGGATCTCTCAATGCGTAGTAGTATCCGGACACCTAGGACAAGGGATCAGAGTCAATGGGTGTGACTGTCCATCTCCTGAAGCCCACCCATCATGTATGGCATACAGCCAAGTGCCCCGCTCCTGTGATGGAGTGCACCCACCCACAGTGACCGTGTGCACAAGACATGCCCAACCAGGCAGCAACAGCCATGTGTACCACTGCACACACACTGCCCATGTCCAGCACAGCACAACCAAGGCCATTACAGTAACTTGCTACGCGTGGTGGCAGGCAGTGCCACAGCCATGTGCCCAGTGCACGCATGGACCACCATTGACGCACTCCCAGACATGCAGTGCCACTGGACAGTGCTGACTGTCACATGTCACGTGCATGGCAGTGGTGTCCATGGATGGTGGCCATGCCCTGCTCCCCACCCTGTCACACAGCATGCAATAGCAATCATGTTGTCACGGCACTCTCCCTCATCGGGCTGTTGCTGGCGTTGAGGTTCTCCACTGCCACGCTCGGGTACTGCAGCCACCACCCTCTGCTGTTCAGCCATGGCCCTCCTCCGGTCTGCCACACCTGTGGGAAACAAAAGGTGAGAAACACATCAGTACAATCCCAAAGCATATTCCCCCTGCCCCAATGAGTGTGCCCACCCACCCAGCCAGACCCATACATCACATACCCAGTAAACACCGCCACAGCCAACCCTAGACCAACCCTCCCCCATGTGCGGGACACAATAGACAGTGTTACCCATATGGACCATACAGGTGCATAGCTGGATCACCCACCTGGACGAGGCACCACGCCCCTCCTGGCACGGGACCGCAGACGTGCCAGTAGCTCCGGCTCCCTCCTTCTCAGGTCCCCATAGTGGTGCCTGCATTGTTCTGAGGTCCTCCTTTGGCCAGTGGCCGCTTCCAGGTCAGTGGCCGCCTGTTGCCACACCTGGGTCCTGGCCCTGTCCAGGGGAACCTCCCCATACAGTGGGCCATAGTGAGGCTCCACAATGGCCACCAGGTTGGCCAGCTTGAGGGCACTCCATTGGGGGGCTCTTCTGCGTGCCATCTCCAGATCTATAGTAGGCAATATGGTGCTCCACAGTGCGGCAACCCCACGTGGAATTGCTGTGCAATACAATGCCGCTATTCCCTATAGCGCTGTCGGTACAGCACCGTCATTCCCTATCGTGCTGTCACTGAACAGCGCGATAGAGCTGCAGACATGCCATACGTACAGTGCCAAGGGGGCCAAGGTTGGGCACAGGGTCATGGGTTTCTGGCGCATAGCCATGCACAGCACCATCGGACGTCTATGTGTCCAGCGTGATTGGTCGCCTGTGTGCCATTGCCACAGTGAACTATTGCACAGTTGTGCCACAGCGCCATGTGGTGACCGTCGTCATAGCGCCACTGGCACAATGGTGGCTGTGCCCTGAATTGCCTACCGCGCACAGCACGTCATCAGCGCAGCAGATGCCTGCGTAAGCTACCTGGGCATGCGCAGTGCGGTGTACTACACAGTCACAGAACTGCACCATTGGCTCAGCACGTTCAACCATATTGCGCAAAGCGCAACAGCGCGATATTCAGCCATCATATGCAAATCATCCGATCAGCCATTCAATGGTGCAGCAGCACGATTTGCATCTCATTAAAGTTGCTCCACACCTAATTTGCATGGATTGCGCTATAAAAATGCGACACTGTTCTGCAGTGGCCATATTCGGTTACTGCAGTTGATAGGTAAGTTGCGTGCTGTGTGATGTTCTGGACTATGGTCTCAGGGAATTGCTGTGTACTGCACAGTCACGGGTGACCACTCTCACCCGTACAAGCTGTGAAATGACCAAGCAAGGAATGGGTGAGGAGAATGATGGTGGGTGGAAGAGGAGGCCTAATTTTACGAAGGCTGAGACGGAGGCACTCTTCAAGGCCTACCTGGATGAAGAGCCACTTCTCAGTGGACGGCGAGGCACCCCTCAGGCCCGTGCTTCTACATGGGAGGGGGTGGCATGTGACATCAACCTGCACGGCAGCCAACAGCGCTCTGTGCAGGAGTGTAAAAAGAAGATGGGAACCAACAGGAGGAGGGTGAAGGAGAAGGTAGCAGCCATCAGGGCGACATGTGCTGCAACAGGCGGGGGCCAGCCGGAGGTGGTGCAGCTGACTCCGGCAGAGGACAGGCTCACTGCAAGCATGCAGTGCAGTGCCATTGAGGGCATTCCTGGAGGTGGCTTCCAGACAGGTGGTAGCCCATCACTGCATGGTATGTCATGGTCGGGGGGGAAGGTAGATCACATGCACTAACATGTCCTTACTTTCTGTTACAGATCCTGTGCATCTGCAGGGGTCAGCAGTGGAGGGCCTGTCCACTGCGGACAACCATCCGGAGTTGTTGGAGGGACCATCCACCTCTGCAGGTAGCCGGCGTGCATTGCACCAGTGTGCACGCTGGCTGCCATCACTGATGTCGTTGAGACAGGTGTGGGGGGTGCCCTTCCTGTGTTTCAGCGGTCTGGCATGCAAGCATGCCAGCATGCTGTGGCTGTGGCTGTGGCACAGACCTGCACCATTGATGACGCAATGACCACTATGGGCATTGACATGTGTGTGTCACAGAATGGACACACAGCAGGACAGCTCACGCCCATGGACCTAGCTGGTTCTGATGTGTGTGCCAGCATGTCAACACAGTCCCAGGCTGTGCCTGTCAGCAGCGGTGGGGCAGCACCGGTGGCTGTACAGGTCACTGGCACTGTTGCGGCCACATCAGCAGAACAACTGATCTCTTGGGCATAGCAGGCGAAGGGGCAGCAGCAGCAGTCACCCACTGGGGGTACAGGGTTCAGCGGTGGCGTATGTGCACCACCTGTGGACTTGCCCATACCTGGTCCTGGTGAGCAGCACCCACCCTTAAGGACTGCTGAACATCAGGCCCTTCCATACCCTGAGGGACAGGTTGCCGATGTGGCAGATGACCTCTTTGACGAGCACACCCGCCTGCTGCAGGCATCAGTACAGCAGCAGATGCGGGTTGCAATGTCCGTGGAGGCACTGTGTGTGGCTCTGGAGTGGGTCGAGGAGTGACACAGCAGGGACAATGAGAGGATCCTGTCACAGATTGACCATTTGCGGATGGATGTGACTGCCGCCATTGACAGGCAGACACAGGCATTGGTGGCTGTCATGGCCACATTGGGCACACAGTCAGGTGCCCCTGTGCCACTCACACCATGGAGTACGCTATCCACTCCCCATTCCTGGCATCGTGCGATACCCACCCTGTCGATGCCGGGTTCAGCTGTGGGCATCCCGAGCACTCCTGATGCAGGTGTGTTCGGTGTGCTGCAGACCCCTGTGCGGGCAAGGTCGCATTCGCGCAGTGGAACCCCTGGTGGACCATCGATGCCACCCCATGAGGCCTGTGCTCAGCCTGCCAGTGCTGCTGGGCCTCGGTGGGGCCACTCACGCATCCAAGGTGGCCGTGGCACTGTGCCGCAAGACTGAGCTGTCTCCCAGTGTGGGCCATGTCTGGTGCTGCCCTGTGTGCAATGTGTGTTTCGGTGGGCAGTGCACCGGTGGGCGCCCAGCCCTACACGCAGACACACAGACCATCTGCACACCCTCCCGACTACTGTCCTCAGGTGCGTGTGCATGATGATGCCTGCATTGCGCTGTACACCAAAGTGCGAAGGTGCCCAGTGGACGTGGTGGCCTGTGGACATGTGTGTTTTTAGTGTCTGTGTTCCGGCTCTGTTGTGCACCTGACCCCTGTGCACTTTGTGCCCTGTATTTGTGTGTGTGTGTGTGTGTGTGTCCGTCCATGTGGCGTGTTACTGTTCACCCCTCCCTGGTTGTATGTGTGTGCTTCTGTGCCCTGCCACTTCCCTTGCCGTCATGCACCCTGGTGTGTTCCCTGTGTGTATGTGGGTTGTCCCTAGCCACTGTTGGTTGCACATGGCCCCATGACTTACCTGTGTTGGGTGAAGTGCTCCTCTGTGATGGTGTCCCAGTGCAGCTGGGCCAGCCGGATCAGTTGGGGGTCCCGTCGTCCAAGGGGGAGCTGCCCATTCCCATCGTCACCGGTGTCACCGACTCCCCATCGCTGTCCCCCTCTTCGGCCTGTACGGCTATCCCACAGTCTTTGGCCATGTTGTGCAGGATACAACAGGCCAGGAATATCCCACAGGCCTTTGAGGGCTATACTGTAGGGCACCGCCGGAGGTGTCTAGGGAATGGAAGCGCGCCTTCAGCATCCCAAACACCCGCTCAATGATGTTGCGAGTGGCGGCACGTGCCTCATTGGAGCGTTGCTGTGATGGGGTCGTGGGCTGCTGGTAGGGTGTGAGCAGCCGGGGATAGAGTGGGTATCCACTGTCATATGTGTGGAGATAGTGGAGGTTAGTGTCTTGTTCAGGTTCAAATTGCCCCTAACCCTGTGTGCCACACCCATGGCACCTGTGGCTTACCCACCCTTGCCCCCAATTTGTCAGTTCTACATGCATACTCACCCACTAGATGTCCTGTGGGGATGTCCCCACTCTCAAATCGATGGCACAGTGCCGACTGGTACCATATGAATGAATCGTGTGCTCCCCCAGGGTGCGTGGCACAGACATTGATGATGTGCCCACTGGCATCACACACCACCAGGCAGTTGACACTGGCATAACCCTTCCGATTCATATAGAAGGCCCCATCAGGGCCAGGTGGCATGTCAATGGCCACATGGGTGCAGTCTATCGCCCCTAGCACACCAGGCATACGTGCTACCCTGTGGAACTCCTGTATGTTTGCTGTGCGCTCCACCATGGTGCTGGGGAAATGGATGTACTCCGCAGCATGTGGCAGCAGTGTGCTGAGGAATTGGGTGAGGATGCGTGATGTGGCTGACTGTGTTATGCTTGTGGTGCCCCCTGTTGGTCTCTGGAAGGTACCCGTGGCGAGCAAGCACATGCAGGTTGTTACCTTTGTCTCCACTGACAAAGCGTGACTCCGTCGTGAGGGTGCCTGCATCACATCACTGCACAGCTCACAGAGCCGCCTCAGTATTGCCCTGTTCAGGCGGTACCGGCCCACAATCTCGACATCTGAGTAAAGCTCAAAGCTGGTGTGGGCTCGGTACTGCCTGTTGGGGGCACACCGCCGACGGGCCCTTCCACGGCCACGTCCCCCTGCAGCATGCCTTCTCACCCCCCTCATTACGGCTTCCATGTGGAAAGTGGCACTGTCCATGTCCCTGGCTTGTGTTCCCCCCCAGCTGTTGTTGCTCTGTTCCTCCCACTGTCCTGACTGCTATCTCCTGCACTGGGTACACCTACTGGCCTCTGCACTCTGTGGCCCCACACACCTTCCCTTGCCCCTATTTTGTCCTCTGATCTCCCTGGCCTGCCCTCTTTGTCCCTCTGGCCTTGTCTCTCTCCCTGCCTCATGTGACTTCTCTGTAGTGTTCTTGCACCTCTTCCTTGCTTCTTTTTATTTTGGCTCATTTCTGCTATGGCACAACTTCCACCTGATCCACTGTTGCGCATTGCGCAAGTCTTTGAATATCGCACTGCGCACTTTATGCATGGTTTCACCCCCTTCAGTTGCGCATGCCTTCATTAGCATTGCGCTGTTGCTCGGCATGTTTTCAGTAGTGCAACTGCCTCCTGCTGAATATCACAGAATGGTGCATTTTCTGACTTGCGCAGGCTCAACCCTATTGCGCATTGCACAACCCTTTTGAATATCCCACCCTCTGCGTCTGTTATTCATCTAAAAAAAAAGAATCATAAGGAAATTATCAGCCCATAATATTTTATTTTATTGCACAGCTATATTACACTGGTAAAACTCTGAGTTACTTATATTTATTCTTTTATAATTTTTGTACCTGCTGTTTTTAACTGTTGTACTTATTTTAACTTTTTAATGTCCAAACTGTTATGTAATGGATGAACAAATAAATGATGCTGATGATTCTTTTAAGTGACAGTGGTGCTGTGTAAACAAATTAATTACTTCACTAAAGCACTTAGAATGTACTGTAAATATAGTGTTATTAATTTATTTATTTATTGAAATGTTTCACTGGGAAGGCACACTGAGCAACAGGTTGCTCGTCTCCCGGTGTGACCTGGGGGAAGGGGTACAATAGGGATGAGTCATTTTAGATTCAAGTTACAAAGATCAACATAGCATACAATTAATTAAGGCAGTTGTTACAAACAGTGTTGCATACTTATGTAATTTGTGAGAACAATTAATAAGTGCAATGGTAATAAGTGAACAAGTGCTATTGTGAAATAAGGAGAGAGAGGACAAGATGACAGATAGTGCAGAGTTATGTCCCAGAGAGACTCTTTTAGGATGCGGGGAACCCTGCAAGGGGACAGATGACTGGAGTAGGGATTAGAGAGTGAGACAGAGAGGGAGTAAGTGTGATTAACAGCTAGGAGGGGAAATAAGACCTGATCCAAAAAGAGAACCCTATCAGGATGCAATGAGCTCTGCAAGGGGGCTGGGAAGTTCAGGCGATTGTAAACCCTCCTACAGTTAGGCATTGTAATTATAGAGGGATAGTTAGAGGGTGGAAATGAGAAATAACATCTGGAAGGGTATGAGGCCTGATCCAAGGAGCCTCCAGGATGCTGAGGACCCTGCAAGACCAAGAATAGGTAGATGGGGGAAGAAAAGGTGGCAAGCCTAGGCACGATAGGACCCCTTTAGGATGCTGAGAACCCTGTAAGAGGAGTGTAAAGGCTAGAGAAAAAGGGGGAGGGGGAGAGAGAGTAGGGGAATGGAGAAAGATATGAGAACTAGCACCTAGGTGGGGCTAGGGTCAGTAGAGGCAGTAGAGTCTGTAGAGGCATTGGGTGAATTCCGAAGGGGGACGAACTGTAAGGAGCAAGACAAAGGAAATTAAGGTGGGTCATGACAGGAAGTTAGATGCAAGATAGTTGGAGAGGGCAGTGTTGATGGAATAGAGGGGGATGAGTGTCAGATTTGGGGAGGTAGAGAGTTCCATATTTTAGTGAAACAGTGAGAGTACCCAAACTGGCCGGAGAGGGTGGAGTGGCGGGGGACAGTGAGTGTGCGAGTGTCGGTAGATCTGAGGGAGTGGGAAGGAAGAGGGGGTGTTATAAATGAGGAAGAGAGGTAGGAAGGGAGTTCACCCAACCAGTGTTTGGCAGGGAATTTAGCGCAGTGTGAGAGGCATCTGTTTGTAAGGGAGGGGAAGGACAGGGCTCGATAGAGGTCACAGTGGTGGGTGCAAGAGGGAGCATCAAGGGCAAAGCGGCAGAAGGAGTTGAAGAGAGTGTCCAATCTGGCCAGGGAGGACTTAGGAGCAGCACCATAGGCTACATCGCAGTAGTCAAAAATGGGGTGGATCATATTCTGGACAAGCACACGCCTAGCTGCAGGAGGAATGCAGCTGCGGTTCCTGAACAAGGCACCAGACTTGAGGCGCAATTTTTTCTGGATGGCCTCAATGTGTCCAGAGAAGATGAGGTGTTGCTCTAACCAAACCCCAGGGTATCTGAAGAACAAGGTGTCCTCAAGTAAAGTCCTGTCAAAAGTGGAAAGTGGGCAGGTAGGGAAGCCTAGAGAGTGTCTGCCTAGTGCCAAAGGTCATGGAGATGGTCTTCTTGGCATTGAGGAATAACTGATGGTTTGCATACCAGAGCCAGACCTTGTTGAAGTCGTGCTGCAAGCTGGATGTAACCTCAACTGGGCTTGAGGCAGATGCATACAGGACATTCATGACCTTAGCCAATCAGAGCTTCCCCTGCATGTCAGCTCTATTTAGTGCTAGTTCAGTACTTAATTTAAGGAAGAATTTTCCAAATGACTGCACTCAGCACTTGTGGCATGCACTGAATGCTATAAAAAAGTCTTAAGGTATTCTACACTAAAAAAACTTACCTTTAAAAACACAAGTACTGTGGCAACATAGTATTAAAACACTACATAAATATTGTCTTAAATGCAACAATTCTTATATTCCAAAGATCAACACCTTTGCATTATTTCATATTTATGACGTCATCCTCCCCCAAGTAAATGTTTGATTTTAAATTTTATATTATATTTATAAATCTTAACTTATTCTCTTGGACAACTCAAGTTGTGCATTCAGTTAACATATAATATAGCTGCCAGTCCATTATAGCATTAAATCCACATGGCCTCAAAGTCCTCATTTTAAATATCCACATTGAGGTGATTGTGTAGAGAGTCGGACCACCCAGGTTGCGTAGCGCAAAAGCTACGGGAATTGCAAGCCGCTTTCCACTGTAAGCGTAAGCTTAGCGTAACGCTTACATAACGAGACATGCGTGTCAATTGACCCAACTGACACAACCACCACAAATAAAATAAATTATCATGAAAAAGTGTAAAAAACAAACATAATAGCAGACTTAATCAATGTACTTAACCTTTCATTGGGGGGCTGTGCCCCCCACACCCCGCCTCTAGTTCAGGCTATCTCTGCACGTAGGTACGCAACATGACGTTTGCTCATTGTCAGTTACAAATTAAGCGCAGCTCCACCGCTGGTCTGACAAACTATACAATCACCCACATCGATTCCTTTTGGCTTAATTTCAAATCACGACCCCCCCTGACCTTAAAGAGGACATATTCAATGCCACAATATAGTATGGAATGCATTTCCTGATTTTGAACGTCCTTTAAATACCTTCCAATAGGATGAGCCAGATCTAATTTTTTAATAGCTCTAAAATGTTCCTGAATGCCTTCTTTTAGTGTCCGAGTGGTCTGGCCTATAAATACTTTCACACAAGTACACCAAATTATATAAACCACATACTTTGTATTGCATGTTATAAACTCCTCTATTTGTGTTTCTCTCATGTCTAGCCTACCTGGATTTGAAAAACTTTTGCATTGTACAGCATTTTTACAGGTGCCATACCTCTTGCATGGATAAAAAAAACACACGGCTTATCTTCTTGCCAAGTATTTTTTTAAGGGATCTTTGTACTCACTACATGTTACTACATCTTTTCAGCTCCTACCCCTTCTAAATGTAGCCAAAGGTCCTGCCATTTGCACTTTTTTAAGATCTCTATTGACACCCAGAACATGAAAGTGTTTTCTCACTATGGATCCCAAATCCAAAGAAATTGGGCCACATGTTGATACAAATGTTACTTGTTCCTCAGATGCTCCTCATAATTTATACTGCATTAAACTGGATCTTTCTATTATATTGACTTTCTCTGACGCTTTTTGCAATACTGTATCTCTGTAGCCGCTATTTTTTAAACAAGTCTTTTTTTTTGCTAAACCAAAATCTTCATTATTTGAGCAATTTCTCTTTAACCGTAAAAGCTAACCATATGGCAAATTATTTATAGTATGCCTAGAGTATGAACTTTTAGCATGTAGTACACTGTTATCTGCTGTCAACTTTCTAAAGCTTTTAGTTGTTACAATATTACCTATTTCTCCAGTAAGTTCCAAATCCATGAAACTAATGATTTTTTTATCTACTTGTGCGGTAAAATGCAATCCCAAATGATTATTCAAATATAACATGAAATCCTGAACTGCTACTTTAGTTTCCTGCCAAATAATTAATACATTATCTATAAAATGTTTGTATTTCACTATATTTGAAAAAAATTGATTCTGGTTGGAATCCTCTATAGCCCCCCCACCAATGCATAAAGAGGTTCACGTAGGAGTGGGGTGACAGAGGACCCCTTCGCATTCTCACATTCCTGTCAATAACACTGCCCAGCAAACAAGAAAAAATTAGATCTCAAAATAAAGTCCAAGGCTGCAGAAATAAATTCCATTGGATACTTAATACTAGATTTTAGTAGCATTTCTCTGCCTGCCTGTATTCCTGAATCATGTTGTATGCTGGTGTACAAAGCTGATACATCTATCGTTAGCCACCAGTATGAATTTTCCCACACCAAATCTTAAGATCCTGTAACACTGCCATAGTGTCTCTCAGGAAAAAATTTAATCTCACTACTTCCTGCTGTATAAAAATGTCCAGGTATACAGAAAGTGCCTCTGTAAGGGTCTCCAAGCCCACATCTGGAAATCCATCCTGACCACTGTCAGTGCAGTGGGCCTGGTACTCAGGTCCTTCGAGACAATCAAGCACAAGTGGAGGGACCTGAGGACGGCAGTCCAGAAGAAGCTGGTAAGTAGATGGTAGGCATGGAATGATACTGGTGGAGGACCACCATCACTCCCAGAGATCACACCAGTGGAAGACATGGTGGTGGACACATCAACTTGGTGACTGTGGATGGCAAGGTGTAAAGTCTGGACACCATGCCAGACTGGGACACAGTGCACACTAGAGTAACACTGACTGTGACAGTCCCTCTACCACAGCAGCAGATCTGCCCATGTCATTGGTGGAAGACATGATGGTGGTGACCAACATCCACACAGTTGACCTGCTGGATACCACTGACCAGGACAGTACCCTGCTGATGCGTAATGGTGAGTATGAAAATGGTGCACCGTACAGCCCACTACTATTTCCAGACCAGCCACTAACTGTATGCCCATCCCTCACATATACTAGTGAGGCCAGTGCAGGGAACAACCCTCAGGAAGAAGAGGAGACTGACAGAATCATGCGGAGGAGCTTGATGGCAACAGCACACGGCAGTCAGTCACTGACCCCCATGCAGGGCATCCCATACTCCCCAGAGCCACAATCCCAGAGTCCTTTGTAGGACAATGGCACAGACACAGACATTGATGGGCAGAGGCATTCATCACAGATGCCCACAGCACTGGTTTCCAATATCACCATGTGCAGTGACACCCCTTCATACAGTACTGCCAAAAAGCTAGGCAACACCTAAAGGCTGAGCCACCTGGCAACACTGGTGTGCCATTGAGTAGCAAGTGAACCTGGCTCTAACAGTGGTGATGAAGACCCGTTGGACAGAATGGGGCCATACAGAAGGGGCAGCGCCACTGCATGCCTGCTTGGGAGGTTTTTCCTAGAGGTACAGCAGATGGAGCAGGACCAGCGACAGGCCTGCAAGGACAACAATGCCCAGCTCTGTGCCCTCACAGTGGAGGTGCAGGGACACCATACAGAGTTCAGGATGGCAGATGACCTGCTCAACAGCATGCTGGGGTACCTCACATTCCTGGCCAGTAATGTTTGTGGCATGCCACCTGCACAGTCCACCCTCCACCACTAACCCACACCAGTCTCCTCACCTTATCACCACAGCCCCACAGTTCATTGCTGTACAATGAGATGGGTCAAACAACCCCAAAATGCCAACGGCCCCTGAACCACACCCTCCAGACTGGTCATCTCTGATAAACAGGGCCAGACCTGTCTGGACGGAATGACTGTGATGACTGCCAAGACCTGCAACCCCTCAATTCTCCACCCAGTGACAGGGCCATCACACCCATCCTGACATGATGTCCACCCTCCTGTATGAGAACACACACACACACACACACACACACACACACCTGGGTAGGCCCACACACACGGACACTCAGCACTGCCAGTCATCACTGTGCACAGGGTTATATGTTCATGCACCATCATGCCCCCTCACACACACACACACACACACACACACACACAGGCTCAGTCCAGAACACATTATGCACCAGCCCATACCATGCCTCTCTTCTACCCAGTGTCTTCACTGGCTGTATGCCTGCATCCAGCTGTGGGTTTGCTACCCCCTGGCTCTGGGTGTCCAAATCCTCAGGTAGGTCCTCAGATAATGGTAGTCTTTTCCTCATGGTGATATTGTGCAGCATGTAACACATGACAGACACAAGGCACACCCTGCCTGGTGCAGGAATCATTGTGCCACCCGTCTTGCCCAGGCATCTGAACCACATCTTCATTTGCCTTAAGGTATGCTCCACCACATCCTTGCCCTCCTGTGGGTGTCATTGTACCTCTGTTCCACTGGTCCTGCACAGCCAGGAATGGTGTCATCATGTACAGCCTCAGGGAGCACCCATTGTCACCTATGTGGGCTACAGGGGAGAAGTGTGCCAGTACCAACATGTGCATAGCAAGGCATGCTCCATGGCTCATGCCATACATATCCAGCAGCCACCCTGATCTGCAGCCTTTGTTGGCTATTATTGTTATCAACCATGACTACTGGAAGAGGAAGGCATCATGCACTGAGAACCTGGATACATGGCAGTGACACTAGTGACAGTGTCCTCCTCATCCACAACTACCTATATATTCATGCTGTGGAATCCTTTCCTGATCCTGTAGTTCTCCTTGTTGACATGTGGTGCCAGAATTAGCACACATGTGCAGTTGGCAGTACCCCAAACCTTCTGGAACCCTTACCACTTGTAGAATGCCTCTTATACTGCCCGTATGCCCAACTAGTCCTTGGGGAACTGGATGTTGTTCCCCACACGAGCCAGCAGTGCCATGGCCAGCTGCCATAGGGAACCTGGCACATAGGACTGGCTCACTCCTGTCATGTCACCTGCAACCTGCTGGAAGGAACCTGTGGCATAGTAAGCCAGGGCACGCATCACCTTGGTCTCCACAAACATGGCCCACCTGGACCTGTTAGTGGTGGGCCATGGAGCATCCCTGATCTGGTCACACAAGTGGTGCCCTGGTGTAGCTGGAACTGTTCTATCCACTGGGTACTGCACATGCCCCCTGAATGCCACATGCAGCCTGAAGATACATGGCCTGAATCCTGTGCCCTCCTTCTTCTAGAGTGCAGCATCCACACCCTAAAGCAGGGTGTGCATCAACAGTAAGCAGCTCATTCTTCCGGCTTGGGGGCACTGTTGTGTCACCCTTATATGATGTCTGCCTGCTGTCAGAACTGCCCATTGATGATAGATAGGTCATAATGGTATCTGTGCTCCTGGAGTGCTGTGGCAGGTTGCCTGTATCTCCAGGGCAATTGTGCTGTGTTTCTCAGTGGAGTACATTATATCTCATGGGAGACTGATCGCTGTATCTTCCCATATACCCAAAGCAGGTCTCTTAGACTAGGTACTCTGTAGTTGACCTTGTACAATACAGGACTACCTCTAGATATGTGGGCCCTGTGGTGAGTGTATCCCATTAACAACATCAGCATCCCACAGGTAGCATTGGGCATGGTGATACGTAGCCAGCACCCTTTGCATGCACACCATTCCTTTTCTGGATGTTTGTATGTTGCAAATAGTGAGCATTAATTTTAGCATGGGCATTCATTCCCTATGTGCTGTGGCTGCATCTGGACCATGGTGCACTGTCTAAGGTATGTATGTATGTGTGGGGTACCACTGTTGCATGATTGTGGGTTGCTCCTTGCCTGTCCCTGATGCATCTCTTGTATGTCATTTTAGCCTTTCCAGGAATGGCCTATGGAGATCCTCCTGTGACCAGGGTACTGGTTCATGGATCCGATGGCACTGACCCCACGTAATGTGGCATCCAGAGGGACTCGAGATGGTGAAGGTGTATTATGCTGTTGAGCTTGGTACCACCTGGTTTGTTGTGGAGTCTTCCATGATGAGTAGTGCCCTATGCCTGAGAACAATACAATAACAGTGGTGGGGGGCTGTATTGGGCAGGGTGGGGGGCTGCATAGGGGCAGGTGGCTAGTAAGGATCGGGTCAGAATAATGAAAAAGGGCCTGGGTAGATTAGAAAAGTGGTCAAAAGTATGGCAGTTAAAATTTCATCAGAAGAAGTACAGGGTGATGCACAAAGGGGTAAAAAATTTGAAAAGAGAGATAAAAATGGGGGAGGTAGTTGTGGAAAGCACAACAAATGAAAGAGACTTGGGGATGATATATCAGGCTGTGCCTGAACATGGGCAACTGTTTGTCCAGTGCAACTTCCTGGTAAATAAAAACAATAAATAAATAGATTTCATTATTTTAATTTATCTGCCAAGAATAGCCCTGCTGTCTTGCAAATATGTCATTTCGTTTTATGCACTTCCACAACTGGGTGGACTGGAACAGATTTGCCCAAAGTACTACAGTGAGCATTTGGCTTTGGTAGGGTTCAAACCTGGATTTTCCATTTCACAATTGGGTTCTAACCACTAAACCTACTGGCTACTGCCTCTTCAGTTTTTCTCTTCCACTGGCTGATGGTTAGGTGGAGGGTCCTTTTCAAGGTGGGTTTGCTCACCTTTAAGGCCATACACGGCCTTGGCCCTGGTTACCTGAAGGATCTTCTTACACCTGCTCTCTCGGTCTGCTACCTCCGCTCCCCCTCTATGGGCCTCCTTGTGATTCCCAGGACGAGGTTAAAAACAGCTGGTGACAGAGCATTTAGTGTCGCCGCCCCTGTCCTGTGGAATTTGCTTTCTTCAGCTGTTAGGGAGGCCCCTTCTGTGGAGGTGTTTAAAGCCTGCCTCAAGGCCTTCCTGTATAATCAGGCCTTCCCAGACTGTGTTTTATAGCCCTTACCTGTGTAACCCCCCTACAAATGGGGGTTCCCAAAAAGTCTTCCTTGTGCTTGCCTAAATGCTCACTGCCAGGCTGGTGTCCTGTGTTTTAGCAGTTTAAATGTGATTACCAGAGCCTGTATAGCCTCTGTGTACTGTCTCTTTAAGAGCTGCCTGTTTGCAGCTTAAGTAGTCTGAGAGGGAGCTCTGTTGAAAGATGTAACTATTTACTGAAAATCATTTAGAGTGATAATGATAATATAGTTTGTCTAACCTGCTTTCTTTGTAGAAAGGATTGTTTTGTTCGTCTCCACTATCTTGGTCCTGGACTGCAATTTGGACCAAACAGTACTGGTGGGACCTAAAATGTAGCCGGACTACAGGAGCTGTCTGAATTCAAAATCTGTAGGAACTGTAGTTTGAACTTTTTGTGCCTTTTTTGAAACTGAAGGGGGAGCTCTTGCTTTGACTGACAGCCAAATCAGCCAACCAAATCTTTTGGATCTTGGGGAAGTCCCGGGCTGCTTGCAGTTTTCAGTTAGATCTAAGCTGGAAGCTGAACAAGAAGAGGCTGAAGTGATTCTGAGCAGCAATCCTGAGTGGATTCGCATGGGAGAACTCTGAAAAGACTACGTTTTTTGGCCTGCATGTTGTGTGCTGCTCTTGAGAGGGAGAGAAGAGAATTATTTTGGACTAAATCCAAGTTTGTGTGACTAAAGTAAGCTACTGAAGTGGGCCAGGCTCAACCTGAAGAAGACCAAAGATTTTGATGAATTTGATTGGCCTGTCAGGAGTTCCAGCTATCCCTAAGCTCCTGGTGTGTGCAGAGACTTTGCAATTGTGACCGGGGAGCGCTTTGCCTGGTACAGTAGAATTCCCTTACGTGTAAATGTGCTATGAGCTGCTAGTGGGTCGTGAGTTAGTCCCCCACTGTGTGAACTGTGTTCTGCTTGCAGGAAGCTGTATCTAGCTCAAAACGGACTGCATCCAAATTTGTCTCCATGTGGTCTGGGCCTTGCCAGACTGGCCCAGCCAGACTACCCACTGCACACAGAAGCCATTGACAAGAGACCAGCCTGGGGATCAGCCCCCTGCTCCATGCTTGAACAGGAATGACGCCTCTGCAACTCATGTGAGCCCTGCTTTTCCTGGCATTCCAGATCAAGCACCTGCAGTCTCGATTTTCGTCTAGCCTGTGTCCAGTCTTGGGTATCTTGAGTAAATACCAGGGTAGCTCCCTGCAACATGCAACAACAACTTAATCTGAGTGTGTCATCTGATTGTCTTGTTCTTTCATTTCCTTTATGAACTGAGCCCTCTGGCTCCGGATTACAAATATTGTGTACTGTGCATGTTGTGTTTTCCATCACAGGGCCCCAACCAGCAGCAACCCCGGGCAACGGTCCTGGCTAGCCCATCTCTTCTCTGCCTGGGTACCCGGAGGTGGACTGTGTGGGGGGACTCAAAATGCATGCATAACTGCTTGATTGATATAACCTTTAAGCTAATTAACCTGATTTTGCCCCTCCCTTGTTCAAGTCCCCTGAATAAATTGGATCTAACTTTTCTGCATGTAATCTGACTGTGGTTCCAGTTTGTGCTCAAAGTACTATACTGTTGCTATTTGTTGTGCATAACATTTGTTTTACAGGGGTCCCCAGGGTAGAGCCAGAGGAACCAGCCCTGGTGGTAAGTGCAAACAGTGTGGGTACTTGTGTAGTGTACCAGAAATTGTTGTAGAGTGATTATGTACAGTGTTCAGGCCACTATGGGAAAGAGGGGGGTTACAGTGTCCTGGAGGACTGTGCCCAGGTTAGCTTGACCACTATCAACCCTGATCTCCGGGTGGAGGCACCCATTTCAGAACTCAGGCCCCTTAACCTGCTATTAGCCAAGCAGGCAGGGGTAGTAGCCCTTGGGATAGCGCCACCTAGGGGTTACACCTGTTTTCAGAATTTTATGCTTAAGTTAACCTTTGGCTATTTTGAGTTTAGTTGCTGCTGTTGAGGGTAGCATTTATACAAAGTCTTGTTCTAATTGCTGGAATATTGTATATTTATGTTAAATAGCATGTTGTTTATGTATTTATTATGATTTGTAGTATGAAATTTTAATATGTTTGTCACCCAGAACCTCTGGGATGGGCGTTTTCTTAAATAACATTTGCCTTGTCTTGCCATAACTCTCCATAATTACATTCCTCTGTCTGCTAAAAAATCCTTGTTTTGCACTAAAATGCAAAGTCAGTAAAATTGAGTCATGTATCTTTAAAAAAATTGAACCATTCTTTGAAATGACATTCCCCATATCTTCAGACAATTGCCACAATTTGGCCTGCTATTTCCGTTCTGAAATGTAGGGGATTTCAGTGAAGTATATTTGTTTTAAAAGTGACTTTTTATTGCCAATTGTAAATTCTGGATTTTAGTGATTATTTTTCAAGTGCGGTATTGAATTTTTGTTTCCAAAGAACATCCAGTTTCACAGGTTGACAGAGTTACATTTTTTTTCCATATACATTTTATCCTTCAGGCATGCTGCAGGTGACGTCTCAGTTCTATCCTTGTCTTCCTCGCCCAGTAACTACCTCCCCGGTCCACAAAGCCCCATGTCCCCCACGGATTGCCCCTTTGACAGCGCCAGGAAGGGCTATCCTTCCCCACCCAGAGACCCTGCATCCAGATTTGTGGGTCGGTGAACTGGTGACAACACAGGATGAGGGCGGTCAGGCAAGGATTCCTAGAGCCTGCATCTGCCATTTTCCAGTTTCCTCCCGTGTCCCTGCTGCTGCGTAAGCACATGTTCAAGGAGGAGTATACATGCTGTGACTGCAGCCCCTCCCTTTATGTTGCTCAAGTTGCCGACACTACCTCTTGGACTCCACTTGGGGGCAGCGAAAGGCTGAGTTGACAAGACCCCCCCACCCCAGTAGAGGAGAGCTGTCCTCCGGATGCTCAATCCTCTCCCTCCTCAGTCAACCCCTGGTGATGCAGTCTCGTTCCTGAACCCAGGCTGCCAACATGGTGAGAGGTAAGGTGCATAGCGCTTCAGCCCTCTGTGCCACAGGGCTGGCGATAGAGTTGCATTTTAAGAATGCAGAGCACTGTGCCTGTGAAAGATGAGCCTAGTCTGAACCTCTGATGCAACTGTTAGATGTTGAGTGCTCTTAACTCTAGCATTGATTTTAGTGTGGTCTCATCTTGTTTGTTTTATCTTTTGAATTATTAATATTACTTTGTCAGTATCATGCTGGCAAGTAATTGATTTCTCTAGCACTTGGAACTAGGAAATGTTTGTCTAATTGGAGCAGCAGCACTGGCTCTACCTATCACAGGGCCCCTGTGCGAATTTCCTTGCTGGGGCCCCACATCAGAAGTTGCGAAACCCCCAAAGAACATCCTCATCCCTTCCATGACCTGCCTCCCTATGAATTCATTTTCAGCTAGTTTTGTGCTAGTTTTGCACTTTACTTGAATTTTCACTTAGAGGATCAGGAAGAAGGGATGCCAACTGGGCAGCTGAGGCTTTTTTGGGCCCCTCTGCTCTTGGGGCTCTGTACGAATGCACATGTAAGCCCCCCTTCCTGTCTAAGGGTATCAGATGGTAAATCTGGTGGGAGAGGGCACCGTACAACCCAAGCAACACAGTCCAAAGACGATAGAAATGTGCTCATTACCTGGTTCTTCTGATGGCAACAAGTGTGCCTCGCTTGAACAGGAAGCAGGAACACTTGTAGCTGAAGATGGTGAGCTGTAGTGGGCAAAGTTGATTAGCTGGCACAAAATGCCCAGTTCAAATTGATTAAATGGCACTTGGGCTAATATCCCAATACTGACACTGTAGTGCAGCATGAGGGGGCTGCTACACTTCTGAGGTGCCGTCTTTGGATGAGGCGATAAACCAGGGTCCCATCTGCCTGGATTGGTGGTAGTTCACATGGAAGTTAAAGATCCCATGGCACTTATTGAAAGTGTAGGAATTTCCGTGTCCTGGCCAAATTTCTCTCATTCACTAAAAATAACACCAACAGCTTAATCTGGTTCAATTTCGGTTGCTTACCATCTGTATTCCCCCCCTCCCCGCCACCAGTCGCCTCCTGAAAAGGACTTCTAGGCCCAGTGGGCTTACTGGGTCAACAAAATTCAATAAATAAAATAAAAATAAATCCACTGCCCACTCTGGAATCAAAATGCAACAAACAGGTTTAATAAACAAGAAAGTTAATGAACCACTCCATGGAGCGTGGGGGGTAACACATATGATAGGGGGCATCCATAGGCCGACACCTCAGCTTTCCTGCAACAGTCTCTTTTTTCAACAGATGGAATTATTTCATGCAGTAATCCCTTGAGCCATCAAGGCTACATTCCTGGCAGCAGCAATACAGCGTGCTGAAACAGGCCACAGCTAGAGGTATCCTGTACTTGGCAGCACATCCATTACAATTCCCTTTCTTCCTTCTGAATCCTTACATAGACCTCTCTGGCTCATTCTCCATTACTTAAACTGGTGTTCTTTAGCAAGAACAGAACCACCGAAGACCTTCCGAACACCCAATCACTGAGGCCACGTACTCTAACTGGCTTCCCAGGGAGCTCTGCATACTGATCTGGAAACCAGCTAACCTCTGCTTCTGCAGTGATTCCAACCTCTGTACTGCCTTCACCCAGAGGACTAATAGCCACGTCACACAGAGCACCTGGACAGTCTGCCACCCCGCTGGGGCCCCAACCAACCATTCTCCACATGGACCTTTCTCTGCCTCCACAGGCTGCCCAGCTCGGTAGTCCCAACTCTGCGGTGGCCACTGGCCAAGAGAAAAGAGGTAGCGCTGCAACCACAACACCCTCAACAGTCCAGGCTGCCACCTCTGAACTGCACCCCAGACTCAATTTTCCATAACAGACCCACCCACAGGACACACGATGACTCCACGATCTGCACTCACCCACGAACAAGACTACTTAAATTACAAGGGTCTCATTGGTGCTTACCCTACCAAGATGCCTAAGTTCACTTGGCGGGCCTCCATAATTCTTTCCCTGCCCAGGCTTCAGCTCTCAAATGCACCAACAGGTCCCGAACCTTCAGCTTCAGCTTCTCTCCCTTCACTGTCATGGCAAAGCGGCCCATCCCGACCCCACCATGGCCTTCCGGCCCAACTTGCAGGCCAAGACCTGGACTCTTCTCTTTCCCTGGTCTCTCTCTCTCTCTCTCTCTCTCTGTGTCTCAGAAGAGTCCTCTAGAATTTAATGTCTCTCCTATTTATACCCTATAGGGTCGGGGTCCACCTGCAGGCAGCATGCAGGCCCAGCATCCAGATCGACTGGCACCATAGCTCTCTTCTCTGCCTAACTATCCTTAACAACCAAAATTAACTAGTAAGCTGCCAAAAGGTGCCTACACACAGTTCCTAGGCTGGTGAGAGGAAATGCTGGGTTATTGTTAACTGGCACATACAGTACTGCTGGGCTCTTCTTATTGGTGTCTGCTGGGGGGGGGGCTGATGAATGTAGGACTGAATTACACATGGGTAAAAAGCAAATAAATCTTCTAAATGCTGCAGTTGTTTTAACAAAGACTTGGAGCATTTTCAAATAAACTGCAGCATTTAAAAGGTTTTTTTTTTTCTTATTTTTACCTTTCCCAGTTGCATGTGCGCCTGTTTTTTGGACTGTGTCTCAGATATTGTTTCTGAACTGGCTCTATCAGTATGAGTGCATGGAAGCGTTTTTTGCTGAATTTATACATACACATCTGAACAGCACAGATAAAAAAACAATTTTTTTTATCTGTGCAGACTCAGAATGCTTTACTGTTTAGATGGAAAGTCTTAAAATGTCAATACATAATTAACCAGTTTTATTAATTTTAATTTTTATGTCATGTTCCTAAGATTTCTCACTCCTGTGCTACTGGAGCTGCAGTTGCATTCATTTACTTTGTGAGTGCTTTGCATTCTTTTTTTTAATTTTTTGAACTACCATTTCTATAGTGCTGCCCCGACCTTCTACTCATGCCCACTGCTCAGCTTCCTCATTGATCAGAACTCTAGAGACCAGCTTTCCACCTGCCACTGTGATTAAGCCCTCGTAGTTAGGGCCTTCCGGGGAGGCACCAGCAGAGCCCTAATTTGGTGGAGGAACAGTCTTTGTGCTGTGTGGGGGGCGGGCGGGGCACTGCAGGGCTTATCATCCTGTGTGCATACAACGGGCATGCTTTGCAGCTATGGTCCATGTGTCTCGACTGCCACTCTGTACCTGTGTGTCTCAAACGCCACTCTGTACATCCCAGCTCCATGCGTTTCCCCTAGAGGTGCTGACATGGCAATATTCAATCAACCTCCCAGTCATCCTATGGGATACTTAGTCCTTCTAGTGCAGGCCCGCTGGCAACATGGACTCTGTATCCCCAGCATTGTAAATGGTGCTTTTGGGCTGGTTGCTGAATATTGCATATTTATTTTTACTATTTTTTTCTGAAAGAAACCGAGTATCCTGCAAACTGTGTGGGTGTTTGGGGTCCGGAATGTGCAGCTTTCTCCCATAGGCTATGGTTTGTGTATGGTGCAAGCTTGGGGTCTATTTTATTTGATTATGTGCATTTTCTCCTCCTGTCTCACCAATCTGGGTCAAGGTGGAACAAAAGCAAATATTGTTCAGTTTAAGTACTAGTCATGTAACTATGCCAATATGAGGTATTGTGTGAAAAATATTTTCTGAAATGAAAATAGATCAAAATACTATTGTCTGGCATTATTTTGTTTTACTTTAAAGGTGTTGCTCTTGTCCCCTAAAATAATGTGTTGAGACCTAGGTCTTAATTTAGAAATTTGACTAAAACAACAAAATAGGCTTTTTTTGGTTAATATAGTGATATCTGGTTGCATGATACCTACTTGCTGTGCCAGCTCACGACAGTTCCCAAAGAACCCTACAGCTGCAGGGGTCAAAATTAAGTTTTGCAACCACTAGTCTGCAGGGCTAGTGACTAGGAAAATCCACTAGCCCCACAGACTTTTTTTCCTGCTGGTCCAGCTGGTGTACTTATTGGAATGTTTCCATCTCCAGTGCAAGCCTGCAGGGCTGGTTAAAGGAAAATCCTACTAGCTTAGTACAAAATCGACCAGCATTTGGCTAGTGGGCCAGTGCCAGTTCTGACCTTTATGGCTGAGCCTGTGATGGTGCATATGGCACTCAGCTGCAGGGATCATCTAAATTCTAGCGTAACCCCCCTACAAATGGGGGTTCCCAAAAACTTCCGTGGGCTTGCCTCAATGCCCACTGCCAGGCTGGCGTTCTGTGTCCTCAGCAATTTAAAAATGGTTACATGAGAGTACCCTGTCAGCCTCCATGCCTGTCTCTTTAAGAGATGCCTCTATCGTAATGTGTAATTAATCTGGGTAGGGGCCGAGTGGTTTCAGGCTCGAGTCCCACCCAGGCTGCTATATTATTGCTCCATTCTGCCATCGGTAGTTGCGCAGAGGGAGCCCTACAATGTTCTGTAACTGTTTGCTGATTATCTGCTTTATTAATAATAATATTGTAGTTTGTCTAGCCTGCCTTCCTTTGCAGCATGGGCATTTCTGTTGATCACCACCATCTTGGTTCTGGACTGGTAGTTTGGACCAGTCAGTCCTTTGGGGACCCTAAAATGGAGTCTGTCCCCAGGGGTCTTGTGGAAGTGAATTTCTGTAGGAATTGTAGTTTTTGGTTTTGGCACCTAAATTGGCCTGGGGGGAGCTCTTACATTGACAGACAGATGGGTCAACCAACCAAATCCTCTTGGATCAGAAGGAGGTCCTGCTGCTGCCTGTAGCAGAATGTTCAGTTTGGAGTTAGAACTGAAAGAGTGAACAGCTCGAGAGATTCAAGCAGCTGCTCTTGCGTGGTGCACAGGGGAAATCAGTGGGAAGGCTGTGTTTGGCCTGCCTGCTACCATCTTTATACGTGAAGGGACCTTGAGCCTGAGATTGGACTTCTTCCGAAATTGTAGCTTTTGCGATTGGAACCTGATTTGTGACTTAACTGAATTTCCGTGAAGTGGACCAAAGATTTACCTCGGTGCGATTGGCCTGTCAGGACTTGAGACTGCTGCATGGTTTGCTCAGAGACACTGTGAATTGCAACCAGACTGTCACCCGAATTGTGGTATTTACTTTGCTTTTACTGTAAGTGTGCTGAATGCTGATAGTGTGTCACAATTTGGTTCCCCACTGCTTGAATGTGTCACGCTTGCTGGAAGCTGTATCCAGCACTTACCGGAGTGTTTCCAAACTGTTTTACCTAGTCTGGGCCCTACCACCTTGGCCCAGACAACCGCTCACACCGCAGAGAAACAACCGATGAGAGACCCGCCTGGGGATTCGGCTCTCTGCTCAACACCAACGAACCGGATTGGCACCACGGTGCTTTGTGTGGGCACTGCTTCTCCTGGCAATCCAACACTTCATCCAGAGGTCTCCATTTCATCTATCCTGTATCCTGTACTGGGTAGCATGAGTAAACACCAAAGTATCTCCCTGCAACAAAGCTCAAATCAAAGTGTGTCAACTGATTTAATTGTTGTTGCTAATCATTTTGGGACTGAGCCATCCGACTCCGGATTACAAATAGTGGGTTAAACAAAGTGCAAGCATGTTTTCTTTCCATCACAGGACCCCAACCAGCTGCAATGCTAGCCTACCCCGGGCAATGCTTCAGGCTAGCTGTAATTCCAACTGGGTACCCAGATTGTGTGTGACTGTGTTACACTGACCTTTGAGTGCATGCCTTATAACCTGAATCAATCAGAACTAGAATCAGCCACTAGATTTTGCCCCCTTCCTTGTTACTACCCCTTGAATAAATCAGATCTAAATCTTTTTGCAATTAAACTGGTTGTGGTGTACCTCTGTATGTATAGCATTGAAATACTGTTGATTATTCTGCTAAATCTTATTTTACTGGGGTCTCCAGGATCAAGCCAGCTGAACCAGCTCTGGTGGTAAGTGCAACAAGTGTGGGGTTAAAACTTCTGTCAGGTGCTAATTGCAATTGTGTATTCTGTGAACCAGTTGGGCCACTAGAGGGAAAAGAGGGGGTAACAGTGTCCCAGAGGGCTGTACCCAGGACAGCTACGCTACCACTAATCCTGTCCTCCGGGTAGAGGCACCCACTTACGGTAGCCAGGCCCCTCAACCTGCACTTGGTCACATAGGCAGGGGTAGTATCCCTTGGGATAGCACCACCTAGGGGTTACACTAGCACAGTATGTACTTTATTTTTTTATTTGAGGTGTCTCCAGCAGGAAGAGGGAGGTGGTGTTGCTACTGTATCGCGCACTAGTGAGACTCCTCCTGGAGTAGTGTGCCTAGTTCTGGAGGCAGCACCTCAAAAAGGACATAGGGAGGAGGCATTCAGGGCTGGATTTACTACTAGGCAGAAAGGGCAGTTGCCCAGGGCCCCTGGGATGAGAGGGCCCCCAGAGGCAGTGCAGTTTTTTTAGAAGCTGTGCTTCATGCCTGCCAGTCACACTTAATGTTTTTTTTGTGGGAAGGGTTAGAGAAGCCAAGCTGGAGCTGCTGAGGAGTCAGTGAAAGTAAAAATGTCATTCTGCCATGAGCATTTTGAGTGTAATTCACTCTTGCACTTTCACTTTTTAGACATTTCCCCCTCTACATGGTGAGATGATCGTCCTGCTGCTGTCCACTCCAGCAGACCAGTCTTGTGATGCCCCAGATGCACATACACACACACACACTCACACACATACTGCAGCTATTTCCCACGCCCCCCCTTCCAAATCCTAACTCACCCCTCCCTCTCCAAAACTTAAATGGCCATGTGGGTGACCAACGCAGGCCAGTTATCAGACCTGCCTCGGACTAATGTCCACACATTCAACTCCAGGCAGCGAACACATGGCCTCATGACGTCATCAGGCAGCACGTGGGGCTAAGCCAAGCATTATGGCTTTAGCCTGCTGCTGCCTTTTAGTGTGTGCATTGCAAGTGGAACCCGTCTGTCTCACTGCTGAGCTGAGCAGAGGCAGAGTAGTCTTTCTTGTCATGTTGCCATATTATTTAACATCAGAAAGCCAGGATCACACTGTGTGTCTGCCACACTCACTACAGATGTGGGTGAGAGGGTGGCTCAAGTCTGAGCTGAGCAGACCTTTTTTGTGGTCACAGCCAGACACAATAGTCTGAACACAGAGTATTCGGAGTGCTGACATAGTCGTTGTTGACAACCGCCCAGACTGTCCATTCACCACCACCTGCAGGGATCTGGCACAGAAGCAGAGCACAAGTGCAGCCTGAAATGGAGAAGAGGACAGAGGAGAAAACTACTCCAACTCGAGCTGGTCACTCATTCATACACACAGTGAGGAAGGTAAAAAAATAAATACATTAACTGTTTGTTATCCATTCCTATGGCATGTTTTTGGGGTAAAAAAAATGTTATGTGGAAATATGGATTTTAGATAGGTAAAAAGCAGAAAATCCAGTGCCAGCAGCAGGCCAGGGACTGGGGCCCACCCAGGCTGCTGTGTCCGAGGACAGTGCTCTGTAACACTGTCTTGGTCCCCGGCAACATGGCTGGGCCCCAGGCCCTAGCCTGCTGCTGGCGGTTGGCTCTTTAGTCTCAACCTATCTAAAACTCTCAGAGAGACAGTCAGAGTAGTTCTAGTCTGGTGGTGGCTCAGGCTAGCTGGCCAGAGCTGGGCAGTGAACTAGTGGGACTAGGACTATGTTCCGACTGTCTCACTGAGTATTAGGTAGGTAAAAAATTATTAAAATAACTGTTAACTGTTACTCTTTGTCATAAAGCATTTGCTTTGGGGGCAAAATAAATGTGGCACTAGTGGCACTTGAGCCAGTCCAGCAGTGCTGTAGCACTACCATTCATGTCGCTGGTGATCCAACTTCAGGAATGAGCTCGAGTTGTCCACCTGGCCAGAGAAAGGTTGGAGGAGAGTCCATCAGACTGCTTTCTCCTTCAGGAGAGGGGGTAGTGACTCATGCTAGCTATGCTGCTTGGCTGCCACTTCACAAAGGGGTGCAGCTTCAGTTGGAGACAGAGCTGCCGGCGGCATGACCCACTAAACCGGCACTGGGCAGGAGAACTGCACATGCACAATTTCATGTCTTGGTTGCCATTCATGCCTATATCTACGCCCAGGCAGGGAATAGAAAGTGGGAAAATTGGCACTACCTGGGCTGTGTCTAACTGACATTTCACACCCCAAGAAATGGTATGCAGAGTAGCTGTTATTCTTCTAGCTCTCTCAGGTGGCCCTCTTCTATCTTAATCTGAGACATGTTCACACCTGTCCCATTGATAACAGAGTCAGACGGGCCTACCAGCATAGCTGGAAATTTCTAGGTCACCCCACCCCCCATTTGGTACCAGGCCACCTTCTAAACTCTTAGATTTTTTGGCTTTATCCTCAGTTTTTTAATGGGAGATGCAAACACAGAGCTAGTGTATCATACTTAAGTGGGATACTGACAGGGTAAGGGTGGAGTGTCACCCTTGTCCCTCCCTTATTGATTTTCCAGGTGGGCCTCTGAGTCAACTTTGCAAGTGGGACCCCTATTCCCTAGTCCAACCCTGACTGATAGGCTGACTGCACACCAAGATGGGAGGGATTTTGGTTCCTTACATTACTGATTATGAAAGGCAGCATGGTTGATCATATTGCCTAGCATCATCAATGATGTGATAAGCCTCCCCTCCCTTTGTTTGCTCAGTCTATCAATGGGACAGTCCGAAATTCACCATGGGTTGGGAGGTTGGAGGGCAGACAGCTGTCTGTGAGTTGATAAATATGGCTCCGGGTGAGGGCCTGTACTAAGGCATGCAGGAGTTTGGGGTGGAAGGGCTAGGGAGAAGAGATTGAAAATGCTTGAGAAGGGTAAAGATGGGGAACTACTAGACATCAGGGAGTGTCTTACTGGGACAGAGTGAGAGTTGGGGTTACCCTTGGACACCTGGGAGTACTTGACTTAGACAGAATGACAGCAGAGGGGACAAATGGACACCAGTGAGTGCTTAACTGTGACAGGGTGAGGGTGGATGGGCTACTTTTCACCAAGTAGTGCTTGATTGGGACTGGGTGAGGCTAGACAGCAACCGAACAACAGAGATATCGTTACACAGAATGGGCGAAGGTGGATGACCACTGGATATCAGGAATGTTTCACATGGAATGGGGTGATGGTGGAGCAGACACTGGACAGTGAGTGTGAAGGGAGCACTGCCGAACACGGAAAGCATAACTCAGGATGTGAGGGCAAAAGGACACCAGAGTGATTGACATGGATGAATTGAAGGGGTCCCTGAACACCAGAAAGTGCTTGACACTGACAGGGTAAGGGTGGAGTATACCACTGGAAACCTAGGAGAGTGTTTGACAGTGGTTGGGGTAAGGGCAGGTGGGTACTAGATGTCAGAGAGTGCTTGACATTGATGGTGAAGGTTGGGTGTGTCATTGGACACCTGGAATTACTTTTGATCCTGAATAGGGTGAGGGTGGCACTGGACAACAAGGATTTCTTGACCTCTATCAGCTGAAGGCAGGAGGGGAGGTGCCACTGACATCAGAAAATACTCGATATGGGACAGGGTGAGGGCATGAAGTGCCATACTTATTGTACCATATATAATCTTCTGTTATCAGAGCCAGCGCACCTCAGCAGTCACCACTAGAGACAGTGAATGCTGCCAGCTGCACCAGAGCCGCTGTAACCCAGCAGTTGTTACTAACACATTTGACTGGAAGGACGTTTGTTTTACAAAGAGATGGGTCGTGGACAAATCATTAAAATCTGGAGTTAATCATGTCCATTTCAAGAGGGTGATAACTGAGAAAATCTGAAGTGGGAAGATTTGAGCAATCATGACCTGAACTAAGGTGTGCATATATACGTTGGGATATGATTTAAAGTTGTGCAAAACTGCCACATAATGTATCTGCTCCTGTTTGCAAGCTGAAGAAATTTTTAATGTAACTTCTGCATTTCTAGTACAGGCACACTTCAAGTACTGGCACAAATTTACCAATATTTTGTTCCATGATATCACCCCCACCTTGTCACTACCTCTCTGGCAGACCATGCTGTCACAGAGCCATAGTCTGTTTATTCCCCCTTCCCAGTATTATCTCCATCATAGCAGTTTTATAACATTCTATAATTTTCACTTTTGCTCTCACTTTTACTTTTAAGCTTCACATTTTGGGCCAGATATTCAAAAGAGTTGCGCCATGTGCAATAGGGTTGCGCCTGCGAAAGTCCGGAAATGCACCATTCTGTGATATTCAGCAGGAGGCAGTTGTGCCCCCCAACTCATGCTGAACAACAGCGCAATGATAATGAATGTATGCGCAACTGAAGGGGGAGGGACTATGCATAAATGGCGCAGTGCGATATTTAACAACATGCGCCATGCGCAATAGGGGAGCCGGCAGAAGTTGCGCCATAGCGGAAATGAACCAAAATAAAAGGGAGCAAGGGAGAGGTGCAAGAACGCTACAGGGAAGGCACATGAGGCCGAACTGTAGCAGGACAAACTGGGCAGCAGGGACTCACAGGACAGGCCAGGAAAGGGCACCTGTAACCAACAGGCTCAGGGGAAGATGTGGAGTGCCACAGTGCAAAAGGGGGAAGTACTTGCCACACAGCAGTGAGGTCAGCACAGGCAGGTGTTCCTGGTGCAGGGGAAGTAGCAGCCAGGACAGCGGGGGGAATACAGAAACAGCTGCCGGGGGGAGTGAACACAAGCCAGGGAAATGGCCAATGCCACTATCCAGATGGAGGCAGTAATGAGGGGGGTGAGAAGGTGGTCAGCAGGGGGGCGTGACCATGGAAGGGCCCGTCGGCGGTATGACCCCAACAGGCAGTACTGAGCCCACACCAGCTTCCAGCTGTACAGTGATATGGAGATTGTGGGCTGGTACCGCCTGAATCGGGCAATTCTGAGGCGGCTCTGTGAGCTGTGCAGTGATGTGATGCAGGTACCCACATAACAGAGCCATGCTCTGTCAGTGGAGATGAAAATGACAGCTTGCATGTGCTTGCTCACCACGGGTACCTTTCAGAGACCAGCTGGGGACACCACAGGCATAACCCAGTTGGCCACGTCACGCCACCTCACCCAAATCCTCAGCACACTGCTGCCACATGCTGTGTACATCCATTTCCCCAGCACACCGGTGGAGCGCACAGCAAACATACAGGAGTTCCACAGGGTAGCACGTATGCCTGGCGTGCTAGGGGCAATAGACTACACCCATGTGGCCATCTGCACACCACCTGGCCCCGAGGGGGCCGCATATATAAATCGCAAGGGCTATGCCAGCATCAACTGCCAGGTGGCGTGCGTGCCAGGGGCTTATAATCAACGTCTGTGCCACGCACCTCTGGGAGCACATGATGCTTTCATCTGGCACCAGTCGGCACTGTGCCACAGATTCAAGAGTGGGGATATCCCCACTGGCCACCTAGTGGGTGAGTATGCAAACCACATGGACAATCATAGGGCCTGGGGGGGGCATGGTCGGAGGTGACATGGGTAGTGGCCTACATGGCTCGGGGCAGGGCGATGCTGAACACCAAACTAACCTCCACCCTCTACACACAGATGACAGTGGATGCTCACTCCATCCCTGGCTGCTCACACCCTACCAGCAGCCCGCGACCCCATCGCAGTAATGCTACAACGAGGCACACACCACCACATGTAATGTGATTGAGTAGGTGTTCGGGATGCTGAAGGCACTTTTCCATTACCTGGACACCTCCGGCGGTGCCCTACAGTACAGCCCTTCAAAGGCCTGTGGCCTATTCCTGGCCTGTTGCATCCTGCACAACATGGCCAATGAATGTGGGATAGCCGTACAGGTCAAAGAGGGGGACAGCAATGGGGAAGATGAGGACGCTGGTGACAATGGTGATGGGCAGCCCCCCTTGGGCGACAGGACTCCCAACTGCTCTGGCTGGCACAGCTGCACCGGGACACCATCATGGAGGAGCACTTCAGCCAACCCAGGTAAGTCATGGGGCCATGTGCAACCACCAGTGGCTAAGGCACAACCCACAAACACGTATGGACACACACCAGGGGTGCATGCCATCAAGGGAAGTGGCCGGGCATGGAACCACGCACACCACCAGGGATGGGTAAGGTCTAACATGCCACGCGGACACACACACACACACACACACACACATACACATACACGCACCAGACATGCACAAAGGGTAGGAGGCACACCGACCCAGAATGCCACCCCTAGCCACACACATGTCCGCAGATCACCACGCCCACTACCTGTCCTTGTGCGTGTGTCAGATGCTGAGCACCATTGCACACTGGTGTACAGTGCAATGCAGGCATCATCATGCACATGCAACTGTGGACAGCAGCTGGGAGGGTGTGCAGATGGACTGTGTGTCCATGTACAGGGCCGGGTACCCACCCGTGCAATACCTGCTGAATGACACAATGCACACAGGGCAGCACCAGACAGTAGCTGCGTTGGGAGACAGGTCAGTCAAGCGCCACAGTGTCCCAGCTGCCACAGATGCATGGGCGGCCCTGTCGAGACCCGCCAGCACTGACAGGCTGACCACTGGCCTCATGGCGTGGCACCAATGGTCCCCCAGGGGTTCCACCTTGTGAATGCGACCGTGCTCGCACAGGGGTCTGCAGCACACGCACATGCCTGCACCAGGTGTGCTCAGGATACCCACAGCTGAACCCGGTGTTGACAAGGATGGTGTCGCACGACGCCGGGAACGTGGGGTGGACAGTGCACTGCGTGGCGTCTGTGACACATGGGCAAATAACTGTGTGCCCACTGTGGCCATGACAGCAGTGAATGCTTGTGTCTGCCTGTCAATGGCAGCGGTCACATCCTCCCGCAACTAGTCCATCCCTGCCAGGATTAGAGCGGTGTCTCTGCTGCGATGCTACTCTGCTTGCTCCAAAGCTGCACGCAGTGCATCCACCGACGTCGCAAGCTGCATCTGCTGTTTGACTGATGCTTGCAGTAGGTGGGTGTGCTCATCCAAGAGGTAATCTGCCTCCTCAGCATCCTGTCCCTCAGGGTGTGCATGGCCCTGATGCTCAGCACCCCTTGAGGGTGGGCGCTGCACACCAGGACCAGGTCTGGGCATGTCCACAGGCTGTACACTGACGCCACCCCCTGACACTGTACCCCAAGCCCATTGGCTGATTGCTGATGCTGTCCCTCTGGCTGCTGCTCCCCAGGGCTCACTGGTGCCACCACAGTGGCCGCAACAGTCCCGCTGTCCTGTACACACACCAGTGCTACCCCACTGTGCTGACAGGCACAGGCTGGGACTGTGATGACACGCAAGCCTCCATGACGGCACCACCCACAGCCATGGCCATGATGTTACCTGCTGTGTGGCTATCCCGTGGCACACACGTGTCACTGCCCATGGCGTTAGCGACATCATCATCGGTGACGGATCCAGCACCAGCCCGAGTCACAGCATGCTGGCATCCGTGGACGCTGGCACACTGGGACACTGGCAGGGCCTCCACTGCACCTGTTCCAACAACATCAGTGCAGACAGCCAGGCGGGCTCACTGTCGCACTGAGCCACGTATACCTGTGGAGGTGGATGGGCCCTCCTCCATCTCCATCTGACTGGCCTCAGTGGACAGGCCCACCACCGCTGACCCATGCAGAGACTCAGGATCTGTAAGGGAAAACAAAGTTATGTTACTGCATGTGACCTACCCTGCCCCCCCAATAGACAGACCATGACCTACCATACAGTGACGGTCTACCACCCAACTGGAAGCCACCACCCGGAACACCCTCAATGGCACAATGCTGTGCCATCAACCCTCTCCTCCTGTGGGGTCAGGTGTAGCACCTCCGGCTGTCCCCCACCTGTCGCAGCTCATGCTGTCCTGATGGCAGTCACCTTCTCCTTTATCCTCCTCCTGTCTGTGCCCATCTTCTTCTTGCACTCCTGCACAGAGCACTGGTGGCTGCCATGCAGGTTAACTGCACGTGCCACGTCCTCCCATGCAGCAGCATGGGCCTGTGGTGTTCCCTGCCATCCACTGAGAAGTGGCTCCTGATCCAGGAAGGCCTCAAACAGGGCATCCGTCTCGGCCTTGGTGAAATTAGGCCTCCTCCTCCTCCCACCACTGTGTTCCTCCTCTTCCACAACTTGCTCGGTCATGATTTAGCTTGTGAGAATGAAAGTTGTTACCTGTGACTGTGCAGTCCCATGCATGTCCCAAAATCCACAGTCCACACTCGCAAACAGCATGCAACTCACCAATAGACTGCAGTAACTGACTATGGCCAGTGCAGCCCAATGTCGCACTTTTATAGCGCAATCCATGCAAATGAGGTGAGGCGCAACTTTAAATGGATGCAAATTGCAGTGCTGTGCCATTGAATGGCTGATTAGCTGATTTGCATATGTTGGCTGAATATCGCACTGTTGCGCTTTGCACAATTGTGTTGAACGTGCCGATCCAAGGGCGCAGTTCTTTGACATGCGCAGTACACACCTCATTGCGCATGCCCAGGATGCTGATGCAGGCGTCTGCTGCACTGCTGACATGCTGTGTGCGTGAGGCAACGCAGAGCATGGCCACCATTGTGCCAGTGGCGCTACAGTGATGTTCACCTATGTGGCGCTCTGGCACTGGGGCATCATAGGCGCACTGGGGCAACAGTGCGGTAGGCTGCTACTGGAGGTAGCACACAGGCACCCAATTGCGCTACATGCATTGGGTTCCAATGGCGCTGTGCCTGTCTGTGCACCAGAGACCCTTGACCCTGTGCCCAACCTTTGCCCCCTAGGCGCCATGCATCAGGCATAGGTGTACCTCTATCATGCTGTTTAGTGACAGCGTGATAGGGAATGGCAGCACTGTACCGTGCAGCATCTGCATGTGGTGGAACTGTGCTGCAGAGTGCCATTTTGAACCTACTGAGCAAGTGAGATGGCGCGGAGGTGAGCTGCCCAGTGGACCCAAATCGAACTGGCAAACCTGGTTGTCATTGTTGAGCCATTTTATGGCCCACTTTTTGGGGAGGCACCCCTGGACAGGTCCAGTAGCCAGGTGTGGCAGGAGGTGGCCGATGCCCTGGAGGAGGCCACAGGAAGGGGGCGGATGGTGGAGCAGTGCCGCCACAGATATGGTGACTGAGGAGGAGGGAACCTGGCCTGCGGACACATGCCAGGAAGGGCACGGTGCAACGGCCAGGTAGGTGTAACATCCACACATTTTTATCTTCCATATGGGTATCACGGTTGCATGTGCCCAGAACATGGGGGAGGGACCATTCGGTGTTGGCTGTGGTGGTGTTATCAGGGTGTGGGATGGGTGAGTCTGGTTCGGTGGGATTGCACACACATGGGGGCAGGGGGACTACTTTGCTACAGGATTGTACTGCTGTTCCTCGCTCCATGTTTGTACCACAGGGCCAGAAGAGAGGCGGCTGGCCAGGGAGCAGAGGTGCCAGCAGGAAGACAGGGCCATTAGGAGGGGCAAAGGTCCACAGCACCAGAGGGATTGACACCACTGACATGCACGCAACTTGTTACAGTCAGCACTGTCCAGTGGCACTGCATGTCTGGGAGTGCGTCAATGGTGGTCCATGCGTGCATGTGTGCACCGGGTACATGGCTGTGCCACTGCCTTCGCACCACATAGCCATGTCACTAAACAGCCACAGTGGTGCTGTGCAGGACTTGGCCAGTGGGTGTGTGCAGCAGTCTGCACGGCTGTATGCACCTGGGTGGGCAGGTCTTGTGGACGTGATCACTGAGGGTGGTCACACACCATCACAGAGGCATGTCCCACAGCCGTATGCCATGCACAGTGGGTGGGCTGTATGGAGCTGTGCATTCACACCTATTGACTGTGCTCCCTTGTTCTAGGTTTCTGCCAGCTGCAGGCTATCCGGGAGGCACTGCAGGAGATTCTAAACATGGTGAGGGCATCTTTAGACATCTTGCAAAGGATTGAGTGGCTGGAGGTCCAGAGGAGACACAGGAGGCGGAGCAGCGAGAGCAGGGAGCAGGGCTCCCACTGAACATCCATATGCCCCTAATTTCCCCTACCCCCCTTGACCCACCCTCACATCCCTCCTTTCCTGTCCCATTTGTTCACCCCTGCCCCTTACCCACCCTCACCTTGTTTGTGGCCCTCCCCCCACACATTTGTGCATAGTTGTAAATAGTTTTGTTTGATATTTTTGATTACAAATCTTTTGATATGAATACTGTGGTGGTCTCTGATTTGCAGCGGGCTATAGGTGCTCAGCTGAAGTGGTGTGCATGGCGTCAGGGGTGGTGCAGTCATGGGTATGTGTGTGTGTCCATGGGGAGGTGACTATGGTGTGGGAGTAGCTATCAGTCAGTGTCTGTGGTGTAAGTGTTGTTCCTTGTGCACTGGATGACTGTATGCAGTGGTCCATGGTGCATGCTCTGTGTCCATGGTGCACCTGTCAGCCCGTCCATGGCCTGTGCAGCTAACACCCTTGCATGTCTGTGACCTGCACTGTCTGCTGGCATGTCAGTGATGGCTGCCCATGCGGGGCAGCCACTGTACCTGTCACAATGCTGGGTTGCCTTCTGTCACTGGTGTGGTGCATGTCTGCCTTGGGTGACACTGTGGCCTCCGTGGTTGTTGTCCCACCTCCATGCTGTGGCTAGTGTGTGTTGCAGGGATGTGCACCACTGTCTGTGACTTGTGCTCTGGGCAAATGATGGTGGCGTACAGGTCCACAGTGCCTACGCAGGGTGGCTGGCACTACTGTGCCATGGAGGACTGCTGGCCGTGTGTACACAGTTTCCATGGGCCCACGCTGGGGGCTTGGTTGCCCTGCTACTGCATCCCTGTGTTGGTGTGCCCTTGGGTATGGGTAGGTGTTTGTCCATGCACTGGGTTGCATCCGGTGTGGTGCATGCTTCTACACACCACTGTGGGTGTCTGCGCTGGCTGTTGTGGCCAGTGCTGTGTCAGGGTGTGTCCTTAGGGGGGTGTGCAGGGTGCTGTACCACTGGTGGTGGGGTCCAGGGCATGCCCTGTCATGTGTGGGGTACCTCATGTGCCGACACATGGTCGGTCTCTCAGCTGTACCTCAGGGGGGCTGTCCATGGTGGCACTGTGTATGCCATTGTTGCATCACTGTGTGCTGCCACCCACTGATGGGTGCTCGTGGTGAGGCTGCCTTGCATGGTTCTGTGGTGCACAGGGTTGCATTGTCACAGTGGGGGTGGTGGCATGCATGGGGTATCCTGCAGTGGTGGATGCTGCTGCTGGACATGGTGTCTGGGGGTCACAGTGCAGGGTGTGCTCTGCATTGGGGGGATGGTGTGGCATGGGGTGGTCAGCTCTCCTTGTGTGCCAGTCACAGCTTGCCAGGGGGTGTGATGGGGCACCATGACCCAGCTGTGGGTTGGTTGCTTGTCTCCATGGGCCAGTGGTTATTCCAGCCCTCCCCAGTTGTGCAGTACATGGGGTGTGGGGGATGATGTCTGTTCTGCTGTGTGTTCCTCTGCCCATCTGTGGCATGAGTGGTGGGCCCCTGCATCTCTGGTTGTGCTGTTGCATTGCTGCCCTGCTGCTGGGAGGTGTCCCTGGTTGCACTATGGCACCTCTGGACTGCTCAGCTGAACATCCCTTGTTGCGCTATGGCGCATCAGATATGTGCAGCTTCCTCTCCCTAGTTGTGCTATGGTGCAGGTGGTGCGATATTCAGTCATTGGCTGTAGACGCATCTTGGCCAGCTCAGTTTTTGAATATTGCACCTCTTGCACATGGGCACAATGGACTTGCGCTTGCTCCTGCTATTGTGCACTTTTTGGGCACAGTTATAATATCTGGGCCTCTGTCCCTACTATCCTTTTTACTCTACTAGCTTATTGTCTGCTTCCACTTTTTACTTCTACACAACTGTATCTGTATTCTTGCTCTGGCATCTTCCACTAGCCTTATTTTTCCCTTGGTTTTACAGGTATACCAAGCTCCCTACAATCTATCGGATAAGTATAATGCATTTGTTTTGCACAGTGTCCTGTCTTATCTTTTCCAAAGCACCAGGAATCCTTTGGGATCCCTTTCTTTATTTTTACTTTATAAGCACCCTGCCTTAGACTGCTGTGCTTTTCTCATCCAAAATCAGGTACGTGATACCCTTCATTATATATCACACCCTTTACAGCACTGCAGTGTCAGCACAAATGAGTGTATAGGCTAGGGATGCTCTGAATCTGCTGATTTTAATCTGTGTCAGGTGTATGCTGGATATTCTTATGAAACAGGTAGGTTAAATATTGCATCCAGATTGATTGGCTGCAAACCATGTGTTGTGGGAGCACAGTGCACTGGTAAAATGAGGTCCAGGCAATGAAGTGTAATATGCCCACCTAGAATATTACTGAGCCTCTAGGAATGTTGACATTTCAAACAACAGCCATTTTTTCCACACTCACTAATAGCAGCTAAGCAGAAGGGCGGAGATCCCAGCTTCACAGTTTGAACAAGTGGGTGAAGTGACTCTATCAAATTTGTTCTAAAAGGATGACAACCAAAGAGATGTGGAAATGGGCAATGGAAAATTCCTTCAAATCTGCCGATGCCTTATTGTTTTGGACACTCTGTCTGCGGTAAAGTGCACCCCATGGTTCACTGGTTTGTTAGTTTACCAACCCCCTCATTAACTTATTGTCCTACATAAATATTAATATTTCTTAAAGGAGTACTACAGTAAGAATTTGCAGAAACATACTGTGTGTTGTACAGAGTGTTTTGACTTGTGTGTGTTTAGTCCTAGTTTGTCCTTCCCTTTGTCTGCTATTAGGAGTTTTTTCTGAATTAATCTGCTAGCCTGCTAGTTTTATAGTAGCTTTATGGCATCTAGGGATCTCCATCTGGGGAACTAAGTTTGAACTTCAACATTTTAGACAAGGGGCCAGGGTTGGGAGGGGCTTGGTGGCAGGTGAGTGATGATGGCAGTTGCTTAACTTCTCCATGTGCTAACACTGTGCTGGGGAGAGGTTGTTTTTGGATTGGAAAAAAGGTGAAAAAATATATACCGGCTTATAGCCTTACGGTGCAGTGTATCTGGAGTTGCCAGGGTAAGAGAAGACCCTCACTGAATTAAGGTATGGAGCATGGATGGGGAGACAAGGTGGGCAGGGTGAAGGGACTTATTTTTTGCTCACTAACAGAGTTTTTTTGGTTTTGTACTAGGTGGGGAGTAATAGTTGGCATGTATTCAGATGCGGAACTGGATTCTGATTCCGCATCTGATATGGGGTTTTCAGAATTTGGATCTTTATTTATTTGAATTTTGGTAATCAGGTAAGCCCACTGAGACCATGCAGTCCCTTTTTCAGGGGCGAACAGGGGGAAGGTAAAGAGGATAAGGAATACAAAAACATAAGCAAAGCCATGTACATACAATAGAAGCACTGATATAAGAGGAATACAAAACAAAGAGGAATACTAGAATATAAACAAAGCCATATACACACAATAAAAGCACTGATATAAGAGGAGTACAGAATTAGGATCCTAAAGCCTAGTACAATGTGAATCAATGCTACCCAATGTACACAAAATAAAAACAGTGATTTCAGGGGAGAGGGGAAATGGATGGTGCAGTACAATGCAGAATCAGGCAATTAGGACCACATTATGTACAGCAGCTATGCAAAGTAGTGCAGGACAAATGTACAATTATAATCTAAAAAGACAGGCTGTACCATGTGTAGTGGGGGTAGGCTTGACAGGATGAAACAGACATGGATATTTGGCTTTGAATGCCAGAATTTTGAAATCCCAAAAAAGCTTGAAATCTGATTCCATTCAATGGGTTCTGTGCAAGCCTAGTGTAGGATTCCATTGCTAGACTGATGCAAAAACATTTCAGTTTTCTTGTAATTAATTACTGCTGATGAGAGAGTCAACTGTAATGCTGTAGGCATTTACCCTCAGTATCCTCTTTGGCTGCTTTTGCTTATCTTAACAATATCACAAAGGGCAGCCCCTTGTAGCTTGTCCCCAGTGGTGAGCATACTGCTTTTTTTATCATTTGAAAATGTGTGGATATTGTGGTGTAATTATGCAGCTTACTGTAGCTTCAGCTACACTACTAGGAATGTTGCCACATGATCAGGTGACCAATGCTGCCCGATTACTGTACATTGCTTCATTTATCCAAACAATTTTATCCAGTTTTTTTTTCTGGCCCCTGCTGTCCATGGGGCTTGGATGGGAAGGGCATAGGTTTTACAATATTAAGGGCGAGGCACTGCACAGCACCACTGAACATGGGAATATGTGTACTCTGCCACAGCACCCACAACCCCTCTTCATCCCAAGGCACAGCCGCCCAGGACAGGAACTGCTGAAACAGTAGTCTACTCTGCCCATGGCCCTCTGGCCCACCAGTGATGACAATGAGGACTTGACCAGTCAATGAAGCAGCTCTTAAGGCATAGGGCAGGGGTGGAGGGGACATTCTTGGTAGTGCCGGATGTCTGGGCACAGGCTGTGGCATAGCACCTTGCGCTTGGTGCTATCCCATAAGTCGACCTCTGCAAGTCCAGTATGGTGGTGGTTGCACAGCCAATGTGTGACCACCAACCTCTGCATGTTATTTGCATACAGTAAGTTTATGCAGTGCTGATGTTACAGGGGACAATCCACCAACAGTGTTACCTTTCTTGGTGAGTGGCAGTGCGGGGAGCTCTAGGCACCCCCAATTACCACCACTAACCATTGTGACTATGTATGGTGCCCCTGTTTTTTTTGTTTGTCTAATGATTGATCTATGGTGTAAGGGACATTTCAGACAGAAATAGGTTTCTGTTCTTGACAAAAAGGTTTTGGTTTAATTGTTTCCCCATATCTGTTGTTCAGATTATGCACTACATAATGCACTACATAATATTGTATTGGGTTAGGAGGCTAACCAAACAGTAGTTTTTTTAGTAGTTTAAGAGTACTAGGGTTGTTCAGAATCCATTGAATAGAAATTGATTAATCAGATTTTGGGCTTTTTTTTGAATTTTTGTATTCAACAATGAAAATTTGAATTCCAAAAAACCTACTTAAATGCAGATACTGTCTTAGCCTTTTACAACCTCCCACCACCCAGTAGAAACACAAAGGAGCCTGTTTCAGGCTAGGAAAAAAGACCTTCCCCCTTCTCCATGATAATATTTCTCCCTTTACCTTATGTGTCACTGCTGCTGGCTGGGTGCCTCTCCCCATGTGGTGCTACTGTGTTGCTTCTTTATGTGAAGGCAGGGAGGATCAGGCTGGATGGATGAGGCAGGCAGAGAGTGTCCAATGGCTTCATCTCCCCATCTCAGTCCACAAAACAACAAGCATTTGTCAATGCCGAATGTTTGCTTGCTGGCATTGGCAGTGGTAGTGTAGAAGTTACAGAGCTGCATAACAGAAATGGCAGTGAAGTATTGAACTGAAGCCAACCCCACCACCACCCTGCAGAGAGTAACAGGCATTGGGGTTTGCCTTTGGGTCGTCAGGCATAACGGCCATGCCATTTCAGCACACCCTACCCTGCAGACACTGACAAGTGTCACGGTGTGCCTTGGGGTCTTTGGCCCTTATGCGCACCTCATTCCATCAGGAAATACGGTGAGATGGGTGCGGTATAGGAGAATGAGGTGAACTTTGGGGCCGAAGAGTCCAAGGCATACCTCAATGCCTCTCACTGGCTGCAGGGTGTGGAATGGTATGAGCATTACAGGCAAGAATCCCAAGTCACACCCCGATGCCTGTCATTCTCTACAGGGTGGGGTGTTATGGTTGGAAACTCTAATACCTCAGGCATTCGTTGGTATTTTCACTCCAAAATTTGAACATGGTTTTTTTGTGACCTCCACTTCATGAACAGTGGCAATATCAGTTTGTTAGCGAAAGCTGCTTATGCACGATGATTACGGCATTTAGCACCACAGGTGCAAAAACACATTCCGAACAGGATGTGAAAAATGACAGCTGTACTGTTCATGGGGAGGTGTAAAAAATGGCAATGTTGCAAATCTGCAGTACAAATATTAAAAAAACTGGTGAAGTCACGGTAATGCATAGAAACTGTGCAACGCACACCCATAATGTAATTAGATTGGGGATTTTTTACAGCAGATTGTCAACACAGGCATTTTGGGACCTCCGATCATGAACAGTGTCACTGTGATTTTCTTTATCTGTCCTGAACAATGATTTCCGACAGCGACCACGCATCTCAGTGCTGAAAGTGTGAAAACACATTTTGGCCATGTTGTGAAAAATGACAGCTGTACTGTTCATAAGGAAGTGTGGAAAAATGCCACTGGTGAAAATCTGGACTAAAAATATTACAAAGTCATGAACTTAAGAGGGTGCGTGGAAACTGCACAATGCTCACTCATAACAGTCATTTTATGGACTTTTGTCACCAAATTTTCAACATAGCCATTTTAAGACCTCTGCTCATGAACAGTGTAACTGTGATTTTCTTAATTTGTCCCGAACATTGCTTTTGCACACCGACTGCACCACCGTGCGCTACATGTGTGGAAACACATTTTGGGTGACATGTGAAAAATGACAGCTGTACTGTTCATAAGGAAGTGTAACAAAATGGCAATGTTGGAAAATCTGAGTGAAAATATAGAAAAATTCAAGAAACTTACAAATGCGTATGAGAACTGCAGAACGCGTGTCAGAAAACAGTCATTTTATAGAATTGTTTCACCAAATTTTCAACATAGCCATTTTAAGACCTCTGATCATTAACAGTGTCACTGTGATTTTCTTAATGTATTCATGCATTTGATTTTGCGCAGAGCCTCATATGCTCACCTGAAGCTGCGTTTGGGCAAGATGTGAAAAATGACAGCTGTACTGCTCATAAGGAGGTGTGGTAAAATGGCAATGTTAAAATCTGGAGAATAATATTGAAAATTCACGAACTTACGAGCATGCGTAGGAACTGCGCAACGCACGATCGTAAAACAGTCATTTTTAGAAATGTTTCCACCAAATTTTCAATATAGGCTTTTTGAGAGCCCACCTTATGAACAGTGGCAGTGTTGTTTCATTACTCTGTCCCGAAAGATGATTTCATGCAGTGACTGCGAAATCACCCTTTGGGGCCGATTAACGCCATGACAGTGAGATCATTCAAGAGAAGGCGTCCCAAAAACCCCATGTTGAAAATTTGGTGGTAAAAGATCTTTTACTTATTGTCTGTGCTGGGATGGTAAGTGTACCAGGGCAACTCCAAGTGCTAAGGCACTGTTAGGTTTCACTTGTTAGGTGGTTGGTGGTGCAGGACTTGTAATATCTCCACTATTCTGTTAATGCCATTTCATGCAGTTCCTAAAGGGATCTGCACAAATAAGGATACGATTCTATTATCACAATAAAAAAAGGAAATTCATTGCAGAATGCTACATTACTACAGACATTAGGGAAGAAATATGGGAAGCATACAAAGTAAGGAAATTAAAAACATTAGGGGATGGCTAAGGGGTGAGCAGAAGGGCTATGCCAGTCGTCATTCACAAGACAGGTGGCAGCTTTGGCAAGTGGAGGCTGGGGGGGACTTGTGGTGAAGGATCATGAATGGGTGGGACATGGGGGGGATCTGTTGGCCACTCATGATCTGGGGATCAGGAAGGTGAGAGACCACTGAACACCAGTGTGGGTTTGCTAATATCTGGATGGGCTATAATGGAGAATATCAGGCTTCTGATTTATACTGGGAGGTCAGTGGGGGACAAATGTGCAACACCAAACATATCCTATGCTTAATATCCACCAACATTATACTGTGCAAATAAATATCTGAACTTCCACATTGGGGGGGAGGCACAGCTCTGCACAATGCCACCATGCAGTGGTGCATAGCAGTATTGTGCAACATGCAAATAATCTTATAATGGGCATGCAGATGGTCACTTAGCACCTTGCATGCACTGTTGGCTCGTTAACCTATTCTGGCTGAATATGTTTCGCAGGAGCACTGGTGCTATCCCATTTGGGACATGCTATCTCCATTCAGTTCCTGTGGGCCATATTGCAGTAGAGGGCAGTATCAGTACAGTGCATGGTCACAACAGGCTGCACAGACACAGCTCCATATTCATACTGCGCACTTTGGTCGGTGAGCACTGAATATTGTAGCTGGTCCACTGGCAGGGCTACCACTTGTGGCACCAATGACACGAGTTCGTGAATGAGCTCAGGACATTGGAGAGTTGATCAGGGGGAGCAGAATGAAGCACCAAATGGACTGCTCTACTCTTCTGAAGACAGAGTAGTACAAAGTCTAGCACAAGGCTGGCCTCTAGTGTACTGTATGTCCACTTCGTTTGGGGAGAAAAGTGAAGGAGAAAAACCTCCAGGCTGGCAGGGTGACAGTCTCACTCTCTGCAGGCCCTGCTCCAGTGGCATGGCCCTCATCCCAACTGAGGATTCATTACGTGGTCTTTGGGCTGACCCCACCATGGTGGAAAGCCAAGATGTAAGTCAGAACATATGACCAAGAGAAGCTGAGTGATGGAACTGGAAGGGTCAGACCATCGGGGTGCTCAGCATGATGAGGAGGATAAAAAGACCACAAAAAACTGTCTGAATATTTCCCCCAAGCAGATTTTGCGCTGTCTGATGCACAACACTAATTGGTTTGCAGCGTCCACACAGCTGGCTCTGAATATGGGTGCCTTGTTTGTGATGTGTTCTTCCTGCAGCCTATTTTGAACCTTTTTTTATCTCAGCTTCGATTTTAGAGGAAAATTATGGGGATACGTGAAGCCCCAACTGCTCCATGGATTGGGGCTTCAGTACCCCAAGTCCCCCCTGTATGCATAATAGTAATCATATAGTTTTCTTACCTTAATACTTATAAAAGTGGTACAAAGCTCCATATCAGTCAGCATCTTGTAATCCCCATGGTGCCCACTCCCGAGATCTTGTCGATAACCATGCTTAATAATGACACACATTTGCCCCTTCCTATACTGTGCCCTAATGTACAGAGATTTAATAAGACTTGCTGAACCGGCTAACTCTCTGGTTCCCAAGAAAAAACTATGAAAACTAAACACACCGAACCCCCTGTTTGTCAGCCTATGGGGACTTCTGCTGTGTCTATAACCATGCTTTCGTCTCTGGAAATTGCACAGGCATTTAAAGTTTTACAAGCATTGCAGGGTCTGTTACCTGCTGGACAGCAGTCTATAGTCCAGACCCCAGCTGAGTTTATCCAGTCCTCTCTGCCATGAACGTGATGACTATGGGGAATATGAGGAGGAGGATGAGGGAGAGCCTATGGAAACTGAAGTCTCTCCTGAGCAGGAGTTTGGTTCTCTTCCTAAATCATCAGAGGATTATTCATCTCATTTTTCTTTTGTTAGAAAAATGATGGATGCACTGGATATCCCTACCGCTGAGGTGATAGGGGATGAGGAGGAGGCAGAGTACTTAGAAATGATGGGGTTAACACCCACCAGAAAGCTATTTCTCCCAATAAAAACGTTTTTCAAAAGGGATCCAATAAAACTCTTCCGAACACCTGGGTCTGTCCCACATTTGGATAAAAGCCTGGACAAAAAGTACCAGCTTGACAGGTATGGGTCTAAATTCTAATTTTCCCACCCTGACCACCAGGGGGTGGTATAAACTGCAGCCTGTAATAATGCAAAGTTTCCTCTTGTTACTCTCCCTCCAGAGAAGGATTCAAGGAAAATAGACAGTATGGCCAAAAAGAGCTATTTACCAGCTTCTTTGGCCATAAGACAAGCTAATTTCCAGGCCTATGCGTCCCAATACTAAAAATCCCTCTGGCAGTCTGTCATGGCTATGGCAGACAAGGCTCCTTCTAACCTTTCAGCAGACCTTACTGAAACTGCCAGATTTGGCTTGGAGGCTGCCAAATATCTGTTCCAGATGGCAGCAGACAACAATGACACTGCTGCTAGGTGGATGGCAAATACAATTGCTCAGAGGAGGTTTGCCTGGTTAAGAGCCACAAACCTTACTCAAGACATCCAAAACAAGGCTCTAGATTTCTCAGTCAAGGGTAACTCCCTCTTTGGAACTCACACAGACGCCTACATGAAAAAGTGGGTTAATACAAGGCCACTTATAGAAGTAACTCTGCCAAAGAGAAGGCTTCCCCTCCATAGGACCATTCAGAAGGGGAGGCAGGGGCAGATAGTTCAACTCCAGGCCTTTTGATTATGCCATGGCCGTACCCCAAGTACAACAGTACCCTCAGCAAAGGTACTTCAGAGGCAGGGGCAGAAGGGGTTCCAGGCGTGGTTCCCAGTCTCAGCCCCAGGTAAAGCAGGACCCCTGACTCATCTTCCAAAGCCGCCTCAACACTTCCAGTAGGGGGAAGACTAACTTACTATTTCCAGGCTTGGAAACAGATCACCACAGACAAGTTGGTCCAGGAAGTAGAGAGTCAGGGATTGTCCCTAAGCTTCAAATCCCTTCCCTCCCTGAGAACCAGAGTGTTCAAACCAGCTTCCATTTTGGAAAGAAAGCTGCTGGAAAAGGAGGTCCAAAACCTATTATTGGCAAAAGCAATGGAACCTGTGCCTCCACAGCAAAAGGGAAAGGGGTTTTATTCAAGATACTTTCTAACAACAAAGAAAAATGGAGAGTAGCAGCCTATCCTAGACTTAACTCATTCTATCCTATTGTCACTTAGAATGTTCAGGTACCCTCTGCCTGCTGCTAGAACACCTGTGTGCCTGAAGGGATTTTAGATCTGCAGCATTCATACAAACACACTGTGCTTAAACCTACACATCTTAAAAACCATACATCCAATTTTAAAACTGTAAAAAGAAAAGTTTTTCAGGACAAAAAGTTTTTGAAAATGAGTGAGGTTTGGTAATGTCTATTTAACTGGATTTAATGTCGTGTAAGGTTGTTTTCATATTTTAATAAATTCTGATGATTTTATCTAAATATAATTATGCTCTGTTTACATAGTCATGCAAAAATATTAAATTTCTGTAAAATTGTTGATTAAAATAGTTAAAAAATATACAATAAACATCTGTCATTGTCTAAATATAAATTTTGCAAGTTTTTTTACCATTTTTTTAGTCAGAAATCAATATCTGACTCTCTTGTTATTACAGTTTGAGTTTTTTGTTCCATTCCACTGGTTGGAATTTTGTAGTGTTCAATTCTTCCTACCCACTGATTTTAGTTTATGAATCTGATTATCAATTTTTTTGTTTTTCCCCTAGTTTAGTAAGAACATATTTACACATTACCTTAGAAGGACATATCAGGAAGTGATGCAGGAAGGAAGTGCTTTGTGAGGTCAAGTGATGTAAATAGGAAGAACACTACCAGTGTAGGTCAGTGAGCTGGCACAGGAAATGTATACATTTTTAGTGCTGGAGGTCTCTCTATGATTAATTGCATATGTGCTGTAGTTAAAATGTGCAATTTCATTGAAAGAAACTATTTTATTTTATTTTTGCAATAAAATCCCATGATAAGTATAGGAAACTGTATTTTATTTGTGCTGTTTGCTTTATCATACTGTAAATGAAGCATGATGTTGTTCATGTAAAGGTTGACAGTCTTTCAGTAAACATCATGTTACATAAATCTGTGTATTATTTAATTTCCTGGCATAGTTTATTTTTTGGGGTTGTATTATGGGATGGTTTAAGGTGAGGGAATGACTGTATGAGGAAGCACTGTGTGTTAGTGGTGGTGTTGGTGGTGGTGGGGGGGTTCCTGCATTCATAATACAGGCTCAGATGCACTTCATATGTTCTGGGAAAATGAGAGGGGCTGTATGCATCTAATAATGGTGCTAACAGACACTGTAGATACATTATGGGTATCGTATAGGATGATGAAATTGCTGAAAAGGCACTGTAATTTGGGGTATACTGTGTCATGGGGAAGGGGTGGGTGTGTCTGTACCAGGAATGATGCTCATAGGCACTGCAGTCATTTTGTGTCATGAATTGGCACCTTTCCTTGGGGTATACTCAGTTGTAGGGAAGCAGGTGGGGCTGCACCTGGTAATGGTGTTCATATGCCATGCAGAAACATTGTGGGTACACTACAGGGTGATGACATGTACACCTGTAAAGGTTGTGTACTATGTGCTGTGTCACATGGTTTGCCTGCATACACATGTAATATGTTGCAACATTCAGTATGGCGCACTGTGTGGGTGGGAAGGAGTGTGGGTGTGCCTGCACCATGGAGTGATGCTCATTGGTGCACATGTATATTGTGTGCTATGTTTCATTTGAATGGACTGTATACGTCATACACTGGCACTGATCACATCACAGTGCATCAGAGGTAAGGGATGGTCTGAAGCATTATGAGCACAAGGGACTAAAGTGGTTGTGGGCGATTGAACTTGAATAGAACATTACAGTGCATCTGAGGTAGTGTTGGAATGAATCTTGATGTGCACAATGGACTACACCATGGTGACTGAGGAGGGATCCATATCAGTAATGCACATCACAGAGTGTCAGACACTAAAGGTTGGACTGAAGACTGATGAACAGATGGACTAAATCAGTGACTGTGGTGGGATTTGAACCTGAACAGCACTTTACAGTGCAGTAGAGGTTGGGCTGGACTGACACCAGATCAGACAATGGACAACACCATTGGCTGTGGAGGGATCTGAACCTGAAATGCACTTCACTGTTCACTACAGTTTGGGGCTCGATGGATGCATGATAAGGAGATAGATTTTACAAGTGGCTGTGGAGGGATTTGAGCCTGAAGAATACTTTACAGTGCATCAGAGATTGGGGCTGAACTGATGTCATATGAATTGATGGGCTACACCAGTGGATGTAGAGGTTTTGAACATCAAATGCACTTCACAGTGCATTATGGGATTGGTCTGGACTGATACATGGTAAGTCGATGGACAACACCATCAGCTGTGGAGGGATCTGATCCTGAAATGCACTTCAGTGTTCACTACAGTTTGGGGCTCGAATGACACATGATAAGGAGACAGATCTTACAAGTGGCTGTGGAGGGATTTGAACCTGAAGAATACTTTACAGTGCATCACAGATTGGGGCTGAACTGATGGACTACACCAGTGGATGTGGAGGGTTTTGAACATGAAATGCACTTCACAGTGCATTATGGGATTGGTCTGGACTGATGCATGGTAAGTCGATGGACAACACCATCAGTTCAGGAGGGATCTGAACCTGAAATGCACTTCACTGTTCACTACAGTTTGGGGCTCGACTGATGCATGGTAAGGAGCTAGATCATACAAGTGGCTGTGGAGGGATTTTAACCTGAAGAACACTTTACAGTGCAACAGAGGTTGAGTCTGGACTGACGTCATACGAGTCGATGGACAACACCAGTGACTGTGGAGGGATTCAAAACTGATTTGGCCTTTACAATGCATCAGAGATTGGGGCTGGACTGATGCCAGATAAGTTTCAGGCACACACATTGAATAGAATAGTGGAAGACACAACAAAAGATCTGCGTGCAGGTTCCCTGGCGCTTCGACAACTAAGGCTTCATCAGTGGGATGGTGCCTGCATCTAAGACAATCCCTTTATACCACTTAAATTCAGAATTGATGATGTCAGAAAATCCGACCAATCACAGAGCTCGATTTTTAAATACAGAAATATTCAGCTAACTTAGTGGTATAAATGGACTAATAGTTATAACAATCATGATATCAGTGACAACATGTTATTGTAGAAAAATACCCCAAAAGACAAAAAAATACACCAAAGTGGTGACGGTCAATCGGATTGCTCGAATAAAAAAAAAAAAAAAATTATGAAATGAATTATAGTGTAAACCTGATCTGCTTAACATGTTACACTGAAACAAGATGATTTGTTATTACGGTACAAACTAATGGCAGAATGAACATAATACATTTTCACAGCACATGCAAAAATAGTAAATTTATTTATTTATGTATTAAGGCTTGTTTTCTCAAAATAGCCATAGGAACACATATTATATTAGGTAAATCAGTAAAGTACGATGTCCCTATTAGCTGGTAAACTCAATTCATCAAATGTAAACAAATGCTTGAGCTGCACCAAGAGAAAGATATGGACGCCAATTGGCGTCATCAGGCACTACAGCAAATGATTTAGGACGCCATATGGCGTCATCAGGAAAAAGAGGTATGTTTTTTTATGACACCATATGGCGTCATCAGGAAGGAATGAGCTAAGGGTGCTAAACAGACACCTAACAAAGCCAAAGTTCAAAATGGTAACCTTGTCACTGATTCCACCAGATCTCCAAAAAGGAGATTGGCTGGCATCCCTGGACCTAAACGATGCTTATTTCAACATCCCTATAAGGACGTCTCACAGAAAATACCTCAGGTTCAGACTCCCTTCAGGTCATTACCAGTTTTCAACCCTGCCATTTGGTCTCACTTCAGCTCCAAGATTGTTCACAAAGTGCCTGGCAGTGGTCGTGGCACATCTGCGAAGGCAAGGAGTCACAGTGTTCCCCTATCTAGACGGTTGGTGGTGGGAAAGTCACCACAAAAGGTAAAGGAACATCTACAGCTCACCCAAGGACTCCTGAAGTCTCTGGGTTTTCTGGTAAATCTCAAAAAGTCAGTCCTAATCCCTGCACAAGTCCTGCAGGTCAGGAAACAGAACGTGAAAATTGCATTTTGAAAGAGGACACTGATAGGTTGAAATGTGACAAGAAAGTTATCTTATTTAAATTATATTTTGAGTGACACGAATGAAAGTTTGCGTGATGATAATGTGGAATTGAAAGAGGAGAATGAAAGGTTGATGAATCAGCTAGACAAAGAGCTTAGGGAAAACGTCAAATTGGGCACTGCATATAGAGTTTTGCAGCGTGAGGTTGAGAAAGGTACTGAGCAGGGCACTGCAAAAGCTTGTCATAGAAGGTGTAAAGCAAAGATGGCGAAATCGCACCATCAGCGAGAGGTTCTCACCGGCCATGTTAAAGCTATGAATGGTTTTCGGTACACACGCATTGACATTACGTCATTGGAAGATGACGATTTGGATTACGAGGACATTGGTTGCCTCGTCACATCCAAACCCCCACCCCACAGGGCGGTGGCATTCACCAGCCATTCCCAAGATGGCGACTACGTCGCCGCACCCCCTCATCATGTTGGTACGCCTCCTACACTGCCACATCAATCCAGCCACATAGGCATGTCTTCTACATTGCCACGTGAAAGCCAACATGGTGGCCCCCATGTTATGGGAGGCTGATCACCACCAGGCCATGTGCCCTCACTGGCTCCCTTCTCCAGGGAGAATGGTGTGGAGGTTGCACGGCATCGTGCAGGATGTGATTACTAACCTAGTCACCAATCCTACTACTGCATCAAACGATGACACTCCAACCCTGCATGCTCAGATCGAACACATGCTTGAACATTCCGTCAGCCAGGATAGTGCGTTACGAGCAGTCACTGATGTGGTGGAGGGAACTGCCCTCCACGGTGCTCTAACCTTCGTCACTCCGTGAGGCCTGACATCCAACCCACTGCAGGTTGCTCATTCTGTCCAACAAATTACCCAAGGCATTGGACAGATGGGTCCCACCGACAACCTTAGCTGTCATTTGGAGAAGCTGTGCTCCCTTTGTGAGAAGCTTTCTGTCCAACCCGAGTATCAGGTTCAAGTCCTGAGACAGACCATTGAGCTGACCCTATGGGCCAAGCTTCCGGAGGCTGTTCGCAATTATGTCACGTTCAATTTCAACAATATCGCCCAGGCCCTTCTTTCGGTCAACTCTCCAGATATTGTTGGAGTCCGCTTGACCTACAAGGTAAAGCAAAATGTGAAGGAAAGCCCCACGGCTTACCATCAATGCTTGTGGCTCACCTATAAGGCCGGCAAGGTCTTGGCGGAAGAGAATGCAAGTAAGGACCAAATTGAATACAAGGACTTGTACATCCGAAATATGACCCCAGGCCTCCAGGAAAGAGTTGAACTCAACGTCTACCTGCAGACCGACACCTTTGAACAAATCCTTACCAAGACGGAGCGTGCCTTTCAGGTCTACCTCCGTAGCCTCACTTCTGGCAAAAACAACAAGACAGCCACCGCCATTACCTCGATGGCCCAGGCAGACCAAGCCCAGGTTGCTGTGGTCAGTCCAGCCCCCACCCACTACACAGTAGAGGGTAACAATGACAAGCAGAATACCCCTTCTGCCGACTGACAGTCGCAGAAGGGGGGGGGAACAAAACTATAAGAATAACCGGAACAACAGCAGAAATTGGCAAAATCAAAATTCCAATAGCAAGTACCACACTGGACCTAGCTATTGGGATCTGAAGGATGAGAATGAGAAGCTCCGTAAACAGCTGGAGGAAGCCCATACTGGAACAGATGCCTCAGGGAACTGCACTATAGCGGCCCTCGCACCACTCAGTGAGACTAACCATTTTTGGACCTCAACTGCTACCAGATCCAGCGGTCAAGGGACAAACCCCTTCACAATATTGGACACTAGCCAGGCCAATGTGGTGATCAGGGAACCACCAGTTGAACAATTTGAAATCTTAGCCCTGACATCAGATGTATAATATTTGTGTCCTGTGAAGCACCAAGACGAGGCCCAGCGGCCTTCCGGTAGCTCCAGGTTTCAGACACAGGAGGATGAGAAAGAGTCAGGGAACTTTTCAGATTGACAACTACAGGCCGCAGTCCGGATTGTGAAGGATTTGCTTGTCGACACAAACGGACGGCCTTGTGTAAGGGCCATGGTCGGGTGCTGCCACCTAGACATGCTTCTGGATACAGGAACAGCCATGTCTGTTCTTCACGATGAGAACCTAGCTACGTCTGCTTGGTCTACCGGCAGGGAGACCAGTGCACAGGGTGTAGATGGCACCCAATTGTGAACCTATCAACCTGTATCACTGCCTGTGTAGGTAGGGCACCTCAAAACAAATTAAACTTTTGACCTCATGGTATTACGTCATCATCCCAGCATATTGGGAATTGATTTCCTTGCACAGCATGGCTGTGTGGTGGACCTAGCCAACAGGTTATTGCTACAGCTCAAGGGACAATGTCATGCTGTCACCATGCCAGATTCTCACGCGGTGGCAGCCATCTCCCATAAAAACAAGGAGTATGACATCATGGCCTTGTTCACAAGTCATGACCTGTTTTCTGAACTAGCACCTTTTTTGCAGAAACACATTGTTGTGTTTTCTACCAACAAGCATGATTGTGGAAGGATGCACACCACCACTGAGATCACAGGGCCCAACCCTGTGAGACAGAAGCAGTATCCCTTTCCTGCTGAAGCCCTTCCATCATTAAGAGAAACCATCCAGTCACTGCTGCAACAAGGGGTGATTAGGCCTTGTGTCTGCTGTAAATTCGCCTATTTGGCTGGTGAAAAAGCCAAAATGGAGCTTGGAAACTTACAATTGATTACAAGAAGCTTAATCCAGTCACCCTCAGCTGTGCCCCAACTGTGGCATCAGCCCCCAATGTGCTCAAGTTGCTGACACCTGACAAAAAGTGGTTCTCAGCTCTTGACATCTCTAATGGGTTTTGGTCACTCCCATTAGCCCAAGAAAGCCAATACAAATTTGCTTTCACCTTCGAAGGATGCCAGTACATCTGGACTTGCTTGCCCCAGGGCTTTCACAATAGCCCTTCCCTCTTCCATCTGCACATGATGGATGCCCTGCAGGGGTTCTTCACACTCCAGTGTCTTCTGCAGTATGTGAATGACTTACTTTTTGGCAACTTCCACCAAAGAAGAACATCTGACTCTTTTGGATGAACTACTGACTCTCCTCGGGAGAGCAGGCCTCAAGTGCAACCCCTCTAAGGCACAACGGTGTCAGAAGGAGGTCATGTTCCTTGGCCTATGCATTACAGACCAAGGCAGAAGCCCAGCTGCTAAGAAGATCCAGGGCTTGCAAGATCTACCACTTCCTACAAGTGTGGCAACACTCAGGTGCTTTTTAGGTATGGTAAACTACTCCAGGAATTTCATCCCTGACTTTGCCTTGAAGGCTGCTCCCCTGTATGAATTGCTGAAAAAGGGCATCCCATGGACATGAGGCCCCTCACACACTGAAGCTGTGGCCCAGCTCAAGCAGGCCTTAGCCTCAGTCCCAGCACTGATTAACCCAAATCCAAGATTACCCTTCCATTTGAAAACTGCCATCTCTGATGTGGCCATGTCTGTAGTGCTGGCACAAAAGTACACTGGGTACTTCAGGCCCATTGCCTATGCATCATAGATGCTATCCCCAGTAAAGAGAAAATAAAGTCTCTGTGAAAGAACATTGTTGGCAACCTCTTGGGCTGTCAAACACTTCCTCTATATTATTGGATATGCTCCCATTGTTCTGAACATCTGTCATACCCCAACTAATTTTTTGCTTTCAGACAGAGTAAAAGATGAATCAGTTTCTAACACCAGACTCACCCATTGGTCTTTGCTCTTGCAGGATAGATATATCAAAGTACTGCCTACTAAAATGCCATCCATCTTGGCCCATGGCCTACTATACACAGGTAAGCCTCATGATTATGCCCCCCAACCACCTGACCTACCTGACCCAGGACTCTTCCTGCCAGCCACACCTGAGGTCCTGGAGGACAAAACAATGTTCCGCATCTTTACAGATGGCTCTGCATCATATATGGATGGAGAACAGGTAGCAGGCCTTGGAGTGCTCATACTGGATCATGAGGGTGATTACAGATGCATTTCTAGGAAATGCACTGTTGTCTCCTCACAGTATGCAGAACTTGCAGTTGTGGCCTGTGCATTACAGATTATGCCCCATGGTGAAAAAGACGCCATCATCTTTGCAGATTCCGATTGGGTATGCTCATCTCTCACCGAGTTCTTTCCATTCTGGCAAAAGAATAACTTTACCTCATCCGATGGTACCCCTGTCAAATATAGGGAACTGTTTGTGTACATACACACCCTCACCCAGATGTTCACACACAAGCTGTACATACAAAAGGTAAAGGCCCATGGTAAATCTGACCCTTACCATGAATTCAACGAATGAGCGGACTCACTTGTAAAAGCAGGCGCTCAAGGGGGGGAGACATGGGAAATGACCCACCCACAGTGTATAGCAACCATTGTACAATTAAGCAATTTATCCCTCCAGGGTGTGGGTACATGATTTACCACTGACTGGTGTGGAGTCAAGTCACGAGGTGCAGCCGAGTGACCGAATCACACCAGTGGTGTTAAATCCTCCAGTGTACCCACACCCTGGAGGGATACATTTTTATTATACAATGCCGAATGTTGTTTCTTTAATGTTTTTTAACTGTGTTCTAACTGACTGAGGTCCCAACACTTCGAAAGAGGAGATACTTTTGTAAACAATTTACCGCAGTGTTTTAGCGAAGCGGCGACGGGACAAACCGCGGCAGTTTCGTTTGAAGTGAAAGTGACCAGATTAGCAGGCTATAAAGTTGGCTGGCACTTCTTCTAGTGGGTACACTGGAGGATTTATCACGGTGGTAATTGTGCCAGCCAACCAATCAGGATGCAGGATTTGGGACTTTGGATTTACCACATTGTATAATCTATACTTGCTACCACCAAGAGACCAGTACCAGAGCCCCATCTGGATCTTTCTGCTGTGCAGAAAGCAGATGCAGAGATCAGAGATGTGTTCAAATTCCTAGACAAAGGAACTGAGCAAGCACTGCCAACAGGCAGCCCCTACAAAAGACACTCGGACAATTTACATCAGTCCTGTGATCAGCAGCTCATCTGGTATCACAAACATGATACAGGTGATAAACCATGGGTGGCACCACATTCACTGCAAACTGAATTTATCCATGTGGTTCATGACACTCCCACTAGTGGACACCAGGGGACAGAGAATACTCTCCAGAGACTCAAAACAGTCGTCTGGTGGCCTGGTATGGCCAAATATATAGAACACTATGTTGACAACTGCATAGTGTGTGCCCAGAACAATCCCACTCCTGCAAAGAAAAATGCAAAATTGCTACCCCAAAGGCAATCTGGACCATGGAATGCAATTCAAATTGATTTCATTGGCCCTCTTAATAATTCTAGTAAGAACAGTAAGTATGACTTTGTTGTCACAGACTTGTTCTCTAAGGGGGTAGAAGCATCTCCCACTAAGAACAACACAGCAAAGACCACTGCCAAAATTCTGGTGGATCAGCTATTCTCCAGGTGGGGTCTACCCCGCAAGGTGGATTCAGATCAGGGTTCCAGCTTCACAGCTGAACTGATGCAGCAAACACTCCAGCTTCTCGGAATTGATCAGAAATTCCACATCCCCTACCACCCTCAATCCTCAGGCCAGGTAGAGAGAGCAAACAGATGCATCAAACAGATGTTATCTAAATTCATTGATGATAATCCCAAGGACTGGGATTCCCTTTTGCCACTACTTCTCATGGCAATTAGGGCCACACCTGCAGTCACTGCTCAGTGTACACCCTATGAGGTTATGACTGGTAGAGCTATGAGACTACCTGAGCACCTGTTAGTTGATCTTCACACCCCCACTGCAGATAGAGTATCCGTAGATAAGTATGTGGAAAAGCTTCATGATGACATCATGAGAACTCATTTGTTTGCTGCAAAACAAATTGGCAAAGCCCAACAGCAAGCCAAAGCCCATTTTGACAAACATGTTACAGAAGTCGACTGGCAAGTTGGAGATCAAGTGATGTTTCTCCAATACATAGAAACATAGAAACATAGACTTTGACCGCAGATAAGGACCGCTTGGCCCATCTAGTCTGCCCATTTCCCTACCTACAGGACAGGCCGCAGATCCTAGTTAACCAACAGCCTATTTCTTCCTACCCCCCACAAGAATTGCCTTATGTCTGTCCCATGCATTCTTGAATTCTCCCACAGTTTTAGGCCTCACAACCTCCTCAGGAAGGCTGTTCCATGCATCCACTACCCTCTCTGTGAAATAATACTTCCTCACATTGCCCCTGAACTGCCCCCCTTCTACCTTTAAATTGTGTCCCCTTGTTCTTGCACGTCTCTTTTTCTGAAAGATGCTACCCTCTTGGACTTTGTTGATTCCACTGAGGTACTTAAAAGTTTCTATCATGTCCCCCCTCTCCCTTCTTTCCTCAAGGGTATACATATTAAGCTCCTTTAGTCTCTCCTCATACGGCTTCTCTTGCAGACCCAGCAATATTTTAGTTGCCCTCCTCTGGACTGCCTCTATCCTGTCTATGTCCTTGCAGAGATGGGGTCTCCAGAACTGGACGCAGTACTCCAGATGGGATCTCACCAACTGTCTGTACACAGGAATAACAACTTCCTGTTTTCTGCTGTTGATGCCTCTCCCTATGCATCCCAGTATATCCCCAGCCCTCCCTACTGCCTTCTCACATTGCTTGCTAACCTTAAGGTCATCTGATATGATTACCCCCAGGTCCCTTTCCTTTTTTGTTGTTGTTACTACCTCCACCCCATTGTGTATTCTTCCCCTGGGTTCTTGTTTCCCAGGTGCATTATTTTGCACTTCTTTGCATTGAATCCTAGCTGCCATACTTCTGACCATTCCTCCAACCTTGCCAAGTCCCTTCTCATCCTTTCCACACCTCTTGTGTATCAACCCTGTTGCAGATCTTTGTGTCATCTGCAAAAGGCATACTTTTCCTTCAGTCCCTCTGCAATGTCACTGATGAAGACATTAAAAGGACTGGACCCAATACTGAACCCTGCGTACCCCACTAGTAACCCTCTTTCTTCAGAGTGGACTCCATTTACAATTACCTTCTGTGTCCTGTTGTGCAGCCAATGTTTTACCAGGCTACCACCCTGGGACCCACTCCCAGGCTGGTTAATTTGACTATTAATCTTTTGTGTGGGACTGTGTCAAATGCCTTGATAAAGTCTAGGTAGGCCATGTCCACAGCCCCTCCCTGGTCTACTACTTTGGTCACCCTGTCAAAGAAATCTATTAGATTCGCCTGACATGACCTTCCCGCTGTGAACCCATGCTGTCTTGGGTCCCTGCCCCACTGGCCTCTAGGTACTCAAAATTCTTTTCTTCAGAAGTGACTCCATCACTTTCCCTACCACAGAGGTCAGACTGACAGGTCTGTAGTTTCCTGCCTCTGTCTTGCTCCCACTTTTGTGAAGAGAATCACATCCGCCTTCCTCCAGTCCTCAGTACCACCATCCTCCCATGATTTATTAAAGAGTAGCCAGTGGTTTCACTAGTTCCTCCCTTAATTCTTTTAGAATTCTGGGGTGAATTCCATCAGGACCCATTGCTTTGTCCACCTTCAGTTTTAGGAGTTCTTGCAGAACCCTTTCTTCTGTGAAAGGACTGGGATCGACCCCCTTTCAAGAGTGCTTCTGTTAATTGGATTAGGCACTTCCCTCCTCTTTTGAATACTGAGCAGAAATATTCGTTCAATATCCCTGCTTTTTCACTGTCCCCCTCTGTCCACCCACTGTTCATTCTATTCAGCCTCACTATCCCTCCCTTTGTCTTTCTATGCTTGCTGATGTACCTATAAAAGGTTTTATCCCCCTTCTTAACTGAGTAGGCTATCTTTTCCTCAATTTGGGCCTTTGCTATTCTGACTTCCCTTCCTGCTTACTTCTGCCTTAACTGGTACAGCTCTCTGTCCTGCTCCTTCTGTGTTTCCTTATACTTCCGGAATGCTATCTTTTTCTTCTTGACTTTCACAGCCACCTCTTTTGAGAACCATAGTGGCTTTTTCTTTCATTTTGATTTGTTTATTTGCTTCATACAAAGGCTTGTTGCCTCTGTGATGGCAGTTTTGATGATTCCCCATTGTTGCTCCACACCTCCTTCTAGCCTGTTTGCTAGTGCTTTTCTAAGGCACTCTCCCATCTTGCCAAAGTCAGCCCTCCTAAAGTCCAGTACCCTCACTTTTGTATGCCTTGACTCTGTAGCTGAGTTTAGCGTGAACCACACTGTTTGATGGTCACTTGTTCCCAGATGGCAATCCACTTCTAGATCTGAGATCCTCTCACTGCCCCCGTTTGAGAGTATGAGGTCTAAGATTGCTCCCTCACGAGTGGGTTCCGAAACTAGCTGTCTGAGGCCTGCCACCTGTAGGGCATCAAGAATGGCCCTGCTCTTGGATGTGGCTGCAGCAAATGTGATTCAGTTAACATCTGGCATGTTCAGGTCTCCCATCAACAGTATCTCCCCTTTCTCTGCCATTCTAAGAATGCCTTCTGTCATATCCTTGTCCATTCCCTTCCCCTGACATGGGGGTCTGTACACAACCCCTGTGCAGATTGTGGTGCCCTTTCCAGTCTCCAAGGTGACCCACAGTGCCTCCTCTCCTCCCTGTTTACTCTTATGTTCAGTTGCTTTTATCCCTTCCTTTACATAGAGAGCTACTCCTCACCCTCTTCTCCCCTGCCTGTCTCTCCTGTAGGTTATGTACCCTGGTATGTTAACATCCCAGTCATGGTTCTCTGTGTACCATATTTCTGTGACTGCTACGATATCCAGGCATCCCTCTTTCATCAAGGCCACCAGCTCAGGGAGCTTGTTGCCCAGACTACAGGCATGGTACTCATTACCCACCATTTCCTGATGGCCTTACTCCTTTTTGCCCCATCCCTGTCCTTCTTGCCTTTGTCACTTTCTCCATTTACCCCTGCCCTTCTCCCTATCGACACCTCTATTTTGGTGTTTGCCACACTTACTACCATGATTTTTGGGAGGGCTAGGATTTCCCTGCTCCTTTCCAGTGCCTCCCCCCTTGGCTAGTTTAAATGCTTGCCAATGAAGCATTTAAACCTATCACCTAGGATCCTGGTTCCCCTCCTGGACAGATGCAGCCATCATGCCAGTATAGGCTTGCATCACTCCAGGTAGACCCCCAGTCCCCAATGAAGTCAAATCCCTGAGCTCCACAACAGTTTTTCACCCACTGATTGAATCCCATGGTGCAGAACACCCTAGCCTCTCCTATGCCATAGATGGGCAGCACCTCTGAGAAGGTTACCGTGTGTGCTACTTGTCTAAGGCCCCTCCCCAATTCCACAAACTCTTCCTGCACTTCTCTAATCCCTTTCTTAGCCAGGTCATTTGTCCCTAGGTGGGCAATGACATCCAGCTCCCTCCCTGTGCAGCTGCTCCGCAATCCTGAGGATTCCTCCTGTCCCTCCAAGCCATGGCGCCAGGCAGGCACTTTACCTCCCTCTCCCCTTCCTCCCCAGTTCTACCTTCCTAACAATGAAGTCCCCCACCAGGAGTTGTTTTCTTCCCCTGCAGGTTCCCCTGTCACCCTCCTGTGGGTCTCCTTTTTGGAGGTTCCCAGCATCCTCCTTGGTCTCCACTGCGGGTGCCTCCATAGAGGAACCACACTTTGCCAGAATGGCATAGGAATTGTGGAGAGGTACAACTGGAGGGATGCACCTCTGTTCCACCACTCTCACCCTCCCTGAGCCCACTGTGGTCCAACTGCTCCTCTTTCTTGGCAACCTCTGAGGCAATGGCAGTGGCACTGGTGGTCCCTGGATGGAAGAGGAGGTCCCACAAATCCTGGCCAACTCAGCCTGGAGATGAGCAACCTCCTCCCTCAGCCAAGAGAGGTGCCTGCAGATGGGACAACACCGCATCCTCCAGAACATCTCCCGGAAGACTGCTGCTCCACAGCTACTGCACTGCACCACTCCAATCATGTCTTATTTCTGGCCCCTTAACTGTTTGCAATCCTTACTCCTGCCTTTGTTTTTTTTTTTTTCTCTCTCCTTACTTTCTGCCTGTGTGCCCTTTCAGCTCCTGATTGTCCTGTTCTGAGACAAGAATATCCTGTATTTCTCAGTAGACCCCTTACTTGCTCAGAGGCAGACCTCCAGCAGCTAGAGGGGGCTACAGCTACAATACAGACAACCCCCTCATTCATTTGCCAGCAAATGGGAAGGTCTTTATCTCATTGTCAATAAGCTCAGCCCTGCTGTGTATCAGGTCAGAGTACAACAGCAAAAGCAGCAAAAGACTGCTGACAAGTGATTCCATGCTAACCAACTTAAATTATGTAAAGGTGACTAAACTTGCTTTTCCTAACCCCATAGGGAAGAATAGTACTCTCAGCTAATTAACCCTTTTTTGTTTCTTTCAGATATCGGCAAGATGGCTATCTTGCACACTCTTCTCCTGCTGGTGGGATTTCTACCTCTAATCATTCTTACTCCTCCATTTCCACAGAATCCAAAGGATCAATTGGACCAATTGCTTGGCACCTCTCCCATGGGTGTAAAAATTAATACTCCTAACAAAAATGTTAAAGTTACTCAAGGAAAAGATGCTTTATTAGATGCTGTTGTTGTTGCCCCAGACAAATCTTCACTCTCCATACAATGGGAAACTGATGCTATGGGCTACAAACTTCCCATAGCTCACCTAGTCAAGGGTACATTCCCAGGTTGGCCTAACACTGATATATCTCAAAATGGTACTATCTCCATTAGACAGGCTTCTTGAAGACACACTGCTCAGTATAACCTTACTGCACTTATAGACCCTGCCTTTTGTGAACAACTCCCTTCACAGGTGGCACACGATTTTTGCTCCCAAAACTATGTTGCTTCTTCATCTGTCTACTTATCTGTCATCCCACCCAGTTAGGAAGAACTTCTTGCCTGCCCTCATCTTGACAAGGGACTTCCTAGTGGTCTGACCACCACATCACTCCCAGGAGCCCTTATTGACAATGTACAATTTATGCATGTCCCAGTCATTTTCAATTTATCATATTGGAATATGGCTGAATTTGGTTTATGTCAAGATACTAATACTTCTAAGTTTCACAGTATGATGCTTACTGATATTGTTGCTGCTTATCAAACATGCACAAATGATCCTATTGGTGGGCCCCACACCACAGATCATGCAGGTGTTTTTAGGCTTGCCCGTAAATACTATAAACCCAGATCAAAACACACCAAGCGGGATGCAGCCTCAGATGCCGCTGGTGCCACTGGTACTGTCTCTGGTATCACTGGAGTTGCTGGCACTGTTACTGGCCTTTTGGGCTCAGGAATGTCTATCTGGAACAGAGCCAATATTGCTGCCATTAAAGCACAAACACTTACAGTGGTGCCCAGCAAGATGAAGCGCAGCACTGCAGAATTTTGCAGTAAAGGTACTGCAGTAAACAATGCAATTTCAATGGGAGTTAATTCCTTTTGTCATACAGTAAATCTGTGACACTGTGCTTCATCCTGGCGGGCTTGACTTTAAGTTTCAGCAAACACTTGGCAATGATGTTATGCTCCCTGTCTTGCAAGGTGTTAATACTCTAAGTGAGGAAGAAAGATATACTATATACAATATGAAAGAGATTGTTCAAGGGTTCACTGAAACAAGAAACAGACTTAATGATCTTATTTTTCAGAACAACCGTGAGGCAGACAAGCACTATATTGGGTGTGAAATTTTATGTTCTGCTTATGGCTCTTATGTTATTTCCACAGTTAACAGTCTCTTCAGGGACTTGGAATCAGGCAAAATTCCAAATCTTATTCATGATCTCAGATTGGGTAAATAGTATTGCCCACAATGTAGAGGTGCTGGTTGTATTTATATGTGTTTGAAAGATACTCTTAACATATCCATGTTTACTGTCCGTAATGTTGGTTACGTTTCCAGGTTTCTCAACCAAGCCCCTTGCTACAAAACCCAGACATGTTCTATCAGGGAAAACATGTTCATCTCTTTCACAGTGTCCCTTCCATGTTTTGATCCAGCTATATCTGTCTTCGACAAACTTGCTAATATACATTCCCTTGGACATCTTGAAAATGAAATTTTTCATGAAAGAACTGAGCTTCCAGCTATGTTGGTGTTTCATCCCGTGCTCCAGGCTTGAATGTCTCCTCACACAAACTGCTGTGCCAAGAAAGGATATTACTTCTTATGCCGTTGTGACATCTTCGACATCATGAAGCCAGTCCGTGACTACTCTCCGGAACATCTTGATTGGGCCTTGACCTTGGGTGATGATCTGCCGAGTAACCTTACTGATGTTGATCTAAATGATGACATCCCTCCTGCTGCATCTTCAGTGTTCGATGCTGAAACAGCACCATCTCCAAGCTATCTTGAAGAAATACATCGCTTCACTACCTGGCTCACCAATTCCATGTTTTCTTGCCCAGTCCGCCTGCACCATTGGAGAGTCCCCAACCTCAGAGTCATATATACTGCTGAAGGGCAGTATTGCATTGTAATTAATTACAAAACTTATTCATATGGTTTACGCACCTGTAACATTAATAAAAATAATTTCTCTTTTACTCCAGAGCAGAAGACAGTTATTGGTCACACGGAGATCACACCTGTTCCACTCCCTGACCTAGACATTATAGATACTGATCCCCAATATTGGCTTGCACAGTCTCAATATTTACCTATTTTAACGTGCACATTGATCCCTTCACGATCACATTGCGGTCTCTTTTAGCTAGGGAAATATGATCGCTTGATTTATATTAGCAATAATATATCTAAAGCCAATGATATTCTTAATGATTTAATCCATGATGTTGATTTATGTCTTGCCGTAGGCAGTTGTTGGGTCAAATTATCATTTAAAGTTTTTGTGATTATCCAAGCTTTTCTGATTGTTTTCCCAATTTTTCATCTTTGCTGCCTGCGACGTACCCTAATATAATATCGAGAACAACTCCAGTTCCTTTACGAAGCTTGTGTGTCGGGCTTGTAAATGACTTTTTTAACTCCATCCCTACATACCTACTTGGGATTGTTGCCCCTTCTGAGGCAACAAGGGGGCAGAATGTTATCCATGGACCAGCAACCTGATTGTCCCCATACAATTCAGACACTAAAACTTAGGGCACAGGCACTTATCATATAAGCATAATTGTCAGAATCTGAGTTCTACTGTTCTATTGTATTGCTGCCAATAATCATAATATTTCACCAAAGAATTATATACCTATTACTGCACTTTTACTACAATTACAATGCCTTATATATAAGTACAGTATAATGCTTTTATTATTGATATTTCTATAGTTATGATGTATTTGCTAAGAATCATTACCGCTGTTTCTAATGTAACACTGGGGAGAATTTTTGTACTATTGTATTATCATTAGTTAGGCAACACTGCCATCTTTAGGTTTAGTGCACAGCAGCTATTACTAATGTGACTATTATGACCTTGACTAAAAGACAGGTTCTTTGTTTCATGATATCTTGTCTTCTGCTAACTCAGTGTATGTTCCCAGGCTAGTAAGACATCAGGCTATGTGTCATTAGCCATTAATGTGCCTTTTATATATCTTTTTAGTAGCTGTCATAGTAATTATCAGAGGTATAAGACCTGTTGTATTATGCATTTTTTCTGGGAAGAGACAAAACTGCTGCTTTTGCTAGGTAAGCTCAGACAGACTGTAGATATTCTCCCCAGTGGATTTTTACTGTGATTTGGTTATAAGCCTGCTTTGTTTACCAGTAATAAATCCTTTTTATGCAGTAGACACCACTCGTCTGTCGTTTCTTCACCTTTGTGCAGTTCCAAATAAGAACCTGAGAAGGGTGATTTATTACCCAATTACAGTACCAGGTCCAGTGTTACCTGCTCAGTCACTAGCATCTGCACTAATTGCATTATGCAGCAATCCTGAAGGCTGTCTAGTAGACTTGCTACATATGCTTCCGGCCATTAGTGCCTCCCAATCTACAAAGGGCAGGCTGACATCCCCTAATATCACTTCCTCTTGGCAGATACTCTTGTGATTTCCTCCCCTTGTGCCCTGTCACTCTCCTTTTTCTGGGATGTTTGCCTATACATCACACCAACCCTGAGCTTCATTCCTCCTTCAGATATGAGCTGAATCCACAAAGATTTCACCTCACCATCCCTTTTGACTGAAGTGTCCACCGCTGCTTCAATTCTTCACAAGCAGGTCCACCCTCTTAACTATCTTGCGACCCCTCCTAAACAGGAAGTACCCAGGAACCACAAGGTCCCACTTGTGATTCTCCGATGAACCACTTGCCTGGGTAAACTTCAGCCTTCGGGTTGCAAAATGTCCCCTTAAATAAAAATTGAAGGAAAAATTACAGGAATTATGGACCAATCAGTTTATATTGTATGTCTTATCATAGAAATGCAAAACTAGAGGAACATCATTTACATACAGTATCTTTAACAAATCTGGTAATATCTTTATTATTCTGCAACATGTCACCCTTTTAAATGGTAATGTGGTGATGACAGTGAGCTTAAGACATTTATTTTAAACATGTGCTTTGTCAATCTTTTCCTTTGTTTTTCTAATAAGGGCAGCTTAGCTGAAAATGTTATTTTATAATAGATGGTTGAGGATGTAATAGTAGAAGTAGGTTTTATTTTTTGATGCCCTTCCTCTGAGGTTTAGGGCACCATTACAAATAACACAATAGCAGCAATGAACCAAACAATAAAAAAAAATACAATATAAAATTAACTGTTTCCAGTAAATAATTACATAATTATTTACTTTTAACTAAAAATCAGTACTGGGGCAGAAAACTGGGTCCCTCACTCCATATAAGCCTGTGCAAAAAGATAGGTTTTAAAACTTCTTTTAAAGGCCTCCACCAGGAGAGTCCCAAAGGACCAGTGCTGCCACTTTGAAGGCCCGATCCCCCAAGGTTTTTAACCTTGCCTGAGAATAGCCAGAAGGCCCTCCTCAGTGGAGCTGTGAGGGCTTGAGGATGTGTAAGGATGGAGGAGATCCAGCAGGTAATGCCAGGCAAAGCCCATGTAGGGCTTTATAAGTTAGCAACCCAATTTGTAAAAGAGATACACCACTCAACCGGCAACCAATGCAGTTCATGCAGCACCAGGGAGACAAGGCTAGACCTCAAAAGGCCAGTCAACAACCTAGCAGCTGCATTATGTACTAGCTGCAGGTGCCACAGCATACCTCCACTGACCTCAAGGTACAGAACGTTGCAGCAATTGAGCCTTGATGTCACAAGAAAATGCACAAGTGTGACCAGGTCATTGGGGGGGGATAAGGGATTTAATTCAGAAGATGATCCTTATATGGTAGAAGGCATTCCAGATGACTGCTGACACCTGAGCCTTGAAAGTCAGCACCTCATTCAGAATGATGCCCAGATTTCTCACCTTGGCAGCAGCCACTAGCCCAGAAGAGCCAAGCCGAAGCCCACTCCCTGCAGCTACTACTCTAGACTGTAAACTACAATAATGCCTGATCCTACTGCTTCTGTATTACAACTGCATTTTTATTCATAACTGATTCCAGCTCTTTAGATTAGTATAGTAAACGTGTTTCTGTTGTTCAGGTAGAGTTTGTACTGTATGCAAGATTCTATATAAAACGCTCACTCAACATAAATTGCTCTTTAAGCCCACAAAGCCTAAATGCCTTCCTAGAATCTTACAACTGTTACAACACTTGAAATGTAACATCTATAAGTCTCACATGTATAGCCTCGGGCTATGTCAGCTCACGAAGAATGTATATATTGTGTATACAGATTCATTGAAATGTAATGTAAATGCATTTACTAAGCTAGCCTGTATACTATTTGTAAATATGCTATAATATTCCAAATTGCCTGATTACTACATGCGACTGGAATTCTTATGTACGTTGTTTTTCCCGTCCTTCTGGGACTTTCTTGTAAATGAGCTTGCTCAATGGAGCCTTCCTGGTGAATCAATAAACTGAAACTGAAAACCCTTCCTCTCCTTTCTTTCTGATTACGTAGCCACACATTTTCTTTTCTAGTCTACAGTCTTATTATTGCCACTTTTGTTTAACAATGTGTGTAAATGTAACCCCCCTACAAATGGGGGTTCCTAAAGTGTTTTCGTGGGCTTACCCAATGCCCACTGCCAGGTTGGTGTGCTGTGTCCTAGTATTTTAAAAGTGATACACATGTCAGTGCCTAGCTAGCCTCTGTGCCTGTCTTCTTAAGAGGCATCAATTTGTGGTGTATAATTAATCCGGGTAGGGGCCGAGTTTTTCCAGGCTCGAGTCCTGCCTGAGCTCTTCAAGTACTTCAGGGGAGTCAATAAGCTAAGCTGAGATAGGATCTTTCGACTGAAGGAGGGTGGAATCACTACAGGACACAGCTGGAATATTGAGGGTGGTAGGATTGGGGGGAAAGGAGGAGGAGGAGGAGGTACTTCACCAAGAGAGTGAGGGGCCTATTATGGAGCACAGGATCCAAGACAGCATGGGTTTACAAAAGGAAGGTCCTGTCAAACTAATCTCATAGATTTCTTTGACTGGGTAACCAGAGTGGTGGACCAAGGGGGAGCAGTTGATGTTGCCTACCTTGACTTCAGCAAAGCTTTTGACACTGTTCCACATAGAAGATTGATAAATAAGCTGGGTAGGCTCGGGTGGGTCAGAAGTTGGTCAACTGGGTGGCAAACTGGTTGACGGGCAGAAAACAGAGAGTGGTGGTAAATGGTATACAGTCAGAAGAGATGCAAGTCACAAATGGGGTACCTCAGGGATCAGTCCTGGGGCCAGTCCTCTTCAACATCTTCATTAGTGATCTTGCAGATGGACTAGAGGGTAAGGCTTGTCTGTTTACAGATGACACCAAGATCTGCAACAGAGTAGATGATCCAGATGGGGTGGGCAGAATGAGAAGAGATCTGGATAAACTAGCAAAATGGTCAGAAGAGTGGCAACTGGGATTTAATGCAAAGAAGTGCAAAATCATGCACATAGGGAAGAGAAACCCTGAAGCCACCTATAGGCTGGGAGGGGAGTTGCTAGCAGTCACAAAGGAAGAAAGAGACTTGGGCATCATCATCACTGATGACCTGAAATCATCCAAGCAGACCTCTAAAGCAGTAGGTAAGGCTAGGAGGGTATTAGGGTATATTAGTAGGGGTATCACAAGTCGTAAGAGGGAGGTAATAATCCCTCTTTACAAGACACTGGTTAGGCCCCACCTGGAGTACTGTGTGCAGTATTGGAGGCCACACCTTCACAAGGACATTAACCAAATTGAGGCAGTCCAGAGAAGGGCAACCAAAATGGTGCAGGGACTGCATCAGAAGACATATGAGGACAGATTAACAGAGCTCAATATGTATACACTTGAGCAAAGGAGGGAGAGAGGTGATATGATCGAGGCATTCAAACACCTTAAGGGCATTAACAAGGTGAAAGAGTCTAACATGTTTAAATATAAGAAAAATAGCAGGACAAGAGGACACAGCATGAGATTAGAGGGGCTGATTAAGGGAATTTGAGGAAATTCTTTTTCACAGAAAGGGTGATGGATGCATGGAATGGCTTACCACAAGAAGTGGTGGCTATAAATACAGTGCAGGGCTTCAAACAGGCATGGGATAGGCATAAGGAAGCAATACAAATGACTATGAATAGATAGGCCACTGACAGAGCAAAGGCCGATGGCACATTTGAAAGGTAGAAAAAGAAATGGGCAGACTGGATGGGCCTTGTGGTCCTTATCTGCCGTCAACTTCTATGTTTCTATGTTTCTATATGTAAATCAAATCAAATCAAAATTTATTTATTTATAAGCGCAGTTCCCAGTGGATCAAAGTGCTGGACCTAAAACATTAAAATCCATATAAACAACACTAAAATAACTTTGAAATTAAAACATGACCATAACTAAAACTGATGGCGGATTACTCCCTCTTTTTTGTTTGTTTGCATCCTTCCTGGACATATAAAGCAGCTCCTCCACCCCTATGATGCTCCCTGCTCTTCTTGAAGAGACTGTACCCCTCAGCCCTGACAGTTCAGCTTATTTCTTCATTCCACCAGGTCTTTGTAATCCCAACAACATCATAGTTCACCTCGAGAAACTCACACTCCAGCATAACCTTTAATCTTCTGACTGACTTTTTATATAAGTTTATGGGCTTGGTTAGTGTATTTCTTGGAGACAGAAATATAGAAACACTGTCAGCAGATAAAGGCCTTGCAGCCCATCCAGGCTGCCCCAAACTGTCTATTAGTTATGTAAACCTGGCACCATTATACCAAGGACTACTACCCCTGCCTGCTTCCCTAACTGCAGGTTGAGGGATCTGGGTTCGTAAATAGCTGCTACTGAGGTCTCCATACCCACAGTATACATACAAATTATGGTGCCTCCACTCAAAGTAATGCATTAGTGGATCATTAACAAAATTGGTACAGCCCTCTAGGAACCTAGAACCACCCACAATCCTGCCTAGTGACCTTTTACACTTAGTTTTGCGACTGCCACACTTTACACTCAAAATATAGGCTAATGCCAGCATTAATGATGTGCTCATGTACAGTTCACTTACCAGCAGGGTTCAGGTGCCTGGCTTTCACCCTGCAATCCCCTGTAAAAGACATAACACCAATATGCACTTTTAGAATGCTTTGCTAATATTTCGGTAACTCTAAACCACGTAATTATATGCTCACAAGCCAGGTTAACAGTAAAACAATAAATTAGGTTTATTGAGGGAGCGTGATCAAGGAAGGGAGCAAGAATCTAGGCAATGATTACTTTACTGTTCTGAGACAGCCTTATTTACTATTCAATTACTTTAGTCCCCGACTCATCAGACTTTGCAACTACTGGGTACCCAGAGTGGAACACAGGCATGCATGAGGAGGTGCTGCAGGTTGGCCGGCATTGCACCTGATGTTGGGGCCCTTGATGGAAAGAAATGGTGATTAAATATTAACAAACACACTTGTAACACCAACAAGCAATTGTAATCCTGGCCGGATGGCCCAGTCACATTTAAACACAAAAAAATGGCAAATTGAATCAGATGGTACCATTACACAATTGATGCTTTGTTGCAGGGCACTACCCTGATTTTATTCACTGTACCCAGATGAATGGAAGAAGACGCTGGTGACATCAAGACCTGTTGCTTGCTTGAGCTGTTGGTGGGGACCGGGGCCGACACGACTCACCTCTACTTTACAGCCTTTCCCTGTAGGTGGCCGCAACCTGTGTTGGATTGCTGCACGGGAGCTGATTACCCAGTGCTGGTCTCTCACCAGGATACTGGTGATGGCACAGGAACAGTCTGGCTGGGCCGTTGTTGGCATAGGCCCTGCTGAAGAAAATGTCTTTTAAGTTTAGGCTGCCTGCTGGTGAACCCTCCAGCTGGGCTCCAACAAAAGTCTCTCCTGCACTGGAGTGGCTCCTGTCTTGGCACAAGAGTCCCAGGATCACTGTCTCCACATATGCGGTAGGCTGCATCTCGGTGACTGAAGAAACAGCAAACTTTCTCCTTCTCTGTGAATGGACAGTTTTCCTTCGGCCTTCTGCTGAAAAAAACTCTCAAGCTGTTTAGTTGCAGTCCTGAATTGAATCGATCCCCTTTTGGGATTGAGCTGGTTCCACAGGAGGCAGAACAGGCTCCGTTGCTGCAGTTCCTCTCAGCCCTACTACAAGTTGTTATCTTCTCGGTGGCTTGACCTGAACAGAATTCTACATGGCTTCACCTCTCTCTCTCTCTCGAAAGCCCTGGCCGAACTGAACTTTCAGTTCTAACAGTTCCTCACTTAGTCTGGAATTCCTGGATTCTGGTTGGCTAATCTAGCTGTCAGTCACAGTCTGAGTATTCCCATGGTTAATTTAGCTGCCAACTAGAAAAGTTCACAGTTTCACCCATAAGATATTGTAATTAGGACCCTTTGAGGACCCCTTGGTTCCAATTGGTCCAAAATAGGAGTGCAGGACCAAAGATGGCGGCTCCCATCAGAGAGAACAGTACTGGCAATACTGGCAGCACCAACAACTTATTTTATTTAAAGAACAGTAAGGATTTAGACACAAATATTCACAGATTTTAGCAGTGCTCCCTCTGCTTTGTAATCAACAGCAGAATGGAGCTGATTAGGGGGATGCCTGGCTGATTGCGAGCTCTGGAGCACTCGGACCCAGTCTAGGCTGTTTACTCTGTACACAGGCTGAAACTCTTGAAGAGACAGCACGGAGGCATGGCAGTGCACACTCATGCACAACAACAGCAAAACATTAACAACCATGAATTTACCTTTCTTTACTGGACATCTGCCAAGCAGTGGGCATCAAAGAAGCCCAGGGAGAAATTCAAAGTAAGCCCCTTAAAATTGGGGGGCTACAGTGAAAAATACCCCCAGCTGTCATTTCCCCCCTCTCCTCTGCTCCACACCCACACCCTCGTCATGTATCTATCCCATCCTTTTTTGAACCTCTGAACTGTTTTAGTGCATACAAGCTCATCTAGAAGCTTTGTCCATTTCTCTTCTAGTTCATTATCACCTGGAGCGCTTTTTGAAGTCCGAGTTTTCCATTGCTTAATCTTGATATAAAATGGCCACCGAGGTATAATTGAGCTACCCTTTCTGTGGAGTAGTATTGCCTGGTGTCCTTTTTGAACCCCACTTCCCCATGCCAGCTTCATGGAATTTGCTATGGTGGCCATATTTCCACTCAGTGTAAACAACACCTTGCTGTCCACCTTATTTAGCTCACTGAGGTACTTGAACATTTCTTATTATGTTCCCCCTCTCTCTTCCAAAGTGTACATGTTGAGCTCTTCCAGCCTCTCCAATACAACCTCCCCTGCTTGTCCCTGTATCAACTGGGTCGCTCATCAACATTTCGGCCTCACTGTTTGTGACATTGTGACTGACCAAGATGAGTCACTCACCTTCTGCCATAATGGTCATCAGTGATGTCACAGTGATCCATGGATAGAAGAGAGTCACCTCATGCATTCTTAGGACCAGAGAATTAAGAACCAATGGTGAGCAGTTCTGGCATCCTAAGGACGTAAGAGGCAACACTTTTATATCCTTAATATGCCTTCCAACCAGACCCATTAAATTATTATGGAGAGCACTATTCTTTTTAAAATAATCTTTTTCTTCACAATGTTGATGGCATAAGCAGCTATCGAGAAGCCAATTACTGCAGAACAGTGCATAAGGCACGTTTACAGAAATAAGACTGTCTCACTTGCAACTGAAGGAAGCACTGTGATTGGTCAGGAGCATCATGAGATGTTCCCCTGATCTATAATTACATTTATTACATTTTTGGCCTGCTCCATTGGCCTTGTGGTTGTGCTGCTGGCTTTCTTTGGGGACCACCAGTTCTGTTTCATTTGCCCATCACCCCGGCTGGTTACAGAAGGTTGAAAGGCCATCTTATGCATGTGCTCTCCTCTCTAGGAAGGACCTCTTGCTGCAGACCTCAGAGCACAGCTACCCCCTGGTGCCCATGGGGATGTGGAGACATTCTTAGTGGGACAGTGCTAAGTTGCACCCCCATTTTCCCAATGCCAGCAACTGAGGGGACCCCTTTAAGGGAGGTCATGATGATGCCAACACCAGTCCCCACCCTAGCACCAGCTATGCTCATCATGCTAACATGGGTAAGCTGCTTGAATAAGTCTACATGCTTCTCGGTGGCAGTGCATTGGCAGAGCATCAGGGCTACTGCTTGCAATGCCAATTGTGACGCTCTGCCCCTTGCTTATGATTATTGTATGATATCTGTAAAATAAGTAACTGGTCTGTGTATGTAATTAGATCACACAAGTTAGCAGATTTGGCCTGTAAAGGTCAATAGCTGGACCTGCAGGATGTAATTAAACTGACCAAGGGAACCACCTAATTAACTGCCTTCCTTCCAGAGGGCATTTTATTATCTTTTTAAGACCTGCCCAGGCTTTTGAAGTTGAAACCAAACATAAAGTTTATGATGTAACAGGATGAAAAGTAATTTGGCAGGTTCCTCTCAAATTTTAACATGCAGCCGAGAAATAGTGACAAATGGTAGGATTGTTAAGTTCAAAGAGAAATGTTTGATTAAAGGATGTCATATTTAGGAAATGTTTTTTTTTCTGATGTTACCATTAATTAAAAATACCTCCTGCTAGAAATTATGTTAGAATTAATTCTAAAAGGAGGAGCTAGCTGACTCACCAAAACGGGGTGGGGAGATACGAGTTGAAATGTAACATCCATCTGGGGAAAAAGGGTCATATCATCGTGGGCTCTGAGACAGAAAGTTCTCTCTAACTTAAACGCACTTAGAAAGGTTCAAAGATATTTTATTGATAGGTTAAAAAACATTTCAATATTAAGACACAGTGTACAAGAAATCACTTAGAAAGGTAATAATTAGAAAGAAATTAAGTCTTTGTGGTAGAAGTGTTTTGTCTGTAACTTCCTTTTTATTTTATGCTGTATTGTATATTGTTTTGTGTTTAATTTGACCTTTTATCATATTTTTAGTAAACAACCATTTCTTTGAAATACTGCCTGGGTGTCTTTCAGTTTCTTTTTGCATGTGAAGTGTCTGTATTTAAGTCTGACAGCTGTGAAAAAGCTTGATTGTGTACTGAGCTTGTATAATAAGGTAAGAATATACCTAAGATCTCTATTCATAGAGTTTTAAGGGTTCATTTTGGATACCTGGTTGGGTGCCCCTGGTGAAAGACTGTACTGCAGTCCCGAAGAGGGTACATATCTGAGCCTATACATTGGGTATGCTAGCATAAGGTTCACAGTTTGAATCCCTACAGAACTCAAGGCTAAAGGTGATTCAGACCCAAAGCAGACAGGAGGGTTACCCTGTCTGTTACCTGTTCACACTATTGAGCTCTGAGGTTGGCACTGTGGAAGCAGAAGGCCTGACCTATGGAGTGTGTTTGTGACAGTGATAACTCGAGTTCATACCCAGAGGCTGGACTGGCAGAGGGCCGGGTGGGGGAATCAAGCATCACAGAGGATGCTATCTTTCTCCAGAGAGCTTTAAAGCCAGACTTGTCCACATCACTGTCACCTGGGGGATCTTTGGTGTTAATACAGTTGGAGCTGGAGGGGGAGGAGGGGTACCTGATGGCTCTGCATGGTGTCACACAAGCTGTGTGCATGCCCACGCACTGAAACCCTGCCATACAGATTTCCGTAGGCAAGGTACAAAAGGGAATGCAACTCTCTGGCCTGCAGCATGACACTAAGTACACTTGGCCCTGCACTGTAGCCCTCACTACTCACTACTCATAGGTGCCCTGAAGAGGGGAGGCCTGTCCTTATCCAACCCCACCTGGGGGGGGCCAGGGATTGGAAAGTGAGGGATGCAATGGGGGGGACAGGGATGGGTAGGCAACAAGGGCAGATAGGAAGCAGGAGCAGGATGGAAAAAGAACAGATTAAAAAAACCTCCTGGTCTGTCTGCCATTGCATGCTGAGCAGCGGCAATGGATTAACAAGTAAGGGGAGATGGACTTCGGTTCAGTGCACCACAAGACTGGGTTGAGTAGCTGCTTCTCTGTACCAGTTTATTGCAAATTAACAACTCCTCTGGCAGAAGGGCCCAAAAGGGCACTGGCAGCTTTCGGAGAGGTAGGCAAGGGTTGCAAAAAGTGGGAGAGATCTGGTTTGTTAATTGGGAAAAATAAGATATAAACTAATACCAAACAAATTGATGTTTTTAAAATCTTTCAAACTATCTTTTGTGGAGCAACATGTTGCAGAATATTCTTTTGTACTTAAATATTAAAACTCACAATGAATCCGAGGGTGTGTGTGTGTGTGTGTGTGTGTGTATATATATATATATATATATATATATCAACACAGTTAGACACTCTGCCATATGCTAGTTCTTACATATGCAAGAGTTTCCTTTGCAATTTCATAGCACAACATCTTTTAGCCATTAGGAATGATCTCCCAAATTTCAATAAAATAAAGAATATAGGTACCAGTTTGCTTTCAAATAGCCCCCCTCCCACATACGTACATTTTCCATAGTTCATGTCTCACAAGGATAATAAACATTTATAACTGTGAAAAGGGCTTCTATTAACTTTATTGGTACTTTGCTTTCCTGCCCACTATTTCTCCTGGCTCAGGACTGAAGTTATTGACAGGTGCATAGCACCATCTAGTGGAACTGCTGCTGTACTGCTTACCAGAACAAAAAAATTTGTAGTAATCAGAAGGTAATCCAGCAACAGTGACAGTGAAGGTGGGGTAAAGGTCCTGTGACATTTTTTTTCTTTCTTTATTTATTTAGATTTTACTGATTGGGTGGAGTCCACAGGGGCAAGGCTCATTTACAGGGGCAGCCTGGACATGCACAAAAACTTTGAAACACATAGAGAATAATGTATGAGCAACAGTGTGTAACAAGCTTTTTTTGTATGTGGGCAACGAGACCGCTCTTACGGTTGTAAGAGTGGTCTCACGTGCATTCTTAGGGTATGAGAAGTGAGCGGTTATAATACCCTAAGAATGTACTGTAAGTAAGACCTGTCTTACTATAAGAGTGGTCTCACTGCCAGTATTAATATATTATTGACTGAGCTTGGCAATATATTTAATATTAAAAAAAAAACTTACCTGAACATGCCCGTTTCCAGGGCCTTGTGTTTTTTGCACTCAGGGTTTGAGGTATCACACACCTAGGGTGTGAGTAAAAAGACATTAAACACCCCTACCTATGCTTTATTCTCTATATCACACACCAAGGGTCTTTAAAAAATGAGTTTGACTGTTGCCTATATTTTATTTTCTACAGTTACAATTTTTTGGTTCCTTATGCAGTGAAGTGTAAACAGCTTATCATGAGCCTCTAAGCAGCTGAGGTGGTAATCACTGTTACACATGTAAATCTGTAATGGGAGAGGGACTGTAATGAAGATTATACATTGGACTCCTAATATACTATAACCTGATTGGTCAACTGGCATCTTTACCTGTAAGTCCCACCGTAACCATGAGTAAAGTGCCAGCCGATTGATTTACAAAGCATTAAATCCCTTTTCAGGGGCCTGCAGCTTCATGACCAAACCACACCAGGTATAGGTAAATCCTAGCATAATCCACACCCCGGAGTGGATTAATGCTTGATTTAAAAATATTGTTTTTGTTTTCAATCTGTTGCCCCAGCCATCCTTTCAGGGATATATCCTGCAATCAGGGATATACTCTGTTCAGGCTGTATGAGCCTTCAAGGAGATGGTGGGGATTGTTTTTCTTAACCCTGTTTTCTCCCCAGTCTCACGCTACACCCCAGTGATGTGGGCCATGCTTCCATCAGCCTTGACACCACTGTATCATTACAGCAAGAGCCAAGCTTCCTGGCCTAGCTGTAGGGGTCATATGAGGGTGTCTTTTTCATCGCTATATCTTCAATACTTATCTGATATATCATGCCCCATTTTTACAATACTCCTGTGGTGCCATCAGTAAAAAGAATTTGTTTTGAAGCATCCTCAAAAGCTAGTCCTTCATGAACATAACTCCCTTTGGTGCAGACTTACTGTTCCAACACTATGCTACCATGGATCACCAATCTCATGAAATTTGAGGGGAAAATTATTTTTTTATCACTTTGATGGGATTCAAACCCAGGTCTAGTGGCTCCAAGCCATGTGCTTAACCACTATGTTTTGCTGGCTGCTATTTTCCAAGCCTGTGGGTAGACATACCTCTGAAGCAAACTAATCCCAGATCAGTTGAAAAGGTAGAAAAAAAAGATGGTGACTTGGGTAAAGAGCTGTCTGAAGGGCAGAACACAGAGGGTGGTAGTCAACGAGGAGATGTCAGAGATGAGGGAAGTGACCAGTGAGATACCTCAGGGGGCAGCACTAGGACTGGTCCTTTTCAATATTTTCATTTGAAGCATAGGTGACAGTATCAAGGGTAAGATGAGCTTCTTTGCAGATGACATGAAGATCTGTACAAGGGTAAACATGGAGAAAGCAAGAAGGGAACTATGTGAGGTTCTGGGCAGGTTGGAGAGCTGGTCTAAAATTTGGTGCTGAGCTGAACTTTAGAGTTAAAAAAGTAAAGTAATAACACATTGGGAAAAGGAACCCAAGGGTGCAATACGAAACGAAGGGGCGGTGCTAAATAGCACTCTGAAAAGAAAATGATTTAGGGGTGATAATATTGGAGACCCTAAAAGTGTCTACATTCGGGGTGTGTACCTCAGGACTGGAGGATGGCTCATGTGGTGCCCTTCCACAAGAGTGGCCCCAAGGATGAACCGGGAAACTACAGACCAGTGAGCCTCACATCCATCATGGGTAAGCTAATGGAGACTATCCTGAAGGAGAGGCTGGTGGCCCTCCTAGAGGCCAAAGGACTACAGGACAGCAGACAGCATGGCTTCATACATGGAAGATCCTGCCAAACCAACCTGGTCGAGTTCTATGACTGGGTAACTAGGCAACTGGACAGGGGCATTGCAGTGGATGTCCTGTATCTGGACTTCAGTAAGGCATTCGACTCAGTGCCACATGGAAGGCTGGGAAGGAAGTTAGTAGGCACAGGGGCGGGTGCAAAGCTGGTGAGATGGGTAGGAAACTGGCTGCAGGGAAGGCAACAGAGGGTGGTGGTGGGTGGGGAGCTCTCACACCCAAGGGCAGTGATGAGCAGTGTTCCACAGGGCTCGGTGTTGGGACCAGTGTTGTTTGGGATATTCATTGCAGACATATCATGGGACATCAAGAGCAAGATCAGTCTGTTTGCTGATGATACCAAGGTAGCGCGGTGGTGGATGACCTAGGGGGATGGCAGGCGTTGCAGGATGATCTGGCAAAGCTTGAAACCTGGTCAGACACCTGGCAACTGGCTTTAATGCCAAAAAGTGCAAGGTGCTACATTTTGGGATGAAGACAAGGAGAAGTTACCAGCTAGAGAGTGCAGCTGGCCCAGACAGAGGAGGAGAAGGATCTGGGTGTGCTCATTACAGGGTCAATGAACAACTCGGCACAATGTAGGAAGGCAGCTGCAAAAGCCAAAAAATGCTGGGTTGTATTGCAAGGGGTATATCCTCGAGGAGGGAAGAGGTGATTCTGCCACTGTATAGGTCATTAGTTAGACCACACCTGGAGTACTGCGTGCAGTACCGGCGTCCATATCTGAAGAGGGACATTAAGTTACTGGAGGGGGTGCAGCGCAGAGCGATAAAGATGATCAAGGGGCTGGGGACTTATCATACGAGAGGAGGTTGAAGGAGTTGAACATGTACTCACTGGAGGAGAGGAGAGACAGGGGTGACATGATTGAAACCTTTAAATACATGAAAGGAATAAACAAGACAGGTACAGAGGGGCTGTTCAAAGTAAGGGAGGAGGGACACCAGGGGCCATGATATGAGACTGGGCGAGGAAGGTTCAGGAGGGAGATGAGGAGACACTTTTTACAGAGAGGGTGGTGGCTGGGTGGAATGCGTTACCTGCTGAAGTGGTATGCAGTAGAACAGTGGACTGCTTCAAACGAGGATGGGACAGGACAAGGGGGAGGGTTAATAAAGGGGAAGGGTGGAAGGGAGGGGCAGCTGCAGAATAAGGGGTGCTAGCTGCACATTCGAGCAGACTTGATAGACCTCTAGGCCTTTATCTGCTGGCAAATTTCGTATGTTCGTATGAGGTGTGTGCAAGTAATGAATAGTATTTCAGGAGTACCATGAATAGCGACATTATTTGTCCCCTACGTATTCAGGAAATACGATTAAAAAAAGGAAAAGAAACAGCCCCCCCATCCTTTTCCCCCAGCCCAAATCCTTAAATGCAAGCTTCCACTTCCCCAACCAGTTAGTAACCCAATCCCACCTTCCCCCCAAGAACCCATAATTTGATATTTTAAGTAGGAAAAACTCCCACAGTGGGTGACCGGCACAACCCACCCACCTCTATAGCCAGACACCATCTAAGTGGTCATTTGCACTTAAGGAAAACTAATTCCCCTCCATCAGGCAGCACCCACCAACCACCCTCCTCCCCCAGCACTCAATTCTTTTTTTTTGTAATCAAAATTTATTAACTTTTATCATAAAGACATTACACAGTAAAGGGAAATATTACAGAAGAGACAGATGAATATTTATGGTGATAAAAATAAATAAAACTAAAATCGACAACAAAGAATGTGGGGAAAAAATAAATGAATTACTTTTCATCTATATGTTCATTTGCAATTAATAATTGTGCCTATGCACTAACAGGTGGAAAATACATGCCAAAGGTACTCGCCAGTGTAGCTCTATGGCCCAGGACAGGCGCAGGGTGCATGGTGTTCACTACTGCATGCACCCGTGGGGCACCTGTCCATGCCTCCCCAGTGCACAGGACTGTGCAGGGCAGCTAGGGGCAGGGTAGTGGACCCCAGCAGGCATCCAATCGGATGCCCATCCTGAGTACCATAGTGGATCACTTGCGCGCGAAGGCGCGGGTCAGAGTGCGTGAATACCCAGTGCAGGCACCTGGACCCACGTAGCTATGCCCCTTTGCCCAGCAATCCTCCCTGCCCATCACCCGCTCCTGTGGCCATACCCATCCAGTGCACAGATGTCCCCTCCAGCAACAGCACTGCCCCATGCCAAAATGCACCTTATGCACACATTCGGCCCATCCCCCTGTGTTCAAATCATACCCTCCCAACACATTGCAGCCCCGTCCCAGTATGTGCCAAATCAACCCCCACAACAGATTGCAGCCTGTCCCGAATGTGCAAATCATACCCCCCAACACATTGCAGCCCTGTCCCTGCATGTGCAAATCACCCCCAACACATTGCAGCCCTGTCCCGTATGTGCAAATCATACCCCAGCACATTGCAGCCCCATCCCAGTATGTGCAAATCATACCCCCAGCACATTGCAGCCCTGTTCCAGTTTGTGCAAATAATAACCCCAACACATTGCAGCCCAGTCCCAGTATGTGCAAATCAACCCCAACACATTGCAGCCCTGTCCTGGTATGTGCAAATCATAACCCCCAACGCATTACAGCCCGTCCCAGTATGTGCAAATCACACCCCAACACATTTCAGCCCTGTCCCGTATGTGCAAATCAACCCCAAACACATTGCAGCCCTGTCCTGGCATGTGCAAATCAACCCCCAACACATTGCAACCCTGCCCGGTATGTGCAAATCATATCCCCAACACATTGCAGCCTTGTCCCGATTGTGTATAAATCATACCCCAACACATTGCAGCCCTGTCCCAGTATGTCAAATCCTTACCCCCAGTGTGGACTGAGGCACCTCTATGTGTGTGTGAGGGGTGGATGACTTTTTCTACACTGAGGATGGGGCAGCCATGTGTTGAGATATTTGTACATACCGAGATGGAAAACGCAATGTGTTGGGGAGAGGTATGGTTTGCACATACCAGGACAGGGCAGACATATGTTTGGGGGATGCATTGGACCAACGGGCAGAGCTGTGCAGGGGGGATATGTGTGCATTCAGGCATGGGACAGGGGTCCGGGTGTGTTTGATCATTACTGCCAGGACCTGTGTGGGTATACTGTTGTGTGTGTGTGTGTGTGTGTGGGGGGGGCTTCCATACTGCTGCTGGGGCTGGGCAGTGGTCCTGTGCGCACAGGGCTGAGTGCCTACATCCGTTATGGCAGGGTCCCCCTGGTGTAACCAGCAGCCTCCTATGCCCCCCTGTGCACAGTACTGAGCCTTGGTGAATGGTGCATAGTGCAGGCATGCCCCCACGACCACCAATGGCACATTGCTGCCTGCGTGGCTGGGGGATCTGGCATGTAACTGCCTCGCGTGCCATTTGTAAATACTGCTGGAGGTCCATGGGAACCCTGCTGCATAGGGCCCAATGTACCATCCTTCTTAGGATTTTATCTGCTCTCAGTACTGGATGGTTAACCTTCACTAAGTCTATTCATATAATCAGGGTATCTGCTCACACTGCTGTTGTTGTAACTGCTACTGGACCCAGGGTTCAAGCGCCAGCCACTAGCATTTCTAGGATATCCACTCCATCCCTATTTGCAATGTAGCTCATGAAGAGAAACCAGTGATTGTGTATTTGGTCTAATTAGGCCTCAGTAGAGCTGTAATCCTCTCCATCTCCTAGATATTCTTGCATATTTTTAACCAGTGATCGAAGTAGGGTGAAGTGTGGCTGACAACCACTGCTGAGTAATTGCTTTTGCAGCAGCTGCAGCAAAAGTACTAAACAAATATTTGTTTTTCTCCTCACCTCTGGTGGGGCTAGCCCCAGAATCCAGTGCCTGAATAGCCCTGGTAATGGGATGGAAACTATTTGCCGCACAGCTGCACTGAGCTCTCTCCAGAAATCTTAGAGGACAGTGCAACTCAAAAAAATATGTTCATGTATGCTCACCAGTATACAGGCCCTCCAGCACTGGATCTGAGCTGTGTGTCTCATAGTATCTCGAAATTGCAAGGGTATGAAAATATATGTCAGTGGAGTTCTCTCAATTTGGGAGAGGCCATGGTCTTGTGTGCTTGTTCCCATATTAGTCCCCATTCCTTTTCCATGACTGGCCTTGTCATTATGGTGCAGTTAGTAGAACATCCCCCTGTGGACCAGAATGTTGTGGATTCTTGTTGGGCTCATACCAAAAACGCTGGCACCTGACAGCAGTACTAGGAGGTTGCTGTACTGTTGGGATGTGCTATGCTTTGGATGATATGTTAAAAGTGGCTCATTGATCTAGGGGTATGATTCTCGCTTTGGGTGTGAGAAGTCCTGGGTTCAAATCCCGGATGAGCCCTTGAAGCAAATAATAACTTATTCAATTTGAGACTCATTATGCTATGAAGTTGGAGGGGGGTAGACTTAGGGGAAACGTGAAAAAGTATTTCTTCACAGAAAGCGTGGTGGATGCATGGAATAGCCTCCCAGCGGATTCAAGAATGAATGGGATAGGCATAGGGGAACCTTAGTGGCTGGGAAAAGGAGGGTAAAGCCAAAGACCAAGTAGGGTCTGAGGTATTACAATAGGTAGGGAAAATGGGCAGACTAGGTTTCTATCTATGTTTCTAACTAATAGCCTGCCTTCTTCTCCATCTATATTTAGCAGAAATGATCAGATCACCATCCAAGTTCCTAAGGGTGTTATACAGAATGGAAATAAGCTGGATGACATTACACATCCGTGCCCTCGGGAACACAAGAAAATCATGGAAACACCCTGTCCACAGAAGGTGAAGGTGGGTCCAGTAGCCATCCACCACATCCATTGCCAGGTCTTCCAGCCTGCCTCTGGTGCTCCCTTCGTTCACTGGGTTGCCTGTCTAGATTGCAGAAAGGTTGCCGGGAGGTCGGAGGTCCTGCCCCGGGGGACTTTGATCCGGGGGGTTGGGGCCCAGAGAATTTTAGTGGCGATCCCCCCATCAGCAGGTAAGACAGGGGACTTCAGGCAGGCTGGGATAGGATGCACTGTGTGACCACACTGGAGATAGTCTGGGGGTCGGTGATGGAGGATAAAGAGAGTTAAAACAATAAAAAAGAGCTCAAATGGTGGCCAGCTGTGGAGATGGGTGGGTTGTGCGGGTCACCCACTGTTGGAGTTTTTCCTACTTAAAATATCAAATTATGGGTGCTGGAGGGGAGAAGGGGGATTAGGTTTTCTAACAGAGGGTGAGGGGATTGGATTTAAGGATTTGGGCTGGGGAGGAGGGTGAGGGACAGTTTATTTTTCTTTCTTTTAATTACATCTCCCCCAAATGCCCAAATATGAATATTGAACACTTGAATATTTGGGGCCTTAACAGAATATTCAGCCTGAATATTCGGGATAAGGTGTTCACACATCTCTACTGCACACTGCAACAGGGCAGTGAGCAAAGCAAACAGAATGCAAGGAATGGTTGTATAGGGAGGGGGATAAGCTGTAGAAATTTGGTAGTGATCCTCCCCCTGTACACGTTACATGTGTGGTTGTACCTGGAATACTGTGCAAGGTACTGGAGCCCACACCTGAGGAAAGACTGCAACACAGTGGAGGCAGTACAGTGCAGGGCAACTGAGATGGTGTAAGGCCTTGAGGATTTAACATACAAGGAGAGGATGTGAAACTGAAACATGTACACCCAGGGAAAAAGGAGGAAAAGGGGTGACATGACTGAGACATCCAAGTGCCTGCATGGGATAAGTTCAAACACATGGATTAGAGGGAAGTCACTTAAACTGACAGGCCGAGAGATTCAAAAGGGACATTCATGACCACTCCTTTATGGAAAGGATTGTACTGTATATAATTGGAATAAGCTACCAGAAAATGTTCTACAGGACAAGCCAGTCAGCAGCTTCAAGTAGGGATGGGACAAACAGGTTGGATTAGTTAGAAAAAGGGTGGACATTAGAAAAGGGGGGCATTTCCACTAAGGTAAGGCAGAATAGTTAAGTAGGGTGGGTAGACTAGATGGGCCAAGAGCCTTTTTCTACCATCAATGTCTATATATCTATGTAGTTCAGCTCGTAAGCTGATCCTGGATCAGCATGAATGGCAAACTGATCCAGAGACAGTTTGACTGGTAAACTGATCCAGGAGCAGTTCGATGGATGCCCTGCCATCCTTATCCCCTTTTACCCATGCCTTCCACCCTCACCTTCCTTCTTATATTGACTAGGCCTTCCGCTTCGTGAGGCTGCCCCCAGTCTTCCCACTGGTTCTCTCCCTAATCAAACCTGCTTACTGTTACTCAGCTTCTATAATCCTGCTCTAAAATCTATCATGCCTGTCAAATTAAGCAGCCTGATATAATTTTTTCCTAAATATTTTCTCATTTAATTTTCATTGTATGCATTTTACTGGAATTGTTGTTTCTTGTATGTATTACTGGTTTTGTGTTCATGACGTGGAACCTTTGTACAAGAGCTCCTGCTCAAAGGTTGTTTCCGAATCCCTAAATAAATAAAAAATAAATAAAAAATTAATAAAAAAATGACCCTGGAGCAGTTTGACTCATAAGCTAGTCCTGGATCAGTTTTGCCTATAAGTTGATCCTGGATCAGCTTGGCTCATAAGTGGCTCATACTGAAAACTGATCTTGGGTCAGTATGGTTCAAAAGCTGATCCTGGATCAGTTTGGTTCTAAAGCTGATTCTGGATCCATTTGGCCCATGGATCATAATGAACTGTAGCAGCCAATCTGACCTGTATCATTGTTCTGTAGAGATTTGCACAATGTAGAGATTGACGCTCACAGGAGTTAAGGTAGGAGCAACAGGGTGGGAAAGTATAAAAATGGTGCATGCTAGTGAAAGTTGCAATGGGGGAAGGGGTTAGCCAACAAAGGGGAGGTTGGTGACAGAGGAAGGGAGAATGGTATAGAGGGCAGCAGGATGATAGTAGGACAAAGCTGGGGAGAATAGTGGACTGTAATGGATGTGGGGTGGCTATGTGGATGAGCATACTATGGAAGCTGGGGGGGGCTCCAATTTGCCAGAGGCTGAGGAGACTGGAGGCAGAGGTGCAGTGGCTTGGTAGGGAGTTACAGAAGGTGGGGGAGGGGGGAAAAAACATGAGCAGGATGGCTGCCTCCATGGAGTAACAGGAGTTCATGACCAAGGAGTAGCATGAGCTCTGAACCAGGGGAAGGGAAGAGGTTGGGGCACGGGGCTAAAGAGTGCAGAGGGCCCAGCAACAAACAGAAGTCTCAGGACAGTAGAAATGAACCAATGCTAAGAAGTACAGCAGTGACGGGAAATAGGTTTGAGGTGTTGGCTACGATGGTGGATGAGGAGGGAAGGGATCTCCGAGAGGGGCCAAGAGGAGGAGGGGGTAGTAGTGAATGCCCAGGGGGCAACATTCAGCCAGAAGAAGGGGACATGGTTAAGGGGAAGAGGGGTACAGCTAAAAGGGTGGACAAGGGAGACACAGCAAAGGACAGAGATGAGAGGAGGGTGCCCAATGTGAAGGGGAAGGAAGGTGATTATAGTCAATCAATCAATCAATCAATCAAATCTTTATTTATACAGGCGAACATCATTGAGCAAGGCTCATTTACAAGATGGACCTGATAAGGTCAAGGTTCAATAGTTGATACACAGCAAATACATCATACACTTTATAAGACAGTTATACATACAGAGAAAAATAATGTTTATAACACAATGAAGTACAGTGAATTCACATGTTAAAACTTGGTTAAAGGAAGGTTAAGGTAATATCTATAGTATGTACAGTACATACATATCCCAGTGGGGGCCATGACAGACACACAACATAATGAATACTAGGATGGTGAAGGTATTATTGGGTGCCATAAGCTGGGGGTGTCTGACTGGAAGGAATATGCCATATATGATTGGAAGCCAGATTTGTAGGATGACTAATCTAGCTCTAGCGGTAGCAACTGCATTTCTCTGTGAAGAAGGCTGCTGAATGCTGTTTAAAGGATGCAGATGGAATGATAATGGGCAGTTTTAGGGATTTTTGTAGGGTGTTCCATGCTATAGCTAGAGAATAGCTGATTGCTGCCTCCCAAGTCTGGTGCTGACTTTGGGCAATTTGAGCAGGATGATATTGTTGCTTCTTGGGCATAGGAGCTAGGAGTGGTCTGGTTGAAGCAGTCCAGGATATAGTTTGGGAGTTTTTTGATAAAGCTCTGTAAATCCATAGAGCTGCATTTCTGCTCCTCCTGATATGAAGGGAAACCCATCCAACTGCGCCATAAAGAGAGCAATGGTGGGTATTATACAGATCTGTAATGAACCTTATTGCACTATGATATAAGGTATCCAACTTGTAAAGGTAGGAGATGGGGCAGTGACTATAAAGAAGTCTGCATAGTCAATAACTGATAGAAAGATGGTCTGGACTAACCTCATCTTTGAGTCTCTGTTAAGGAAGGGTTTTAATCTATAGAGGAGGTCAAGCCTTTGGCGAAGCTTTTTTAACAGTTCTTCTAGATGATGGGTGAAGTCGAGTCTGTTGTCAATCCACACACCTAGATATTTGAAGTTTTCAACATACTCCAGATTTTCTCCAAGTATAGTGCATAGCTGGGGGAGAGTGATTGAAGAGGATGTGCTGGTGGAGTTCTGAATTGTGAACATCATTGCTTTAGTTTTCTTTGCATTTAGCAGAAGCTTTTTCTCGAGTAGCTGATGTTGTAACAAGGAGAATTCTGTTTGTAGGATTTCATGATCAACTGTAGGCAAAGGGTTGACATACAGAACAGTGTCATCAGCAAAGAGGTGTACTGAGGACTTGGTAAGGTTGAATCAATGTTATTTATATATACGGCAAAAGGATAGGACCCAGAATAGAACCTTGGGGACTCTTGACAGTGGTCTTTATGGGGATAGGTCACATTCAGCTTTACCTGCTGTGACCTACTGGAGAGGTAGCATCTGAACCACTTAAGGGAGGGTGGATCTAGGCCAAGGAGTGCAGGGACTAGAGTAGCAGCTCATGGTCCACAGTATCGAATGCTTTGCTCAGGTCCAGGAATACTGCACAGACATTATTCTTCTTGTCCAATTCAATTTGCCAGTCATTTGTGACCTTGGCTAATGCAGTGATAGTGCTATGTTTGGCCCTGAATCCAGATTGAGCTGGATTTAATAGGTTAGCATTGTCAAGATATTCCTTAGCTAATTACTCACTAATTTCTCCAGCATCTTGGATAGCACAGGTAGAATGGAAATGGGCCTGTAATTATTAAGATCCATAGGGTCCCTGATTTTAGAAGGGGACCATTGAGCTGTCTTCCACAGTGTGGGAACAGAGCCAGAGTTTAGGAAAGGTTAAAGAGGTGTGTTAGGGGACTGCAAGTACATGGCACGCAATCTTTAGAAAGAAGGGATCCAGAGTCTGCTCCTGCACTTTTTTGGTATCCAGATGTCATAATAGATCCTCAACTTGTTTCAACAGTATAGGTTTGAAGCTAAAGGAAGAGTCAACTCTTTGATCACCAATGTAGTGGGAGCTTAATTGGTCCCTCAGCAGGTTAGCTGGGGAGGTGTCAAAGGCAAGGCCAGCCGTTGTGAAGTGGTTATTGAATGCGTCCAGGATTTCCATTTTGCCAGTGATAGGGCCATAACTATTGTGTAGTTGAGTTGGAAGGGGGGTTGTTAGCGTCCTGTCCCATCATAACCTTGATGGTGCCCCAAAACCTAGTTGGATTATGGTAGGAGGAGTCGAGCTCGGCGAGGTAGAAGGCAGCCTTTGCATCCCTAACTTTCCTGGTGCGTCTATTCTTGGCTTTCCTAAAAATCATCCAGTCATTTGCATTCTTAGTTTTTCTTGCCACTTTCCAGAGTTTGTCTCTCTCCAGCAGTGCAGCTTTGAGGTCAGCTGAAAACCAGTGACAGGATTTGTTTTTTTATTCGGATACTAGGGATTGGGGCATGGGTGTTAAGGGCATTTATTATAATGCTATTTAGCACCTGCTGAGCTTTTTCTACAGAATGTGCAAGATAAAACTTTTGCTAGTGTGGAGAGTAAGCTAGATCATGCAGATATCCTTCAATATTGATGTTTTTCTTGGATCTCCTCATGAGGAATTTTGCAGGATTTGTTGTTATGCTGGTGGATCTTACCCCTGCGATGGGGCAGTGATCACTTATGTCGCATAGGAGCACTCCAGTGTGTGTGAATAGATGTGGTTTACTCACTAGCATGATATCAAGTAGTGTGCTGTTATTACTGTTCCTTGCATTTATTCTTGTTGGTTCATTAATTAACTGTGTGAGCCCATAGGTGTCACAGAATGATACCAGAGGCGTAGCTACCTAGGTGAGCCAGTTGAAATTCAGGTCACCTAGAATAATGACTTCTTCAGTGCTGGGCTTGACCAGGTTCCCCAGGTGGGATAAGAGCTTGTGTTCAGCAGAGGGGTGTCTGTAGCATCCAATTAGTTGAAAAGCTGCTGTATTGGGGAGAGAGACTTTTAGAGATAGACATTCAAACTCCTTGGGCATAGATGTTGCAGCAGTACAGGATATAGCTATACCAGTTTTGCATATATGGCTACTCCACCTCCCTTGTTTGGCGATCAGCTCTGAATAGCTGATAGTTAGGTAGGTTAACATCCCTGTCCGCTGTGGTGGGTTTGAGCCATGTTTCAGTTACCACGAGAAAGTCTGGCAAGGTATAGGCAACCCAGGCTTGTATCAACGTAAATTTTTCAACAGACTGCATACATTAATATGCAGGAAACTGAGGCCTTTAATTGAGGTTAGGTCTGATGGAGAGGTGATACTTTCAAGAGGTCCAGGGTTGATTTCACATTACCAATACAGAGCAATAGAAAGAGCAGTAGTTTCATGAGGGCTGCCAATGATAGGGAGAGGGGCTGTCTTTGGTCCTTCTTCTTTTATTCTGTTGCCACTCTTTTTGGGTGCTCCTGTGGTTTTAAGCAAGTGTGTTTGGATACTAGTAGCAGTTTGACGACCAGGCTTAGGGGGATATATATCCAGCAGTGAGCCTTGGCTGAAATACATGTGTGGTGGTATGTGTCTCTTTATGGTGATTATACCACTGTAGTCGATGCAGCAATGGTAGAGCATATATGAGGGTTTGAGTGTCAGCCAAAGGGGATGGTTCAGAGAGGCTGTGCGGATGGACCATTCTAAATTGTATGACAGGGACATCTTCTTTGTGGATCCCTATGGCTGATAGTGAAAGGAGTATCAGAATTAAGCTCCCCATTCTGAAAGAGATATTGGTAGTTGGCTGTGGGGGAGTAGTGAAGTTGCTAATTGGTTGGATCAGCAAGCTGGTGTGACTCTCTGTTGGTTTAGAAAAAATGCTGAGGACGGGAAAAAAGATTTGGCGGGCAGATGCCTATAAATTATACACAAAGAGGGGGAGGGGTGGGCAAAAATTTGCGCCTTTCCGACTGCTCCCTCGCTGTTCCTCCCGACCTCGTGGTTCCCTGGTTGACTAAGGTGCCGCCGACCGCCCGCTGGTGGAGCGAAGCCCCGGCGCTCAGCTGGGTGCTGTGGGATGGGAGTTGCAGGCTGGAGAGAGACAGAGTAGGGTGCAGCAGTTAATAAAGGCAGCAACAAGTGTTCCTGAGCGTCACTGACTGAATCTGCACAACAAAAGGACTGTGGGGGGGGGGTGCTGTGGCACCTCAGCGTCTGGCCCACCTTGCAAATGCAAAAAAAGAAGCTGTAATTACAGTAAAGAGCAACAAAATGGTATTTTCCTCTTGCAATACAATAGTGGAAAACAGCACTTTTTATGTAATTTACACAGTTAAAATAGAAGGAGAGTGGCGCCTCAGCGTCTGGCCCACTGCTGCTAACAGGATCCAGCAGAATTCAAACAAAAGCAACAACAGATTCCCTCTACAGATGCCTCACAAATTGGAAGCAGCTCTTTTGGAGATTTTGCAGAAAAACAGGGGAAGAATGAAAGGCAAAATCAAGTTCCACACAGATTTCAGCAATGCAGACTGAGCCAGTGTAAGTCAATGGGGCAGGAGAGCCAATCGGCTGCTGTGCCTGGAGGAGCCCTCGCTTACCGATTGGCTGCGCCTTTTCCGACTGCTCCCTTGCTGTTCCTCCTGGCCTCGTGGTTCCCTGGTTTGGCTAAGGTGCCACCGACCGCCCGCTGGTGGAGCGAAGCCCCGGTGCTCAGCTGGGTGCTGTGGGGTGGGAGTTGCAGGCTGGAGAGAGACAGAGGAGGGTGCAGCAGTTAATAAAGGCAGCAACAAGTGTTCCTGAGCGTCACTGACTGAATCTGCACAACAAAAGGACTGTGGGGGGGGGTTGTTGTGGCACCTCAGCATCTGGCCCACCTTGCAAATGCAAAAAAGGAGCTGTAATTACAGTAAAGAGCAATAAAATGGCATTTTCCCCTTGCAATACAATAGTGGAAAACAGCACTTTTTAGGTAATTTACACAGTTAAAATAGAAGGAGAGTGGCGCCTCAGCGTCTGGCCCACTGCTGCTAACAGGATAATAGTGGGAGAGCTTTGAGGGGAGAGGAGTGCAAGTCAGACATGGGGAGCATTAGGGGAGGGGGCAAGACAGGTGTGGTGGCTGGGGATGACACCAAGGGTAAGGATAGAGATGCAAATGTGCAGGGCAGGGTGGAATCTCCAAGCAGGTGCAAGGGAAAATGGATTGGGGGAGGGACACGAAATGAAGAGGGGAGCGTACTTGTGCTAGGAGACTCCATACTAAAAGGGGTTAGATGGGGAAATAAAGGGGAAAGACATAGTCGTATATGAGTAGAGTGTGTACCTGGGTTGACAGCAGATAGGGCAGGGTAATCTTTTTTTAAGTGCGTAAGGAGGGGAAGGCAGAAACCGCATGTCGCGGTGCACGTGGGTATGAATAACTTGGCGGGTGATATGGCAGAAGTGGTAAGGGAGAGGTTTGAGGAACTGAGAAGGTTATGTGAGGGGGTAGGTGGATCATTGACCTTCTCTGAGATACTTCCAGTACCCTGTGCAAGTAGAGTGAGGAAGGGAAGGATAGAGGAGTTCAACACTTGGCTGGGGGAATGGTGTCGATCCAAGGGGTAGGGGACAGTGGGAGGCTGGGGCAGGGTCTGGGACAATAGAGATCTGTTCACAGGGGGCAAATTACACTTGAACAGGGAAGGGCAGGGGGTGTTAAAACAGAGGATAGAGGTGTACATAGCAACAAAGTTAAATTTAAACTAGTTGGGGGGGTGACAATTGGGAAGCTGGGATGTGGGGTCTCCAGAGAAGGAAGACAAACAAGCTTATCCCTCATACAAACAGGGAAGGAATCATGGAAGAGTCAAAGGGTGGGGTTAAGATGGGTGGGAAACGGGGTAAGGATGGAAAGGGAATATCTTGGAGGGTTGTCTCTTTGAATGCAAGAAGCCTGGGGAACAAAAATGACGAACTACAGGCTTTATTGGCAGAGGGGAGGGTGGACATAGTGGCCATCACAGAAACATGGGCCAACGAATACCAGGACTGGGGCCTGATGATCCCAGGGCAAAGAATTTACAGGAGGGATAGAGGTAAAGGGAAAGGGGGAGATGTGATGATTTATGTGAGAGAAGGGATAAAGTGTGCAAGGGAAGGGGGGGAGGAGGGTAGAACAGAGGTCTTGCGGATGCAATTCCATGACACAAAAAATAGGACTCTCAGGATGGGGGTGGTACATGCCACCGGCTCAAGGGCAGGACCTGGTCAGGGAGCTAGCAGAGCAAATTAGGAAGGTATGTGGGAAAGATAACACAGTGATCGTGGGGGACTTCAACCTACCAGGAGTGGATTGGGGTATCCCAGCCACCTCGAGTGCTAGGGAACAGATACTTCTGGAAGCCTTTCAGGATGGCTTCTTGGCACAGATGGTTACCAAGCCGACTAGGTTGGGAAATACGCTGGATCTAGTATGGGGAGGCTGTAAGGGAAGTGGGGATGAAGGACCCGCTGGCTGAGAGTGACCACCACTCGGGATGGTTCATGCTCAACATGAGCAGAGAAGCAGTGGGTACATGGACCAGCATGGTTGACTTTAGATTTTGGAAGCATGGGTGAAATCTTAGGGGGGCACCTGACATGAATTCAGCCACACTGGGTTGCGAACCAGAAATAGGAAAAAATCAAAATGGGGCTTGTGGAGGCTACTGAGACCTGTACCAAATCTCAGAGCAAAAAGAGAAAGTCTAAGAAACCATGCTGGATGGGTAGGGAAGTCTTAGAAAAGGTGAGGGTGAAAAGCAGCATTCAGGAGATACAGGAACTCAAGGAAGGGGGAGGATAGGGAGGAGTATGTGAAGAAGTCCAAAGAAGTTATCAGGGGAGTCAGGGTGGCTAAGGCTTCCAGGGAGTTGAGGCTGGCACAGGGCATCAAGGACATGGAAAAGGACTTCTTCAGATACATATGGGAGAGAATGAGCTGAAGGACCAGATAATGAGGATCAGAAAGGACAGGGGGTGGGTAGAGAAAGGGATGAAACAGGCAGAAGCATTAATGACTATTTTTGTTCTGTTCTGTATTCATGAGGGAGAAGCAGGCAACTACTGCAGGGGTGGGAGGGTGGGCAGGTGGGGGAAGGTGGTAATGGATGGGGTGATCACTGAGGGCAGGGTATTGGAAGGTCTAAGGGCTCTGAGGGTGGATAAGACACCAGGCCCAAACGGCATATATCCCAGGGTGCTGAAAGAAATGGTGTAGGTCCTGGCTGGGCCACTGGCAGACCTATTCAATACCTCCCTGGACACTGGGTGTGTACCACATGACTGAAGGATGGCCCACATGATACCCCTCCACAAAAGTGGCCCAAAGGATGAACTGGGCAATTACAGACCAGTAAGCCTAACATTTATTTTGGGGAAGCTAGTTGAGTATTATGACTTGGTAATGAGGGAATTGGACAAGGGCCATGTTGTGGATGTCATATATTTGGACTTCAGCAAGGCCTTTGATTCAGTGCCACATGAGAGGCTGGGGGAAAGTTGACATGTGGGGGTGGAGACTAAGATGGTTAAATGGATCAAGAATTGGCTGCAGGGGAGACAGCAGATGGTAGTGGGGGGGGGGCTCTCATCTCCAAGGGCTGTGATGAGTGGGGTGCCACAGGGATCGGTACCGCGGAGCCGGTGCTGTTTGGGATATTCATAGCAGATATCTCACATAGCATCAGGAATAAGATCAGTCTGTTCACTGATGACACCAAGTCGGGGGCAGTGCTGGACAACATAGCAGGATGGCAGGGGCTGCAGGATGACCTGACCAAACTTGAGGAGTGGTCGGAAGCATGGCAGTTGGGGTTCAATGCTAAAAAGTGCAAAGTACTGCACTTTAGAGCAAAGAACCCAGGGAAGGGTTATCAGCTGGGAGGACTGCAGCTAGGTACCACTGAGGAGGAAAAGGATCTAGGAGTAGTTGTAATGGGGAAAATGAACAATACAGAGCAGTGTAGGAAGGTGGCAGCAAAGGCCAACAAGATGCTGAGATGTATTGCGAGAGGAATCTCCTCCAGGAGCAGGGAGGTGATCCTGCCTCTCTACAGGTCATTGGTCAGGCCACACTTGGAGTACTGCTTGCAGTACTGGTGCTCATATCTGAAGAAGGATGTAAGATTACTGGATGGGGTACAAAGCAGAGTGATGAAGATGATCCAAGGATTGGAGGACAGACCATATGAGGAAAGGCTGAGTGAGCTGAATATGTACTCCCTGGAGGAGAGAAGGAATCGGGGGAATATGATTGAGACTTAAAAGGGATAAACAAGATAGGTACTGAAGAGATATTTAAGCTAAGGAGGGGGAGAGACATGAGAGGGAATGGTCTTAGATTGGAGGGGGGGGGAAGATATAGGAGGAAAATGAAGAGACACCTTTTCACGGAGCCGGTTGTGGCAGAATGGAACACTCTGCCAGAGGAGATGGTATCCTGTAAGACAGTGGGTAGTTTCAAAAGGGGATGGAACAGGGTGGGGGGATAATTGTGAAGGGGGAAGGGCAGCAGCAAGGTAAATGTGCTAGCTGCACACTCGCTTGACTTGCTAGACCATGTGACCTGTTTCTTCTGGCAAATTCATATGATTGCAATCCCAAGAGATAAATAATTAAGCATATACCAATAGGTATTCTGTCATGAGATTTTATTGTGTGCAAAATCACAAACAAGTCCAAAAAAGGACAGCAGGTCAGCATACCAAAAGTAATAAAGGAACTTGTGTGTGCAACCACTTTTAATTTTGCTGAAAGCAATTCCCATAAATGCAGTAACAAGCCAGCAACACGGAGCTACAATGGGAAGCACAGGAGCCTCTATAGGCAGCCCTGGATCCCCCTTCCCTCCGCAGTAGGAAGCCAGCAATGCAGCCCTACCACGGAAAGCACAGGAGCTCCTAAAGGTATGGAACTCCTCTCCTGCACCTGATTGTGGAGGGGTGTTAAAGGCAGTCCTGGATCCCCCTTCCCTCTGCAGTAATAAGCCAACAACACAGCGCTACCACGGGAAGCACAGGAGCCCCTAAAGGCAGTCCTGGATCCCCCTTCCCTCTGCAGTAATAAGCCAACAACACAGCGCTACCACGGGAAGCACAGGAGCCCCTAAAGGCAGTCCTGGATCCCCTTCCATCTGCAGTAACAAGCCAGCAATGCAGCACTACCATTGGAAGCACAGGAGTCCTCTAAAGGCAGTCCTGGATCCCCCTTCCCTCCGCAGTAATAAGCCAACAACACAGCGCTACCATGGGAAGCACAGAGCCCCTAAAGGCAGTCCTGGATGCCCTTCCATCTGCAGTAACAAGCCAGCAATGCAGCACTACCATTGGAAGCACAGGAGTCCTCTAAAGGCAGTCCTGGATCCCCCTTCCCTCCGCAGTAATAAGCCAACAACACAGAGCTACCATGGGAAGCACAGAGCCCCTAAAGATATGGAACTACTCTCCTGCACCTGATTGTAGAGGGGTGTTAAAGGTATTTTATGCCCTCCGACTTGGACTGCTAGTTTATACAGCCTGCTACACTGGTGCACCAGACAGTGCTCAGCCAGCTTTTTTCCCTGGACTTTAAGTTCACATATTTGGCTGCTTTTGACCTCTAGCTCTCGCACTGTCCTTCTGGGCCCAGCATCGCTACTCTGGTTGGTTCCTAGCATTTCACTGTATTACTGCTATTACTGCTTAGAGCCTCTAATAAGTTCCTGCATTTAACTTGTTTTTTTTACATAGAGACACTGTGTAAGTTACTTAACTGTGCTTGTTCTAACTTAGAGTTGTTCAGTTATGTAGGGTCTCTCTGTACTTAGTACCAGCAACAATTCTCCCAGACTATAGCCCCATTTTACCACTGCATATTAATTGCTTCCTTTGTCTCCTCTCCAACATAGGCAGCCCTGGATCTCCCTTCCCTCTGCAGTAACAAGCTAGCAACACAGCACTACCATGGGAAGCACAGGAGCCCCTAAAGGTACAGAACTCCTCTCCTGCACCTGATTGTGAAGGGGTGTTAGCCCGTTGATGCTTTGCATCTATTGCCCTGTCCACCCTCCCACCCCAGGGGCATCCCTTAATTTATAGAAGCCCCTGGTCATGTGATCTGGCCATTTTGTTTCTAAGTCCCTGTTTCTCCATTAGCCCATTGTACCTAACAGCCACTAGGAGTCAGTATTTCCCACCCTGATTTCCTGCCTCCCTCCTTCCATTACTGTTCTAGCTCTCTGCTCCTGCTTCTCTACTCCCTTCTCTCCAAGTGTCTTCTAAGCTTCTTTAACCTTCCAAACCTCTATATCCTTCCACCCTAGCCTCCTCTCCCAGGAATCAAACCTTGTACCTTTGGTCCCAAAGACAGTGATCCTACCGCTGCGCTATCTGGCCAGCCCTACTACTGGGTAACTTTCACTCCTCCTCATACTCTTCGGTACATCTATACGCTGTTCTACCATTCCTCTCACTAGTGTCAGCATCTCTCATGCTCTCTCCCTGCACCATGGCTACTGTCCCCGCCCTGCTCTCTCTTATGTTCCTCTGTCTTCTTCCCTCTCCTGTTCTAACCCCCCTGCCTGTACCACGTCCCCCTCTCCTTCCTCCCCTTAGCTTCCCCCACCCCCTCACTCTGCACACACACCACTGCTTCTCACCCCACCCTCCTTAGCTACCCCACCCCTCACTCAACACACATTACTACTTCTCACCCACTGTCTCCTTCCCATCCCATCATGCCGACACCCCTCACCAGTCTTTGCTTCCTCCTGCACCCTCTCCTCCTTGCAGTTCCTCATATCTTAATGCTCCCTGTACCAACCATCTCTTCCAAGCAGGTGCGCCAGTCACTTAGTAACCCTCGCCTCCGTAAAACAGCACTCCTCGCTCTTCTCAGGGCTCTCCTACTTCTAATGCTATCCGGGAACATTCACCCCATCCCGGGCCCACATTTTCCATCTTCTCCTGCCACCCTTCCGCCAATGGACTATGCATTGCATCCCTTAATATCTGCAGCTTGCTAAAAGAATTCGACAACCTCCAGGGATGGATAGTACAGCACCAACCAGATGTACTGTAATTGCCCTCATTGAAACTTGGCTCTCCTGCTCTACCCCTAACTCTGTCATGACTATCCCCAGCTACTCTCTCTTCTGGATCGACAAAGGAGGTAAGCACGGTGGAGGCTGTGCCTTCTACTTTCGGGACTCCCTCCAAGGTCAAGCCCTCCCCCCTCACCCAGCTGGAACTGGGAGCTCAGACACTCACCATAAAAATTACAGTTGGGATGGCCACTGCCAGACTCTTCATCACCGTAGTTTACATTTCCCCAGGAACCAAAAACTGGCATTCTAATCTGTCCTGAACTACCTTGCCCTCTTCCCCTCAAAGATGGAATGCATACTTCAGGGTGACTTCAACATTAATTGGCAGTCCATTTCTTCTGCCCCTTACAAAGATGCTATTGCCGCCATGGACCTCACTCAGGTAGTCTCCTCTCCCACGTGACTGAACCTCAAAACTGGTTCTTTCACCCTGCTAGTCCTGTTTCTTACTAATCGACCGAACAGAATCACAGGTGTTTTAGTGCTCTCCAACACCCTGAGTGACCATTCCTTTGTGCTCTGTACCTAGTCCTGCAAGACCGTGAAGCCCCCTCCTAAAATCATCTTCCAACACAAACTCAAACCAGGTTAACTTAGGCTATTAAAACTCCACCTTAGGCAATGGGACTGGTCCCCTATAAACAACGCACCTGACATAGACTCAGCACTTGACTTTTTCATTTGCTTTTTTAACTCTGCCTGCGACAGGTTTGCACCTCTTTCCAAATGTGTGGTCAAAAGCAACCCCACACCATGGATCTCCCAATGTCTCCTTGACCCAGATGCGCCATCGTGACTACCTCTGGCAAATAGCCCTGGACATGGGCTTGTCAGCCGATAGACAATGATACCAAGCTGCCAGGAACAAGTGCACCTGGGATATACACAAGGCTAAGGCTGGACACTACAAGGCATTCCTTACATCCTCCTGGGGCTTGGGCAGAAAATTTTGGGATAACCTCAGGGAACTTAATGGGAAGACTATGTCCCCCCCAAATTAATCTGGATGGCAACTATACCACCGACCCCAAACTTATCGCTGACTCCCATAACTCCTCCTACTTGGACCTCAGCAATATACTCCCTCCCTTCTTTGATCCCTTGCTCCCCACCACCCCTCACTCTCCCTCCCCACCCCCTTTTCGCTTAAAGACCCTTGCCCCCTGGGAAGCCAAACCCTATCTAAAAAAGCCCTTAGTTGTTCCCGCTACAGCAGTGACATATTGGATCTAAAACTCCTCCACCTGACCCTTCATGAAGTCCTCACCCCCTTAACCAGCATACTTAACTGCTCCTCATGCTTAGGGAAATTCCCATCTCACTGGAAAACGGCCATCATTACCCCCATAAACAAAAGCGGTGATCGAACTGCCACTGGGAACTATCGTCCCATCGCTATCCTCCCCCCTCTCCAGAGCATTAGAATGTATTGCCTTAGACCAACTCACTGATTATCTCACAGTATATAATTTTCTCTGTAAAGAACAGCATGGTTTCCACAAAGGACACAGTACCACCTCTGCACTGCTAGAATTTTCCTCCTCTATTCACTCAGCTCTTGCCAGAGGTCACCTGACCCATGCTGTCTTTGTGGGTCTGTCAAAAGCATTTGACACTGTTAATCATGCTCCCCTCCTATCGACTCTCACTTGCATTGGTCTCTCCCTGGATGCAACAAATTGGTTTTCCAATTATCTAACTGACAGAACCCAGCAGGCTAAGATAGGTAACACACTCTCCACCAATCTCCCGGTAAGGTCCGAGGTGCCCCAGGGGTCTATCCTGGGCCCTCTTCTATTCAGCCTATTCCTAAACACCTTCTCTGCTGCCTGCTCTGGAAACCTACTCCTGTATGTCTGACGAGGCAATTCTCTTCTGCTGATTTAATGTCAAAAGTGCGCATTCTTAATAGTGCAAGCCTTAAAGCACACAGTTATTAGTGCACATCCTTAATAGTGCTAGTGCTTAAAAGTGCATACCCCAGAAATAGCTTCATAGCGTTCGTGTATTGAAATTCTAACTGGACAGCCAACAAGTTTATCCATATATATATATATATATATATATATATATGTATATATATTTGCTTACATATATTTATTTATTTGTCTACCATGTCAAGGATATGCGAATAATCCAGAAGGTTCTAACCGGCTTCAGACAATTAACTGCTAATTGGCCTGCTGTCAATTACATTGTAAGTGACAGTCCTATTTTATTTGTAGTTACCAAGCAGAGTTGCAGATACACAAAAATGGTGGTTTGATTTTTGAAGAGCCAAAAGGGAGGAAATCTAGCGGTTCTTGATGGCTTTCTCTATCGGCGAGAAAGAGTTACGCCAGAAAAAAGCTATTACAAATGCCTAGAGTACGATAAGGGGCATTGTACTGCTAGACTTCACCTGAAAGGGGAAATTGTGCTAAAAGCTATCGGAGAACGCAATTATGTCCCCAACCCTGACACAGTTGCAGTGAAAGAGGCAGTGTCCATGATGAAGGAGTGTACAAGCTCCACAGTGGAAACGACGTACTAGATAGTGGCTGGTGCATTGTCGCAACTGCCCTCATCTGTATCTTCTCAACTGCCTGCCATCACTCTTTTGAAGAGAACAGTTCGTAGGAATTGTCAGGCCCATGACTGCCCACTACCAGAGCCAGCAGATGCAACATTCCTAACAATTCCACCAGACTTTGTACAAACTGTCAAAACAAGAAATTCCTCCTGTTTGACTCTGGTCCTGGACCTGAGAGAATCATGATTTTTTTTTCTACATCTGTAGACCTGGAGCATCTAAAGAGACATGACCTTTGGTTTGTACACAGGACATTTAAGAGCTGTCCTAGTATTTTTGTTCAGGTTTACACAATACATGCTGTAAGGTATGGTTCAGCGGTGCTGCTTCTTTACATTTTAATGTGCAATCGAACTGCTGCAGCTTATGGCAAAATGCTAACTGCAATATAAAACATATGTGGATCATTGCAGCCTGAAAGTATTCTGACTGACTTTGAGTTGGCTGCAATAAAAGCATTAGAACAGTTTTTTCCTAATTCGTAAACAAGGGGATGTTTCTTCAGTCTGTGTGGAGAAAGGTACAGGAGCTGCCAGATGTTAGTGGGCCATACACAACAGACCCGAATTTTGCTCTCAATGTGCGCATGTTACTCCCAATTGCCTATGAGCCTGTCACAGATGTTTTTACAACTTTCAATGAGCTAATGGTCACTGAATTTTTCCAGACTAATGGTGAAATCCTTTCAAATTTAATTGACTATTTTGAGGATACCTGGCTTGGTAGACCATTGGCAAGAGGAGAATGTAGGCAGCCCATGTTCCAGGTTGCTCTGTGGAGCTGCTATGATGCAGTATGTGATGATCTGCCACAGACAGTGAATACGGTGGAAGCTTGGCACAGGCGCTTTAATCATCTGGTAGGAGCGCATCACCCCTCGATGTGGAAGTTTTCGGAATTTCTTAAAACAGAGCAGCATATGAATACCACGGCTATGGAACAATTGATCACAGGGTCAGCAGTATCAGAGGTGCGCAAGAAATATAAGGACATGGCTAAGCAAATCGCTGGAATTGTGGCAGAATATAACACACGCTCAGGATGGAATATTTGAGGGGGATAGCATATAATTACCAGCTACAGGCATAACTACGAGGCTTCACCATGAGTATGCTACAGGGCATTTCTGCAGACCAAAGTTAGACTTTTGAGATGTCTGCAATCATTTGCTATCAAATTAAAGAATTAAGGATGACTTTTTAACATTTTTGTACTGCATTAAAGATTTATATATGTATTTCAATAAAGATTTACATAGTTACCCTACTTGGTGAAATGCTTGCTGCTTCTACTTGGGATTATGTGGGATTGTGTGGGTGGAACTATTGTGAATGTGGCGGGGAGGATGATTAGGATGTACAAGGTTGTGTCACACTGATATGGGTCAAGACTGATTGCTTTGAAAAAAATGAATACAAGACAGGTAGACAGCTATACGAATACACTGCATGCTAATAAGGTGAGTGCTATTTTAACAAGAGCTATTATTTCTTGCACTCCTTGCATTATTTCTTGCACTAACTTGATCATGCTGTAATTACATGTGTGAAAACGGATACGCTGTTTTAACTGAATCCCTCTTCTGCGCCCACCCTGATCCCCGCATACTCCAGCAATCTCTCCAAACCTCCTTCACTGAGGCTGAACACTGGTTCATCAACCACTGACTAGTATTAAATTATAAAAAAGACCAAAGTCATGACATTTGCACATTACCAGAGCAATCACAAAAACCTCCACCTACAAATCCTAAACTCTCACCTGACCCCCCTGGCTCAAGTAGACACCGTCAAGTACCTTGGTATCACTCTAGACTCCACTCTCAACTACCACCACCATATCCATCTTCTCTGTACTGCTATCAACTCCAGAACTGGTACACTGGTATAAACACTGCCTCACCCTGAGGCCCTTTGACTAGCCATCTCCTCCTCAGTCCTCTCGTTAATAGATTATGGGATCCTGATCTATGGGGCAGCTGACAACTCCTCCGTTAATAGACTCAGGTTGTAACTCAACAAAGTCTGCCACCTAGTCCTAGGCTGTGACCACTCCACGCACACTTGCTCCCTCTACAGTTCATCAAACTGGCTAACTTTGACTGTAGACTCAAGTATCAAACCTGCCTCTTGGCCAAAAAGTTATCCCTTGGCCTCTCCCCCCCCAGGCCTTTCTGCCCTCCTAAAACTGGCACCTGCACTAAGAAACATGTGCATCTCTTCCAAATCCCAACTCCTTGTCCCCAGATGCCGGACATTCCTATGCCAGAGAACTTTCTGCTTTAGAGCCCCAAGCTGGATGAACGCACTTCCCACTTCCATTACCACTGAGAGCAAGCTTGGCCATTTCAAATCCCCCCTTAGGGACCACCTCCGCTCTGCCAGTCCCTGTGACTGCTATTGATTCTGGCTTCCTCCAGCCCCTCTCCTCTTTCCCCCTCTTGCGTCCTCTCCCCATAACCTCCTCCTCTCTGACAAAGGACTCCCATCCTCTCTCCATACCATTTGACAAAGGATTTATTCCTACCCTCCCCTACCAGGCATTCCTTTCTGCTTCTGCATTCCAAAGCTCATTGTCTCCCACGTATTATGGTGTGCTTAAACTCTAGTCTGCTAAGTAATATTCCATTGTTTCCTATTGTATTATGATGTATTAAACTATTGTTTCTTATGTATCCTATGTACTAAACTCAATTTGCACTGCTTAGCATACCCAATGTACAATACTCTCATTTACTCAGTTGTATACTACCCTCCTCTGTATGTTTACCTGTTATATCCTGTTAATGTTTGTACTCTAACGTGGAGCCTTTGTAAATGAGTCACTGACTCAAAGGTTTTAATTCCAAAATTTTCAATAAAAAAAAAACCAAAAAACAAATGTGCAAAGTAGCAAAATGCAGTTGTGCAGTGTAGCAGTGCAGACACAGCTCACCAAATCACAGTGTGCCCTCCCTCCCCAGCCAAAGCGTTGGAAGAGTGTTTACAATTTGGTGAGCCATATCTCAGCCATATCGGCACTGCTTGCACTGCTACTTTTCACACTTGCATTTTGTTACTTTCCGCATTTGTCTAATGTATTTATGGGAACTGCTTTCAGCAAAATCAAATCTGCTTGCACACACAAGTTCTGTTGTTACTTTTGATATGCTGACCTGCTGTCCTTTTTGGAGCTTGTTTATGGTTTTGAGTTTCCGTAGCACTCCTGGGTATGTGCAGATCTAATGTTCACTGAGCTACTAGTTCCTGTAAATTTGAATTATATTGTGTCTTTGTATTTTTCTGTTATAATATTTATATATTGTAAAGACCTCTTATGATCGAACAATAAAGATTTAAAGTAAAGATCAGTTTGGACAGCAAGCTGATCCGGGAGCAGTTGTTATGGCACAGTTTGCCTGCGTCTATTGAAAAAGCATTCCTATGTATCTGGTAGATAAAAAAAGCCTTATCCTTTAGAAAAATTTACAGTGGTGGATATGATGGTGGTGTCCTAGCACAAACCTGCAGAGGATGTTGAATGCAGTGCCAACTTCGTGTACAATAGTGGCATTCACCATATTATTCTGCATATTCCATTGAAAGTCATGGGAACATTTAAAACTGGTGACTAGAGTTACCACCTGTCCCAATTTTCACAAGACAGTCCTGATTTGGGCAACTGCATCCTGCAAAAAAACATGAAAAATACTACATGTCCTGACACTATAGTAGAAATAAATATTTTCAGACTTTCCTCTAAATGTTGCAAAAACTATAGTACCTTAACTAAAACACCTTAAAATGATAAATAACACTAGGAACACCTAAAAAACTGCAACACTTAGTCTTAATTTTGATTATTTAGAGAAAAAAAGTCTATTTCATTGGTTGAGGTTACATATTGTCCTGCAAAAAATCATGTTTTAGTAAGAAATGTCCAACTTTGAGCTTCTTAAAAGGTGGTAACCCTTCTGGTGACTATCCTTCAGTCGAGTACCGTAGAGCCAGTAATATGAAAGATTGACTGGTCCATAACTATTAATAATACATGTCTGCTGTTACCGTCATCTGCTTTGATTAATACAGCTTTGACTTTACTGCTTCCACTGGTCTTTTAAGGGTGGCAGTTCTGTTGCAATTGTAACACTTGCTCATTTGCCATTCAAGGAAAAAACTTTCGGAGCCTTGTCAATTCAAAGATGCAAAGCAAAGAAGTTTGCACAGGGATGGTGGTGCTCTCAGTTGTAGGCAAATACTAAAGCAAGAAGATCAGGCACTCATCAGCCCATTGAGATGGACACCACAGCTTGAATAAAACATAAATAATTTATTTAATGAAAATCCCTTCATGGGACACAGACACAGACAAAAGGCTGGACATGCCTGATGTGTTTCTGACATGACTAGGTCCTTTATCATGGTGTCCATCTCAATTGGTTGGTGAGTGCCCGGTCTTCTTGTTTTAGTCAGTTCAAAGATGGTAGAGACTAAACTATTTTATTAATTGTAGAACTCATTTTGTAACATATGCAGTCTGTTGGGACTGGCTTTCCTTGTACTTTGGTAGGACAATTCGACTATTAATCTTGTAGCCCCTCTCCCCGGTGTCTAGGGGAATGATGTTGGAATGTCCAAAGAGAGGGGCGATCACAAACAGAAACTGAAAGGCTGGCTTACGTTTGATTCTTTGGGACCAGAGCGCTGATTACTCCATAGGGGTGCTGGGCTAGGAAGCAATGTAGACTAGAGACACCTAGCCAAAGTCAACAGGAGGAAACAAATCACAACATTAAATGAACAAACTAGGATCCTTCAGTATTGAAGCTGATATTCCATAGAGGGCATGGAAGTTGATGACAAGTATCCCATTGGGGAAAAGAGTATGGCAAAGGGTCCATGGCATCCATTACATTAATGTCCTTGCATTGTCCATCTCAAGCCCATACTTGCATAGTCCATTTGGGCATAACAGTACATCCCCACACTGATCCAGAAAGAAATTAATTTCACTTCTCCTACACTCAGTACAATATCTATACTTGTAGGCTGTATATCAGGCAGCTCATCTTCTCCCACACTTGGTACAGTATTCTAGCATATACTCTGAATGGCAAGCAGTTTGCTGTTCCCACACTCAATACAGACAGCTCTCTCTGGTGCCTATACTTCCCAGTGCTAAACTCTCTATCTCTTTTTTTCCTTTCTCAGATCCTTGGGACAAGGATCAGCCTCATGCCTAGATAACCCTGGTCCCCTTTATTCAAAACTGGCCACATCCTTCCACAGCTCATTCAGGGTATCCATGTCCCTAATAGACTCTGGTGGCATATAGGGAAGGGAAGGGAACATTGTTTAACCAGGAGTAGCACACTAAGCCGAAGCTTGTTTCTAGATGTGATCTGGGAGCACAAGGAAGTTAAGTGACTTGCTCAGGATCACACGGTATGCACCTAGGCAGCTGTGGGATTCAAATCCAGGTCTCCAGATCTGCAGCTCAGAGCCTTAACCCACTGCACTATACTGCCTCCTCATATAACCACAGGGGCTCTCCCTTAGCACCCCCAGATGCCTGGTTACTGATTCCCTTTTACTCCTCCAGCTGCATCGTAAGTCCCCATGCTTCTGTTAGCCACAGTGGCCTTATAATGGTGGTAGATTATCCCACCATGGTTGAGAGATCCATGTTCAAGTCTATGCCATGGACTAGGCAGTCCATCCTCCCTGGGTTCAAATCTTGTTGATGCCAAGCAACAAAATTGGTCTCTTTCTCTTCCTTGGGGCGACCCACCCCCAACGGGGTCTCAATGGTGATGGCTGCTGCCACATCCACTCAGGGTGCTGTCTCCTGCTTCCCTTCATCTGAAAAAAAAACCCAAGGACTCCTGCAGGAGTGGGCACTCACCCCACTCCTGCCTTGGGACTAACTCTTTCCTGCTTGTGCTCTCCTTTCCAGGCCAGATGAGACCCCACCCTCCTGCAGTGCTCCTATCCAATCCCAGGCAACCTCCCAGGAGGAGCTGAAAAGTTAACCCTTTTGGAGTTAGACCAAAGACCTCCATAAGGGTGCCCCTTTCTGAACAGCATCTATGATTCTGTCCCCCCGGGGGGGTTACATAAAAGACTGACTATCAATCAATCAATCAATCAAATCTTTATTTATTCAGGCGATCATCATTGAGCAAGGCTCATTTACAAGATGGACCTGATAAGGTCAAGGTTCGAGTTCGTGCACAGCAATTACATCACATACTTATGAGACAGTTATACATAAAGAAAAAAGAAAATGTTATTTATAACACAATAATATACAGAGAATTCACATGTTAAAGCTTGGCAAGAGAAAGTTAAACTAACATCTACAATATGTACAGTACATATATATCACAATGAGGGCCATGACAGTCACTCACATAATGAGTACAAGGATGGTGAAGGGAATATTGGGTGCCATATACTGGCGGTGTCTGGCTGGTAGGAATATGCCATATGTGATTGGAATATGGTTTTGTGGAATGACTATTCTACCTCTAGCGGTAGCAACTGCATTTGTCTGTGAAGAAGGCTGTACAGTGCTGCTTGAAGGATGTAAATGGAATGATAATGGACAGTTTTAGGGCTTTTTGTAGGGTGTTCCATGCTATGGCTAGAGAATAGCTAATTGCTGCCCTCCCTATTTTGGTGTTGACTTTGGGCAATTTGAGCAGGATGATATTGTTGCTTCTTAGGGCATAGGAGCTGGGAGTGGTCAGGTTGAAGCAGTCCAGGATATATCTTGGGAGTTTTTTTGATAAAGCTTTGTAGATCCATAGAGCTGCATTTCTGCTCCTCCTGACATGAAGGGAAACCCATCTAACTGCATCATAGAGAGAACAATGGTGAGTATTATATGGCAGGTCTGTAATGAACCTTATTGCTCTATGGTATAAGGTATCCAACTTTTGAAGGTAGGGAGTGGGGCAGTGACTATAGAGGAAGTCTGCATAGTCAATGACTGATAGAAGATGGCCTGGACTAATCTCATCTTTGAATCTCTATTAAGGAAGGGTTTTAATCTGTAGAGGAGGCCAAGCCTTAGGCGAAGCTTTTTCAGCAGTTGTTCTAGATGCTGAGTAAAGTCAAGTCTGTTGTCAATCCACACACCTAGGTATTTGAAATTTTCAACATACTCCAGATTTTCTCCACGTATAGTGCATATCTGGGGAGACTGATTGAAGAGGATGTGTTGGTGGAGTTTTGGGTTGTGAACATCATTGCTTTGGTTTTCTTTGCATTTAGCAGAAGCTTTTTCTCTAGAAGCCGATGTTGTAACAGGGAGAATTCTGCTTGTAGGATTTCATGAGCAACTTTAGGTGAAGGGTTGCTGACATACAGTACAGTGTCATCAGCAAAGATATGTACTGAGGACTTGGTAAGGTTGAATCAATTTTATTTATATAAATGGCAAAAGGATAGGACCAGAATAGAGCCTTGGGACTCCTCTTGACAGTGGTCTTAATGAGGAGAGGTCACCTTCAGCTTTTACCTGCTGTGATCTACCGGAGAGGTAGCATCTGAGCCACTTAAGGGAGGATGGATCTAGGCCAATGGAGTGTAGGGATGAGAGTAGCAGTTCATGGTCCACAGTGTCGAATGCTTTGCTCAGGTCCAGGAATACTGCACAGACATTGTTCTTTTTATCCAGTTCAGTTTGCCAATCATTGGTGACCTTGGCTAATGCAGTGATAGTGCTATGTTTGGCCCTGAAACCAGATTGAGCTGGATTTAATAGATTAGCATTGTCCAGATATTCCCTTAACTGAATACTCACTAATTTCTCCAGCATCTTGGATAACACAGGTAGGATGGAAATGGGCCTGTAGTTATTAAGATCCATAGGGTCCCCTGATTTTAGAAGGGGGACCACTTGGGCTGTCTTCCACAGCGTGGGAATAGAGCCAGAGTTTAGGAAAAGGTTAAAGAGGTGAGTTAGGGGGACTGAAAGCACATGACACGCAATCTTTAGAAAGAATGGGTCCAGAAGATCTGCTCCTGCACTTTTTTTTGGTATCTAGATGCCATAATAGATCCTCAACTTGTTTAAACAGTATAGGTTTGAAGCTAAAGGAGGAGTCAACTCTTTGTTCACCAGTATAGTGGGAGCTTAAATGATACCTTAATAGGTTAGCTGGGGAGGAGTCAAAGGCAAGGCCAGCTGTTGTGAAGTGGTTGTTGAATGCATCCAGGATTTCCAATGTGCCAGTAATGGGGCCATAGTTACTGTGTAAATGGGTTGGAAGGGGGTTGTTAACATCCTGGCCCATCATACCCTTGATGGTGCCCAAAATCTAGCAGTATTATGGTAGGAGGAGTCGAGCTGGGCCAGGTAGTAGGTAGCTTTTGCATCCCTAACTTTCCTAGTGCATTTATTCCTGGCTTTCCTAAAGATCATCCAGTCCATGATATTCTTAGTTTTTCTTGCTACTTTCCAAAGTTTATCTCTCTCCAGCAGTGCAGCTTTGAGGTCAGCTGAAAACCAGCGACAGGATTTGTTTTTTATTCAGTTACTAGAGATTGGGGCATGGGTGTTAAGGGCATTTATTATAATGCTATTTAGCACCTGCTGAGCTTTTTCTACAGAATGTGCAAGATAAAACTCTTGTCAGTGTGGAGAGTAGGCTAGATCATGCAGATATCCTTCAATATTGATGTTTTTCTTGGATCTCCTCATGAGGAATTTTGCAGGATCTGTTTTAATGCTGTTGGATCTTACCCCTGCGATGGGGCAGTGGTCACTTATGTGCATAGGAGCACTCCAGCATGTGTGAATAGATGTGGTTTACTCACTAGCATGATGTCAAGTAGAGTACTGTTACTACTATTCCTTGCATTTAGTCTTGTTGGTTCATTAATTAACTGTGTGAGCCCATAGGTGTCACAGAATGATACCAGAGGTGTAGCTGCCTGGGTGAGCCAGTTGAAATTCAGGTCCCTATGATAATGACTTCTTCAGTACAGGACTTGACCAGGTTTCCCAGGTGGGATAAGAGCTTGTGTTCAGCAGAGGGGGTCTGTAGCATCCAATTAAATGGAAGCTGCTGTATTGGGAGAGAGACTTTTAGAGATAGACACTCAAATTCCTTGGGCATTGATGTTGCAGCAGTACAGGATACAACTAAACCAGCTTTTACATATATGGCTACTCCGCCTCCCCTTGTTTGGCGATCAGCTCTGAATAGCTGATAGTTAGGTAGGTTAACTTCCCTGTCCATTGCGGTGGTCTTTAGCCATGTCTCAGTTATCACAAGAAAATCTGGCAAGGTATGGGCAACCCAGGATTGTAGCAATGTAAATTTTTTCAACAGACTGCATACATTAATATGCAGGAAACTGAGGCCTTTAATTGAGGATAGGTCTGATGGTGAGGTGATGCTTTCAAGAGGTCCAGGGTTGATTTCTACATTACCAATACAGAGCAATAGGAAGATCAGTAATTTCATAAGGGCTGCCAGCGATAGGAGAGGGGTCTGTCTTTGGTCCTCCTTTTTTTATTCCGTTGCCACTCTTTGTTTTGGGTGCTCCCTGTGGATTTAAGATAGTGTGTCGGGATACCAATTAGCAGTTTGACGACTAGGCTTAGTGGGGATCTATATACCCAGTAGTGGGGCCTTGGCTGAGACATATATGTGGTGATATGTGTAACTTTATGGTGATTGTACCACTGTAGTCGATGCAGCAATGGCAAGACATATATGAGGGTATGGGTGTCAGCCACGGGGATGTTCCAGAGAAACTAGGTGGGTTGACCACTTTAGATTGTATAATAGGGTCATCTTCATTGTGGAACCCTATGGCTGATAGTGACAGGAGTATCAGTAGCAAGCTCCCCATTCTGAGGGGGGATATTGATAGTTGGCAATAGGGAGTAGCGAAGTTGCTGATTGGTTGGATCAGCAAGCTGGTGTGACTGTCTGTTGGTTTAGAGAAAAGTGCTAGTTATTAAAAATACATGTCTGCTGTTACCATCATCTGCTTTGAATAATACATCTTTGACTTTACTGCCTCCACTGATCTTTTTTTAAGTGTGGCAGTTGTGTGGCAATTGTAACACTTGCTCATTTGCAGTTCAAGGAAAAAAACGTTCAGAGCCCAGTCATTTCAGAGATGAAAGAGACTAAATAATTTATTAATTGTAGAACTAATTTTGTAATTTATGCAATCTATTGGGTCTGGCCTTCATCATACTTTGGTAGGACAATTCGACCATTAAAATTGAGAATACAATAGCATTTACCTACATCATCAGCAGAAAATGTGATACCCCTATTGGTCTACATTGGTTTAGCAAATATAACCAACCAGTTCCTGGGGTTACTAGAATCCCATCAGTTTAGAACAGGCAGATAGCCTGGGCAGTCAGAGGGCTTAAAAGCACTCTATAAAACATTACATCACCATCTGCTCAGCCCTGCTGAGGCAGGGGATGATGTCATGAGATTTAGAACTCTCGCAGCAGCATAAGCCACACTGTGCCTGCAGCTATTTTTGATCTGTGAGTCAGTTTGAAGTTAGAGTTTGAGTGGACAGTTCTACAGCAAGTGGTGCTCTACCCAGAGATCACTTGCTATAGGTAAGGACCCTCATTTTGTTGTTTTCTGCCTAAGTAAAGTAACCAATGGCTGGTTCCTGGGAAGTGGTGGCTACCAGATCCTGTGAATCCCTGAGGGGGTGAAGATTTTTCACAGGAAAAGGAATGGGACTTAAGGTTCAGTGAGTACTATGGGGCAACCCCCAAAAGACTGTAAGAGTTATCGGAACTGCCCAGAAAGTAGAGACTGTGTGTGTGTGCAATTTAAGTTATGAATTCTGTGTTAGATCTGTGGATTTCAAGTGTTCTTTGCGAGTGTCCTGAGGTGTACAAGATGTAGAAAGTACAATGGTCAAATGGGGTTGGCTGTGCCTTGTCAGATACAGGTACTCAGGACCCTGGCACAAAGTTTGTGCAGTAGGATGTCTCTTGTAGCCCCTGTGTGGGTAGGTAATCCTGTTTCCTAAAAGTAATGGCAGAGAGAGTCTAGCTTTGGCCAGAGTGAGCTATCCCCTCATTCCAGGTTGCAAGGAGACCTAACTGATTACTAAGAGGAATGGTCTAAGGTGTTAACTTCAGTCACCTAGTGGTGCTCAAAATAGTCCATGTACCCCTGAAATAGGGGTGGCAATTCATAAGTCGCTGATTCCCTGCATAGGGCTGGACATTCATGGAAAATGTTCTTTCGGTAAGTCCGTTATTCCCTGCATAGGGATGGACATGCATGGAAAATGTTCTTTTGGTAAGTCAGTGATTCCCTGCATAGGGCTGGAGGTTCATGGAAAATGTTCTTTTAGTTAGTCCATGATTCCCTGCATAGGGCCGGATGTCTGTGGGAAACGTTCATGTAAATGTCAGTAATGCCTGCAAGAGGTTGAAAATATTTTTGCCTGCTACCAAATGTGTTATCTGTCTATACAGTTACAAGCCCAGGGGGCACCACCATTTCTGTTAACACTTTGCCATAAATAAAAGCCATACAGTAACATCCCAGATTTCTGGTTGTGGACAATCCATCTTTGAGAGACTTGTGTGATGTTTTTGGGGCCCCACAGATAGGAGATAAACCATAGCCCTGGCACCTCTCTCCCGAACCTGGGTAAAATAGAAATGTTGTCTTGTGCTCTAAGTCCCGGCCTCTGAGATGCCTGAGCCAGGCATTGCCCATAATGCCAGGGGTGATACTTTTCTTTTCTGTGAAGAGTGGCTGTTGCCTTGTCCGAGTAACAAAAAAGGGGGTGGTCCAGGTTACACAAACATAACTTTAATCTTAACAATTTTAAATATATGGCTTTGGAACATGTCTCAGATAATCAGAGAGGGGGCAATAGAATCAAAACACATTACAAAAGGAAGATCATTTGATTATTACTGTGGACTCATTGTCCCCTGAAGACTTAAATGAAAGCTGGCATTTTATTTCATTTTTGTCGACCAGGAAAGGAGGACTAGGAAGATACAAAAGGAAGTCAACTGCAGTTCAACCAGATTAAGCTGTTGTGATATTTTTAGTGAATAGGAACATTTAGCCAGGACACCAGGGACATTTCCCTACTCTTTGGAGGGGGACACTGTGGCTGTCTTGCTGTTGGGCAAGATATCCAACCCTGGAGATGGAGGAGGAGGAGGAGGGGAACTTGCTGCTGTGAAGCACCGTGATATTGCAGTCCCTATGGAGTTTCTTGATGCTGTTGTTAGCTAGAAGCATGGCTCTGATCTGTTTGAAGGTATGAATGTTGCTGTGGAGGAGATAATGGAGGTTTATATTTCTGAGCCTGATGTCCTGCAGAAGTTGTCAAGGCAGACAGAAGAGTTGATTATTGGGATGACTGTCAGCTCAGCCGAGAGAACTTTGATTGCTGATTTTAATGATGGAAAGGCACCACTGTTGCAGTTGCTGGCTGAGCAGAAAGTGATGCTTGCAGCCATAAACGCAAGCTCAAAGCAGGAGATCAAAGCGCTGCATACAGATGTTCCTGTCACAGCTCCCAGCTTCTTGTCAAATTCTGTTATGTCAAAGACTGGAAGTTATGCAGTTCACAATGTAGGAAAGTTCTTGGGGTTAAGGAAAAGTCATCTGACTGCTATGCCTCCCCCAAACTGGTCCATAGAAACTTTACTTCCAGCTGCTGGATGGATGAAAATGGAGTATGATCAGTGGTCTACTGGAGAGCTGCCGGGAGCGGTAGACACTTTTTCTATGGTCAAGAAGATAAACACTCACCATTCACAGTGCTTACCTTCGGGCAAAACTATAGGTAAAAGTGTTGTAAGCCTGGCAGCTGTGTCCTTAGACTGTTCCATTGTAGTGCATGCTGCTGAAATTCATGAGGATCCCCCATGAATAGATGAGCCCCAGATGCTGAATGTGCTGGTGTGGAGTTCCCGATACTGGTAACTTGGTTACCAGCTCAGCCTAGCATTATTGCCACTGTCCTCAATAATCCAGAATCCCAGTCCATGTGGCACCCAGTCCTGAAACCTGTAACTGATTGCTACTGAGGGAGACTTGTCCTGCCATACTGAGGTGTCTGCTGCACTGAAGGTCACTGTGGAGCCATCTGTTCATACCCAGGCTCATGCTGCTACTGTGCCCCAACCTGAGTCTGTACCGATGGTCCCAGCTGAGGACAGGGATCCAAGACCTGTCTCTCCTGCCCCTCTGGCTCATTTTGCTGCCAGTATAGACATTACTCCAGATTTGAGCACTGACTTGAGAGGGGGAAATGTCTGAGCCCATGGACTGCTGGACACTGGGGCTTTGCAGGTGGATGCAGCTCACACTTCTCACCTTGGGAGGGCAAACACTGTTCCTCCACTTCCCCAAGAGGAGCTCAGGAAAGATCTGAACCAACTCATGCAGGCACCAGTGAAGGGGGAACTGCAGGACTAGACCCAGATCATGCAGAAATCAGTGAAGGGGGTGGGACCCCTGTAGTACTGGGATTTCTTTTCTGCTTCTGTGGAACCTGCCTAACGGATAAATGTTGTCCGGTTGCGGTATGTAGGGGACGATGAACTCCCTTTGTGTAGGACTTATATAATTAGACATTTATTGAAAGACTCTATGAAATTCTCTGCTTTGGACTTAAATGCTTTTATATGTGTGTCTATTGAAGAAACATATGATGTGAATTTCAAGACTGTAATGTCCCTGGACAGATTTGGGGTGCAACATCCATTCAGTGATGGTGGGACTACAGGCGGATGACCCCACCCCTTACCGGAGGAGACCCAATGCTCGATCCTGTCCCCCGTGTCAGCATCCCGGCGACCTGAGGTGGTTCCCAAACCGGTTGGCTGGCATAGCATGAGGTGTAGCATCCAGCGCCTCAACCCTCAGTACCACTGGGCAGGCATACCAGCTTGTTTTAAGTGTGGCTTAGTGGCCCATTATAGCTCTGCATGCGATCAGCAGTGTTGCAGCTTATGACTTTCTTACGGTCATGATAACACTTCCTGTCTCAACCCATTTAGGTGCAACCCCTGTGAGGAGCATGGTCACTTCTTTAGGAACTGTCCTTAGGTCTCTCATAACTGAGAGGATGGGTATAATTGGGACCACTTAACTGTCAATGCTCAGCAGGCTGGACCACAAGGAGATCAGCAGATCGCCCTTTCATTACTCAGTACCTCTGACTCTCTCTCTCTCTCTCTCTCTCTCTCTCTCTCTCTCTCTCTCTCTCTCTCTCTCTCTCTCTCTCTCCTATTGATACTCCTTTGGCTTCCTAGACACTGGTAGACAACACTAAGTTGTTACAGCCCACAGAGCATGTACATCTGGAGGGAGTTCCGGAGGAAAAGGCTCCAGAGTCTGATATACAAGACACCACAGAGATCTCAGATCTTGCACCTGAGCAGTTACCACAGGCAGTGATGGTACCTTCTGCACTAGAGGTGGTCAAGATGGATATCTTGCTTGAAATGCCACCTTTTCCCCCACCTCCTCCCTTGCTGTCGGACACACTGCATCCTTCTTAGTCTGGGAACTTGGACATGCTCCCAGTAGCTTGTCCTAAGAGGGGACATAATTGGAAACCTAAAATGGTGAAACCACCAATTGTACTAGTCACTAGTAAGTGTTCTGCCTTTTGGTCTAGGAATTTGTAGTGAAACACTGCGGAGGAGGAAGATGATGACTCTGAGGTCTATTCAATCACATCTCAAAAAGATCTTTCCTCAGATCAGGAGGACTTGCAGGCTGAAGCCTTTGACTCCAACTAAAAAAAAAAAGGAATAAGACCACATCTAGCTCCTTAAAAATGTGAGGAACTCACTATGACAGGGTACAAGTATGTCCTCTTTCTTTTCTTGTTGTGCTTGTTTTTTGTGACTTTTTTAAATGTTAATAGTATGAAGTCAAAGAAACAATGCCTATTGACCATGTCTTTACTGCAACAGCAACGAGCATATATCTTATTGCTACAAGACACCAGATTCAAAACCAGGTTGGAGAGTTCAGGGCTACATCCCTATGGACTAAAGGGCCACTTTACTGGTCCCTGGGAACAAGCAGTGTGATGGGGTAGGCATCCTGTTAAAACAGGCAGATTGGCATGTTACCAGACTATTAGACATATACCTGGGTCAGACATTAATGGTGGATATGGAACAGGAGGAGCTGAGACTTTGGTTCTTTAGTGCCTGTGGCCCACAGATCAAGGCACTCCATACAAGGGCCACTTACTGCATCACAGGGGTTGGGGACACTGCAGGTCACAGAACAAGAAAAAGACCTGGGGATTTGGATCACAGACACATTAAAGATTAGGAGGCAGTGTAAACGAACAGCTGGGAAATCAACAAGAGTGCTGGCATGCATTGGGAGGGGCTTCACTAGTAGGAGGAGGGTGGTGATCATGCCACTATACAAAACATTGGTCAGCTCACAGCTAGAGTATGCAGTTCAGTTCTGGAGGCCCCATTTGCAGGGTGACAAGGATAGGCTGGAAAGGGTACAAAGAAGGGTGACCAAGATGATCCAGGGGATGTAGGGGAGACCATATGGGGAGGGGCTGGAGGAGCTTGGTCTTTATACACTGGAGATGAGGCAAGATAGAGGGGACATGGTGGAAATCTTTACATACATGATGGGAATAAATAAGGTTAAGGGAGATAGCATCTTCAGACTGAGCAAAAACAAAACCACCAGAGGTCATGCATTTAAGCTGGAGGGGGGCAAATTTAAGGGGGACGTGAAGGGGTGTTACTTCTCAGAGAGGGCTGTACAACCATGGAACAGGTTGCCAGAGTGGGAGGTGGAGGTGAATACAGTGGAGAAATTCAAAAGAGCATGGGATAACTACATGGGACTAGGAATGGGAGGTGAGAGAGGGCAGTTATCTCGGGCAGACTCAATGGGCGAATGGTTCTTTTCTGCGACACGATTCTATGATTCTGTGATACTGATCTGTTTACAGAACTCTATCCTTACTTGATTACCTCATGGCTTATTATTTGGGGACAGTTTAATTGCCCCTACCTCCAGGTTGCTGTTACAGAAAAGCTCGAAAAATGTATTGTGATTCTAATTTTTTATGGAAATGATCACACTGTGGATCTCCTGGATGCCTACAGAGAGGTACATAAGTCTGGGGGTTGCACTTTTCCTAGGAAGTATTACCTCAAGGATAGGTTACATATTTATTTCTCACCCTGTATTTGTACTGGAAGCTAACATTAAGGCCATGGAAACCTCTGGCCATTTGGCTCTTATTGTACTTTCTGTACTTTGGCAGCATCTCAATCAGGGAAGGGAGACTGGAGACTAAACCCAACTTTACTAGCTCAGCCGTGGGTTCAGAAGAAATAGGCACAGTTATGGCACACCAGACTTTCAGTTCAGTGTGCCTATGACTCCTGGGGGGAGTGGTGGGAAGACACCAAAAAGGATTTACATTTTTTTCTCATGGCTGTCTTCACATCACTCATCCTTGGTTTACAAGAAGTACTTAAGCCTATATATGCAGTTGCATAAGTTGTTGGACTTAGCAAGTAGGGGTAGAAGGGATTATGCTGAAAAAATTAGCAAAGTTAAAGAGGCAATGAGAAACATTCAGTATGACTGGGCATCCTCCCTACAGCAGGAGCTGCAGTATGGGACCCAAGGGACACAAAAGACTTTTGACATTTTAAAGGTGTCAGAAGCATGTGAAGTCTCATGTCTTTATGTGGCTGACCTCCCTGGAAGGAGCTCAGGTAACCCACATGTCTGACCTGTTGGATATCTTGGAGCATTTTAGTTTAGAGCTTTACTATCTGGCCTCAGTTCCAACAGCACTGGATTTTTTGCATCAGATACATGTTAGATATTTCAGTGAGAATCCCTGATAGAGCCAATATCTGAATTGGAGGTGGCAGAGACAAATAGATCACTTTTGGGGAATTCTTTTCCAGGAAGTGATAACTTGTCTGCCGAGTTTTTCAAAACCCTTTTATTTTACCTGGTTCCAATATTATCCCAATTGTACAATGAAATTCTGAAGACTGGTATTTTTCGAATTCCATGTCTCTGACTCTATTGTTTTCCCTTACAAAAGGAAATAGATCTTTGTCAATAAATTGGCACCCAGTTTGTCTCTGAATGATGACCAGAAAATTCTCTCTAAGGTTTTGGTGAGACACCTTAGAAGGTGGCAATCACTTTAGTTTCACCTCACCAGGCATGCACAATTCCTGGACAGACTATCTAGAATAATTTGCTGCTGCTGAGAGGTTTTTGAAAGGGTGCTGTACACATGGTATCAAGCTCTGTTATGTCACTGGACCAAGAGAGAATTTGATAGACTGGTCCATGCCTACCTCTTTCAAGGACTTCAGAAGTATGGCATTCCCAAAGTGATTATTATTTGGCTGGAACATTTATACTGTCAGACTTCTGCATGCCCCTTAGTAATGGGTGGAAGGTAAACAAGCTGCAAATTTTTAAGGGGGTATGGCAGGGGTACCCCTTGACCCCCTGCTGTATGTTCTGGGGATTGACCAATTACTTTGAATTCTGAAGAGCCATACCAGCATTGAGGGTCTCAGTTTACATGTTGCACCTGCCCTGTTATAGAGTTAGCATATGTAGACGATGTGTATCTGCTTCTGCATAATGAGACTTATGGTACCTTTCTGAAATGGGTGATGCACGATTTTTCTCAAGTGTCAAAGTCCTGAATTAATTTGGGAGAATGCAAGGGGGTAGGGATTGCAAATTTTAGTAATAAGAACACAGTTATTGCTTGGATTCAAGTTCAGTGTGCAGGCATTAAGATTCGGCACATTCACTATAAGGTAAATGATATGGCCCACACTAACGGTGCTCTCACCTTTGGCCTATTCTCCATACCCATGAAGCACTGTGACCTTGCCCATCGTGCACTGTATACTTTTATCATTCTAGCCCATTTTGTACGTAATGCAATTGTGAACTTAGTTGTCTCATTGTGTTTGTTCCTTTGTGTTGATTGCCTATGTATTTTGCATTTTGGATGTTTTGTAATTTTCTATTCTGTATCTACTCTATTTCCTCCTCCCCTGGGTCCTACGTGAAACAAGCTTTGGCTTAGTGTGCCTTTTCTGTTACCAATTTTAAAATAAATAAAAATAAAAACTAGGAACCTTGTTTAAACACAATGGGAGCCTTGGTGCAGTAATGGAAGGTTCTGAAAATGTCCAAAAGCCAAGGGTTTTCCTTACTAAGTCCCTGCTCATTTCAAGACTTCTGTATGGTAGCTTTATTTTTCCTCTGCCACTGCATTTGGAGGCTAAATTTTGAATAGTCATTTCGTGCTCCTTTGAGGCAGCTGGCTTAATCCCATTAAAAATGGATAACTTACTAGCCAATTTCACAAGGAGGTTTGGGTATGATTAATCCAGTGGCTTTCTTTTCTAGTGTATATTTTTAGTGTTTTAATATTAATAGGCTACTGAAGGGAGAAAATAGGCTCTGGGTGCTGCTGGTGCAAAAATGGTTGGGCCCCATTATGGAGCAATGGCAGTCAGGCAGACTTCAATTGCCTGGTTTGCATGCAAACTCTAGTTTTCCATCATATTTATGGTTTACATTTTCTAAAATCAGGCAGTGGAAGCTGAGCCAGACTAGCTTATACACCTCCTCTAGGAAAGATATTTATTCAACAGTTCTGTCATTTTTATGTTTGCCATGCAAGCTAGCACAAGTCGAACATTTTGCTATGTATAGGGGTTTGAGAGGTGTGTCACGGTGGTCCAATGCGGGAAACGCTACAAGGGGCTTGATCAATAATCAGCAAGCCTGATCATGACACTGTTCAGGCATGAAAGTGTGTGGATTTCAAAACAATGCGAAAGACACATTCATAAATCAGCTATTTAAGCAAGCACAGCTGATCTCATCATGTCCTATAGCCTTCCTGCTCCTTCCTCCTCAATATTAGAGCAATAGAAACTGAAACAGCTTGTTAAATATTGGTTGCGTATTAAACTGGAGATTAGTTTACTACCTTCAAAATGCAACAACTTGCACAGGTAAATACTTAGCATTTAAACATTTTCTTGCTACTAGCTTCAGCTGGGTAGGTATTCTCTTTCATGAAAGATTCATACCTCATAAATGTCACCCTTTCCCAGCAAGGAATCTCCTAAAAACGATTTACACTGTTTTTTTAACCTCTTAAGGCACTATCTGACAAGCACTGTCTCAGACATAGCTTACTATAGCAGAAGACATCTGTAAAGAACTGCTATCTTTTGTTACTAATTTTAAAATGCTTTTTGAGAAAAAAAATACTTATATTGGGCTTCAGATGGCAAACTGTTATGAAACTTTTAGCCCTGAAAACAGCCACCTTTTCTATTTCAAATCTAAGTGCATGGCACAACCAGCAGTATCTAGAATGCATGTTAGTATAGCAGAAAATAGCTGCTACTTTAACCCCTAAGACATGAAAGGAATGGTATCATTTGTTACTCCTTTTACTATGCTTTTTGGGAAAAAATATTTATATTGAGCTACAGCAAACACACACACACACACACACGCACACACACACACACACACTGTACACACCATCCTCATGGCCACAACATTTGAAATAAATACTGCAATCTAATATGTTATAAAACAATAAAGAAATGGTTTGTTTATGTCAGTCTTGGTTATGTGGAACACAGTGAAGTTCAGTTAACAGCAGATTTCCTTTAAATATTTCTTATCCTATATTTTGTTTACTGGATAGCACAGAGGAGATGCTACATCTCATTCTCAAAGGGATCTTCATTTTACACATTTTTGCACTGTATTTACTCAGAGTGTCTCAGATTAGATGCAATATCTTGTTTTCAGTGGGGTCATGATTTTACCATTTTATAATGTATTTATTCAGGGTAGCCTAGTCCATATGTAAAATATTGTTTTCAGCGTGTTCTGATTTTACGTAACGTAGCATAATGTTGTGTAGATGTAGAGCCCCACTGAAAATAAGATGCCATGTCTTCTACGAACTATCCAGGCTAAATATATAGCAAGCAACAGGCATATTCTAGGAAAGCACATTGTAAAAATGTGTAAAAAGAAGACCACATTAAAACTGCGTCTCCACAGATCTGCATTGTGCAAATTCATTAGAAATAATGGGTAAAAGCAAGACCACACTGTAAGTGTTTTTTTACAGAATATGCCAGTTGAGATTCAGTATATCATATATGAAATCTCAACTGGCATATCCTAAAAATGTAACATTTAAATGGTTAAAATGCTTTACCCAAATGAAGTAAATATTTTAAATATCAACTTAGCTAGTCTTTCCTCAGAGGTCTTATCCCATATGCCCTCGCCATTGTAGTTGTCCTCCACTGCACCGCCTCCACCTTGTCTATGTTTTTCTCAGATGGGGCCCCCAGAAATGGATGCAGTATTCCAGGTGTGATCTCATGGGTGTCTTATACAGGGGCAAGATGACCTTCCTCTTTATACTCCTGATGCCCCTCCCTGTGCATCCAAGCATCTGGCTAGCCTTTCCATCCACCTTATCATACTGCCTAGTTTCTCTTAGATCCTGTGAGATGATTAGTCCCAAGTCCCTTTCCTGCTTTGTGACTGTCAGTACTTCCCCACATAGTTTGTACTTTGCCCCTGGGTTCTTGTGCCCTATCTGCATGATCCTGCGCTTCTTTGCATTGAATCCCAGCTGCCATTCTTCAGACCATTTCTCCATTTTTTTTATTGTGTTTATGCCCCCATTTTTCTCCATTTTCATCTGACTCCCCGTGCTGCGGCCATGCGAGCCCCTGTAGAGGCATGTGCACGCTGTGGTTCTGCAGCGCCCTCCCTCAGCTTGCCACCTGCCTGCCTGCTGTGCTACCTGCAGGCCTCCACCTAGCAGCAGTTGGACTGTGGGGGCAACAGGGTTCATCCCTGGGAGAGAGAACTGCCTTGTGGCTGCTCAATCCTGCTTCCTCCCCCAGCTGGCCTTCAGACCCAGGCTCACTCCAGACCTGGGTCGCCGGCATAGCATGAGGTGTGGTATCCAGCAGCTCAACCTTCAGTGCCACTGGGCTGGCTCTCCAGTTTTTTAAGGTCTTCCATCATTCTTTCAACACCCCCTGGCATGTCCACCCTATTTCATACCTTTGTATCCTCTGCGAAGACATTGAAGAGGACTGGCCCCAGCACCAACCCCTGCAGCACCCTGCTCATCACCTGTCCGACTCCAGAGTACTCCCTGTTTACCACAACCCTCTGACTCTTGCTATTCAGCCAGTTCTCCACCCACAGAACTATTTTAGGATCCACCCCTAGGCTGCACAGTTTGTTAATCAGCCTTCTATGAGGGACATTGTCAAAGGCCTTTCTGAAGTCCAGATAGGTCACATCCACTGCACCTCCCTGGTCCTACTTTAGTTACCCAGTCATGCAGTAGACTAGTACAATGAGTTAGTGCTAAACACAGTGCTTATCCAAAATACAGCAAATGTTAGGCTTAGATGTATAAGTAAATAAATGCCATATAATGGCTCCACCAAGCCACAGAGACAGAAATTTTGACACAATCCTTCACATGGATGCAATCCCAGTGACATCACTGATGTGTCCCAACAATGGCCCACAACACACCAACACTGCTGACTGCCACATGTAACTGTATCAATGCGGGAGGCTGCACTGCACCCCCATGTGGAGGCTGTGCCCCGCATCCCCTACTTTAAATATCCAACTCCACGTCACACAGACAGTGGAGTTAGGTGCTTAACCCTATAAATGAAGAATCTCCTCATAGATGGAAAGTTCATCGATGTCAGGTTTCGATGTCAGAGTCGATGTTCGAATGGTATACTCCATATAAGGCAGTGTATGTGTGTTAGTGTGTGTGTATGTGTGTGGTAATGCTCTATGTGTGCAGACAATGCATAGCTATGTTATACTGTAATATATATGCATATATGTATATTTGTATTAGTCAGCATGTGTGTATCACAACAACCTACGGGTCATAATGTCCTGTGGTAATAGCATACAACATTATGGCTAACTCGGGGATAGCACCATAGGCAAGAGTAGATGCTGCAATACCATGTATACTGCTATGCATGATGTTACCATTCGCTCTTTCCCAAGCAGAGGATAAGACCTCTGCTGGGGAGTGGGTTATGCTTGAGCAGCTGCTGTGGCTCACTGGACTGAGCCACAGCAGCAGGAACCCAGGTGCTGCGTTTGGGACTGGGTTTGATTCCCGGTCACAGAAACTTTTATTTTTATTTTACTTTGTGCATTCCCCAAGGTAACCCCCCCGGAGTTGAGGCTGTTTAATGGGGAGGTTAGGGGGCACAGCCCCCTGTAACAGGAGGTGGATGAAAAAGACTTATGCCTTATGGCAAAAATTGTGCTGTATTGGCAGCGCGATTTTGCCATGCGGGATAATGCCTAGCGACATTATGACCCCGTGCCTCACAACAATTAGAAAGTGCAGTTAAGTGGCTCTTTAGTTAGTGCAAAAAAAGCAAGTCTACATTTCCCCACTATCTAGATCAGTTTCAGCCTTCTACATGTCATTGCTTATTTAACTGAGGTGTCCTGTGGCAACTCCCCACCCTCTGATCTCCCTCAGAGCCTGAAAAGAAGAAAACAATCCCTTGATGTATTTTCTTTTAATCTGTAAATGTGTGTAGATGGTGTATTGCTATGTTATGCTCACTGGAATATATATATGTATATGTGTATATGTATTAGTCAGCGTGTGTGTATCACAGCAATTAGAAAGTGAAGTTAAGTGGCTCAGTGGTTAGTACAAAAATTGCTAGTCTACATTCCCTGCTATTTAGATCAGTTTCAGCCTTATGCATGTCATTTCTGATTTAAATGAGAGTCTGTTGCTGCTCCGCTGTAACTGTTGCCCCACATGCCCAGCCCAGTCCATATTAGTCTTCTGGCACAGGGATCTGTTCCTAGACCTAGTACAACATCAATATCAGCGGTGAATATCTGCCATTGACAAATGCTTTTTCTTGTGTCCCCTGATTTTCCAGGTTGTTCACTTAAGCATAGGAAGGTGGTCTTAGAAATGCTTTGCAGCAAAACAGTATAACAGCAAATGTTAGATGTTCTCTGGTTGTGTGTCCATAGATGCTTAGTGGTCAAAGGCTCCCATAGACACAAGAGTCTGGATGAAATGCTCTGTCTGTGTCTGGGATATGAGACAATTGTGTAAACTCTGGAACATGTATTTAAAGAGCCCCTACCATTATTAGAAAAACTTGAAAAAATGTGAGATTTAGAAACAATCTAGTTTATATTTCATATATTTTATATAATTATTTCCCTTTTTTCTTTATTACTTAGGACAGCTGTATGAAAGAGGACTACTGTCCCTTAGACATTATCTGCTCTTTCTGTTTGCCTACACATGGCATCATAATCCCCTTTTTATAGCATCATAATTATCTCCTTAGCAACAGATTGGGATGTCATAAACACAACCTTGATGCCAGGTACAGGCAAGCAGCCAGAACAGATAGGGCAGCAATCCTGTTTACACGTAAATGTCCTTAGTAATAAAGAACTAAGGGTGAGAATTACTGAAAAAGACTTAAAATATAAACTTAACTGTGTTTAAATATTACATTTTTTTGAAGTTGTCACAACAGCATCATGGGCTTTTTAGAGATTGTCCTTATGCTCAGGGTTTTTGGGGTTACCTAGCAGCTCAGTGGAACTAGCCTTTGGTTCTGTCCTGCATTACAGCCTTAGTTTTGGTTTTGAGCTGGTGATTCTCCTTTCTCCTGCTCGTAATTCATGTCTTACTAGGGGCTCGGACTCTCAACTCCTTCAGATCCCTCGCTGCCATACTTCTAGGGGCAAAGAGCATTTGCCTGGGGCCCGCTCTACTTGGTAGAACCCAAATGGTAAGGATAACTGACTCTGTATCCCCTCCCCTTCCCATCAAGACAGGGGTCCCACAGGGTTCTGACCAGGGTCCCATACTCTTCTCCATCTTTCTAAATGACATCCCCTCTGTCTGTTTCTTATCTAGCATCCACATGTGTGTAGATGACACTGTTGTGTATACATCTGGCTCATCCCCATCTAGTGTCACTGCCACCTTACAGCTAGACTTTGACAATGTCCAGCGCTGGCTAGTTTCACATCAGCTATTCCTTAATGCTAAAAAGACAATCTCCATGACCTTTGGCACTAGTCAGAGACTGTCCTGCCTCCCTTCCCTGCCTTCTTTCCACACCCTTGATTGGACTAAACTGGAGGATTCTTCCTCAGCTAAGTATCTTGGTGTCTGGCTTGACAGGCACCTCGACTTTCTGTACACATGGATGCAAGTGCCAAAAACTCCACCCCAAGATTGGTGCCCTCTAACATAACTGCAGCTGTATCACACTGCATGCCCACATGCTGTGGTACAGAAACAGATCCTCCCAGTTTTGATTATGGTGATGTAGTATTTAGTGCCACTTCCAAACCTCCCTTGCCAGACTGGACACCCTCTACAACTTCTTCTGCCATTTTGTACTTGATGCTCCCCTCTCCCTCACTGTGACCTCTATAACTCCCTCTCCTTCCTCTCTTTTGAAGACAGGAGACACTCCCTGTAACTCCTTCACAGCTAAATACTGGTTTGGTTCCCTCCTTCCTATCTCTCCTCCTCTTTCTTGCCCACTTTCGCCCCCCTCACTCTCTCCCGTAGTTGCGGCCTTGCTCCCTAACTATTTCCAGAGATCACCCTCAAAAGGACAATCTGCGTTCTCCTACCACCTGCCTAAATTATGGAACTCCATCCCACTGCCCTCCATCTGGCCCTCACCACTGCTCTCTTCTCTCTCCTTCACAAACTCACTCCCCACAGCTGCACTTGCAGCTAGTTTCTCTTCATGACTTACCTCGCTATCCCATCTAATTTCAGCCCATTCTAATCCTACCCTCCCAAATTCTAAGCTGCATTTTTCAGCTGAATCACACCCTTCCCTCCTTTTACGCTTGTACCAATTCATACCTCTGTATGTTAGTCACCAATCGCTGTACCACTATTACAGCTTATCATTTGCTGCATTGCTTAATTGTTCTCCCTGGGTTATTGCTGTATTTCCCCTCCCCTTCCCCTGATTATTGTTCTGTGATTATTTTACTTGTATGTATACCTATTGCTGTATTTCCCCCTACCCCTTCCCTTGATTGTTGTTCTGTGATTGTTTTACTTGAATGCATACCTATTGCTGTGTTCTCTACCTGTGTATATAAATAATTATTGTTGTATTTCCTCCTACCCCTTCCTCTGATTGTTATTCTGTGATTGTTTTACTTGTATGTATACCTATTGCTGTATGTTCTACCTGTGTATATAAATAATTATTGCTGTATTTCCCCAACCCTTCCCGTGATTGTTGTTCTGTGATTGTTTTACTTGAACTGTACGTATACCTGTTGCTGTATGTTCTTAATTATTGCTGTATTCCCCTTACCCTTCCCTGATTGCTACAGTGTTGATTGTTACTTGTATGTATATCTATGCTGTATTTTCCCTCCCCCCTTCCCCAGGTCACACCTGGAAACAAGCTTCAGCTCAGTGTGTCTTCTGGTGAAACATTTTAAATAAATAAATAAATAAAATAATACAGGAGGTTTCTGAACTTGACAACAAGGTTGCCTCACATCCTGATACATGGGACAATTGGGAAGGTATTAAAGTGTCTATTATGGAAGGCATTTTTGATGCTGCTATTCTAGGGATTGGTAAGACTATAAAGGAGCCTGAGAAGATTGGGAATGAATAGGGGCAGCAGCTGATGGAACAGTCTGCAGAGTTAATAACTACAAAAACTGTTGAACACTCTAAATCTGTATCTTTCCCAGTTGCTCCTTCATCTGAAGAACCCTAGGACTCCGTATCTGTGCCTATTGATGGCAGCAATAGTACACAGACAGTACCACAGCAGACTAAACTAAAAAATGTTAATGTTGTTATGAGTAATGTTGATTTTGAATATAATGTGGATTTGTGGGTGTGTGCAATGTGCCACGGGAGTCTAGGATGCTTCCTCCTCCAAACCAAGCCCACAAGAACCTGAACAGGCTAATCCTGGAGTTTCTGTGGGCCTAGTGCTCAAAGACCTAATGCAGGTGGTGCAGGGATGGCTGGGAAAGGGAGAGAGTGCTTTGGAGGGCAGATCTGTTCCAGGGTGGAGGGGAGCCAGCTCACTACAAGAATGCAGTCTGGCTGAGGTACATAGGAGGCTCTGAGCACCTCTCTGATAGAACTCACATTGCAAGAACCCTCCTCAAAAGCTAGATGAGGTTTTTCACCACTGAATTATGTGCTCATGCATGTGTCTGGAGAGGAGGTGTATGATGTTAGTTTCAAGACAGTAGATTCTCTCAAGAGCTTTTGGGAAAAATATGAAACGATGAAAGGTACCATGCTTTGGGCCACTTTTCTAGTGAGTCCCATCACAAAATCTACAGTGAAGTACATTGCAATCCTGTTTCATAATGAGTGTGTTAGCATGACTGCTATCATGTACTCACTTAAAATGAAATGGGAAACACTAGACAAATCCACTCCAATACTAGATTCTGAACCAATATGGACGGGGTGTGTGTGTGTGTGTAAAACTGAGGCCACGCTAAACAGAACAACAACACTAATACTGGGGTACAGCGTTTACTCAGCAGTTTTTATTTGGGAAAGGACTGAGACTTGTGCTTTTACCCAGGATAGCCAAAGTCCTGCCATATGTGGAAATAGAATGCATTTAAGTTCAGTGTGTGATGGGCCAAGAGGTGCAATCTGTGCTTTGAGTATAAGCAAAAAGGGGCCTCAGTGTCCTAACCCTTTTCGATGTAATCTAAGTAACAGGAGCACTTATTTCATCAGTGCACCTGGGCCTCACACAACTGTGAGTTACAGTAGAGCTTAAGAAAAGAGGGCACACAAAGCTGAAACCTAAGCCCATGTGGCAGGTTACCTTGAGGAGTAGGTCTGTGGTATTGCAGGAACACAGGCAGTGGGCTACAGAACAGGAGGAGGAGGAGGATTCAGAGGCATCTGTATCATCCTCTGTTGGGGAGTGTTCATCTGACGTTGATGAGTCAACTTCTGAGTCCTCTGTAGCAAAGAAAGTTAAAGCTAGATTGGGATCCCTAGCCAGGAAAACCTAGTTGGTGCCTTTTGTCTAATAGCCCCATCGCATGTGTCGAAAGAATACCTTAACCATTTCACTTAAAGAGCAAGTGCTTAATAAGGATGTATTTCTTAAAGAATGAAGCTTTGGGCCTTTAGATGCCACTGCAATCATTCAATTTGCTTTTGTGTGTTTCTTTAATTATCTTTTCATTATTTTATTTGTATTTTGCCAACTGCTAGTAAAAAAGAATCCAATGGAATTCTTGTATTATGTTGTCAGAAAAGTTTTAATGAGAAGGTTGGCAGTGTAGTTCTATGGGAAACTGCAAACCTTCTTTTCAGAGTTTTATAGAGAAATAATACGTTCTGCTACCAGAATATTATATATTTAACAGAAATATGTTATTTTTTATAACCTGTGATATTTTGTTATAATTTAGCAGGTGACATTTTCTTCATAACCAAATTTTACTTGGGAAGAAGAGTAGAGAAGCCAGTTACTGTTTTTAAAATTGTAAACTCATACAGATGGACCTCAGTGGTTTAAGCATATATAAAAAAAACAATGTTTGTTGCTGAAAGAAGTATCTATTTCTTTTGAAAAACTTAGAAAAAATATATTTAATTTCTCATTGAAATACATTGGGCTTATAAGTAGTTGGCAGTTTCTGACATCACAATACTAGAATTCTAATGAATTCTTTTTACTAGAAGTATGAAAAGCAAAGGTGAAAACCCACTTATTTGACTGCACTACCAACATTTTATTATAAAAGTAGATCGTAACTACTAGCACATCAAAAATATAATAAATAAAATAGTTATCTATTTATTAGAAGTAAACTCCTGGGGCCAGATAATCAAATACTTGCAAAGCAGAACACAAAAATTTGTGCTGCGCTTTGTGCTTGGCCGGGTTCCCAAAGATGCTATATTCAGTTCAGTAGTGCACTGGAGCCATTTGTCTGACTATAGAGCCTTGTTGGTCCAGCACTAAACCTCTTAGTGCTACCTTGACAGGGCTCCTAAGTATGCTGCCAGAATGGATAGCACAGGAGAGCAATTTGCAGTATTCAAGGGACACATGCAAGTGAACCCATGGGCAAGCAAGGAACTAAGTGACTATTTGCATGCCCATTATGGGCTCATTTGCATGGGTAGCAAGGCAGGTTAGCATGGCACCTCCCCAATTGCCTGGTCCCAGACATGCACATAACCCTGGTGTTAGTGGCCCCTCCCTAATCCCCAGCCCTGTAAGTAGAATTAAATTCTCGATGTTAGTGGTGCCTTCCTCCCTCCCTCTGATCCCCAGCCCCATAAATAGAATTATATTCCCTGGTGCTAATGGTGTCAACCCCCCTTCTGATCCCCAGCCCGTAAGTAGAATTAAATTCCCTTGTACTAGTGGTGCCCCAATCCCCACCTCCATAAGTAGAATGAAATTCCCAGGTGCTAGTGGTGTCCTCTCACCTGATCCCCAGCCTGTAGATAGAATGAAATTCTCTAGTGCTAGTGGTGTCCCCTCTCCAATATCCAGCAGCGTGGGGAGAATTAAATGGCCTGGTGGTGGTGGTGCCTCCTTCCCTCCCTCTGATCCCAACCCTGGCATGAAAGTGTGTCCCTGGTGGTAGTGGTGCCCTCCCTCCTTCTGATCCCAGGCCTAGCGTGAAAGTGTGTCCCTGGGGTAGTGGTGCCCTCCCTTCCTCCCTCTGATCCCAGCCCTGATGTAAAAGTGTGTCCCTGGTAGTAGTGGCTCCTCCCCCAATCGTCAGCCTGGTTGTACAAACAGCCCCTCCCTGGCATCCAGTGATTCCCCCACATGGCACTCCCCCAACTCACTGTATCCTCATTGATGGTGCCGTGGGTGCACACGATGACTGGCACAACCCTCTTCACACCTCTGCAGCCAACTGCCATATATACAGGTAGGGAGTGCACCTCTTATTTATAGGACAGGGTAATGCGCCCTGTCCTATAAATAAGAGGTGCCCTCCTTGCCTGTACATATGACAACCAGCCAAGGAGGTGTGAGGAGGGCTGTGCTGGTCACTGTATGCACCCACAGCACCAGCAATAAGGATATGATGAGTGGGGGGTGCTCATTGCTATGGGGGGAACCACTGGATGCCAGGAGGGGCTGTTTGTAATCTGGCTGAGACGGTGGAGAAGACCACTACCACCATGGATATACACTTTAAGTTGGGGCTGGGATTGGAGGAAGGGAGGGCACCACACACACCAAGGCATTTAATTTTACCTACGGGCTGGGATTGAGGAGGGGAGACCATTAATACCAAAGAATTTCATTCTATGTATGGGGCTGGGTATTGGGGAGGAACACCACTAGCACTGGGGAATTTACTTCTACTTATGGGACTGGTGATCTGAAAGGGGGCACCACTCAGCACCAGGAATATAATTTACTTACGGGCTGGGGATCGGGGAGGAATACTACTAGCACCAGAGAATTTCATTCTATTTACAGGGCTGGGGATTGGTGGAGAGACACCACTATTATCAGGGAATTTAACTCTACTTACAGGGCTGAGGATTGGTGGGGGAGACACCACTAGCACCAGGGAATTTAATTCTACTTATGGGGCTGGGGATCAGAGGGGGGGAGGGAACCACTACCACCAGGGTATTGAATTCTACCTATAGGGTTGGGAATCAGTGGGGTGTGCCAGGGACCACAGGGGTGGTTATACTTCCCAGTGGCCAACCGCACAGTGGCGGCATTATCTTTGGCAACTGCTAGGGTTGCTTGGAGTTAGTTGGGGTTTTGTTAGGTGGTATTTGCACTGCACAAAAAGACCATGCTAAACCCTTTTGTGCAGTGCAGTGCCACTCAATATAGGGTAGTGCAGTTATTCATGGCCATGCCCTCCCTTGCCCGCACACATACATTATGTTTTGCATGGGTGCTAATCCACTTTGCCCATGCTTGAATATGGGGCTCCAGTGCAAACCCAGTTTGTGCAGGCAAACACCTGTTATCGCCTGCACAAATGTTTGAATATCAGGCCCTGCTTTCAATATTAACAGCATGAAATCCTTTAAGAAACATACCACCACCTTGTCCTTACTAGACACCCTATCTAGGAATGTCTTTTTCGTACAGGACACTAGACTAAAAACTAGTTAGGAAATAAAACAAGCAAACAGGCACTGGGTGTCAGGTTCTTCCTTCTGGTCGCATGGTTCAAACACATGTGATGTGCTAGGGCTACTGTTCAGGGTATTTGATCTCTCAGTCAAACAAAATCTGGTCAGATCCACCACGGCTGCATAATGAAGTTAGTGAAGTTGTGTGGAATTGTTAAGGAGGTATGGAGAAACAACACAATGATTTGTAACTACTAAGATTTGTTTTAGTTTCTGTTCTAAGGAAGGCATACACATTATTAGGAAAATATATGGAGGTATACATTTTAATGGAAGGAATGGGAAGCTTACAAAAGAACCCCAGTGCAAATGCCACTGATGTATGTGTTATCCTGGAGGATATTGGCTAGACAGCCACATTTTTAAGAAAACACAATTGCACATATCCCAATAATGCAAAGTATCAAGGGAAACTTGCAGATCCCCATGATGGTACAGAAGGTGGCAGTACATGAAAAAGTAATGGCTGGCATATGTTCAGCCTTGGGATTATTTACACATTTTTTAATTTATTTATTTATTTTAATGTTTTAAGAGAAATTGAGTTTTTGTCCATGAGGTAATGTAAGTTATATTTAAGCAATGTGTTGATGTCAGGAAGTCAAGTGAAATGATGATGGACTGTTAGAGAAAATGTGATATTAACTTTCAGAGAGGGTCACTTTTGATAAGGACAAGGTAGTTATGCTTGTGATAATGGGAATATTAGGAAAGTATAAGGTCTACGCAGAAGTGGAGTACAAATATGCACAGTTTCATAAGTATGTGCTAAGAGTGCAGATAATGTGATATGCAGGTTTGTTTTAGAAACAGATAAAAGTGCGATACATGCAATTAATAGAAAGATAGATAATTACATAGACATATAGATAAGAGAGAGACACACACAGACAGACAGGCAGAATAGGAATGGCAGTGAAGTACTGAAGTGGCGTCCAACCCTACCCCACCCATGCAGATCATGGACAGGCATTGGGGTGTGCCTTTGGGTCATTGCCCATAATGCTCACGCCATTTCACCTCACCCTACCCTACAGACACAGACAAAAGTCAAAGTGTGCCTTGGGGTTTTCAAACTTTACACTCACCCCATTCCATAAGGAAATACGCTGAAATGGGTACAGTATAAGGGAATGGAGTGAACTTTGGGGCTGAAGATTCAAAGGCACACCTTGATATCTGTCACTGGCTGCAGGGTGGGGATGGGGGTGGAATGGCGTGAGCATTACTGCTGACAATCCCAAGTCACACCCCGATGCCTATCAGTCCCTACAGTGCAGAAACCCTAATGCCCTGGGGGTTTCTTAGTATTTTCACTCCAAGTTTTCAGCATGTACTTTTTGTGACCCCACTGCATGAACAGTGACGCTATCAGTTCATTAGCCGGAAGGAGATTTTGCACAGCGACTGTGCCATTTGGCTCCACAGGTGCAAAAACACTTTTTAAACAGGATTTAAAAAATGACAGCTGTACATTTCTTGCTTCAGTAACACACACACACACACACACACACACACACACACACAAAGAACATGCCAGAACACAGCGTGCAAAATGATTAGATTTGTCTACAAGCATTATTTTCTATGCAAGTTGGAGCCCGGGGGGGAGGGGGTAAGGCTGGAGATCAGTTATAGTCCATAACATAACCACATGAAACATATATGCAGAAGTAACCATTTCAAAAAGAAAATGCAAACTGTGACGTTTAACAGTTACAGAGTAAGTCAGCACATCTGGACTTATTTGCTGCATATGCATCTCAATTTCTAATGGTTCCTGACCATGTTCACCCTTCCTCAAGCCAAGATAGCTACAGTATGTCTAACAATAACATGGATGGAAAAATTATGCCATATTTTCAACAAGAAGTTAGCATTTTAAAAGATAGTGCTGTAGACTGAGAAGCAGCTTGTGTAGGTGCATTCATCATGCTAGTCAATATATGTTCTGGTTACCTTCCATAAGGTTAGCCAGTGGAGAAATGAGGGAAAGGGACAGAAATTTAAAATAGAACCATTGAACCCATTTGTGATTTAAAGTTGCATGACAAAATCGACTTCAGAACCGGACACCATATTCCAAATGAGGCCTCACCAGTGATCTACACAGTGGCATCACCACCTCCTTCCTTCTGCTGGTAATACCACTCACTAACACACCACAGCATTCTACTGGCTCTCCTCACAGCTTTAGTACATTGTTTAGCCACCTTTAGATCATCCAATATGATTACCCTAAAATCCCTTTCAATTTGATGACCATCAGCCCCCGTAATCATTCCCTGGGTTCCTGCAACCCTTCCTTATTCAGCAGGCAGTTAGCACATCTGGATTTATTTGCTGCATATGCATCTCAATTGCTAAGGGTCCTGACCATGTTTACCATTCCTTAAGCCAAGTTAGCTGCATTATGTCTAGCAATAACATGAATGGAAAGATTAAGCATATGAAAACTTAGTAATTATGCTGTAATACCGTAAGACTCAAAGTGTGTCTCCTTTGGCTGCCATAATGTCTGTGGTTAATTTGAAACAAAAAATTTAACAAGACACTGGTCTCCACTGGAGACATTTAACAACAGAGCAAACTGCACTCTGGGAAGATTGCCTAGGACAAGATGCAACAAATAAAACCTGAAAAACAGGTTCCAAGGAGTATAAACTCACCAGGAATGTTAGAAAAATGACCCCTCCCCAATCACAGGTGTCAATGAATGAATTTGTTAACCATGCTGGTTCATCTTCTTGCTTCCCTCATGGTAAAATGTGAAAGTACATTTGTGTTATTTTAAATGAGTGATAAATGGCATGTCCAGGGGATGGCAGCTCTGATAGTTGTTCCAGTCTTTCTTTTCGCTGATATAAACTGAGCCAGGAAAAAAGTAAGTAGGAAAAAAAAACAGCCTTTTGTTTCTACAAGTAGTTGTTAATTGCAGCTGGTATTTTTAACATGCACAAGGCAACTCCACTTCTCAAACTTAAAAGAAAAAATACACTTCATCAAAGGCTGTTTTTACCAAGTACTGTACCCATGATTAAACTAATTTGAACCCCCTTCCCCCAAAAATGTTCCCTCACATGAACCTGCATGATTAACTGTAAAGACAATTAAAAAAATGTATTTAGAAATGCATTACTGACACCAATGCTTTCAAAGTTTTGAAACTACTAAAAAGACAAACTATATATACTGAAGATGGTAAACAAATATTGTTAATCCCAAAAGCTGAACTTTGTTTTAGTATATAAATGTTTAAGAAATACCTTGGCTTTTTCAACAAGGAAGCTGTAGTTTCAGACACTTCTATTTCTCTTTCCTTTGAGACACCAGTTGGCTCTGATAATCATTTGTTCCAAGGGTTTTTAAAGTCAGTTTGAAGGCATTAAGAATCTTCTGTTATAGTCCTTAACAAAATGCAGGGACTCCACAGACTTGTTCTGTTCCTTGGTCCAGATACCAAACTAGTGAGTCTTGTTTCAACATGATAGAGCCACCTCATGCCCCTCCCACATGAATCAAAAAAAGGTGGGGTGGATCTTTAGGAGCTTCTCGGGTGGAGGTGGGGTGGATCTTACTCCCCAAAAAACAATGCTGCCTCCCACTACTCAGGTTCCAGTTCTTGTACCACCCATTTAAGAAAGAAAATAGTACCCTGCAACCATTGGCTAACATGAAAGCGTATTTATTTGAAGGTGGAAAACATTTCTTGGAGGAGGGTAAGGTGGAGGAGACTATTTACACCTTCAGTCAGTTCCACGGACAGAAAACATGACATCACTCCTTTTGTACATGCAAAACATCTGCAGGCTCTGCCTACTGCAGCTGTAAAAACTGGTGGACGTTTCTCCTGGTACAACTTTGCTACTAGATGTTGACTTCTGTTCTGTATCATTTGATGCATATGTATCTATGCACCACAGACAAATCAACCAGAATCTCTGTTTTTTCTGAGATAAGGCACTATTGGCATACTCATAAAACCATTATTATGGGTGGGGATTTTAATTGTAGTAGTACTGTAGTAAATTTAATTTGTTTATGGTGCCCTTCCCTGGAATCTCAGGGCACCAGTACAATAAAACAGAGATAGCAGCTAACATAGTAAATACTACCGACATAAAAACATAACACAGTATAAAAATAGACCTTAAAACAACCCCAAATAAACCAGACTCTTAACAAGCAATTAAGTTGCACTGTACATACCTTAGATAGAAAAGGAGTTATTAATCCCCATAAGCTTGTGAAATTAAATAAGTTTTAAGACCCCTTTTAAAGACCTCCTCTGAAGAGGTCTCCCTCAAAGCACTTGGGAGAGAATTCCACAGTAAAGGTCATGCTACTTCAAAGGATTGATCCCCCGAGGCCTTGATCTGGATATCACTAAGAGACCTTCCTCAGTGGAGTGGACAGGGCATGCGGACTGTGTGGATGCAGCAGATCATGCAGGTAACCTGGGCCCAGCCCATGTAGTGCCTTATAAGTTAGTAATCCAACTTTTCTAGGAGATGCCACTTCATTGGCAGCCAGTGCAGTTCCGCAGTGCTGGGAGATGTGGCTCAACTTCAAAGGCCAGTAAACACCTTAGCAGCCACGTTCTGCACCAACTGCAGGTGTTGCAATGTACCTCCTCACACCCCTCAGTACAGAACATGACAGTAATCGAGATGCAAGGTCACAAATGCATGCACCAGTGAGGCAAGTCCCCTGAGGGTATAAGGGACTGAATCCAGCTGATATTCCTAAGATCATAACACAAAGTGCTTTAGCTTTCGGACCATCCCAGTCCTTCCTCAGAAGTGTAATGACAGTTATTCAGACAATCCAATACTTTTAACATCCAGATCATGCAGAAAAAAAAACAGAAAAAATTCCTATTGGTTTAAAATACTCATTTAAAAAACAACACAAGACTCATTAGAGAAGCTGAGAATACCAGTTCAGCTTCAGCTGAAAAAGGCTAAAGGTCAGATATGCTTAGAGCCTAGCGTCATGCAAGGAGTGCATTGCACATAAATTAAAATAACTTAGAGATACCTTCAGAGTAAGATAAGGACATCTGGAGCATAGATCTGTACAGCTCAATTGTGAGTGCAGTTCATGAAAAACAAACCCTACTCAGATTGTCATATATGTAAGTAAAAAATAAGCCACAGAAAACAGAACTACAAAAAATAAATATACATGGCATACAAAGGGTTTAAAGTAAAGTTTACCTAATGTGAGCAATAGCTGGAAACATTACCCAGCTATACTCTCAAACTGGTTATTATGCTCCATAAGCCTAAGTCCTTTAGTGTTATAACAGGAGTTTATACATGAAAATATAAATTAGCAGTATAAGAGCCAAACAAAAAGCTGCTTGTCAAAGACCACCAAGAAACTAAGACCATGCAATCTGATGTGTACAGATTTCAACTTGATGCACTAAAAATGCCTAAGGAATCTGAATAAGAAATTGGTGGGGGGGAGATGACTAGTTGTGAGGACACACACACACACACACACACACACACACACACACACCAGTCCTAATGCACCATCATTCACATCAATCAATTCAAATGTTATCCAAAGGAATTAAACTTGTCCTGAACCTCCAAGTAGAAGAGATATGTACAGAGTTCAAAAATGCAAAAAAAACTCCACCCTCCCCATGGTAGATAACTAATTAGAAATAAATGTACACTGTATGTATATGAGACACGAGTCCTAACATACCTTCATTTCCACAGATCACTACAATATTAGCACAATGTAATTTAATCTGTCCAGGACCCCCATGCAAATGAGATCCTGCACTACAATATGTTCAGAGTACAAAAATGTGACAGTATATAATAAAACTACTGTATGATGAGTAACAGGCAAGGAATCTGAATAAGACCTAATGGAATTAACTCTACCCCCACCCCCGAGGAAGATCATTTTTAAAGGAAATAATATTCATTATGGGTATAAACTAAGAGTAATAACACACTTTAACACCATTATGTCATGTACCTGAATATAAGCAAACCTCAATGTAACAGCAACTCCCACACCCACCACACCCACAACTCCCACACACACATACACACACACACCCAAGGAGATGCTGAAGTCCTATAATATGTCCATCCTTTGAAGAAAAAGTCTGTGTATGTTTAAGTCCTATAATGTGCCATAAATCCCAAATCTGTGTTCATGCCATCATTTACCATATTGAAGTAATATAAGTTTGATCTCAAAAGCCCGTCTCTGTTGTGTACTTTAAGATTTCCTTTTAAGACCATTACTGACATATCTGAGATTGAGTGGTCCGGCTGAGAAATGTGTTGCCCCACTGGTTTTTCAGTCATCTTGAGATTAATATTATGAGCCCGATTCTAAAAGAGATACATCTGGTGTAACAGCACTTGCGCCAAAAAGAATGGCTCAAGTAGCAAGTTACGCCAGCAGTTGTGAAGCATGGGATTCTACAATGTGGCCTGCGACTTGCGCCAAAGAGCAGTTACACCAGCAGTTGCACTATAAACCCCCTGCGACATGACACTAGGGGGTTTATGGCAGTAGTTGCGCCCTATACTAGTAGAGCAGCAACAAAGTCCCCAATGTCGGGATTCTACAAGAACCGCCGGAGGAGAACCGTCAATGTAAGTTACACCAGCAGTTAGCTGGTGTAACTGTACATATGTCCTCCAGGGGTTCTTTAGACCCACTGCACCCACTCCAGGATGTGCCCCCCATGCCCAGAACACCCCCGTCAGTGCCCCACAGGGCAGTCCACAAGCCCCCAGCCCCAGATCCCCCATAGCAGGGGTGCCCAGCTGGGCTTCTGCACCCCAGCCCCAGAACCCCCAAACCTTAAATGCCCTGCAGGGCAGCCCACACACATCATGCCCCCGAACCCCATACCACTATCAGCCCTGCAGGGCAGCTGTGTCCTCCCCATCCATTCCCTGACCTGATTTTTTGCTGCAAATGGTTAAAAATGAACCCCCCTGAGACCCTAGTAGTCTAGTGGCCCCCACCCACCTCTCACCTCCATGGCCAGCCACCGACTGAGCTCTGCATGAGCACTTACTGTATAGATGCACTCAGAAATGAAGGAGCATTCATTCATTTCTGAGCACGTCTATACAGTAAGCGCTCATGCTGAGCTCAGTTGGTGGCCAGGCCGTGGAGGTGAGAGGTGGCTGTGCCAGTCGCTGGCTGGGAATGGTGGGAGGGATGTGGGGACTTACTGCTGGTGGGGCAGGTGGGGGGCCATAAGACTACCAGGGATCTCATGGTTTTAATTTTTAACCATTTCTTGGCAAGAACTCGGGTGAGGAATGGATCAGGAGGGGACACAGCAGCTGCCCGTAGGGCTTTGAGGGGCACTATGCTGCTGGGGGATTGTGACTTGTGACATGCCCTCAGGTATGCCCCTTAGGTTGGTGCATTCTGTCCACATGTCACAAGTCGCATTACTTAACCGCGGAGACCCTGCCCCTTCTAGAATAGGGTGCAGGATCCATGTCACAATGGCGTTTGGCACAAGTCACCTTTGGCAGTGACTTGCGCCAAGCTTCTAGAATTGGGCCCTATGTCTGTGTGAGTTCATTCTAGTGTGGAGCAATTGACTTGTCCCTCCAACATAACCTGTTTGTGGACATCTCTTGCATTGAATTAAATAAACAACATGCTGTGATGCACATGTATAATTCCCTGTACCCTGAATAGTCTGTTTTGTTATGTAGCCACACAGTCCGAAGTGGAAATGAGCTCAAAAGTCTTACATATGAGTTGATTGCAGGGTTATGTACCATTAAGTGTCATGGCATACTGTTCTGGTGAAAGATTACTCCTAATAATTAGTTTGGCTAAGTTTGGTGGTTGTTTACAAGATAGTAGTGGGAGTTCCTCAAAAATACAATTAAGGGTCTCATCCTCACTAAATATTGAGTGGAGGTCCTTAATAATCTTGCACAGAAGTTCAAGGTCAGGATGGTATGTGACTACTAAGGGTATTCTGTTGGTAGCTGTCCTTTCCTTATACTGAAGTAGTTGTTGCCTTGGTAGTTGTGTTGCACATTCTATTGTCCTGTCAATTTCTCTGGAAGAGTGTCCCTGCTCAATAAAGGTGTAAGTATCTCTGTCTGTCTGTTGGCATTCTGTAAATACACATATGTAAGGTCCTATCCTTGAAGGTGACAGTGATGTCTAGAAAATTAACACTTGTGGCAGAATATTCCAGGGAAAACTTTATGGTTGGGTGGAAGTTATTAAGTTCCTGATGAAAATTTTTAAGTGTGTCAATACCCTCTGTCCAAATGATAAACAAATCATCAATGTAATAGAAATAACTGAGTGGTTTGTGTGCACAGTGTCTTAAAAAGTCCTCCTCCAAATCTGCCATAAAAAGATTAGCATACTGTGGAGCCATCCTTGTGCCCATTGCTGTTCCCGTAGTTTGAACATAATGTTTACCATTGAAGCTGAAGTTATTATGTGTCAGAATTAATTCAACAAGTTTCCCCACCACTTCAGGGTTGATGTTTTGGTCCAGTCCTTTTCCTTGTATGTATTTATGGCAGGCTGAGATGCCATCCGTGTGTGGAATATTAGTGTAGAGGGCTGTTACATCCATCATGGCTAAAATGGCATCAGGGGGTCAGTCTTTATAACCAGAAAGTTTACACAGGAAGTGTGTAGTGTCCAGGATGTAACTCTCTCTTTCCATAACCAGTGGTTTCAAAATGGTTTCTACAAACCCTGAGATCCCCTCAGTCAGGGTACCATTACCAGAGACTATGAGTCTCCCCAGATTGCCAGGTTTATGTATTTTAGGCAGTAGTAGAATGTCCCTGGCTTGGGTTCAGCAGGGATGAGGTCAGTTAGTCTTTTTTGGACATGGTTTGGAAAAGATCTAATTATGTCCTGTAGTTCTTTTTTATAGGTTGTAGTGGGGTCACTCTCCAGTTCTCTGTAGTAGGTATGGTCAGTTACAGTAGCTGTCTGTTGGCTTAATTAATATAGTCATCTCGGTTTAATATCACCACTGCAGAGCCTTTATCAGCTTTTTTGATGACAATACTGTGGTTTGATTTCAATGTCTGTATAGTTCTCTGTTCCAATGGAGAGAGGTTGTAACGGGCCTGTTTTTACCAAGTAAGGATCTAACCACTAACTCATTGGCGGAAACAGTGAATGTAATTGTCCAGTTTTTTGTTATGCCCACTGGGGGGTTAAATTCAGACTTCTTTTTCTTATCCATTAAATTGTTACTAATTGTGATGTCTTCATTACCTGTGATTTCTTCCTTGCCATGAAAGAATTCTTTAAGTCTCAGTCTATAGAAGTATTCTTCTAGTTCGCCACAAAACTGTATTTTGTCCAGCGCTTTTGTTGGGCAGAAAGTGAGGCCCTTTGAAAGTACATTTAATTCACCAGTAGTCAGTGTGTGGTTGGACAAATTAACAACTGAAAGGTGCCCATTTGCGTGGTGTTGTTGTTCAATCACGCTATTATGTTCTTCATGGTTGTTAGGAAGTATGGTCTGTTTTTTTTCTGCATGATCTGGGTGTTAAATGTATGGGATTTTCTAAATAACTGTCATTACACATCCAAGGAAGGACTGGGTTTGTCCAAAAGTTAAGGCACTTTGTTCTTTTTGTTACATCTATCTTGGTGCAATGAAAGGCATCAAATCATTTGCTTCTGGATCTGTTCTTACAAGGACCAATACGGCAAAGACTAAATCCGTATGTTAAGATGGTAAAAGGCATTCCAGACTACTGCTGACACCTGAGCCTCACATGTCAGCTCTTTGTCCAAAGTGACACCCAGATTCTTAACCTTTACAGCAGCCATAAGCCTAGGAATGCTGAGTGAAAGCCCCATCTCCCTCCTGGCTGCTGCTGCTCCCCCATTCAACCTGGTTCAGTCAACTTGCGTCTCCATCAGCTCAATGACATGCAGTCCTGGATCTCAGCCAAGTACTGATTAAGCATATCCTCCATGCCCCTTGTCTTGGGTGCAAAACACAAACAGAGCTGAGTATCATCTGCATAACCATGAAACCCAGCTTTATTCTATCTAGCGATTGTACCCAGGGATTACATGTACACCACAAACAACATGAGTGAAAGGACTGACCCCTGAGGTACACCACAGTGCAGGTCCACAGGGAGTGAGGAAAAAGTTCCCCTCACAACCCTCTGTGTCCTGCCCATGAGGTAGGACTCAAACAGCAGATGACTTTGCTGGTGAGTCCTACATACTCTGTGATAGAATAGAAGCCCATGGTCCACAGTATCAAATGCTGAAGAGATCGAGCAGGCCAAGAATTGACCACACTCCTCTATCTCTAGCCCTGAGCAAGTCATTATGCACCCTGCAAGGCATTATGCACCCTGACCAATATGGTCTCTGTACTGTACTGTGCTTTGACCTAAAACCAGATAGAAGAGGCTCATAGATGTCAAAGGTTGTGAGGTGTACCTCAAGCTGCAACACAACTACCTTCTCAATTACCTTGCCTAAAAATTGCAGCTTAGAGACAGGTCAGTAATTCTTCAAGATATCTAGCTCCAGTGATGCTTTTTCAAGAAGGGTTTCACCAATGCATTATTCAGTGCAGATAGTAAGATCCCCTCTGATAGGAAACACCTGATAATCTCAGTGAACACTAGGCCCAGCTGCCTGACACAGACCACTAGTAGCCGGGTCGGGCTTGGATCCAGCTAGCAATATGTTAGTCACAGCTCTGAGATCACCTCTACAACCTTATTCGTTGTCACCATCTGAAACTCTCCAAAGGACCACTGACTGCTAGTGCATCTCACTAGCTTGACACTTTTGGGTCATAACAGCCCACTTGGTGAGATTGAGGACCTAACAGATCACACTCTGTCTGAAAATAACTAAGTGACCTCCTTGCACTTAGCGACTGAAACAGCTTTCATGGGCTGCAGACAGCCCAGATGAAGAAGCTTGTCCACTACCCAAAAAAGCTGATGAGGTCAGTTCCTTCCAGTCACAATCTCCCTTGACAGGAATTCTACCTTCTTACAGGAGATTGCCCTTTCAGATTCACCATAGTGAATATTCTGAGCCAGTTTGTCCTCCTTGGACTCTGATCTTCTCCAACAATGCTCCAACCTCTGCCCCTTAGCTTTCACCACTTTCAGCTCACCATCAAACCACAGTGAGCCAAGGCATGAAAGCAGTGGGCATACATGGACTGATGCTAAGAGGTCAAAGGCTGCACCAACGGCCCTATTATAAGTCACCACTGCTTCCTCCATACCCACAGCAGATGCCATCAACATACCCAAACATTCTAGCATTGCCAAAGTCCATCTGGCCTATGCCCTCATAAAAGGCAGTACTGGACCATCGCCACAGGGGGTAGATTACAGAAGGTGCTCTCAAGTCAAACCTAATGGGGCAATGATTTGATCAACTGATCGGGACAGTTCTAAGGTTTTCCACCTCAAACCCCAGCTGGAACATTAAGTCCAAAGCATGCCTGTGTTGATGAGTCATAGCAGCAACTGCTTGTGCTGGCCACAGGGATTTCATTCCCCAGAGGAAATCTTGTCCAAAACATGAGAGTTTGTTGTCAACCCAGGCATTGAATTCTCCCAGGATAAGCCACCTCGGTTACTCCAACACCCTATTGGTGATGAAGTGCACTTTTTCCTGCAGGAAATCCCCTTCTCTCTCTGGAGGCCAGTAAACAAGGAGGATCCTGTAACCAGTGTCTCCCACTGGGTGCACTACCAGGTTCAACTCATCTCTAAAACAGATAGCCAGCCCCCCCTTCCCTCATCACGATCCTTCCCCTTCTTGAATATGGCTCCACAGTCTACTCCCTCCCCTCATCTGTTCTTTTCTGCAAACTGAGAACCTCTTACAACAACATTGAGCATTTCGTCACTGGCCTCCCCTGGTCCACCCATCACTGTTCCCTCTACCCTTCTCTCTCGTGGCTACCCCCAGAAGGAAGGTTTCAACTTAAAACACTTTTTCTACACAAGGTTAATCTTAACTTATTGCCACCAAGTGTTTTGGACCTTTTTCCCAAATCTGCCACCAAGCGTGGCACCAGAAGAAGCACAAGCTTAATTTTTGAGGTTCCTTTCCTTCATACCACACATGCACAAAACTCCATCTACTATCAAGGTGTGAAACTTTACAACAACCTACCTCCTGGCACCCAGTCCTGTGGCTCCATCCCCTTATTTATTGCTGCTGCAAAACACTTGCTCCTGGAGAGTTACTCTTGTAAGTGCCCCCCGTGGAAAGTTTCATATAGCAGTTGAGAGGTTCTGCTCCTCTCCTTAAGAGCATCCCATCGTTGCCTCCTTTTTCCATCCACACTCTGCCTAGCCTCCCACCCAGCTCTATGTTTACTGTCTCATCTTTAACTCCCCTCCATGTCTACCTCCCTCATCCTCACCAATATTTATGACTGTCTTAATTTTTATTTAAATTTGTTGTAAATATGATTAATTCTGCTCTTGTATTTTCTTTTGCTGTACATGTTGTGATACTCTGCAACCTGGATGACTGTGAAATGGGCAGGTTTGCTCACACTCTTTCTAGTATAAAATAAACTTGATTGATTGATTTCTTGGGCACTGCACCATGGAAAACCAGCAGGGATGGCTGCCTCCAAACGTATCGGGACATAATGTCATACGCTTAATAGCGTACGGCATTATGCGCGAACCCTGGACCTGTGCGTTCTCCGTGTTGGACCACCCTGGAGTTAGAATCCTAAGTGAGAGGGTCCAGGGGGCGAAGACCCCTGTAACGGGGGGTGTGGAGGGCTAAGCCCCCCACAGATCAAAAGTAATGAATAAATCGTGCAACACAATTAAGCCACACAGCATTCTGCTGTGCGACATTTTGACCACGTGCTGCCTCCAAAACTGGACTAGTGCCATCCCGAGCCAAGTCTCCATGAAACAAGTTAGATCATCAGATGAATGAGATATTGTAACCTCCCCTACAAATGGGGGTTCCCGAAAAGTCTTCCTTGAGCTTGCCTAAATGCTCACTGCCAGCCTGGTGTCCTGTGTTTTAGCAGTTTAAATGTGATTGCCAGAGAGTGCCTGTATAGCATCTGTGTACAGTCTCTTTAAGAGCTGTCTGGATTGCAGTCATAAGTAATCTGAGAGGGAGCTCTGTTGAAAGATGTAACTATTTGCTGAAAATCATTTAGAGTGATAATGATAATGTAGTTTGTCTAACCTACCTTCTTTGCAGCAAGGACTATTTTGTTTATCTCCACTATCTTGGTCCTGGACTGCTGAATTGGACCAATCAGAACTAGTGTGACCTAAAATGGAGCTGGACTACAGGAGCTGTCTGAGTCAAAATCTGTAGGAATTTTAGTTTTGGGCTTTTGGCACCTTTTTGCACCTGAAGGGGCCTTTGTTGTGACTAACAGACAGATCAGCCAACCGAATCGTTTGGATTCTAGAAAGTCACAGGCTTGCTGGCAGTTGAGTCAGATATAAGTTGGGAACTGAAGAAGCAACAGCTTGAGACAGTCAAGCAGCCGTCTGAGTAGTTTTGTGCTGGAGAACTGTGGAGAGGCCTGAGTTGTGGTCTGCATGCCTGCCTGCTGCCCTTGAGAGGGAGAGAAGAGAATTATTTCTGACTAAATCTAAGTTTGTGAGAATGAAGTAAGCCACTGATTTTTTACCAGGCTCATCCCTGAAGAAGACCAAAGATTTTGCTGAATGCGATCGGCCTGTCACGATTTCCAGCTGCTTTTGAATCCCCAGTTTGTGCAGAGACTTTGCAATCATGACCGGAGAGCGGTTTGCCTGGTACAGTAGAATTTCCTTACATGTAAATGTGTTGTGAGTTGTTAGTGGGTCGTGATTTGGTTCCCCACTATGTGAACTGTGTTATGCTTGCTGGAAGTTGTATCCAGCCCAAAACAGACTGTATCCGAAATTGTCTCCATTTGGCTTGGGCCTTGCCACACTGGCCCAGCCAGACTACCCACTGCACAGAGAAAGCTATCGACGAGAAATATGCCTGGGGATCAGCCCCCTGCTCCACGCTTGAACAGGAATGATGCCTCAGTGAATCATGTGGGCCCTGCTTCTCCTGGCACTCCAGATCAACCACCTGCAGTCTCAATTTTTGTCCAGCCTGTGTCCAGTCTTGGGTATCGTGAGTAATCATCAGGGTAGCTCCCTGCAACAACAGCCTAATCTAAAAGTGTGTCAACTGATTGTCTTGTTTTCTTTTCACGAACTGAGCCCTCCGGCCCGGATTACAATTAGTGTGTGTGGTGCATGTTGTTTTCTTCCATCACAAGGCCAACCAGCTGCAACGTTCCAGGCTAGCCCACCATTCTCCAACTGGATATCTAGGATGTGTGACTCTCTATGGACCCTGAAGTGCATGCATAACTGTTTAATTGATACAGCCTTTAAGCAAATTAACCTGATTACGCCCCTCCCTTCTTCAAGTCCCTTAAATAAACCAGATCTAACTCTTTTGCATTTACCCTGACTGTGGTTCCAGTTTGTGCAAAAGTACTGTACTGCTGTTATTTGCTGTGTATAACCTTGTTTTACAGGGCTCCCCAGGGCCGAGCCAGAGGAAATCCCTGGTGGTGAGTGCAAACAGTGTGGGTACTTGTGTGGCGTATCAGGGGTATTGTGAAAGTGATTGTTGTGTATTGTTCCAGTCACTAGTAAGGAAAGAGGGGGGTTACAGTGTCCCGGAGGGCTGTGCCCAGGTTAGCTTGACCACTACCAACCCTGACCTCTGGGTGGAAGCACCAGTTTCAGAACTCAGGCCCCTTAACCTTCTACTAGCCAAGCCATCAGGGGTAGTAGCCCTTGGGATGGTGCCACCTAGGGGTTACATATTGGAGGCTCACCGCTGGGATTTTGTGCCTTCTAGTGGCCAAAAATTATGAATTATTGTTAAAGATTAATGGCTACCCCAGTAGAAATGGCTGTACACCAGTTTGCGGGGTGGTGTACTGGGCAGGAGATGGACCTCCAAAATGCTCTACTTATACTGGATATTTCCCTGGGTACCAGTAAAGACGCTGTAGAGAGAGCACTCTCCAAAGCTGAATGTTTAAAAAACCCTGTGGTAGTGGGTCGGCAGGCTGATTTGATCGTCCAAACTTTCATAGCCTTGGTAGAATGTAGTGACCTCATGGACAGCTCTAAAGTGCCACAGACTATTTATTTATTTATTAAATTTTGGTGACTGGGTAGGCCCACTGAGCCCTGAAAGTCCCTTTTTCAGGGGCGACCCGGGATAACAATACAAGATATGACACAGTGGAGAAAAGCTTTTGTTTACATAGGTTGTTCAAGCATAAGGTGGTTACAGACAGTGGTTGCCCCAGAAGGGTTCCAGCTGCCTGGAGAGTGATAACAAAAGACAGTAAAGACCCCAGGGAGGATGAGCGCCCACCATTATCTGAGACTTTTGAGGAGAAATTTGCTAAGTTGTTACTGGAGGAAGGGAAAACCGTTGAGGACTTTAAGAAACTATTCCTGCCACCTGGGGGTGTTCCTTCCCCAACACCCCCTCCCACTCTGGCACCTGTTACTGCCTCACCTTCTGTGCCCGTGCCAATGCTGGCCCCTATATCTTTACCTGCCATTAGTTATGACTCCTACCAAAGGCTGAGAATCTTCTCGGGCACCCTCCCCACCCCTCAGGAGAAAGATGACTGGGAGACCTGGATAGACTATGTTACCCCTCTAGTACTTGAATAGCAATGCTCAGAAGCAGAGAGCGAAGAGGTTGAGTGAGAGCCTCTAAGGTCCTGCCCTGGCTACCATCCTGTAAGCGGGCCAATAATCCTGAAGCAACTGCACAGGATTATCTTGATACATTGAGAATGTGTATGGGAGCCCAGATTCAGATGAGGATCTGTTGTGGAGAGTAAGATAAGCTCAGCAGTACCCAGGGGAGCCATTGTCTGTGTATGTACCTGGGCTTGAAAAGCTGCTACAAGAGTGCCTCAGAAAGAGTAGTTTGCCATCAAATGAATTTGATCAAACTAGGCTGGACCAGATCCTTAAGTCTGCTCCATTTTCAGAATTGTTATTGCTTCAGCTGCGCCTTGTCACCCGACTGGAATCTCCCATGACGAGCTAATAAAAGTAATTCAGGGGGTTGAGCAAAAACAACCCCATGAGGAATTGCACCCATATCTGCTGTGCAAGTGACCAAGAGGATCAGCCAATGAGGCTTTGGGGCAAAAGTCGGCACTTAACGAAGCACTCTGAGAATGCAAAGGACTTCCGCCCTGGGCCCAGCATTGGAAAGATGAGCTACTAAAGGAAGTCCGAGTTGAAGATGGGTGCCTCTCGAAGGTTTCCCCCATGGAACAAGATTCTGGTCCCTTTCAGGACATGACTGCCATGGGGTGAGGGTGCACCTCAGGCATCCGCTACCGAGGGTGGCTACAAGGCTGATATCACCGGATTGACTGCCACTCTAAAGGAACTGTTAAGACATGTTGCACCACTCTCACTGCTGCTACCAGATACTAGACCCCAATCTCTTACTACTTCTTCAGTTCCTCATACGCTGTTCTCTCCCAGGATGACCCAGAAGTCTATCATTTGTCACAACTGTTGAAAGGATGGCCATATGAAATGAGAATGTTGGTCTCAGAAGGACTTAGAAAGAGTAGTAACAGACTCAAAGGGGAGCTCCAAAAATCAAATCATTGGCTAAGGGGTGCCCGAAATGACTGCAGAGAGGGTTCAAGAAACCCTAACTCAAATTTTTTTGTGGCTAAATCGTCTGTCCAGGCCTCTGCTACTGCCTCTCCAGACTGGTCCAAAATAGTGGGCCCTTCAATGGAAACTACGGTGACTGTGAATGATATTCATACTCAGGCTGTGCTTGACAGTGGGTCACAAGTAACCATTGTATTCCAGGACTGGTATGACAAACACTTATCTGATGTGCCTTTGCAATCCCTGGAAGGCCTACATGTGCGGGGCCTGAGCGACAAGTCTTATCCTTGCCTAGGGTATGTCTGCCTCTGGTTGTCTTTTCCTGCAGCTGTAACTGGTGTAAAGGAGTGAGTAGAGACATTGGCCCTAGTGTGTCCCCCCACTGGACTGTATGATGGGGTCCCTCTGTTAATTGGGACAAATGCCCATATATTTGGGAGACTGGTGCAACTCTGTCACGAGAAACAAGGGTGACAGACTGGGAGGGCTCTGAGAATTCTGGTTCTGATTAAGAGGGCCTATGATTTGCAGCAGAAACCCAAGGAAGTGGACAAGGATGAACCAGTGGGGATCATGTGGAAGAAGGATCCCGATTCAATGGTACTGGCCCCTAATGCCCAGTGTACCATTCAAGGGGAGGTCTGCCTCCAGAAAGATGTCAAGAACAAAATACTGATGTTGGATGCACCAGGCAATGGAAAATTGGCAGAAGGATTATTGGTCAAGCCCAGCATCTTGCCTGCTCATGCCCATGCCTATGCACAACGAGTGATGGTCCAGATTCACAATGTTTGAGATCGGGAGATCCAGGTGAACAGAAGGTGCACCCTAACTACGGTACACTGTGCAGACACTGCAGTATTGCCCAGCAACAAGCACCCTGGTGAGAAGGAGAGAGTGACCTCAGACTTGTTTGACTTTGGTGACTCCCTGTTGCCAGCTGAATGGAAGGCTAGAATTAGCAAGAGACTTGCCCAGAGAGACCAAGTGTTTTCATTGAAGGAATGGGATGTGGGATGTGTCCAGAGTGCGGAGCATCACATACGCCTGCACGATGAACGGCCATGTCGAGAGAGGTTATGACGCCTAGCGCCAGCAGACATAGATGATGTGGGAAGACACCTGCAGGAAATGCTTGCTGCTGGCATGATACAAGAATCCAGGAGCCCATACACCTCTCCCATTGTGGTTGTGTGTAAGAAGAATGGGTCTTTGAGGATGTCTGTTGATTATTGAACCCTGAACCGGTGGACCATCCCAGACCAATACACTATGCCTCGTATACAAGATGCTCTGTATTGCTTAAATGGGCGTAAATGGATCTTGGTGTTGGATCTTCGAAGTGAATACTACCAGATTCCGATGGCCCCGGAAGACCATGAGAAACCAGCCTTCATCTGTCCATTGGGATTCTACGAGTTTCTGAGGATGCCATAGGGGATATCGGGTGCCCAGGCCACCTCTCAGTGACTGATGGAACGTGCGGTTGGAGATATGAATTTGCTGGAATGCCTGGTGTACTTGGACGATGTCATTGTGTTTGAAGGCACCTTAGAGGAGCATGAGAACCTACTGTTTAAAGTCCTAGACTGACTGGAAGACTTTGGCCTCAAGCTGTCCATTGACTAGTGCCAGTTTTTCCAAACCTCCATGAAGTATGTGGGGCACATAGTATCTACAAAAGGGATAGAGACTGATCCCAGTAAGGTTGAAGCATGACTACTTGGCCCCAGCCCCATAATCTGAAAGAACTACAACATTTCCTGGGGTTCTGTGGCTACTACCGCAGGTTTATAAAAGACTATTCCAAGGTAATTTGCCCAATCTTGAACCTTACCCAGGGTTACCCTCCTACCAATCATAAATACAAAAAAGGGGCCATTAAAGAACAAGGAAAAGTATACTTTCGCCCAGATGAACTCTTCGGGCCCCACTGGATACTCGACTGTGAAGCAGCCTTCAATGAGATCATACACCAGCTCACCCACGCCCCCATCCTCGCCTATGCTGACCCCACCAAACCCTATGTGCTGCATATGGGTGCTAGTCTGCAGGGTCTAGAAGTGGTGTTGTATCAAGACCATGAGAATAACCTGAAACCAGTAGCTTTCGCCAGTAGGAGCTTGACCCCGTTCGAACGAAACTACCCTGTGCATAAGTTGGAGTTCCTTGCGTTAAAATGGGCCATCATTGACCAGTTTCCTGAATACCTCTATGGGGCAAAGATATTGGTGAAGACTGACAATAACCCGTTGACCTATGTACAGACTTCAGCTAAGTTAGACGCCACTGGGCACCGGTGGCTTTCTGCATTATCAACCTATGATTATGCTATCGAATACAGACCGGGCCTGAGCCATATTGATGCTGATGCCCTATCACGAAGGACCACCTCCAAAAGTGACTGGGTCAGGCTGTCTGAACCCAACATTTGAGCACTGTGCCAAAAGTTTGATAGAAATTAACAGATGTCTGCGGACACAGTGGACTGTTTAGTAGATTGCTTGGGACCTTCTGACACCTGCATACCAGCTGCTTATTGCCACGTTTCTGCTCTAGATATTAGTGCACTACCTCAGTTTGACAATGACAGCATTCAGTGGGCTCAATCCCAAGATCCTATGATTCAGCACACTTGATGCCCTGTGTATGGGGAAAGATGTGTCTAAGTTACGTTCCACTGACTTGTGAACTGCTTTATTGTTTAAAGAAGGCCCCAGATTGAAGTTGCTCAATTAGTTGTTGTATAGAGAGACAACAGATCATAGTGACAAAGTAGACAAGCAACAATTGGTCCTGCCCCTGGCCTTTAAAGATTTGGTACTGAGGTCCCTCCACAATCACATGGGGCACCTCAGTATTGACAGAACCCTTGACCTGGTACGATCTCGCTTCTACTGGCCCAAAGTGGAAGCCAATGTTGCGCACCATGTAAAGTCTTGTAGTCACTGTCTGCAAAGAAAAGCCCTGCCTCAGAGGGCTGCCCCCCTTGTTAATATTACTACCGGCACCCCCATGGAACTAGTCTGCATAGACTTTTTATGTTTAGAACCTGATCAGCGGAACATTGGTAATGTGTTAGTGGTTATGGATCCTTTCACACAGTATGCACAAGCTTTTCCTACCAAAGATCAAAAGGCATCTACCATGGTCAAGGTGCTAGTGGAAAATTTCTTCATCCAGTATGGTGCCCCCCAGCGGATCTACTCTGACCAGGGCAGAGACTTTGAGAGTCAACTAATCAAAGAAATGCTCTCTCTATGGGGGGTGCAAAAGTCAAGAACCACCCCCTATCACCCGTAGGGAGACCCTCAGCCAGAACATTTTAACCGCATCCTTCTAGACATGCTGGGCACCCTCCACCCAAAAGACAAGCATAAATGGAGCCAGCAGATTAGCACCTTGGCAAATGCATACAATTGCTTGAAAAATTATGCTACTGGGTTCTCCCCCTACTGCCTCCTGTTCGGGAGAGAGGCACGGCTGCCAGTTGATGTCTGTTTTGGGTTCTCTCCAGATGGGGTCTGAGCGAAAACTACTTGCAATATGTACAAAACTGAAATCTCAATTGAACCATGACTATCAACTGGCCCAGACAATGTCTGCCAAGAGAAATCTAGCCAACAAAGAGAGCATGATAAAAAGTAAAGGCTCAAGAGCTTCGACCTGGAGACCGTGTGTTGTTACGCAATTTGGGACTGCATGGTAAACACAAAATTGCTGATCAGTGGCACCATCTTACCCATGTTTAAGTTGGAAAGTTGGATGATTTACCTGTGTACAAGGTGCACCCAGAAAACAACTCCAAAGCTGTCAAGACCATGCACTGTAAGCGCTTGCTACCTATTGGCCAGGTCATAATTGAGGCTGAACAATCAGAGATTGATTTCCCTGGGCCAGTGACTTGTGCTGCTGCAAGGAAGAGACAGAGTCAACCTACTCCAGTGGATACAGATTTAAGGGTCCCCCCAGCAGGTCCAGACTGATAGTGATTGTCAGTCAGATTTTGATGATAGTGAGTGTGACAATGCCTATTACCCCTTCTATGAATTGAGTCAGTTGTTTTGAGGAAATTCTATGACTAATTGCGGGGATAAAGTTGGCCCTTCTGGACTGTCTAACCCCCCAGCTTCATCCTTGGAGCCAATGCTCCCTGAAAGTAAAGTGCAAAGTATCACGTCTAAAGATGCTGATTCCCTGTGTATTGTGGAACTGTTTGATTTGCCTGAAGGAGGGGCTGATGGTTTGAGACTTTTTGATGACATACCAGAACTTGAAGAACACTATGAGAGTGCTGACAACCCCCCCTTCAGTGCCTCAAAGTTTGATTGTGCCTGAGCCTTACACAATGAGTCAAGTGTTATAGAAACAGAGCCTGCAGAGCAAGGAGATGACAGTGCCCCAAGTTTGGATGCTCCCATCCAGGCAGAGGCACCCATCACAAGTGATGAAAGCCCCAAGGCTGTTGCTGAAAGTACAGAGACTGTGGTTGTTCCCCCTAGAAAGACTGGCCGAGCTGTTGAACCAGTATTGCATTTCAGCTATGATTCTCCGGTGAGGCCCATGGACTTGCCTCTCCATGTGGTTCACAAAGGTGTTTATGTTTCACTGAGCTCACTGCCCAAATTGAGCTTGACAGCCCATTCAGGTTACTTGTTCTGCCCTCTCACCATGGTGCCCTGCCCCATCCAGCCCAAGTTAGCTGATAGGAAGGGCCCCTTTGCATTGATTTAGTATAGTAATGTTCAACTGACTTGTGTGAAATATGCCTAATGTATTGTCAGAATGGACAAAGTATTGGGAAATGTAGTGAATATGTATAGTAAAGTAATACATTTATGTTAACTGATGCATGATGGTACAGACTTGAGTGCGGGCACAAGTTTTCTCAAGCAGGAAGGTGTAACCCTGTTACAAAGGGGTTCTGAACAAGTTTTCCTCGAGATTGCCTAAATGCTCACTGTCAGGCTGGTGTCCTGCATTTAGCAGTTTAAATGTGATTCCCAGAGAGTGCTTGTATAGCCTCTGTGTACTGTCTCTTTAAGAGCTGCCTGGATTGCAGTCATAAGTAATCTGAGAGGAGCTCTGTTGAAAGATGTAACTATTTGCTGAAAATCATTTAGAGTGATAATGATAATGTAGTTTGCCTAACCTTCCTTCTTTGCACCAAGAACTATTTTGTTTATCTCCACTATCTTGGTCCTCGACTGCTGATTGGACCAATCAGTACTGTGGGACCTAAAATGGAGCTGGACTACAGGAGCTATCTGGAGTCAAAATCTGTAGGAATTGTAGTTTTGGGCTTTTGGCGCCTTTTTGCACCTGTAGGAGGAGCCTTTGTTGTGACTGACAGACAGATCCGCCAACAAAACCTTTTGGATTATGGGGAAAGTCCAAGGCTTGCTGGCAGTTGAGTCAAATCTAAGTTGGGAACTGAGGAAGCAGCATCTTGAGAGAGTCAAACAGACGTCTGAGTAGTTTTGTGCGGGAGAACTGTGGAAACGCCTGAGTTGTGGCCTGCATGTCTGCCTGCTGCCCCTGAGAGGGAGAGAAGAGAATTATTTCAGACTAAATTCAAGTTTGTGAGAACGAAGTAAGCCACTGATTTTTTTACCAGGCTCATACCTGAAGAAGACCGAAGATTTTGCTGAATGCGATCATCCTGTCTGGATTTCCAGCTGCTTTTGAATCCTCAATTTGTGCAGAGACTTTACGATCGTGACCGGAGAGAGGTTTGCCTGGTACAGTAGAATTTCCTTGCATGTAAATGTGCTGTGAGTTGTAAGTGGGTCATGATTTGTTTCCCCACTGTGTGAACCGTGTTCTGCTTGCTGGAAACTGTATCCAGCCTAAACAGACTGTATCCGAATTTGTCTCCATTTGGCCTGGGCCTTGCCACACTGGCCTAGCCAGACTACCCACTGCACAGAGAAAGCTATCAATGAGAGACCTGCCTGGGGATTAGCCCCTGCTCCACGTTGAACAGGAATGGCCTTGGTAAATCATATGGGCCCTGCTTCTCCTGGCACTCCAGATCAACCACCTGCAGTCTCAATTTTCGTCCAGCCTGTGTCCAGTCTTGGGTATCATGAGTAATCATCTGGGTAGCTCTCTGCAACAACATCCTAATCTAAAAGTGTGTCATCTGATTGTCTTATTGTTTTCTTTTCACAAACTGAGCCCTCCAGCTCTGGATTACAATTAGTGTGTGTGGTGCATGTTGCTTTCTTCCATCACAGGGCCCCAACCAGCTGCAACATTCCTGGCTAGCCCACTGTTCTCCATCTGGGTACTCAGGGTGTGTGTCTGTTTATGGACCCTGAAGTGCATGCATAACGGTTTGATTGATACAGCCTTTAAGCAAATTAACCTGATTATGCCCCTCCCATGTTCAAGTCCCTTAAATAAATCAGATCTAACTCTTTTTTTGCATTTACCCTGACTGTGGTTCCAGTTTGTGCAAGAGTACTGTACTGCTGTTATTTGCTGTGTATAACCTTCCTTTACAGGGGACCCCCACGGCTGAGCCAGAAGAAAGCCCTGGTGGTAAGTGCAAAGTGTGGGTACTTGTGTGGTGTATCAGGGGTATCGTGAAAGTGATTATTGTGTATTGTTCCAGCCACTAGTAAGGAAAGAGAGGGGTTACAGTGTCCTGGAGGGCTATGCCCAGGTTAGCTTGACCACTACCAACCCTGACCTCTGGGTGGAGGCACCCTTTTCAGAACTCAGGCCCCTTAACCTGCTACTAGCCAAGCCGGCATGGGTAGTAGCCCTTGGGATAGCGCCACCTAGAGGTTATAATATAAAGTCTGCAATAGTAGTGGTCTTATTCCTCTTCAATCTGGCATTGCATAGCACCACCTGAAAAGGACAAGTATTGGTGGTCCTCCCGTCAGTTAACCTGTAAACCCAGTCTGGTGGATAACCTTGGTATAGGGATTAAACACTTCTGGCCTCTCATATGTCCCCATTTCATCCCAGGGCACCTCCTGGTCCTCACAGTCCTCACTGCACCCCCACCATCAGCCCTACCCCTACCCGACATCCCCCTACTAATGCCTCCTAGTAATTCCCACCTCCCTACAATGTCAATTTACCACATCAGATGGGGGTGTGGTCATAAAAGGGGCGTAGTTCCCAGAGCAGAGTTGGGGAGTAGCTGAGCTTAGGAGTCAACACAAAGCAACACATTTCAGTACGGCTCCATATTATTTCAAAATTCCAACTAAACACACCTTCTCCCTGCCTCTCCTTTATTAATAATAAACCACCTGAACCTCCCCCCTCACACTCACTCCACCAACCACACTCTGTACACCAACTCCTAAGCATCGTTCACTCCCTGATTCACTCAAATAAGATTAATTAAGAGTAACTACAATGTAATTAATTGGCAAGTTATAAAGCAAGCAGTCCCAGTTAAATACAAACCCTCCCCTAAGGAAAGACTCCCAAACAGTCAATGCAGATGCTTAAATGAGTATTAAAAAGTGGCACTGCTCCACATTGTCACTGTCAAACAGGCCCTTAGTTTATCAGAGACTGAAACAGTCTCAAGTCCACCTACTACTTGCTTCGTCTCCTGGCTTTCACCCAGGAGACATTTATTAGTTCAAGCCAATTCCTCTGGCTCCATGCCATGAGAGTTAGAGCACAAACATTCAGCTTAAAGGGACACTACCTTTTACTTACTTTTTTGAACATATTCCAGAACATGCCTGCATCCCGTGCAGCAGTCTCCAATGCAATGCAGAATAAACTTCAGCAGTGGGTGCCTCAAATTTATAGCCATTTTTATCCATTTTATTCAAAAACTGTAACTGTGTCAGTCAGCTTCTATTTGCAGCCGGCCCAATGACAAAGCACACACACACAGTTCTAGAATGGTGCCAAAGTGCCAGTGGGCTGTTCCATGGATGAGTTTGGTCTGTTATAACTGAGTTCAGCTAAACACTTATGATAGCAGAAAGCAAGCTAAACTTGGCAAAGTATTTCATTTTTAAAAAACAAGCACCCTAACTTATATAAATCCCAATCTAAAAGTCAAGCTGTGACACCAGGTATGTGCATCAGTCTGCAGCCTCCCCCTCTGGACCAAAAACCCAGAGACTGAATAGCTTGATTATTTGAAGTACTTGAAGTATTTCATTTTTAAAAAACAAGCACCCTAACTTGTATAAATCCCAATCTAAAAGTCAAGCTGTGACACCAGGTATGTGCATCAGCCTGCAGCCTCCCCCTCTGGACCAAAAACCCAGAGACTGAATAACTTGATGCTTGAGAACAATAATATTAAAAAGCAAACAACTGAACTTTATAGGGACAGGCAACTGTATTGTGCGCATCTGACACTATAACATCATGGTGGGAGGATATGAAAACAGAAATTAAAAATTTTTGGTAAATATTGGTAGAAGAGAACAAACAGAGGCATATTTTAAATATTTGAGCATTAGGAAAAAGTTACAGTGTCTTATTTCATTTCAGGCTGTGGGGAAAATTATAAACAGTAACAGCATCCTAGAAATTAAACATCAAATGATGCTATTCCAGTATAATGAGGGAAAATCTCTACAATTTGAATTACGTGCAGGATCCGAGACAAGAAACAATGTTTAGACCCATTTTGAGGTTATGAAGATAGGGTTAAACATAGATTAATGCACACAGTGAAAAGTAACGATGGTAGAGTAGAGAAACTTACCAGAGCAAGGGAGAAGGATTAAGACTTAGTTTGGCTAAGCAGATTTACTGTGTGGTGGTGTTTTGATTTTTTACTCACAGGGATTGCTACTGTTTGTGGCTAACATTTCATTGCTTTATTTTTTCTCTGATTCAAATTGTTGTTGCTGGTATACCTTCTTCTGCATTATTACAAGGTGTGCCTACAGGTGTGTGCTAACAGATTACTGCTGTAATCTTCTGATTCAAATTGTCTTTTGCAAGGTATATCTTCTGTTACTGCTTTATTTTTCTCTGGAGCAAAGTGTTTCTTACAGGGTATATCTTCTCTGAAATTACTGTATTACAGGTGGAGCTTACATTTTGTGACTTTTTATCATTGGGCTAAGCAAAATTACTGTTTGACACTGTGTTTTATTTTATTCTTGTTTGTTGAAAAGGTTTGTTGTCTCAGAGGTGTTTCAGTCTCCTTCTCACATTGAAGGAGCTAATTGCTTTTCCTCCCACAGCTCTTCCAAAGGATTAGGTGTGTATGTGAAGTGGAGCTGGCAAACTGTCAGTAATTTCCAACAGAAAGAAGGGTTAAAAGTCAGGTTAGTTGATATCTTGTAGGTAGAAGACTTGGTTTGCTGGCCAAGGCACCTAGCTTCACCTGAGCTCTTTCCTTCTAAGACTGCTTGAAGGCAGAGTAGAGAAACTTACCAGAGCAAGGGAGAAGGATTAAGACTTAGTTTGGCTAAGCAGATTTACTGTGTGGTGGTGTTTGATTTTTACTCACAGGGATTGCTACTGTTTGTGGCTAACATTTCATTGCTTTATTTTTCTCTGATTCAAATTGTTGTTGCTGGTATACCTTCTTCTGCATTATTACAAGGTGTGCCTACAGGTGTGCTAACAGATTACTGCTGTAATCTTCTGATTCAAATTGTCTTTGCAAGGTATATCTTCTGTTACTGCTTTATTTTCTCTGGAGCAAAGTGTTTCTTACAGGGTATATCTTCTCTGAAATTATTACAGGTGGTGCTTTACAGGTTTACAGTTTTATCTAACATTAGGATAAGCTTTCAGGGTTACTCCATTTGTTGTTGACTGATTGTTTCTGCTCTTACCTCCTTGTTCTTTCGTCCGTGGTTCTTCTTTTTAGGCAGGAAGGCCCAGCCACCCACCCATCCCCAACCACCCCACGCTACACTCCTTTTATAGGGTACCACAGTTGTGACATTTCCTGTGGCAGAGCAGGAAGAGGCGGATCAGTGGGGCCTCCACAAGAGTGATCTCATTTACAGGGCACTAGTAATTTAACTTGTTATAACAAGTTAAACAAACACAATTAAACCATTACTTGCATTTTTTTCCTTTTTTTTCCTTCTAATTACTCTGACTAGGTTACAAACCCAGCAACTTATTTGGAATGGATTTCATTAACTGCAGGTACTGTGGAACAATTTTCAGAAGGACAGTCTTACAGGATTTAGGACACTGTCCTACATGCTGGCCTTTGGAGATCTTGATCTCAGCTCCGGGCAGCATGGGCAGAGATTGCCGCCTCAAATTTCATATTGAAGAGGAAATACATTATAAGAACCACCGCCATTTCCCAGCATCCAACAGAAAAACCTCGACCGCAGAGGGTAGTTGGTCCAGGAGGTTGGCAGGTGGTTAGGAGGAGCAAATCAGGTGCCCCATCACTCTCTGCTCTCCAACACATTACCTCAAAAACCATATAAACGCTACAAACAGGTATCTGCCTCTATCTCTGAAATCAAATAAAGAGGCAGAAGACACTGCAGAGCAGGACACTGCGGCACAGGAGCTAGCACAACAATACTCACCCAAATCAGGAACCAAAACTAAACAAGCACAAGGAAATCCAAAAACTTCTGATCATAGGAGACTCCATGATTCGGGAGTTGATACCCATCTCCAGCCAGGGTGATGGTCAGATGTCTCCAGGTACATCAGCATGGAGAGACACTGACCGCATTGCTAAAATTGTTCACAAAGCAGGAGAAAACATTGATGTCCTAGTACACATAGGGACTAATGATCTACGCCAGCCGGTCAGTTGTGGAGACCAAGGAACTCCCTGACTAAGCTGGGTGACAAACTATCATCTATTTAGTCCGGCATCTCCTTCTCTGAGATCCTGCCAGTCTGGGAGAAGGGAACAGATGACGGAAGGTCAAAGAAGGAGAGATAGGGAGCTAAACACGTGGCTCAAGGACTGGTGCCAGGAAAAGGACACAGATTTGTAGGGAACTGGCAACAGTTCTGGGAGGCGAAAGTTCTTTAAATTTGATGGACTGCATCTGACTAAAGAGGAGTCAGTGCATTGGGGCAGAAGTTGACGTCTTTGCAGAATATTTAAACTAGCAAATGGGGAGAGGGTGCAGCACCCCATACGTCGAATGGGAAGAACACCCCTTCCCCCTCAGCTAGTGGTCAAACAGGAATTCAGCGTGTTTGCCATTCATTTGCATCACCAGGTAAGAAAAAGGTTTGTCTCCCCATACGATGCACAGGGTAATGCCAAACTTCACCCAACAACTAACACACCAAAATCTGGCCAATGGAAAATCATGCACACAATGCTCACAGCCTGGGAAATAAGATCCCAGACCTGCAGGCAATAATGTCAGAGGCTAAACTGGACATAGTAGCAATTAGTGAGACGTGGTTTACCAGTAACCACACTTAGGAGACTTCAATTGCTCTGGCTATGTATTGTTCAGAAGAGACCGAGGTGCAAAAGGGGAGGAGTGGCCCTGTATGTTAATGAAAATATCAAAGCTACAGAAATTCAGAATACACATAAGGAGCCAGAAGAACTGTGGGTCACCCTGAGAACAGGAAATGGGACAGCCATAAGAACTGGGGTTGTCTACAGGCCCCAGACCAGAGGGAGGACATAGACACATTACTGTTAGAAGATATACAAAACATGACAGCTAAAGGGAGGTTCTGATAATGGGAGACTTCAACATGCCAGATATAGATTGGTCAATACCAGCAGGAACATCTGCCAGAACTAGACTCATAGTGGATTCCTGCAGGAGGGCCTCAAACAACTGGTACAGCAACCCACAAGAGACAGGGCTATCCTAGATCTAGTACTGACTAACAAAGAAGGGATCACAGATCTCCAGGTAGAAGGTCACCTGGGGTCCAGTGACCATCACATGGTATGGTTCAATTTGGCTACTACATCTAAATCATCCCATTCCAAGGCAAAAATATGGGACTTCAGAGGAGCTGACTTTGATAAGATGGCCAACAGAGTTAAGCTAGCCCTGGCAAAAAGAAACACAGGTGAGGAGGTACAGGCAAAGTGGGCAAGCATTAAGGATACAATACTTGAAGCAACATCCCATTGTGTTAGACAGAAAGGAAGTGCAAAGAAGAAGGAAACCACTTTGGTTCTCAAATACAGTAGCAGAAAAGGTCAGAGCCAAAAGGCTGGCCTTCAGAAAATATAAGGGAACACAGCGGGATGAAGATAGGGGCATACCAAACTGCCCTAAGGGAAGCAGGTAAGGCAGTAAGGCAGGCAAAGTCCCAAACTGAGGAAACACTAGCACGAACAGTAAAAGAAGGTGACAAGACTTTCTATAGATACATTAGTGAAAAGAGAAAGTCCAGAGGGGAATGCTAAGCTAATGGAGAAAGGGAGCATGTGAGGAGGAGGACCCTGTAAAGGCATCTATCCTAAATAGATACTTTTGCTCAGTATTTACAGAAGAGAAGGTAGGGCAGGGCCCACAGCTCAGCATCATGGACACAGGGGAGGGAGGTGAGCACTACTCCCTTCACAAAAGAAAGGGTCCTACAAGAGCTTGCTAAGCTCAGGGTGGATAAGGCAATGGGACCTGATGGCATACACATCCCAGGGTACTTAAGGAGCTAAAGGAGGAACTAGCAGAGCCATTAGCAGAATTGTTTAGTGAGTCTCTGAGCACAGGAGAGGTCCCAGAAGACTGGAGAAGGGCTCATGTGATCCCGCTCCACAAGAGTGGTAGCAGGAGGAGGCGGGAACTACAGACCAGTCAGTCTTACCTCAGTAGTGGGCAAGATTATGGAGGCACTCCTTAAGAAAGGATAGTGCAACACCTGGAATCCATAGGGGCACAGGATCCAAGACAGCATGGGTTTACAAAGGAAGGTCCTGTCAAACTAATCTCATAGACTTTGACTGCGAACCAGAGTGGTGGACCAAGGGGGAGCAGTTGATGTCGCCTACCTTGACTTCATAAGCAAAGCTTTTGACACTGTTCCATAGAAGATTGATAAATAAGCTAGGTAGGCTCGGGTGGGTCAGAAGTTGGTCAACTGGGTGGCAAACTGGTTGACTGGCAGAAAACAGAGAGTGGTGGTAAATGGTATACAGTCAGAAGAGATGCAAGTCACAAGTGGGGTACCTCAGGGATCAGTCCTGGGGCCAGTCCTATTCAACATCTTCATTAGTGACCTCCGAGATGGACTAGAGGTAAGGCTTGTCTGTTTGCAGATGACACCAAGATCTGCAACAGAGTAGATGATCCAGATGGGGTGGGCAGAATGAGAAGAGATCTGGATAAACTAGCAAATGGTCAGAAGAGTGGCAACTGGATTTAATGCAAAGAAGTGCAAAATCATGCACATAGGGAAGAGAAACCCTGAGCCACTTAAACTCGAGGAGTTGCTAGCAGTCACAAAGGAAGAAAGAGACTTGGGCATCATCATCACTGATGACCTAAAATCATCCAAGCAGACCTCTAAAGCAGTAGGTAAGGCTAGGGGTGTTAGGGTGTATTAGTAGGGGTATCACAAGTCGTAAGAGGGAGGAATAATCCCTTTGTACAAGACATTGGTTAGGCCCCATCTGGAGTACTGCGCAGTATTGGAGGCCACACCTCACAAGGACATTAACCAAATTGAGGCAGTCCAGAGAAGGGCAACCAAAATGGTGCAGGGACTGCATCAGAAGACATCATGAGGACAGATTAACGGAGCTCAATATGTATACCCTTGAGCAAAGGAGGGAGAGAGGTGATATGATCGAGACATTTAAACACCTTAAGGGCATAAACAAGGTGAAAGAGTCTAACATGTTTAAATATAAGAAAATTGCAGGACAAGAGGACACAGCATGAGATTAGAGGGAGGCCGATTAAGGGGGATGTGAGGAAATTCTTTTCACAGAAAGGGTGGTAGATGCATGGAATAGCTTACCACAAGAAGTGGTGGCTATGAATACAGTGCAGGGCTTCAAACAGGCATGGGATAGGCATAAGGGAGCAATACAAATGACTATGAATAGATAGGTCACTGACAGAGCAAAGGCCGATGGCACATTTATAAGGTAGAAAAAGAAATGGGCAGACTGGATGGGCCTTGAGGTCCTTATCTGCCGTCAACTTCTATGTTTCTATGTTTCTATGTTTCTATTATTTACAATGACCCTCTAGATATTATTTGAATTGTAGCATAATGGGTGGAGAACACTTTTAATGGTATGAACCAGGGGCAAGATGCACAAACATTCTTTGACACATTTGAAGTACCCAAAATTCTGGATCTAGCAGCTGAAAATCTGGTTAAACCAGTTAGTTAGAAGAAGTCTGTACAGCAATTAATACAGTTCAGTAAGTGGGAATACTGCACCCAGGCTGATGGTCTGATATGTGAGTTTCACAAACTTGTTAGAGATCTTTTAGGTCTTGATTTGGTATTTCTGTATAATAGTATGTTGAAAACCCACATGGCATCTGGAGTACTACTGCAAGTTTTTTATATATATCTTTAAGAAAGGAGACAGGTCAGATTTACATAACTGGTGGCCATTGCGCCTCCTAAATACAGATATTGAAATACTGTCTAAAATCCTGCATGCCAGATTATTATCTTGTAGCTCCTACAATATTATCTCCCTTTCAAACTGTGGTGTTATACATAGCAGTATACAGGAAAATCTTTATATTTATTTATTTTTATTGTATTTATTTATTTAATCAGAAATACATCTTCGTACTCATTTACAAAGGTTCTTTGTCAAATAGATGGAATTTACATAGGACAGGCAAATACAGAGATCAAGTTCAGTGGAGCCCTGTCACAGCGAGTTACAGAAATACATCTGCATACAACAAAAGAGTGAAAGTTGCAACGTTCTTGGAATTATATATTATATTATATTACAGTATGTGGCCAAAACCTCATGGCTTAGAGCTCCATTGATCCTCACACATTGGGACCATTTGGAGAGGTAACTTTGAAACCAGTATATGGTGTCCATTGAAAGGCCAATGATGTGGAGTTTGGAGAGGAGGAGGAGTGGTTGACAAGGTCAAACACTTTTATTAAGTCAATGTAGATGGACCCAGCCAGATGTAGACTGTCTAGGGCTTCATATATAGAACCTCATAGCTATGGGTCAGAGTGCAGTCACATCTGGAGCTTGATGAGAGAGTTTTTCCTCAGCCCCATCTTGAACAAGGCAATGATAGGTAGGCACAGGAGGGATTCCAGCAGCTCATTTAACCAGAGCGGGGCTCAGTAAGTGAAGGAGAATTGAGGCAGGCCAGTTCTCCGATATGGTACAGATAGTACATTCCTATCACTACTGCTGGTTGAGTACTGATTTTTGGCAGGGCACAGGAGGTTTTGTATGGTGGTGGTGGGGGGAGACTGATGACGTTCGTACTAGCAGGCAGACCTGGTATTTGAGCCTTTCCTGTAGAGGAGCCAGTCAGCTTGGGAGTATAGGGCACAGGGGTATGTGTGAGCCTATCTGCTCTCAGTATGAACTGGCAGGCCTTCTCTAGCAGCAGTCTGTCCCTATTGAGGACTGTGTCTGTGGCCACCCTGTACACTGCCAGATCGTAGTCCAGCACAGGGAGGATGGAGCTGGTTACTATAGCTCACTTAGTGGCAGGTGTGAGGTAGTGTCTACTCCTATAAAATGTGTCCCTAATTACATGTGGGCTAGCCTCACAATAGAGCCGACATGAGGGGCAAATGTGAGTGACTCATCTAGGGTAACCCTAGGTACTTAAATGAGATAACTTGTTTTAATATATCACCCTTCACATTTGATATAATGAGAGGTAGGGTGCTTGGTGACCAGCAGATAGCATGGTCTTTGTTTTCTTGTTGTTTAGTAGAAATTTATTCTGACAGAACCACCTTTCCATTGCCCCAAAACTATGTTGGAGTTCTTGTGTGAGAGACACTTCTTTGGGTTGTTGGCATAGATGACTGCGTCATCCGCATATGGAGGATCCTTGAGAGGCAGGCTGCGGGGAGGTCATTTACAAATAAGTGAATAATAAGGGTCCAGTATAGATCCTTGGGGTACTCCAATGGTAACACTTCTAGTGTCTGACAGTGCTCCATTGATCCTCAAGCACTGGGACCGTTTGGAGAGGTAACTTTGAAACCAGTATACGGTGTCCATTGAAAGGCCAGTGATGTGGAGTTTGAGAGAGGAGGAGTGGTTGACAAGGTCAAACACTTTTATTAAGTCAATGTAGATGGACCCAGCCAGATGTACACTGTCTAGGGCTTCATATAAGAACCTAGTGTACTCTAGCAGAGCAGTACTGGTGCTATGTAAATTCATGAACCCATGTTGTTGTGGGCTCTGGATATTATATTTCCAAAAGTAATCTACAAGTTGATCAGAAACAGTTCTCTCCAGTGCCTTGGATAAAGGGAGAGATAAAATCGGCTGATAATTGGACATTATTGTGTGGTCCCTACTTTTGTGGACGGGTGACCAATGCTAATTATCTGAGTCTCTGATTATTATCAGAGAACTCTTTCATAGAAGTCATACAAACCAGAGGTTAGGCTTTTTCCTGACATTAGATCAGGAGAAAGGCTTTGACAAGGTGATTCATCATTTCTTGTTTGAGGTGTTGGAGAAACATGGAATTCCTGGCATATTCACTGATTGGATTTGAAACTTGTATAGGGAAGCTACTGTAAGTTCCTATGTGAATGAGTGGGTAGGGCAACCGGTTTCCACATCAGTAGGAGTGAAACAGGGTTGCCCTTTAGGCCTGCTACTTTACACTTTTGTTATAGATTCTGTATTAAAATTGGTACATGCTGAAGGGGGCATTAAAGGGGTTAATATAGGTCGAGATCTCCATAGCAAGATCATGGCTTACACATGTGACTTGTCTGTTTCTAAATTCTGAAGAAGATGGGGACAGATCTTTGGGAGTACTAAACAGTAATTTTTTGGTCTCGTGCACAGATTATCATATTGAAAAGTAAAGGTGTGCATACTGGAAGTGATCTGATCAAGAAAACCTGTGCGAATACAGGGGATTTCTATTGTGAATGACAATTTAACCATGCTTGGATTCTTTTTGGTCCCACTGACACAACAAAACAAACTGGGGCAAGTGTTTAGATATAGCACAAAGAAAGGTCAGTTTGGGAAGGGTAAAACCGAGTGTTTTAATCAAAACACTGCTTATACTTATACCCTGTTTTCTCTTCCTTAGCTACCTACATGTTCCATCCCCACTGAAGTTGAGATGAGGCTGTATGGTATTTTCTTTAGGTAATTTGAAGAAGTTGTCTCCACCCAATAAAAAGGGAAGTGACTTACTTGAAACATAGAAACACAGAATTTGACGGCAGATAATGACCGCATGGCCCACTTAGTCTGTCCATTTCCCTACCTGATGGATAAGCTGCAGATCTTAGTTAACCAATAGCCTACTTCCTCCTACCCCCCACTATAACTGCCTTATGTCTGTCCCATGCATTCTTGAATTCCCCTACTGATTTTGACTCTATGACCTCCTCAGGAAGGCTGTTCCATGCATCTACAACCCTCTCTGTGAAGAAATACTTCCTCACATTACCTGTGAGCCATTCCCCCATCTTCAAATTGTGCCCCCTTGTTCTTGCACATCTCTTTTTCTGAAAGATGCTACCCTCTTGGACTTTGTTGATTCCCTTGAGGTATTTGAAAGTTTCTATCATGTCCCTCATCTCCCTCCTTTCCTCAAGGCTATACATCTTAAGCTCCTTTAGCCTTTCTTCATATGTCTTCTGGTGAAGACCCTGCACCATTTTGGTTGCCCTTCTCTGGACAGCCTCCACCCAGTCTATGTCTTTGCGGAGATGGGGTCTCCAGAACTGTACACAGTACTCCAGATGTGGTCTTACCAACTGTCTGTACAGAGGGCCAACAACTTTCTGTTTTCTACTGGTGATGCCTCTCCCTATGCATCCCAATATCCCCGCAGCCCTCCTTACTGCCTTCTCACATTGCTGACCCACCTTGAGGTCATCTGATATGACTACCCCCAGGTCCCTTTCCATTTTTGTTGTTGTCAGTATCTCGCCCCCCATTGTGTACTCTTCCCCTGGGTTTTTGTTTCCCAGGTGCATTACTTTGCACTTCTTTGCATTGAATCTAAGCTGCCATACATTTGACCATTCCTCCAACCTTGCCAAGTCCCTTTTCATCCTTTCCACCCCACCTTGGGTATCAACCCTGTTGCAGATTTGTGTCATCTGCAAAGAGATATACTTTCCCTTCTAGTCCCTCTGTAATGTCACTTATAAAGACATTAAAAAGAACCGGCCCCAGGACTGAACCCTGTGGTACCCCACTAGTAACCCTCCTTTCTTCACTGTGGACTCCATTTACTATTACCCGCTGTGTCCTGTTGTCCAGCCAGTTGAAAGTGGCCAAAGGGGGTTTGGGGATGATCAACTCCATCTGTGTTTTGCTTAACTATTTTTTTAAGCAAACTTGGGATTGGCTATTACTCTGGTTCATAAAATCTGATCCCCTCAATCATGAAATAGTTGAATTCTTATATAGTGGCATGAAAACTGGGAAAATTAAACTGTTGAAGATTTCTCCATAGCTGCTGCCTTTCAGTAGGACTGTTCTGGGTAAGATAAGGCAGTGGCAGGTGTTCTATAAATCTGTAGTGGTCACCATAGGAAATTGTTATATGCCTCTATTGTGAGCAGCAGGTTTTCACCTGCTCTGACATTTCTTCAATGTTCAAGAGATACAGACCAAAAGATCAAAGCTGTTCTGACAGATAAATGTATCACCAGCTATCTGTGGAATCTGCAGTGGCTCAGTGTTCTTGGACAGTTAGGGGACTGCAACTCCATTAAACATAAAGCTGTGGCTAGTCCAGTGATGTAGAGGGCGGCATTGCAAAGCACCTTACCGTGAGGAAGAATTTCTTCACAGAAAGAGTGGCGGACAAGTGGAACTCTGCCAGAGGAAGTGGTGAGGGCTGAAACAATCATGGGATTCAAGAATGCATGGGATAGACATAAGGGAATTCTGGAGGTTAGGGGTAAGGGGCAACAGACTTCCAGAAAAACATAAAGGGAACTTACAAGCTCAATTGGCAGGCTGGCTGGACCGTGGGCTTTTATCTGCCGACAGTGTCTACGTATCTCTATACTTCACACTATGCTGGTGATCTGAGTTTAGAAATGAGCTCAGGTTGCCAGAGGGCTGATGGGGGAGGGCTGGGAGAGGATTGAGCTGCTACCAGGCAGTTTTCTTCTCTCAGGCAGGGTTGTCCAGCCCTCCCAGCTCTCGGCTGCCAAAAAGTGGAAGGCTGGTGGCAACACCAATGCTTAGAAAGGGGCCACACAGATGTCTGGGAAGGTGGATGAAGGCCACAGTTCCAGAGTACATGTGCATCGCTGCTCTGGGCTGGAGGGAGAAAAACTAGGGGGAAAATAGGGGATCTGGGCTTCATAAAGCCTCATGCAAGGTAACACAACATGTTCTGCTGCTCCATTTGGGAGGAGACTTCTGAATTAGAGGCACGGGGGCCCCCACCAGCCCCTCCACAGGTGGCATTCCATGGGGGAACCCTCCCAACCAAGAAGAGAGGCACGGTATGGTCGATGGTACCAAGGGATGGGGATGGTCAGCCCTGAAGAGATAAAAACTTTCATCTAAAAAAAAAAAAACATAAAGCCATGGAGGAAAGATATTGTCCCCAGGAGACCTGTGTACAGCTCCTGGAGTTCTAGAAACCCAAATGAACTTCTTTATTGAATGTCCCTTTTCACAACAGTTTTGGTCCCTGGTGGGAAAGGAATGGGGAACACACTCGAGAGAAATGTTACTTGTGAGGAGGCAGTGCTAGGCATATATGACAAAAAGCTGGGATGGGTTTCATGATAGTGCACTGCAGGATGGTATTTTCATTCTGAAGTGTTATTTATAGCAGGGCAGATGACATCTTACTGTCCTGCAGAAACTGTATACCCAATGGATATTCTGAGGATGGTATCCTTTTCTATATATCGCATTCTAGAGCAAGAATATAATCTGCACCCTCTTTAATGGTTCAAGAAAACCTGGAATAAATTTGAATGGCTTGCTGAATGGTCTGCTCTAATACCCCTTCTGAAGTACTGTAGAAGGATACTTTTTACTGGCTCAGTGTGTTCATTTCCTTAGTTATGCAGGCTTCATTATTGAGATATCTTACATTTTTCACATCCCTAATGTTCCTATATTGTTATTTTGTGTCTCCTACTGGATTCCAGAATTTAAGTAATTCTTGAATGATTTAAGACTGTTAATTATTTCCTTTGTTATTCTGCTATAGTATTTGTCTGTGACCTGAGTTTTATGTTATTTGTATGGTTTTAATTGTACTTTGTTATTGTCTTTTGGATTATTTTAATAAACTTCCCCTACTCTTTTGAGAATTGCCATGGGATCTTTAGCTGACGATCTGAACAACCACTTGAACAGGTGTAATGTGAATCTGAAAGACAGCACCTCAGAGTGCAGCACCCCTCATGCTGTACTAGTGTATGTATTTGGGTTTTACCCCCAGGGTTTTTTTTTTTTGTTTAATATACATATTTCTGGCCTTGGTCGCTGCCGGGGGAGAACCCCCCCACATCGACTGGATCCTGACACTTCCTGGTGTGGGGCTACAGCACACAATTTTCCAATCTTCTGGCCTCAGAGGCAAGTGTGCACCCTGCTGAGCCACTGACACTAGTGATATGAAGCTGTATCTTTAATGACTCTCATCTTTGTTGTGATGTTGCTGCTTATTAACTTTCGCTTTGTTTACATCTTATTTTTTGTCTTTTAGGATCTCTCTGAACATAGATTCAGATCCTTCTGGGACATTGACCCATCTGAAAATGAATTGTTACTCCGATATTATTGTAAAATGCATTTAGTTAGTTAATATGGTTTAATAATTTTTTTTCATTTTAATTACTGCTGCCATAACATTGGAAGTCACTCTATATTGTTCTGCTTACATCAGTAATTATTAGTGTTGCAGTATTATCTTGATCAGTTTACTATATGGGTATGCACGTAATATATAATGTACCAGCTTGTTGTATCTATGTACCTATTGCTGTCTTAAGTTACTGTTGTACTGTGTATTTTCTTTTGTCTTACTGTGACAAGGTACCTTTGTAAATGAGCCTATGGCTCAAAGGTTTTCCAAACTGCTGTCAAATAAAATAAAATAAAATAAATAAATAAATAAATAAATATTTAATATAGTGTAATTAGTTTATTTATTTATTAGATTATAGGATTACAAAATACCTTTGAACCAGAGGTTCATTTACAAAGGTTCTACTCCAGAACAAGTGTACAGCAATAAACAAATAAGTAACAAAAGGTGCAGAAACATACAAGAAAATGCAGTAATACATGTGGTATCAACAGAATAAACTAGTCCATTGAGAAACTAAAATGTGGTAAAGAGGCACAATGCAGTCAGAGAATGACATTGTCAAATAGTGCATATTGTTGCAAGAAATGCAGGAAGAGGATAGTGGAAGAGGAAAGGGTGTAATGGAGAGCAGAGACAGACTAGGTAGAGCAGTCACAATTGCATCGATTAGAGAGGTGCTGGTGCAATACGCATTTGAAAATTAGTTGTCAGATGTATTTTTGTGGAGCCTATATTCTGAAGTTGACACCTATACCTAACTGCTATAATTGCACTTAGTTGTTGCACTGTTTTATTTTAGCCAATGATTTTTTTTTTGGGGATTAGGTTATATTTGTAGTGGGGCTTTTGAGGTACCAAATGGGGATTGGTACTTGATATATACATTTTTACTGTACCTGTTTGATGAATTATGATATTCTGCTACAGTGTATATTAGTTATATTGATGCCACTGTGCCTTTAAATCAAACTACACAGCTACTGTATTGATTCTGCCCCTGGCAAAAAGGTGTGTTGGTTCAAAGTGCTGGAGTACCTTTGTTCTTTCATGGCTAAGAATAAATTAAGCTAACACATAATATCACTATGTGCTGTGTCCCTGGGCACACCAATTTTGTAAGCAGTGTAGAGTTTGTTTACCATGGAGGCACTCACCACCTTATTCTGCAGGTAGTGGAATCATTTAAAATGGAAAACATTCAGTTAGACAGGCCCTGTACATCTACATTTCACAAGTTCAAGTAGATTCCTGAAAACTGATAGAACTCTGTTTTGCATCCTTGAGGTTGAGAAGAATCTGCAAAAGAAAACAAAAATTGGGCCCATATTTTCAAAAAGAGTTTGCCAGAAGCATTGAATTGTTGAACTTTTTTTGTCAGCTAATGCCCTAGAGCTTTACCAATAAATACATGTTGCCTGAAATTAAAAAGTGGGTAAGAGAAACCAAGACCTCTGATTGCTCAGATGTGATCATTTGATAGTGTGTCATCCAGCACAACATACATAGGTCAGACAGATTTAACTTTCTGAACCTCATTACTCAGTTTTCAAAATAAATATTAGAAGAACCACTTTGTAATCACAAAAATGCACTCCAGGATGTACATAACCATGGGATAATGGCACTTTTTGGGTGCGTAAGGCACTCTGCATTTCCTCATGCCTCACTTCCTGATTTGTACCATTATCCTAGAATAATGTACACCCTGTCATTCCTTATTCCTTAAATGGTTGTCCCTTCATTACTGTATTTTCTTGTATCCTTTAAATAGCAGGACCCACAGAAGTTTGCTGACACAAATAGCCCTTCATACACCATGATCTGCCCTCAATGGTGCATGCTTTTGTGATGTCCAGATTGAGTACTGCAATGCTCTCTACCTTGGGGTCAGCAGAGGAGTCCTGCATCACCTGCAGCTAATGCAGAATGCAGTGGCCAGGTTGCTGATGGGCCTTCCAAGTTCCTGTTATCTGACTCCAGTCATGCTCTATGTGATTGGCACTGGCTACCGGTGGAGGTGAAAATTACCTTCAAGGTGGATCTTCTGACCTGTAAAGCCCTATACAGACTGGTTCCTGGCCACCTGAGTAACCACTCTCAGCACTCTCTCTGCTTCTCCTCCATGGGTCTTCTTGTGATGCCCACAGCCCAGCTTAAAACATCAGGAGACTGTTTGTTCGAAGTGGCAGGACTGACCCTTTGGAATTCTCTCCCAAGGTCCTTGAGGGAGGTCCCCTTGCTGGAGGCTTTTAAGTGGGGCTTGAAGGCACGTCTATTTAAGGAGGCCTTTGGGGCTTAGCTTTTCTTCCCAGCTTTATTTCCTCTAGCTGCTGTATTATGCTGTTTTAATCAAACTGTTCTATTTATATGTAGTTTTATAAATGTTTGTTGATTATTGCATTGTTACATGTTTGTATGCTGTACAGTGCCCTGATCCTCAAGGCTGCTTTATAAATAAACTTTTACTTACTTACCAATGCAAACTCATCCACTCTAGTTCAGAAAAAATGAAGAAAATGAAAACATAAAGAAAGAGATACTTTGTGGTTTATTATTGGCTTACTAAACGCAAAAATGCATTCCAAGAGTCTTGTCTAGATGGTTTTACTTGGCCATTAATACTGCCTTTATTCTTTACTCCTCCCACCACCCCCATGTCTCCACTGGATCTGCTTTCTCCCATCTCTTTTGTGCCATCTGCTATTGTTATGAAAGGGAACTGGTAGTTCCCAGCTCCTCCCACGCACAGAAAAAGTAGGTCACATGTGAAAAAGCTTGTCAGTGACCCTGTCCCTTGAGCTCTACCACAGACCTCCCCCCTTCCCTGTACAAACATATGAACATACAGAAATAGCCAGCAGAAGAAGACCTGGTCTGTCGAGTCTGTGTGATATATGATGCAGGGTCCCGGATGTGACAGGGAGATCCTGCTACTCTTGAGGGCTGACCTTTTCTTAAATCTGTTGCAACAGTTCTTCTATTTCTTAGCATAATCTATCCGTTACAATTTCTAGTCCATAAGGTTGGCCACCTAAGGGCACCCTCCCTTTCTTGACTATGCTATAGTGTCCTCTTTAATTTTCCTTTTCCTTTTCAGGTTCTCATACAGGAGGTTACTGTGGTGACCTCCGAGCTGATGTTAAACAACAGGCTGTGTTCCTCGTTGTTGGATTTAGTTTGCAATATCACTATGTCATAAAATACCTTGATATATATGCCTTATGTGTATGAAACCTGTAAATGTTGAAGACACCACAGCACTAGATGTTTTTGATAAAGGTAAAAATGTACTGGGGACTGTATTATAAAAATTAAGTTACCGGGGTAGAGATATCAGAAGACCCCCATTGTGTTATTTAAATGAATGTAAACTACAAATTGTTTGAGAGGCCCTTTGGCACCAGCCTAAAATTTCATGGTGATTTGCATATACATCCTGTGATGCTTTGCAATATGGGGGTATGTGTGATGTTGTGTTTCTTTGAAACTTGGCTTTATTGCCAGTGCCCTTTGGGTAACTCCTTTGCTTCAGTGCTTTTGCACTGAGGGTCTTTATCTTTAGCTTGTTTTGAGATTTTCTTTGAGCTCCCTATCACCCAACACACAAGACCAACATAGGGAATGAAATACTTTTCTCTAAAGAGATAGAGCAGTAGATCAGTGGGTTGGTAGGTGCTGATGAAGTGCAGAGGAAGGACATGCATAATATGTTGCTGCAAATTGATGCATTGAAGATGGGATATGCCATTGCTTAAGGTTATTCCCTGTGTTTTAAATAAACATCACACAGAGATTATGTGTTGAACCTGAAGGTCTGTGTCTGGTCCATCTGTTATCCCACAGCCCCGCCACACTAGCCTTACAACTTGTGACAATGATCCTGCCCCTCTCTCCCCTCTCCCATCCCCCCTACCTCTCCCCTTTCTTGGTTCCAAGGGCTCCCTCTGTGCTTGTCCCAGGCTCTCTTGAATGTTCCCACAGTCTTTGCTGCTACAACCTCTTCAGGTAGTTCATTCCAGGTGGACACCAGCCTCTCTGTAACAGAAAAATGCTTCCTTATGTAACCCCAGTTGCCCCCATCACTTCCCATTTTCCCCATTTCCTGGTGTCCCCAGTATTTCCTCAAGCAGCCCTGTAGACTAATTTAGCCCAGTTTTGGGGATATCTGATACATCACGATCTCCCACTGTTGGCAATGCACCGCGCTGCTAGCAGGGATCGTGTAGGTGCAAGCGGCGCCTTTGATGTGCCGACTTGTGATTTTGTGGTTCGCCGAGGAGGAATTTCCATGGTCCTGGTGCCCTGGTCACCTAAATAGGGTCTGGTGACCTGAACACTGCAGCAGAGAAGCTGCTTGGGGGCCAAGCATTCTAAGTTTGAAATCAGGGCATAAAGCAGGGCTCATGAATATTAATGAGTCCTACCTGGATATTAATGAGATTGCCACCTGCTGCCTGGGGGAGGGCACAGATGTTTGGTGGCAGTGACAGCTGAAGTACTGAACGGAGCTAATGAGGAGTGGGCATGTTTTACAGGGGACAGATGGGGTTACACTACAGTGGGGCTACTAAAAAACAAGAGTACTTATATGGCTGCATCAGTCCTTGGAAAGTGGGGAACGGTATTGGATTGCATAAACATTAATGGGGACTGACATATTGATGACACTATGACCCCACACAGCAGCCAATCATTGATCTAGGTGCCTAAAACTAAGTCAAAGGGACTCCTGGGAGAAGGAGGGGGCTAATTCAGGCACCTAAACCATGCACCAATAAGCCCTCAGTAAATATTGATCTCTATGGTTATGGACAATTGATAGGCTAACTCAGCCAATCAGAACCTTGGATTCTTGAGTGAAACCCATTGGACTTTCTGAGTTTTTCTTCAGTCTGTTCCTGGGCTCTTTACGAGTCAGAGGTCTCCTGTGAGAGTGGATCTGGACTGGAGAGACCATTCTCAGGCCTCTGGTGGAGATTGCTGTGTTCAGGAAAGGATCAACAGGGGAAAGAGAGCAAGGGACTGAACTGATACCTCGACTTCCCAGGTACTGTGAGTTGTTTGATTATATTGAAGATGCTAAGCGCTGCAGAAACCCTGCACTGGTGGAATGAATTGGGCTAAGAGGACTGTACTGATTATTTGAGTGCCATAGTTGCTGTTGACTATTTGTTTTACCTGTGTGGGACTGTGATTGTGATTTGGGCAAAGTGTCTCTGTACTCAGGGTGCTAGCCAGGTGCTGTACTTTTCCTGAATGAACTGGTGAAAGTGGCTGAGAGCTGTGTCCCAGCTGCAGCTGAAGAAAGGATTGTGAACATTGTCTAACTAGAAAGTGAGGACTGGTGTGCAGGGGTTTGTTGTGTTTGGATCTCCCTGTGGTTTGCACGTGTGTTTCATCTGACATAGGGCTAGCACCCACTGCTAACAGGCACTGGACTTCTTGAGCAACTCCTGTGATTTCTTCTGGTTTCAACTCAGTGCAGGGACTGTAGGTTGACCCCACCATTTAGGAGTTCTCATCCAGAGTCAGGGAGGAATCAGCTAACCTCTTTCAAGTGGGGCTCACTGTCTCAGGAGGTCACCAGTGCATGCCAGGGTAGGAGCACCTGTGGTCCTCGTGGGGAGCAGACTGTGGAGCCACTCCTGGGTCTGGGCCTTCTGGGGCTGATGTGGTCCTGCCACAAAGCTCTGCAATGGCAGAAGCGGCTGAAGGTGACAAGCAGCCAGACCTGCAATCAAGGGGACAAGCTGCAGATCTTTGAGCACCTAATAGACAGCAAGATTCCATCCACCCATTGCTGCATGGAGCTCCAGCGATCCAGGACAGCTGGAGGTGTCTTCCCAGGAGTGTCTGAGTTCTGCAAAACTGTGAGTATCCATTTATCAGGGCCCCAACAGCTACCTGTGGCAATGAACAGGCCTGTACCTTGTGGTTACCCTAAGGACTATCAGGTACCAGTGGGGGTGGGCCTCCGGGGGTGAACTTGGACTATGGGCCCAAATGGTTATTGTTATTTGCTCTTACTAACCATTTTCTATCCACAGCCATCCTTCGTCCCGGTATCCCTTCCCTAGTCCTTACCTCAAATAAAGCTGTGATTTACTGTTTAAAAATTGTGTGTGCAGGAATTTTCTGAGTCTGCCGAGTCATTACTGTTCATGGTTTATGGTGTTACTGAACCGTTGGTCATCCAGTGTGTGGGGTGGTTGGTAAGGGAGGTGGGTAGGTGCAGCATCCCAGGGGGCTGTGCCAGCCAGTCACCTGACCCACTTCTAATTCTCTCATGATGGAGGCACCATGCTATTTTTATTATCTTTGGGATAGAACCCCCAAACACCACCATAACAGGACCCAGGCCCTTGACCTGTTAGAGGGCCAACAGGCTGGGGTAGTAGCCCACTGGCACATGGTGCCTAGGCTACTCTTACATCCCTTCTGAATCTTCCCCCCATTCATTTTTGGTTGTGCTTCTTAGTGGTGGCTGTAGACCAGCAAATGTCAACCTACATCTTTAGTGAAAACATAACATCATGCATTTCTTTTCTAAAATTTTGTTTTTATAAATTAAGTTAATGAATGAATATATTACACGGAAAGACTGAGAAGTAAATACACAGAAAGACTGAAAAGTGACAAGAAACTAATTAAAATAATTTGTATATGTCACAACCCATGAGGGTGGTTACATGTAGGTGGCATGAAACTATGCTGCACTCTAGGATTTACATGTAACAGATAGTCATCATGAACAGTACAAACAGAAGTTTTAGAAAAACCTTGAAGGCTAGCATCATGTCTCACTGTTTTATGTTCAGATTGATGCTGACTTTTAAGTGGAATCATGGTTAATGTTTTTGTATCTTTTCTTCACTTTTTTAGAATGAAACACTAATTGCAGTTGTCAGTGACTATCATCTGCTGTACATACATACAGTGTTTGTCAATGGTTTACATGTTGCTTTCATTCAGTTATAACTTTGATCACTATTTTTCTAAAGAATAGTAGAGTATACTTTTATTCTTTATTGATGCCCCTTCTTGTCTTTGCTACTTGGGCTCCCTTCATATCTCCCAGGATACTGTTCCCCACTGGACCTTTCTGCTTCCAGCTGCCATCATCCAAGCTGCCATGGCTTATTCCTCAGTCCCTCAGGTGGGGATGGGGTGGGGAGGAAATACCCTCTGTGACACGTGGACAGCCAGTTCTGAGTACACTATGATTTTGAAATATAAAAATGTGTTACTGATTGTCTCTGCTGAGAAATCTGGTGCTCTTGGAATTACCTCACTCACCCCCCCAGGTCTCAGCTAAAAGATGAAAGCCATGAGATAATTACAGGCTAGAAGATACCTAATCAAGGATCTCCTGTTTATCCAAGTTAAATATAGCTTTAACTGCTAAGAGGGAAAATCTATATCCATTTTATGATGATTAGAGGAGGAAACCAGGTTAAGAGCACACTGGTGCAAATCATAAATGCTTGATGTCTGTGTGAGAGAGGATGCTGCTCATAGATGAAAGGAAATTTACAGACTTGATTGGGAAGTCACATGGGGAAAGGAGTTCTGTTGATGTAACCTTAATTAACTTACCTTCTAATATGATAAAACATCCTGGGTGTATGATTTTAATAAGCAGAGGAGGAGCTAGGTGACCTCATGCAAAGGGGTTGGCAAAGACAGTTTTTTAAACAGTATTCTGTTTTCCTTCAGACTCACTTCTATCTACACTCTAAGAAAGACACATCTTTGAGCACTTTAAGCAGGTATTTAGAGAGAGAGAGAGACAAATCTAAGTACTGTAGTAGGAATTGCACTGTTAAAACCTTGTTCTTTTAAAAGATTGTATGGTTCTTGTGATATATGGTTCTGTATTTTATGTTTTACATATTTTTATCTATTTTAGTAAAACTCTATTTTTAGAGCCTACTTGGTCTGTCTTTGAATTTAATTCTTTATCAAGTGAAGTATATATGGTTAAAGCTGACACTATGCATAAGCTTGAATGGTGATACCAAACTGGAAAAAGGTAGCATTAAATCTGAGGTATTTTATTGGAGTTTTAAGGGATCATTTTGTACACCTGGTTAGGGTGCCCATAGGCAAAGATATCTGGCCCCCTGAAGACAGAATTATCTGAGCCTGTGCACTGGGTATGCTAGCAAAGGTTCACGGTTTGAATCCTCCAGAACTTGAGACCAAAGGTTGATTCAAACCCACAAAACAGACAGGATGGTTACCCTGTTTCTGTTAAATGTTCACAAGACTGTACTCAGAGGTTGGCACTGTGGGGCAGAGGTCTGACCTGCTGAGTGGGTTTGTGACAGATTGGTTAACCGAGTCACAAAATTTTGGTATTACAAGCTCTTATTGTTCAGTGTGTCAGCTTGAGATTGTCAGCTCACTTGCAAAGAAAGAAAAAGGCAGTAATTTTTTTTAAAAGGAAACAGAACTATATCACTTGGCATACAGTCAAGTTCCTACCCATTTTAATTTTTTTTCTAAACTGCAAGTCAGAGTAGTCGTACTTAGGGAAGAAGATGGCTTTCAACTACAGCAGGCACACCGTAGACTACTTAAAGCAGTTGTGTGGGGACAGAGGAGTCCTGTTCGAGGTGAAAGCCAGCAAGCAGAACCTTGTAGATGCCCTGATGGTAACAGATACCCAGAGCAGCGAGTCACAGACTGTGACTGGAAAGGACCAAACCTTGAGTGTGGCAGGGCTAGCAGCCAGTGCAGTGTCCAGATCTGATGAGGAGGGCAACAGGGCCACTGTCAGTGAAGGGCCACAGCAGCAGAGGAAGGTAACCAGTATCCTGGATCTAGAAGTGCTCAGGCTGCAAATTGAGTTGCGCAGAATGGAGCTGGAGTTTCAGAGGGAGAGGGACCATGAATAACGGGAGGCAGATCGTGAGGAGCGTGAGCACCAGTGAGCTGCAGAGGAGAAGAGGGAGCCAGAATGCTGAGAGGCAGAGCAAGAATGCTGAGATGCAGACAGTGAGAGCAGTAGCACCAGAGGCAACATGAACTGGAGAAGCTACGACTCCAACCAGTGGCACCAGAGCAGGTAAGTGGCTTGGGTTTAACTGGGACTACAGGGCTGGGTTACAAATTGAATTCCAAATTAATAGCTGAATTTAAAGAGGGGGAGGATATGGATGCCTTTTTAAATTCTTTTGAAAACATTTGCATTCAGTCTAAAATTCCTAGAAAGTCCTGGAGCTTCCAGCTATCCCCACTACTTATCGGGAAAGCTCGGGATGCATTGGGTCTAGTGGACAACGAGGACAGTGATGATTACAGCAAACTTAAAGCTGCACTGCTAAAGAAATTTGAATTAACTGTTGAATCATACAGAGCTAAATTCCATAAGCTCAGGAGAAGCCCTGACATGAACTATGAGGAGCTAGCCATGAAACAACATTGGTTTTTGAAACGTTGGTGGGAAGGAACTGAGGCAAACTCTGTTGATAAAATTCAAAATGTGATTTTGTTAGAACAGTTTTATTGGGCATGCCCAGCAGAGCTGAAAACCTGGCTGGAGGACTAAGATCCCAAAACAGTGCAAGAGGCTGCTGAACTCTTGGCCTGTTATGCCAAGAGCAGACCTGCTCTGAGAGCAAATGGGGCTGGCATGGCAGCGTGCAGAAAGGGAAAAGCGTGCCTTCAGGGCAGCTAAAACGCTCACTGCCTCCACTGAAACCAGTTAGTCCCAGGTTTCAGAGAAAAGATTTCTCTGAAAGAAAAGTGAATGCTGTTTATGTAAAGAAACTGGACATATTGCCAGACAGTGTCCCAAAAGAATGAGCAATAATATGCAGAATGGTACTAGAAAAGAAGTGGGTTGTTTGTGTGTCCCTGGAAGCATGCCTGCGAACATGAGGGAACACATGCACCAGTCATGGTGAATGGTGTACAGACACAAGGGTTAAGGGACACAGGGGCATCCCTGACATTGGTAAAAGGGCATCTAGTAGAGCCTGGTCAGCTTATGCCAAATAAGTATGTCACTGTCCAGGATTTTACTGGTGAAGAGAAAACATTGCTACTGGCTAGTGTTCTCCTAGACTGGGATGAAACAGGGGGAACTGTGCAACCGGTGACAGGAGCCAAAATGTTAGCAGTGGATGTGATCCTGGGCAACAATCTCAAACAGGGGATGGTATGTGCACTTACCCAGAGCCAAGCCGGTCAGGGAAAATTGTAGTTCCCTGAACCCCACAGAAGTCACTGTGGAAACCACTGAGAGTCTGGCTCCCCAGCCTGTGTCTCTGGATGGGGAGACTAATGAAAGAGGTAGAAATTTTCCAGTAGCAAGTAACCAGACAGCTACAGAGGTTTGCTCTGAAGAGGGAGGGGTGACCCATTGTCAGAGGGTTGGGATTGACAGTGATTCTGAGTGCCCTGATGCTAGTGCTAGGGACCCTAGTTTAGTGACTGAAGGGGACCTGTCCCTTGCCTTGGGAATGTGTGAGGGGTTTGCAGCTGCTCACAGAAGTGACCCTAGTTTAGAGAAGCTGAGAGCTTGGGCAGACTCCGACGGTACACAGGGAGCTGACGGCAGACATAAGGTTTATTGGGAAAAAGGACTTATGTATACTCAGGCTGTGCAGACAGAGGGAGGGAGGGATGCTAGGCAGGCAGCTTGTCATTCCCCAGAGGTATCGTGAGCAGTTGTTCAAGATTGCACATGATATTCCCTTGTTTGGACATCTGGGAATTGCGCGCACAATGCAGCAGTTGGCCTAGAATTTCTACTGGCCTAATTTCACCCAGTAGATGAAGGAGTATTGCAGGTCTTGTCACTGGTGCCAAGAAATAGGGAAGGCAGGCAAGAAAACCCAAGCCACCCTGATTCCATTCCCCATAGTGGAGGGACCATTCCAGAGGGTGGGAATGGATATTGTGGGCCTTTAAATACCCACAGCTCCTCAGGGAAGAGATTCATCCTGACTGTGGTGGATTATGCCACCCAGTACCCAGAGGCAGTCGCCCTATCCTCACTGAGGACAGACAAAGTGGCAGATGCCTTACTTTGGATTTTCTCCCGTGTTGGGTTTCTGCAGGAGGTTATCACCAATCTAGGGGGTTCCTTCATGTAGGACCTGATGAAATGTTTATGGGAGAAGTGTGGGGTGGTGCAGAGATGCATGACACCGTATCACCCACAAGCCAATGGTCTTGTGGAACGATTCAATGGTACCCTGAAGTCAATGCTCCGGACGTTTGCTGAACAGCTTGGGAGGGACTGGGAGAAATACTTTCCCCACCTGTTGTTTGCATACAGGGAGGTGCCCCAAGAGTCGACAGTATTTTCCCCCTTCGAACTCTTATATGGACACCAGGTACGTGGGCCCCTTTACCTGATCCAGGAGGACTGGGAAGGCAAGCATGCCATCCAGGAAACTCCCATTGTGGATTATGTCCTTAGGTTTAGGGAGAGGCTGAAGGAGCTTTGTGGGGACAGCCCAGAGCAACCTGGCAGCTGCCCAACAGAAACAAAAAGTGTGGTATGACCACAGAGCCAGAGCTCACTTTACATGGTGGATCAGGATAGTCTTGATTCCGGTCTGGAAAGACAAGCTGCAGGCTGAGTGGGCAGGACTGTACAAAGTGGTTTGGAAGGTAAATGACGTGAACTATATTGCAGAGTTACCTGACTGAAGACAGACAGAAAGGATGTGCCATGCCAACATGATGAAGCCATATGCAAATAGGGTGGATATGGTGTTTGCAGTGTGTAGTCCTGGGGAAGGGACGGACGGAGGAGACCCCCTTCTGGACTTGCTGGAAGAAAGTAAGTGGGAGTCCTCTGTGAAGGCAGTAAAATTGTCTCCGTAGATGACCCCGGACCAGATCCAGAAAGTAAGGGAGGTTTTAGCAGACTTTGCTCCATTGTTTAGCGCCAAGCCTAGACTAACTCCCATAGCAACACATTATGTGGAGACAGGGACACAGACGCCCCCATACGGCGGACAGCATATCGGATGTCAGAACCTGTCCAAAAGGACAATAGGAGGGAAGTGGAGGAGATGCTGGATTTAGGGGTAATTCAGTAATCCCACAGCCCCTGGGCCTCACCCATAGTCCTAGTGCCCAAGCCAGATGGCTCTACTTGTTTCTGTGTGGACTATCATGGACTGAATACAGTCACAAAGTCAGACGCCCACCCAATGCCCCAGACAGACAAACTCCTGGAAAGTTGGGAGGGGCGACCTACCATACGACCATTGACCTGACAGGGGGGTATTGGCAGGTAGAGCTGATGGACAGAGCTAGGGAGAGGTCGGCCTTCATCACTCCGATAGACTTATTTGAATTTAAAGTAATGCCTTTGAATGAAGAACACCCTGGCCACTTTCCAAAGGTTGTGAACCAGGTGTTAAATGGTGCTGAGGAGTATGCGTGTATGCACCTGGATGACATTGCCATCTTTAGTGCCAGCTAGGAGGAGCACCTATCCTACCTTGGGAAGTGCGCTGGGAGGATACAGAGGCTGGGCTCACTGTCAAAGTTGAGAAGTGCCAGGTGGCCATGGGAGAAGTGGCATATCTTGGGCATGTGGTAGGTCGGGGACAGCTCCGGCCTAACCAAATAAAAATAGAGGTAATCCAGGCATGGCCCAGACCAGAAACACAGAAGCAAGTCAGGAGTTTTCTCAGGACAGCAGGGTACTATAGAAAATGTGTACCCATTTACAGTGCCCTGGCTGCTCACCTATCTGACCTGACAAAGGAAAGGATGCAAAAGAAAATTACCTGGAGCCCAGCCTGTGAGGAAGCCTTTTCTAAACTAAAGGAAGCACTGTGCAGTGCTCCTGTTTTGACAAGTTCTGACTATAGCAAACCCTTTATAGTTCAGACTGACACCTCAGACGTGGTTATTGGGGCAGTACTGAGTCAGACATCCAGACAAGAGAGGATCACCCAATAGCATACCTGAGTAGGAAGTTATTTCCAGGGAGCAGGCATACTCTACTGTGGAAAAGAATGTCTTGCCATAGTGTGGGCCCTAAAGAAGTTGGAGCCATACTTGTATGGGCAGCATTTTGTGGTGCTGACTGACCACAACCCATGGTTTGGCTGATGAAGATGAGGAAAACAATGGTAGATTGCTAAGATGGAGTCCTGCTTTGCAAGGATATGATCTGACAATCGTACATAGAGCTGGAGTCAGAAACCAGAACTCAGATGATCTGTCTCACGTGTAAAGGAGGGAACTGATTTGGGAAGCCCATCCCATGCCAGGAATAGAGCCCCAAATTCAGTCTAGGTGGGAGGATTATGACACGTGGACAGCCAGTTCTGAGTACACTATGATTTTGAAATATAAAAATGTGTTACTGATTGTCTCTGCTGAGAAATCTGGTGCTCTTGGAATGACCTCGCTCACCTCCCCTCACCAGGTCTCAGCTAAAAGATGAAAGCCATGAGATAATTACAGGCTAGAAGATACCTAATCATGAATCTCCTGTTTATCTAAGTTAAATATAGCTTTAACTGCTAAGAGGGAACTCAATATCCATTTTATGATGTTTAGAAGAGGAAACCAGGTTAAGGCACACTGGTGCGAAATCATAAATGCTTTGATGTCTTTGTGAGAGAGGATACTGCTCATAGATGAAAGGAAATTTACAGACTTGATTGGGGAAGTCACATGGGGAAAGGAGTTTCTGCTGATGTAACCTTAATTAACTTGCCTTCTAATATGATAAAACATCTTGGGTGTATGATTTTTAATAAACAGAGGAGGAGCTAGGTGACCTCATGCAAAGGGTTTGGCAAAGACAGTTTTTTAAACAGTATTCTGTTTTCCTTCTGATTCACTTCTATCTACACTCTGAGAAAGACACATCTTTGAGCACTTTAAGCAGGTATTTAGAGAGAGAGAGAGAGAGAGACCAATCTAAGTACTGTAGTAGGAATTGCACTGTTAAAACCTTGTTCTTTTAAAAGATTGTATGGTTCTTGCGATATATAGTTCTGTATTTTATGTTTTACGTATTTTTATCTATTTTAGTAAAACTCTATTTTTAAGCCCTACTTGGTCTGTCTTTGAATTTAATTCTTTATCAAGTGAAGTATATATGGATTAATGTGCGCTGTGCATAAGCTTGAATGGTGATACCAAACTGGAAAAAGGTAGAGTTAAATCTGAGGTCTTTTATTAGAGTTTTTAAGGGTTCATTTTGTATACCTGGTTAGGTGCCCAGACAAAGATATCTGGCCCCAAGACAGAATTATCTGAGCCTGTGCATTGGGTATGCTAGCAAGAGGTTTACAGTTTGAATCCCTCCAGAACTTGAGACCAAAGGTTGATTCGAACCCAAAACAGACAGGAGGGTTACCATATCCAGAGATGCTTCAATAAACAGGCCTACATTCACTGGAGTTTAGGTGCTCCAGAGGTGGTCTTCTGTTCTTGTATACAATTCTCAAATCACCCTCTCTGATGGACAAATGTGGTATTGTTAAAACACAAAGAAAAATAGTACATAGACTTCACAATGAACAACTAATGCTGTGTAAAGCAAAATAAACAGGAGGCTTAATTTCTTCTCGTAAGAACACCAAGGTTCTGGAACCAGCTACCACAAGAGCTAGTAGACTGTAATACCTTTGAATACTTTAAAAAGGGTGTAGATCATTGGCTCTCCAAAAACCACAACAAAGTGTAATTTCCCACAAATGTGGGAGACAATCAAGACAGGCTTCATAGCTTCCTTTTGTCCTCACTTACCTAGTAAACCTAGTACCTAGTAAACCCTGTTTCTGTTAACTGTTCACAAGACTGCACTTGGAGGTTGGCACTGTGGGAGCAGAGGGCCTGACCTGCCGAGTGAGTTTGTGATACCCTTGAACTGCTTACTTTCATCCAGAGTCAAACTGGCGAAGCAGATCCAGCCCCAACTGTACTGGGGTCCTTCGTCACCAAGAAGCAGGACCACTTTTCAGTTTTCAGTCCTTCCCCCTATTGCAGGATGTTGTGACATTGATGTCATGGAGCTGTGCACATGCAATGCGTGGTGAAGCCACAATATCAGCAATGTCCTTCCATCCCAGTGGTCTTCCAACCCTGCTGCCATCTGTGGTCTTACCAAGCTGGCAGTATTGTGGCAAAGGATGGAACCATCCACACCGGAGGAGAGCTTTCTGGAGACTCTATCCCCCCAGTTGGCCCCCAATGACCCAGGCTTCTTCCCAAACCCAGGTCACCTGAGTTTCAAGCAGTAGCACTACCACTGCACCAGCTGGACAGCCCAAATAAGGTATATTTTTAAACACACAGAATAGAGTTATGTTTGTAAACCTATACCAGTTCCAACAAACAAAAGTGAGAAATGCTCAGTTTTTAACGCTTTCTAAAATACCTGGTTGTAACTTTGCAGCACATAAGGCTGTGTTTGGTACCTGGTTGTAATTCTGTAGCACATATGTCTGTGTTTGTTACCTGGTTGTAATTTTGCAGCACCTATGTCTGTGTTTGGTACCTGGTTGTAATTTTGCAGCACCTATGTCTGTGTTTGGTACCTGGTTGTAATTTTGCAGCACCTATGTCTGTGTTTGGTACCTGGTTGTAATTTTGCAGCTTATTTCAGTTACAGTATTAGCTATCCTAATCTTCTGCTTTTACCACAGAACAGGTTACCGCATTAAGATACTGCAATACAGCACTTTCCCTTGTAGAAACATAGACCATGATGACAGGAAAAGACCAGAGGTCCATCCAGTCTGCTCATATTCCCTATAATCCCCGGAACCTTCCACGGAACCTACTGTTTCTCAAGGCACTAACCCTCCCCGACCTATCCCCATTCTCCTCCTTGGTCTTGTCACCCTGGGCAACCACTATTCCCTTCATTCTGTCTCATGCCTGCTTGAATCCTCTGACTGTGTTTGCACCCACCACCTTGGCTGACAGACTGTTCAAAGGTTCCACCACCCTTTCCTTTAAAGAAGTACTTACACGTGTCCCTCCTGAACCTCCTTCCTGTTATTGCCACTCAAGACCATGTGACCATGAGTTGATTCAGGCTAAATAATTCCCCACAGTTTACCTTGTTAATTCCTTTAAGGAACTTTAAGGTCTCTATCATTTCTCCCCTCTCTCTTCTGGTTTCCAGTGAGTACATATTTAGTGCCTTGAGGTGCTCCTCATAGGATCTGCCCTGCTGGCCTTGAATCATTTTCATTACTCTGTGCTGCACTGTTTCCAACCTATCCCTGACTTTTCTGAAGTGAGGGCTCCAGAACTGAATGCAATACTCAAGGTGAGGCCCCACCAGGGATCTGTATAGGAAGGTATTATCTCTTTTCTTCTGCTGTCAATACCCCTCCCGATACATCACAGCATCCTGTAAGCCTTCCCATATGCCTTGTTGCACTGGCTCATTTGTTTAAGGGAGTTACTGATGATAACTCCTAGATCCCATTGCTCTTCTGTAGTGCTAAGTCTCACCCCACCCATCCACTACTCCCTAGATGCATTACCTTGCAGTTTTTGGCATTGAATTTTAACGTCAGATCTTTGACCACCCCTCTAGTTTTGCAGATCCTTCTGCATATCCCGTATTCCCTCATCACTATCCACCCTCCTACATCATTTTGTGTCATCTGCGAAGAGACAGCCTGCCCTGGATTCCTTCACCAATGTCACTAATGAACACGTTGAAGAGGACCCGACCCAGTACTGATCCCTGTGGAACCCCGCTCATAACCTTCCTCTCTTCTGATTTAATCCTGTTGACCACCACCCACTGCTGCCTCCCTTCTAGCCAGCTACCCACCTAGTTCACTTCAGTTTTATCCGCACCCAAGTCTTCCATCTTTTTAAGTAACCTTTTGTGCAGTACTGAATCAAAAGCCTTGCTGAAGTCAAAGTACAACAGCTCTACAGCATGGCCCTTGTCTACTTCCTCAGTTGCCCAGTTAAAGAAAAAAATCAGGTTAGTTTCACAAGACCTTCCTGTCATGAACCCATGTTGTTTACTATCCTGGAGCCTGTTGCTCTCTAGGTAGTCCACGAGGTCCTCTTTGATTACTGATTCCATCAGTTTCACCACAATGGAGTTCAGACTGACGGGTCTGTAGTTCCCTAGTTGCCCCTTATCCCCTCTTGTAGGCGGTAAAACATCTGCCATTCTCAAGCCATTGGCACTTCCACGGACCTAAGTGAGCTGTTGAACAGCCCAGCCAGTGGTTCAGCATGTTCTGCTGCTAATTCCAAGTATTCTCAGATGCAACCCATCTGGCCCTGAGGTCTAATCAGTGGCCAGCCCTTTCAGGACCCTCTCACTAGTAAGTAGCTGCTGCCTCATTTCCAGGACTCCCATAGTGGCCACTTTGATGCCACTTTCTGGCATGGACCTGCAGTCCTCCTTAGTGAATACAGAGCAAAAGTAGTCATTCAGGACAGCGGTCTTTTGCTCATTCTCTTCTATCACCCTACCCCCTCAACTAGCTGTGTAATGCCCTCCCTTTTTTCCCTTTTTCACTGATATATCTAAAAACTGTTTTTCTTTGTTCTTGACCCCCTCCACGATATGCAGCTCTGTGTCTGCTTTCACCTTCCTGGTGACCCTCTTTGCCTTCCTACTTTCCTGTAGTTAATTCTTTCTTTTTGACTCCCCCTGCTTTTTCTTGTATTTATAGAAGGCCTTCTTTTTGGCCCTAACCATTTCTCTGACCCTATCTGAGAACCATAGTGGTCTCTTAAACCTGTTTTTTTTTTAGATACAGTTCTTATGCTTGCTTTTAATGCCTTGAGGGAGGCTTCCTTTGTTGCTCCCATCTCTCCTCCACCCCCCTTATGTCCTCCATCCCTACTAATTTGTGGCAGAATTATTCAAAGTACCACGTTAGTTGAGGTCTTGCCTGATTGTGCTGATTAAGCTTATGTGGTACCTTGAATAATACTGCTGTAAGGGAGAAGTGCTATATTGTAATATAATAAACTGTTGTGTGGAAAAGAGGAAGAGTAGGATGGCTGCTTCTGTAGTGTAGTGTGGTGTACATATGAACATAAGAACATATGAATTTGCCAGCAGATAAAAGCCTCATGGTCTATCGAGTCTGCTCGAGTGTGCAGCTAGCAACTCTTATATTGCAGCTGACACTCCCTCCCCCTGACCTCCTTTTACCCTATCCCATCCCCTTTGAAGCAGTCCACTGATCTACAGGATACCACTTCTGCAGGCAACGCATTCCACCCAGACACCACTCTCTCTGTAAAAGGTGTCTTCTCATTTCCCTCCTGAACCTTCCCCCCCAATCTGAGATCGTGACCTCGAGTGTCCCTCCCCCTTAACCTGAATAGTCCCTCCATGCCTGTCTTGTTTATTTCCATGTACTCTGAAGGTTTCAATCATATCCCCATCTCTCCTCTCCTCCAGTGAGTACATGTTCAACTCCCTTAGCCTGCTCACATAGGTATGTCCCTTGTCCCTGGATCATCTTTGTTGCCGGTGCTGCACCCTCCAATAATTTAATGTCCCTCTTCAGGTATGGGTGCCAGTACTGCACACAGTGCTCCAGGTGTGGCCTAACCAGTGACCTATACAACGGCAGGATCACCTCCCCTCTCCTTGAAGATATACCCCTGGCAATACAACCCAGCATTTTGTTGGCCTTTGCAGCTGCCTTCCCGCATTGTTGTTCACTGTGCCTGTTATAATCCCACCCAGATCCTTCTCCTCCTCTGTCATGGCTAGTGTAGCATAGCATAATGTCAACTACATGTAAGCGATCTAATAAGAGAGAGCAAAATAATGCATGTTTTAAGGGCAAATACTGTAACAAGAAGAGTCATGTGGAATTAAAATAGCATAATATATAGTAAGTAAATCAAAGTATGATATTTCCCTGAAAGCAGCAGTATTTGTTTGTCGGCAGAAAATGTCATCATAGTAAAAATGTATTTCTAATATCCTTTGATTCATTTTCAGTGTATTTTTAATTTTCTTAGACATTTTTAAAACAGCTTTTATAGTTACTTTTGTAATTAATGACTCATGCCATTAAAGATGCCGCCACTAGCAATTTAAAAAAATCTCTTACATTGAGGTCACCTGTTTCATGTACAAGCTAGATTCATAATGTAGATGTATTAGGATGGTGTTATCACATGTTTTGGATAGAAAACAGTGCAGCACTGTAACAAGATATTTAATTTTTTCATGGTGGGCATGGGAACAAGAACTTTAAAAATCTTCAAAATCCTGTATCTTGATTCAGGAATGAAAGAAAACAAAAAGAAAGATGAGTACCTTGATCATTTTGCCAGAAAAACATTATTGCTGAAAATAAAACTACATTGCTCACAAATACATTGCTAAAGCAATTGCTAAAACAAGAAATAGTGGGGACACACTTGATCTAAAACTGCTGTCTCTCACCCTTGATGAGGTGATTAGCCCACTAACTAAGATCTTTTACCTCTCCCTCAGCCTCAGCCAGTTCCCAGACAGATGGAAATCCACCACCGTCAACCCCATATATAAACTGAGATCGGACCAACCCTGAAACTACCAGACCAATCTCCATATTGCCTCCACTATCCAGGCCATCGAACGCCTCATTGCTGACCAGCTCACACATTACTTGGACAAACACAATATCCTATGCTCACAGCAACATGGTTTGAAAAAGGATACAGCACCACATCAGCCCTCTTGAATTCACCGAGCAATCCACAGCTCTCTGGACAATGGTCATCTAGCCAGGTCAGTCTTTATAGATCTAACTGAGGCCTTCATACTGTTCACCACTGTTTGCTTCTGGAACAGCTCTTAAATGCAGGGCTCTCCCCAGACTCACAGCTTGGTTTAAAAGTTACATGGAGAACAGATCACAAAGAGTGAAATTGCAGTTGTCCTCTCCGATGCATGACCAATCCACTCTGGAGTACCTCAGGGTTCCATACTGGGTCCCTCTTTTCAGTCTCTTTCTGAATAACCTCCCAATTGTACCCAGAACAAATCATACTCTACGTCTAATGATGCCGTAATTCACACCTCCCATAAGGATCCACTATCCTACAGAACAAACTCCAGCTTGGTTTCACTCCATTGAGAACTGGTTCAGCAAACAGAGACTCATCCTTAACTATAAAAAACTAAATCTATGCTGTTCAGTAACTCCCACAACAAGAACCAGCAGCACCCACTGCCCATCACAAACTACCTTGGAGTGGCCCTTGAAGAAGTGCATTCGCTAAATATCTCGGGATCTGTCTTGACAATAACCTGTCCTATGGGGCCAAAACAGCATAGCGAAGGTGGCTAACATGCTACTTGGTCTCCTCTACAGGCATAGGGCACACCTTACCCCTGTAGCCCTAAAGGTCGCTGTCCAAATCGGTAATCTCCATTATTGACTATGGCCTCATCATATATGGCTCTGCCACTTCAACTGCCCTCAGATGCATTTCCACCTCCCTAAACAAAGCCTGTCATCTTATAACTGGAGCCCATCATCTTACCCACACCTGTGACCCCTACACCCAAACTGTCTGGCTACAACTATCAAACCATCTAAAATACCAAACCTGCATTATGGCAAAGAAAATAACCTTGGGCTTTGCCCCCCAGTGTCCAAGCCCTCATCAGCCCACGTAGTAATCCCCGCCATACCAGTGGATCTGGTTCTCAACTCCTGCTGATTCCTTGCTGCTGAACATCAATGGGTCAATGTCCATCTGCCTACAGGGCCCCAAACTGGTTAAATAGCCTCAACAGCAAGATCTCTTCCATTCCCAAGCTAGCCCCTTTCAAATTAAGACTCCACTTCACTCTCTCTGCCTCCAGTACCTGTGGCTGCCTCATATACAGTAGTCAGCCCTCCTAGCTACCCTTTCAGTACTGCCTCAGCCCCCATCTAGCACTTTATCCCCTTTTTTCCCCTTGTCTCTTCTCCTCCCCCTCCTTCCCTTCCTCCCTCCCTCCCCTCTCCTTCTACCCCGCTACCTGCACTTCTCTATGTGCTGTGACAATGCCTCTTGCAGCTCCTACCCGTGTCCAACCCATGTCTTGTAATGTTGTTGTACACCCTCAATTGCCCTTGACCTGTCTTCTCCAAAGTGTATGCACTTTGCTCTGGTAACTGATTGTAAACCTGTTTAACCTGTTTATCCTGCCTATAATTCCTTGCCTTGATGTATTACCATGCGTTGTTGTAGTTTGTTGTACTGTCCTCAAACTGACGTGGAAACCTTTGTAAAGAGCCTTGGCTCAAAGGTACTTGTACTCCTAGGTTTAAATAAATAAAATAAATAAATAAAACATAGTGACTAACAAAAGCTGCTGCTTTCATATCAATTGTTTAATCAGGAGCTTAGGTTGGCTCAAACAATTGGGTTCCATGTTGCCACAGTGACAGGAAATTTGCTGACCGTCATTACAGCGATGGCACAATGCCGACAGGTGGCATTGTGCCATCACAGTATAAAAGTTTTTTTAAGCCCCCTGCATCCCCCATGCAGATAGCTCTGTCCCCCACACCTCCCACACTGTAAATTACCAACTTCAAGTTGGAGTTGGTTCAGGGAGGGGGCGAACTCCCCAGAGACAGTAGCATCAGGAAACCATTGGACCATCACAGCAAACAGTTGATTCTGTCGCTGTGTTGGTCTTTGCTGTTTTCCTGTTACTATGGTGATGGTATATGAAAAAACTGATGATGAATTACATATAGAGAATACTGGATAGGCAACTATGCACAACCAGTGTGCTCTGCCACAGAAGAGGTCTGATTCTCACTGACCTCGAGAATGAAGCTCGAGAATTGCTCATCCTGTATTTTATATAATGTACAGTGTTTGTTCTTCCCCTTTGCTGTTGCTTACTCCACCTGCTAGCAGCTTCACATTGTTTCTGTGTGATCTACCATGCTGTCAAGTCGCAGAACTCCCTGCCCTCCCATCTCAGTTACCTGACTCACTGTTATGCAAAATGTGCATGGGGTGGTTCTTTCACTCTCAAACGAAATTGACTCATCAGTTCTAGAGGTTTCAAAATTCTGTTGTACTACGGAAAGATCCAATCACATTCCATGTCCTTGAACTGTGGTGCAACAGCACTTTGACAGGGATGGAATTCTATGTAGAATAATGCTCTCATTATATACTATAAAAGCCTACATAAGCTGGGAATCTGGGGACCGTAGAGGTTTAGGTGTTCTACTGTATATTTTGGTTGTTTGCCCTGCAGAATAAAATTGGTGGTGTATATACACCACTCAGAATCACTGATGCCACATGCCTGTGTTAAATCATACATTTCAGAACAATGTTGGATTGATTAATCCTGAGACTGAAAAGAATATATCATAACTAAGACAGAAAATGGACCACTTTTTAAGCAATAAGGCAAAAACCAGGGGTAATGCCAATTGTTAATCACTCTCTAATGATGTAATGTGGCACGAGGTGTAAGTGATCAGTAACATAAGCCCTAGGCATGCCTTATTTTTATTATAATAATGGGGATTTTCAGTAGTGCTGTACCTTGTTCAGCATGACCATTTTCCACATGTATAGTAACCAGAGATTAACATAAGGCTGATCACATGCTTGCATCAGAAAGCTCCATTTTGCAGACACTTTATAATAGTTATTGCCTTATACATATCATTTAAAATCTGTAGATACCATTATCAACAAAGGGAGTTTGTGAAGCAGAGGTGGTGTGGGTAACAGCTGCTACTAGGCTACAGTAAATGTTTGGAATGCAGTGAAATAAAGTAAGAGGAAGCATGCAAACTGATGGCTTCCTTCAAGGCTGATGTCACATGATCATTTGTTTATAGTCAGACAGTTCCTGGTCTGTGTAACTTGTTGGTATGAAGGGTGACCATGACCCTCTGATATTTTACTTCTCTAAAGGTTTTTCACTGGTTTCTCTGCCACCAGTGGAACTTATACCAAGATGATGGTGTAGCAGGCTTCTCTTTCTAGCTTGTTTGTAAGCTTCCTTCTCATGCAGTTTTTCTCATGCAGCACCTAGCTGGGTAACTGACTCACCTCGGCTGTCTGATGCTGTTAAATTCTTCTCCCTGTAGACACTGGGAAGGGAATGACTAGTCATGCAGTCAATGGTTATTGTCACACTATGTATGAACCTCAGTCCCCACCAATACTGTAGAAACGTGTCTATTTTATTGATGACTATCTATAGAGGATTCAGCTAGAACAAATACAGATTGTGTTCTGATCTGATATTCTTTGAGTACAGATCATCAGGCTTGCTTCAGAAGATGAATACTCTCCTTAGGTGCATTTACATAAGGAGAAGTAATGCATTGTACTCTGCACTGCTCATCGCTCCTCTGTCCACATTGTTGCCACTGTGCATTTACATGGCAGCGGTTTTTAGCAGTCTGTATCAGTGCTCCCTTCCTTCTGGTGTTTTAGCAGCACTCCTGTTGGCTGGAGAGGAGAGAGGAACAGATGTCGGGGCACAAAACTAAATGGGAAAGGAAACAGGGTTGGAGTGTGGGATGGCAGAAGAGGGCTTTATGGTGAGATGACGAATGGGGAGAGAACAGGAAAATATTTACATTTAAGAAAGGGATAGAAAGAAAGTAACTATTAGGAAGGGGGACACCACAGCACAGGTGCAGGGCTGTACTGATGCAGGTGGAGTGACATATTTACATGCAGCAAAAAAAGCCTGTATAAGTAACACGAGCCCACAAAAACACTGATTGTGCTGCACTGCATCAGAGCGCATCCCAACTGCCTGCAGTGCTCCCTCATCTTGTTTACAGTGTATGACCTGCACCGATTCAGCTCATCTACACCTCTTGCAATGGTGCAGATCAGACAGTGTAAATGGGTCTTTTGACTCTAAAGGTGCATTTATAGAGCTGGCCCAGTGGTGTAGTGGGTTGAGATGCTGGACACCACACCACCTCCCACACCAGCAATCTAGGTTCTGGAGTAGATTCAGGTCACTGGGGGGGTTGGCTGGGGTGGGGGAGAGAACTGAGTATCCAACAACTGCTCTTCTCACTGGAGGAGGGGGGACAAGTCATGCCATCAAACACTGCCACCAGATGGAGGTCTGCTGGCAGGGCAGCAGGAGTGACTAACAAGGGGACGGCTGGCAGCAGGCATGCATTATGTGTGTGCCTTCACACTTATGTGTGACTGCGTCCTGAATGCTACCACTTGGGGAAGAACAGGAAAAAGCACTGAGCCTGTGAATGATGCCCAGCTCACTTACTGACCTGCACCACTACCAAGGACCAACTTGTCTGGATGCAATCGCTGTAGGGGGAGGTTGGACCTCCCTCTCCTGGCCCTGCCGTGGGAGGGGAGTAATTCATAAGAGTTGCCAGTCAGGGATTGCCTGGGGCTGAGCAGGGTGATGGCATCCATGAGAAAAAGGAGGATGAAAAAAAAGTGTGTTCACACTTAGCTTTGTGTGCCTCTGTGAGTAGTGCACAGTGTTTATTCAGTTGCTGACAATACTCAAGGTCAATGATCCTTTGCCTACTGAGCACCCACCTGGCTAAACTCCATCCCAGGAGATATCTTCTCAATCCCCAAGCTTAGCCCCTTTAAACATCGACTCCGGCAACACCTTATCCTGCATAACCCATGTGATTGCTTCTGCTAAGCCATGTATGACATCCTCCACTGTGTGCCCTCCCATATGCCCAAGGTTCTCCACAAACCCCGATGCCCAAAGTTCTTTATAAACCCTGACGAATTCCGCACTTTCATCTACTACTTTCTTAGCACTACATGCCCTGATCCCTTCTCCCAGCCCATCCCCTTTACCCGCTTATCCACCCCTTTTCCTTTCCTACCAACCCACCCTGCACCCATACCCGGTCTACATATCATCATCTCCTACCCATGCCTGCTCTTACCATCCCTACCACACCCTCTCCCACCTCCTGACAAGGCCTGCTGGTGGCTTCTACCTTTCCTTAATCAATCCATGCCTGCTCTGCTTCCCTCCATCTCTCATGTCCTTACCCTCCCCCTCCTCTTGTCTCCTACCCGACAAGGCCTCCTGGCTGATTCTCTGACCTGTCTTTATTATTTAAGTTGTTCTCATAAGTATGCTGCCTGGCAAACATTGTACAATGCCAGTTCTACCAACTATCTGTGCTCCCCCATGCTCACAAAATACTGTATCTTTGCTGTATTTTTGACCCCTGTTTATAAGTATATGCATGGCATACATTATACAATGCCTATGTATAAACAACTGTCTATGTTACCCTATTCTTGCAAAATATTGTAAACGTTGCTGTGTATGTGTGATGTGCAACCTATGTAAAAGAGTCCCTGGCTCATAGGTGTTATCCAAGATTCATATAAATAAATAAAAATAATAAATACCTGTGGATGCTCCTGGAGCAGATCCATTTCAGTTGTACTGTGGCAAGTCACTCTGGCAGTGGGAAGCAAAAATACAGCAGGGGGTTCTGCTTCTATGTGAACACTGCCCACCAACCTGCAGCATTTTGAAGAACATTTCCTGGTTAAACTACAGTATGCTTAGCACCTTTGCAGTTAGCTGGTCAGTGCTATGGTCACAATTTCTGCTCAGCAGGTCAGCTCTCTACTCTCAAAGTGTCAACCTCTGAGCGTGGTCTTGTGAACAGTGAACAGAACAAGGTAGCCCTCTTGTCTGTTTTGTGGATTCAAGTTACCTTAGTCCCAAGTTCTGGAGGGATTCAAACTTGTTAACCTCTTGTTAGCATACCCAATTGTCAGGTTCAGATAATTCTGTCTTCTTGGGGCCAGATATCTTTGCCTATGGGCACCTAACCAGGTATTACAAAATGAACCCTTTTGAACTCTATGTAAGACTCAAAGAAACTTTGTTTCTCAGTTTGGTACACCCATAAACTCATGCACCTTGTCAACTTTAAAACTATCTAACTTCACTTAAAACCGAAGAAACATTTCAAGGCATACCAGGCAAGTTATATTTTTAAAAATATATCTTTACTAAACAAAAGGTAAAATAGTAAGCAGTAATATACAGAACTCTTATCACAAAAACATACATACCTGTTGTGACAAAGTACCTTTGTAAATGAGCCTATGGCTCAAAGGTTTTCCAAACTGCTGTTTAAATAAAATAAAAAATAAATATCCTTAAACAAAACAAGGTTTAAAACAGTGCAATTCCTACTTGCAGTATTTGGATTGATCTAGCTTTCTAAATACCTGTTTACAGTGCTCAGATGTTTTCTTGGTCAGTGTCAGATAAATGAGTGTCCCTGTAGTGAAAAAGAATAATCTTTACAAGCTGTATTGTCATCTAGCTCCTCCTCTGTCAAAATATCCAAAATATATATAGTTTTATACAACCACAGGATGTCATTTCAAAGTATTTATTCTGCAACCTTAGCATAACTCAAGTTTCAAATGACACTTTCTTTGATCTCATGCTGTACCCTCGTCACATGGGCTTCATATGAGCATTTATGACCACTCACCTCTGTGTAATAACCTGTGTTTTCTCTTCAATGTCATAAACCTTTTATGATTATCCTCTTAACAAAGTTAACTCAAAACAACTCTGTAATTAACTCAGAGAAACAGGATCCTTGATTAAAGTCTTCCAGGTAACACATTGTCTCTAAAAACTGAGTATGGGATACATGCTGTCAGCAGTTCTCTTGGCCTGCAGCTGTGAGCCGCAATTCACAAACAGTCAGTAACTTCACCCAGCAGATGAAGGAGTATTGCAGGTCTTGTCACTGGTGCCAAGAAATAGGGAAGGCAGGCAAGAAAACCCAAGCCGCCCTGATTCCCTTGCCCATAGCAGAGGATCCATTCCAGAGGGTAGGAATGGATATTGTGGGTCCTTTAAATACCCCCAACTCCTCAGGGAAGAGATTCATCCTGACTGTGGTGGATTATGCCACCCGGTACCCAGAGGCAGTCATCCTATCCTCACTGAGGACAGGCAAAGTGGCAGATGCCTTACTTGGGATTTTCTCCGTGTTGGGTTTCCGTAGGAGGTAATCACCGATCGAGGGGTTCCTTCATGTCGGGCCTGATGAAATGTCTATGGAAGAAGTATGGGTGGTGCAAGATGCATGACACCATATCACCCACAAGCCAATAGGCTTGTGGAACGCTTCAATGGTACCCCAAAGTCAATGCTCCAGGCGTTTGCTGAACAGCATGGGAGGGACTGGGAGAGATACCTTCCCCATCTGTTGTTTGCATACAGGGAGGTGCCCCAAGAGTCAACAGGATTTTTCCCCTTTGAGCTCTTGTATGGACGCCAGATACGCGGACCCCTAGACTTGATCCAGGAGGACTGGGAAGGCAAGCATGCCATCCAGGGAACTCCCATTGTGGATTACATCCTAAGGTTTAGGGAAAGGCTGAAGGAGCTTATGGGGACATCCTAGAGCAACCTGGCAGCTGCCCAATAGAAACAAAAGGTATGGTACGACCGCAGAGCCAGAGCTCACTTGTACATGGTGGGTCAGGAAGTCATGGTCCTTATTCTGGTCCGGAAAGACAAGCAGCAAGCTGAGTGGGCAGGACCATACAAAGTGGTTAGGAAGGTAAATGATGTAAACTACATTGTGGAGTTACCTGACAGAAGACAGACTAAAGGATGTACCATGTCAACATGATGAAGCCATATGCAAATAGGGTGACATGGTGTTTGCAGTGTGTAGTCATGGGGAAGGGACTGATGAAGGATACCTCCTTCTGGATCTGCTGGAAGAAAGTAAGCGGGAGTCCTCTGTGAAGGCAGTAAAATTGTCTCCCCAGCTGACCCCAGGCCAGATCCAGAAAGTAAGGGAGGTTTTAGCAGACATTGCCCCCTTGTTTAGCGCCAAGCCTGGACTTACCCCCTTAGCAACACACGATGTGGAGACAGGGACACAGACGCCCATACGGCGGACAGCATATCAGGTGCCAGAGGCTGTCCAAAAGGACATTAGGAGGGAAGTGGAGGAGCTGCTGGATTTAGGGGTAATCCAGAGATCCCACCGCCCCTGGGCCTCACCCATAGTCCTTGTGCCCAAACCAGATGGCTCAACTCATTTCTGTGTGGACTGTCATGGACTGAATGCAGTCACAAAGTCTGACACCCACCCGATGCCCCAGACAGATGAACTCCTGGACAAGTTGGGAGGGGCAACCTACCTTACGACTATTGACCTGACCAAGGGGTATTGGCAGATAGAATTGACAGACAGAGCTAGGGAGAGGTCAGCCTTCATCACTCCGATAGGCTTATTTGAGTTAAAAGTAATGTCTTTTGGAATGAAGAACACCCCAGCCACTTTCCAAAGGTTGGTGAACTAGGTGTTGAATGGTGCTGAGGAGTACGCCGTGGTGTACCTGGATGACATTGCCATCTTTAGTACCAGCTGGGAGGAACATTTTTCCCACTTTAGGGAAGTGCTGGGCTGGATACAGAGGGCTGGGCTCACTGTCAAAGCCAAGAAGTGCCAGGTGGCCATGGGGGAAGTGGCATACCTCGGGTATGTGGTAGGCTGGGGACAGCTCCATCCTAACCAAATAAAGATAGAGGTGATTCAGGCGTGGCCCAGACCAGAAACCCAGAAGCAGGTCAGGAGCTTCCTAGGGATAGCAGGGTACTACAAGAAATTTGTACCCAATTACAGTGCCCTGGCTGCTCCCCTATCTGACCTGACAAAGAAAAAAATGCCAAAGAAAATTACCTGGGGCCCAGCCTATGAGGAAGCCTTTACCAGACTGAAGGAGGCACTGTGCAGTGCTCCTGTTTTGACAAGTCCGGACTATAGCAAAGCCTTTTTAGTTCAGACGGACGCCTCAGACATGGGTATTGGGGCAGTACTTAGCCAGAAGTCTAGCCAAGGGACAGACCACCCGTAGCATTCCTGAGTCGGAGAAGCTGCTCCTCAGGGAGCAAGCGTACTCCATGGTGGAAAAGGAGTGTCTTTCCATAGTGTGGGCCCTAAAGAAATTAGAGCCATACTTGTATGGGCAGCATTTTGTGGTGCAGACTGACCACAACCCCTGGTTTCATTGACACAGATGGAAAGAGCAATGGCAGGCTACTAAGATAGAGTCTTGCTTTTTACAAGGTATAATCTAAAAATCATACATAGGGCTGGAGCGAAGAACAAGAACTCCAATGTGCTGTTCCACTGGAAGTGGGATTCTAAAGTGTGGCATTTTATTCACATCCAAACAGAATAAACAAAGCATAGATGGACCCCCATGGGGCTACACTCCTGGTAATGCAATTAAAAGAGACCAGAACACTTCCTCAACACTTTAGCCCTCAGGCTCTGAACCCACTGGGCACCCAGCCCGGACTTGTACGCTGCTTTGGGTTACACAGCCCAAACTTGTACACTGTTCTGGGATTTCCCTGGCTCGGCTCCCTTGCCAGCCACTTGGACACCTTTCATACTTCATGGAAACATTTTCTGGTGGCTCCCTAAACCACCTAAGAGCACCACAGCTCCATCAGGGAATCTTCCTTTCAATCCCATGTCTGGGTGCTTTCCTCAGGCACTGGCCAAGTACCTGAGAGAAAGCAAAAGGTGTCTTAGAGCAAATCCATAGAGGTGAATTTGGTTACTACTGATGGGGGGTCTCCCACCTCTCACTCCCACAATTCATACCCGGCTGTTTCTCTGGGCAGTAAACACCTCATTCTGTAAAGATCTGCAATGTAGACTCTTGCTAAATGTATTTCACATTCCATCTACTTGTCTTGCTTCCCAATTGTGCTGGACTTGAACATACTTTTAAGTGGCATAGTCCATTACTCTAGATCCCCTACTGGCTAAGCAGTCCAATCCCCAATTTCTTTCTGTTCAGGTGAAAACACTTGGCCCTTTTTCAGAGTGAACTCACCATTTGGTTGCAGGTGCCCCACAGGCATTTCCTCCACAAGGAATCTTCTTCTTAGAGCTTCTGGTGCCTCAGCACAACTTGAGCAGGCAGCTTATTTCCCTTAGTTGGACCCAGGAGGGTTGCCCCTGGAAAACAAGCAAACACCTTCCCCCCATCCCCTTAGGGATGGGGCTACTGAACCATTGAAAACAGTCTCCACCACTTCAATTACCAGTTCCTGTGTTCCTCTTCAGGTGGAAACACACACCTTCCAAAAGTAGCTCTTAAACAGAGCTTAAAGCTCTGAGTGCCTGCACACACTCAGCTGCACTACAGTCTCTCTCTCACTTTGAGAGGACCCGGACCCCTAGATCAACTTCCAGGTCACCACCTGTGTTAAAAGCTCACCTCTGCAGCGAGCAAGCACAAAGAAATACTGACTGCAAGGTTGCACAGCTCCCAGACTGTGCCTGGTAGGACCTACTTTGTTTGAAGTGTTTTAAATACTAAACTGTTGGAGCCCTGTTGCACTGTCGATGAGGCAGGATCCAGGAGAGAGCTGGTTACCAGGACAACGCAAACAGTCCTTATACCAGCTAGGGAGCTTTCTGTGCTGAACTGGCTTGCTCTGCATAATAATCTGTGTTTACTGTGTTGTTCATAGGCACTTGTTACCCGCGTATTAGGGTGTTTTGTACTGTACTGCACTTGCGAGGACCCGTGACCCTAAGATCAACTTCGGGTCACCACCCACGTTAAAAAGCTCGCCCTGCAGCGAGCAGGGCCGCGGGCGTATGCGCGGAGATGCTTGCAGAGACACGGCATCGTATGTGTCTGCTGGTGTCCACCGGGACCGTAGGACCAGGGCCCCAAACTGTAAGTAAACACATCTTTATATAATACACAGTTACTTCACCAGGTGTTCTCCTTGACATACTAACATGGAGACTCCAAATAACTATTGCCTGTCATGTGATATGTATGCTATTGGTCCCAGACTACCAACTTCGTATGTAATAAATGATTAATGGTGGAAGCCCTCAGGAAGAAATTGACCATTTACTGGCTCCCACAGTTGGTCCCAAATTGAAGCATTGGAGGACTATATTGACTCTATGTTGGGACAGTCATTATCTTTAGTTCCCCTATCTGTGGATGAGACAGCAACTGTTATAAGTACTAATGTCATGACCTCCTCTACCCCTGCTGTATTTCAAGAGGAGTCTGATAGTTGGGCAATGGTACCCAAGGGTAAATCACAACAGGGGGACAGATTGGATGCAATATGTTACCCCACCCTTATTTAATAAATATGATCCACTCAACCAGGACATAAATGCTTCACCCCATGATGTCACTACCAATACTACCTGCAATGCCTCCCTAGTCAGTAGTCCTCCCCGTAGGAGAGAGAATAACTGTACAGTGTTCCCCTCACCCAAACAAAATAAATCCCGAACAAAAGACCAAAATCACGACTCAGTTATTTTACCACCGAATTCTAACAACATAGAATCTCACCCACTAACTAAACAAATCTTTGTTCTTGGTGATTCAATTATTAAACACCTAGATTGCCCTATATGTAACGTGGACAAATTCAACCGTACCTGCACTAGCCTGCGAGGTGCTCATGTCTCCAACATCACTACTACTGCTAAAAATATACTGAAAGGGACTGGTGAAAATCAAGTGTTCATAGTGCACGCAGGTACAAATGATATAAATAGAGGTAGTATTGACAAACTCAAACAGGACATCATAGCTCTCAATAATGTACTAGCGGAAAAAAATAGCATAGCTTGCTTCTCAGAGATTCTACCCATACCGAGAGCACCTGATATTATAAATACAAAGATTAAGGCCTTTAACGACTGGCTCAGGCGATGGTGTCTCCGGCAGAACATTCTCTGTCTAACACACTGGGAAACCTTCTATCTAAGGGACTCACTGTATTGCTGGGATGGACTCCACCTCAGTCGCAGGGGAAGTTCACTCCTGGGCAAAAGCTTTACAACAGCCATTGACAAACTTTTAAACTAAAACCCAGGGGAGAGATCAGTGACAGAAGATCCTGTTCTCTAAAGAAACCTACTACGGACATTTCTGAGTGTGAGGTACTCAGTTTAAATGCTAGATCCTTAAATCAGGTTTAAATGGCTGAATTAGAAGCTATGAGTCAACTGAATAAATATGGACTCATCTCCATTACAGAAACTTGGTGGGACCCTGATACTTCTTGGATCCAGCACATCCCAAGGTATAAACTGTATCATAAGGACCTCCAGGGACAAATGGGTGGGGTATGTCTATATGTTAGAGGCCATATCCTCTTTCAAACCTCAACAAGCGATACTGAATCAATCTGGTTAACATCCAGTTCAAGGGTTACCCAGCTGTTGGTTGGGACATGCTACAGGCCCCGACATCAAATAAAGAATATTCTACTTGCTTAAATAATGAAATATTAGATATGGCCTCTAAAGGAAAAATCCTCATACTGGGTGATTTCAACCTGCCTACTATAAACTGGTATTCTTTATCTGGAAGTACATGGGCGAAAAGACTTAATCACACTCATGGTTGATATGGGCCTTGAACAAATCGTTACAGAACCAACACGAGGTGACAATATACTGGATTTGGTTATTACTAATATAGGGAACTTAATATCCAAGGTTATAATTGGTGCCCCACTAGGATCTAATGATCACTACACCATTTCCCTGACACTGTCATTTTGCCATCATATCACCAACTGTACTGAATTGAAAAACTATAAAAAAGCTAATTTTAATGCTATTAATAACCAATTAAACTCAATTCCTTGGGATACAGCACTATCCTCTCTCACCATGGAAGAATCCTGGGACTTTTTTAAAACTTCCATTTATAACTCAGAAAAATTATATGTTCCTACAACAAAAAAATATAATAAAAGGGGAAATACCCCTATGGTTTAACAAAACTATCAAAGCTCTAATTAAGAAGAAGCAGAGGCTATTTGCATGAGTTAAAAACAGTAAGGGTGACACCAGAAAATTATTGTTCACCCAATATAGGGAAACTCTAAAATCACTAAAACAAGCTATTCTGCAATCCAAAAAGAAACTTGAGTTTCGTCTGGCCCATACCAAAATAACTATAAATCACTATTTTCCTACCTTAATAATAAAAGATAAATAATAGACACATGGGGCCCTATGTATACATGACACAATTATATCAACAGACAAAGATATGGCAGACACATTTAACAAGCAATTCTGCTCAGTATTTACCAATAAAGAGGTTCCTAAATGATTCAAACCTGCAAACAATGTTACCCCCTCTTACATCATCACTGAGGATGATACACTAAAAGCAATTTTATCCCTAAAACCTAATTCCAGTCCAGGTACCGATAACATCAGCCCCTGACTTCTAATAGAGACTGCAGCTGCTATTACAAAACCACTCTCAATTATATTCAACAAATCCTTGTATGAGGGAATTATCCCTCAGGACTGGACTATGGCTACTGTAGTCCCAATCTTTAAGAAGGGTAACCATTCTAGACCAGAAAATTACTGTCCGATAAGCCTGACTTCTGTCATAAGCAAGATCATGGAGAAAGTTATTAAGAATCTACTAGGGCACAAATCTATTAGGGGTAACTTGACCGACATTACACAACATGGCTTTAGACAGGGATACTCCTGTACTACTAACTTGGTTTTCTTTTATAATCATGTCAGTATGGCACTGGATAATGGCATTCCTATGGATGTAATACTTCTCGACTATAGTAGAGCATTCGACAAAGTCCCTCATGACATCCTACTTGACAAAATGAATGATATGGGATTCTCTTACTACATAATCAACTGGGTGTCAGGTTGGTTAAATGGAAGACATCAGCAAGTTAGAATTAATGGCTCACTTTCCCACCCACTGAGTGTGACCAGCGGGGTCCCTCAGGGGTCAGTGTTGGGACCCACCCTGTTTAACATCTTTATTAGTGATTTGCAGACTAGCACTAAAAATGTTCTCTCAAAATTTGCTGATGACACCAAACTGTGCGGCTCTGTTCTTACATCGACAAACAGAGAAACTATGAGGAATAACCTAAAATCCATCGACGAATGGGCAGTTTCAAACAAAATGACACTCAACTCAGATAAGTGTCATGTTGTACACTTTGGTAAGAACAATCCTAGGCAGACTTATGTTCTGAACAGCATGGCCCTTCATGTGTCACCATTAGAAAGTGATCTTGGGGTAACCATTAATAATAAACTATCCTCTAGTGATCATTGCAGGATGATAGCTAGGAAGTCTAACACCTTGCTCACTCAAATCCAATGTTCATTTGTGTCTAGGACACAGGAATGCATAATCCCCTTGTACAGAGCTTATGTCAGGCCCCATCTGGAATATGGATCCCCTACTGGAGTCCCTACCTGTGCGGGACATTGACGGGGTTGAGAGGGTACAGAGGAGAGCCACAAGAATGGTCCCTTATTTATCCAAACTTAATTACGAGGAAAGATTAAGAGTTACAGGGTTACACTCACTACGCACAAGACGCATTTAGAGGTGATCTTCTCCTACCGTGACAAAATCAAGAATTCTCAGGAGTTAATGCACCAATGTGGCTTACATTTCTCCTCCAGCTGGACTTCCCACGGCATCATAACAACCAGATATTTGTATCTAAAGCTAAAACAACAAAAGGTTAAACTACTTTACAGTAAGAACCCCAAACTGTGGAATCTCCTTCCACAAAACCTAGTAAACAGTAGCTCTAATACAGTCTTCAAAAAGGGGCTGGATCATTGGCTTGAGTCCTACAACTTCAAGGTATAATTATCCCACCAATGTGGTGGGGGACAATCTCGATGGGCAGTAGCCTTCTTTTGTCCTTTGAAACCAAGTGAAACCAAGACTGCACACAGACTGCCTTCAAATTCCCCAACATTCTACTCTAACCTCCAACTGCAACATTCCCGTGTGGCTTATGTAGCTGTGACAGTTCTAGAATTATGTCATCCCTCAGTCTCAGCTGAGACTGAGAACAGAGTGAGACAGTGTGAAATCCATTTAACTGGAGTTTCACAAGCTGCCTTCCCTGCCTACCACTAGGTCTTACTGGGATTCTAGTAACCCCAGGTAACAGGGGGACTACATGTCTAAAATACAGAGGTGATATTTCGGATGTTCCTGACAGACGGTTTGTGGGGTGGGCCTTGCTTAATGGAAAACTGCACACTCATATCTTCTAAATGTTATTTGTTTCCTTGTCAACAGACAACTCTTTTATGTAGCTGTTAAAGATGTATGCAACTGCTTCAGTTAGTTTCACACTTCATACTAGGGCCTGTCACTCTTCTGGTAGGGTCCATTTCATGGTTGTTGAAATCTCATTGTCTCTGAGAGCTGCATTAGCATATGAGAACATGATGTCAGATCAACCATTTATATCATGTATCTCATGCTAAAATAACAAATACCCTGCAAAACCTCTGAAACTTATAAACCGAATGGAGTTTTAAGGAAAAACTGCATTACAACTCAGATAGCTTGTAAAACTCACTGAAGGTAAATGTGGTATTTCACAGCTTCTTGCAGCTTGGTTCTTTTAAAACTACTTAAGCAGACAGGAATACTAGGGAGTTTAAAGACTGATTACGCATCACATTCTCATATGCTAATGCAGCTCTCAGGGACAATGAGATTTCAACAACCATGAAATGGTCCCTCGCAGGAGAGTGACAGGGCCTGGTATGAAGTGTGAAAAGTAACAGAAGCAATTGCATACATCTTTAACAGCTACATGAAAGAGTTGTCTGTTGACATGGAAGCAAATGACATTTAGAAGATATGAGGGTGCAGTTTTCCTTTAAAGATAGCATGAAATATTATGCATATGAAATATATGCCATTATACATGTACCTGGGGATTCTATATTTGACATTAGCTTTAAACATCCGGCGGGTCTTGAAAGATTTTGGAAACAATATCAGCTTTTGAAACTTCCTCCTTTATGGAGACCATTTTTGACAATTCCCCTGACAAAACCCCTGACGAGGAAAATTACGGCGTTGTTTAGGAATGAAGGGGTGAATGTTGCAGACATTACCTATTGGTTACAACAGCATTGTACTGTTAAAGGTTACCCAGAACCTATTTTAGATGATGAACAACTTTGGACTGGTGGCTGGAAATATCAAGTTGTGTTAAATTTGGAACATGGTCTAACAAAACATTTACCTAATTGTTTTTTTTTAGGTCGCAACCGTGGGGTGATTTTTTACCCGGGGCAGCCTAGGGAATGTTTCAAGTGTGGGGATATTGGACATTTGAGTAATGTATGTGACAAGCAGAAGTGTGGCCTTTGTGGGGAACTGGGTCATACTGGAGCACAATGTCAACAACCGTTAAGATGTAATTTATGTGATGAACGGGGGAATACTTTTTGTACTTGTTCTTGGACTTCTCACAATAGTAGAGATTTGGCTATTCAGGCTGAGCAGGATGCTTACGTTGCCACTGCACAAAAAGAAAAACTGCGTATCTTGTAATTGTTAAAAACTGCACCTAATATAGGTCAACGACCCCAAAGAGTGCCCGGAAGGGGAGAAGAATCCTCTACAGAGGAGGTAGTTCTGGATGGGTTAATGCCTAAGTCCTGTTCTGCTGGGGTAGATGTGGGGCCTGATATGTTAGAAACAAGGGCAGAAGATGATTCTGTGGTAGATAAGGATTTAGAGGAACCCCTTCCCCAGACTGTAATCGAGACCAGGGTGCAAGATGATTTAGTTGAAGCAGTTCAGAATATGGAAATGATAGTTGAAGAGAATCCCATGCCCCCTTCACTGTACAACAAGAAGCAGAGTTTCATAGGGTTACTAGGTCAAAGGCAGGAAAACTCCTTTTAGACTCCCAAGTCAATTCTAAGGAGTTGGAAGGACTTCCTGTACACAACAATTTATACGCTTTGTTGTTTGAGCAGGGTGGGGGTGAAGAAAGTTTTGATTCTGACATATCTTCCATTGCCTCTTCACAGGCTGATGTTATTGCTGATTTAGGTCCTGTTGATAAGCCTAAACCTAGAAAACGTAAGAAGAAGAAATGACTTTGATTATCTATCATTGTGCTTTATTATTACGTATTATTTTCTCTCCTTTATACTTTGCTATTTATGAATGCACCCATTTCTCTTCTCACAGTTAATGTAAACAGCATTAAGTCATTGTAAAAAAGACAAATTACTTTTGCTAGTCTTAAGGAAGGGTGTGGACAGGTTATTCTGCTGCAGGATACCAGATTGCATTCATTACCAGAAGTGAAGGAGGCTCAAAAGGACTGGAAATGGGGTGTCTCCCTTTGGTTGTTGGTAGAGCAAACGTGTTCAGGATTAGGTTTTTATTCTCAGGTTTGACTGTCCGTGTTCTACAAATTTTTGATGTTCAGCCAGGGAGAGCTATGATTATGGATGTGAGTTTGGGAAAGGTGACGATAGACTTGTAAATATCTATGCTCCTCAAGCTAAAACAGATAGATCCTCTCTCTTTAACAGTATAGAACCTTACCTGCACACCTCTAAATTAGTGCTATGGGGAAGAGATTTTAATTTTGGATTATGTCCCAGAGATTGGGGGAGGGCTACCACAAAGATTTACAGTGCTGAATACCTTACTTAAAATCTTGAGGCCAATAATTTATGTGATGCTTATACTATTTTGAAACAAGTTCCACACAAACTTTTATAAAGGAAATTTGTCAACAAGAATAGATTTTGGTTTGTGTCTGCTAGGGTTATTTGTCAGGAAGTGGTAGTTATCCCTTTGGAAACATCTGACCATTTGGCTGTTAGGCTACGTCTAGGAATTGAATGAAAGATTCCCATGGGGTGGGGTTATTGGAAAATGAATATTGTTGTTATGCAGGAGGCCCTCATGCAGGCTTCTGTGAGAGAGTAGTTTATGTTTAGAGCAGGTATTTGTTTCCTGTATGATAGCCCTATAGATTGGTGGGAAGACACTAAGGCCCTGTCCACACTACGCCTCTGTAACGTTACAGAGTGCCCAAACCGTTACCGCAACTGTTTGTGTTACACCTGTAATAATACAGGAGGCGTTAGAACTGCTGTTGGGAAACCACATACAGGTGGGGCTTTCAACAACGGGTTATGAAACCGGTCCCACCTTGATAACGCTACAGGTGGTAGTGTGGACGGGCGGTAACGGTCCCCTGCAGGGACTGAAGCACAGCGTGAGCTGCATTGTGGGATCAGGTGCCACCGTAACTGTCGCCAGGCTCCCGATGTGTGGACCGGTGGTGCCGGTCCCGTAACGGACACCGCGGAGGTGTGGACGCACTGCACCACTCCCCGGCCATAACAGATTGCATCCGTTACCTGGCCAGACCAGTGTAGTGTGGACAGGGCCTAAGAGAGATCTGAAAAAACTATACATGAATCACACCAGAGCAAAAGCTAAAAGTAAATATATCCAATATTTAGGCCTTAGAACAAAATATATGCAAGTATTGACTCCAGCCACTGATAAGACTAATAAGTACAGTCACAGTTACAATTCTTAAAGAACTAATGTATCTGTATTTGAAAGAGTCTGCAAAAAGAGCAGCACAACAGAAGTACCAGACTAGGGATCAAAAGAGCAGGTGAACCTTTTGATTTAACCCTGCAAGGGGGTTCAGAGTTTGCTATGACTGCTTTAAAAGATGAACAGGGAAATGTAGTGACACATAATAGTGGACTTATGCTTTTAGTTCAAAATCATGTTAAGGCTACATTTCATAAAATAGAGTAGGACAGCCTAACTTGTTTGTACAAAACTTAGAAATACCACAGTTAAGTAGGAGGAGAAAAATTATTTGATCATACAGATTTCAGAGGCAGAAATAAAGAGGCTATTTCAAAATGACCTCATGGATTACTCCTGAAATGATGGCATTCCAATGATTTTATAAATGCTTTTCTGACATTTTGATACCTTGTTACAGCTCTATAGGGGCTATTTGGGAAGAAAAAGATTAGTACCTAGCACGAAGGAGGGGATAATGACTTTTCTATATAAGAAAGGTGAAAGGTGAGCAGGAGCTAAGAATTGAGTAGCCTTTAGTTTATTAAATTCTGATTACAAAACTTTAACTAAAATCCTGACTACTCAGTTAGCCAAAATTGCACAAACGGTTATTAATCTTGTACAAACTCTGTGCAATCCTAGGAAGAAATATTATTCAGAATGTAACCTTTATTAGAGAAATAGTTGAGCAAGGTTTAGAAATGAATTTAGATGGTTATTTGATGACTATTGACCAGGAGACTACGCTTGACGAGTGCAATAGGAATATATCTGGGCTGTGCTGCAATACTATGGAGTTCCAGAGCCCTTTTAGGTCTATTGAGGACATTGTATACTGAAGTGCAGGTCACTCCTTTAGTGAATGGACATCTAGGTATACCTATTTATTTAAAAATTGTGTTAGACAAGGCTGCCCTATGAGTCCTTTGTTATATGCTATTTTTAGACCCATTGTTAAGGGTAATTGAAACTGCTGCAGATGTTAGGGCTATTATGAACAAGAATGGGATTGTTTTTCAAAAGATTACCGCTTATCCTGATGACTGTGTTTTCACTATAGCGGATTTAGACTCAGGTACATGGATTTTGCATTCGTTGTAGGAAGTTTATGATACCACTAGGATTAAGATCAATATTGAAAAGAGTAAAGTTTTGGTTTTAGGGGCTGCATAGGTTGTAGAAAACGTTCCCATTTCTATGATGAAAGACGAAGTTAAGATTTTGGGCTTGTTCTTTGGTACTGGGGACTCTGAAAGGAATAACTGGAGTTTGGTGTATGACCTGGCTAAGCTTAAATTTATGTCATGGCTTTCCTGGAAGATGACAAGGCAAAAAAGAGTGCATTTGCTTAGAGCATACATTGCTCCAATTTTTTTATATGTCTCACATGTGTTTCCTCTTTCCTATGCATACCAAAGTTATGGGCCTCTTTTTTCTTTTTTATGGCAGTAGGTTGAATCCAGTTAAGAGAGTACATACCTATAGGCCTTGGAAAGCGGAGGTCTGAACATGATTCAACCATTGGTATATCTTTTGGAATTTTTCTTTAGTTCTATTCGCCCTTAGTTCTTGAACTGAGGTATGGGTTTCTTATGTATGCGGTTGTGGGGAACCCCTTTTTGATGGCATGGGTAGAGGTAAATGGCATCCTTCAGAGAAAGCTCCTTCCAGGATATGTGCAGACTACATTAAGATATATTAGAACGGGAAAATCGAGCTTGCTTGGTTCTGGGAAAGGAGAAAAAACATTTTTATAAAGTAATTGTTGACTAATGGTATATAGAGGAGCCCTTATTTCAAGTTCCTCCTACAGTAAATACTGTGCTGATATTAGAAAGTATGGTAGAACTGTGGATCCCTCATAAGATGCAGCATTTCATATGGTTGTGTGGACATCAGAAATTGAATGTCAAGGGCAATGAAAAGCACAAGCAGCATGATGACAGAGGATGTCGGGAGCCATTTTGGAATGGCCAGGTGGAAACTATGCAACACCTGTTTTTTGACTGTGTGCATGTTCAGGGGGGTTTGAATCTGTTGGCTGGTTGTTGGGGAGAAATTCTTTTTCAATGTATGACCTATGATACTTTGGTTTTAGGGAAATTCCTGCTTCATGGTCAAAATGGACAAAAAAACACTATTTATGTCCTCCTAGCTTGTTTGAAGTGGTCACTATGGCAGATGAGATGTCTTAGATCCCTACAAGGTATGGTAGTTCCACAGCAAGAAGTACTTTTTAACATTCAAAGGGAACTAGATAGAATTTATGATTATGAATGTCATACATTAGGACAGGATGTGAGTTCTAGACTATGGCAGAATGTTGGGTGGGTGGGTTGATGTTTGTACTAATTTCTTCCTCTTTTTTGAGATTCTCAATAGAGTATTGTATATAGGATGTTGCTGTATTAAGGAATTTTTTTTTTTTGGTGATGGGCCTTGTATTATGATATCACAGATATTACATTACAGGATTATGTTGGATGGAATGTTATGTGATGGGCACTATGTGGTGATTGATATGAATTGTATTGCATTTATGGTTTTTTGCTTTTTGTTATCATTTCAGTTTTGTTTTTGAATCTTGAATAAGAATTTTCCCTACTGTTTTCGAGAAGTGCCATGGATCTTCAACATCCACCTGAACTATCACCAGAACAGGCAGATGGGATCTCGGTTTAGTGTTTCATCTGAAAGAGCACCTCAGGAGTGCAGCACCCCCTCATGCTGCACTACAGTGTCAGTATATTGGGATTTAGCCCAAGTGCCTGGTGTGGGATAGAACCACAGTCTTCTGATCTCCCCTGCCTCAGACATGAGTGTGCTCCTTGCTCAGCCACTGACACTGATTGTGGGATATGTCTCTATAGAATAGAAAATGTGGGTATGTGTGAAGTCTGTGCAATATCCACTGTGCACTATGGATTTATATGACTGTTTCCAAAGAGACCTATTTTTCCCATATAGTGTCCCATATTAGTGCTTCCTTTTCTAGGGGTGGAGAACTGATTCAGATAAGTCTGTAACCTTCCAGCACCTCTGCCATTCTCTGTAAAAGAACCTTATCAGAACTTGTTTTTAAGTTCTGAAAATGGTCTGATAATTTTAAAAACATTGGCTGTGGAGCTAAATGTACTCTCAGCAGGTCTTTATCCTCAAAGAGGGTGGGGTGCAGATAAGGTCCAGAAAGAAGGTTGGGGGGGGGATCTTAGTGAGCCAGTCCATATCAAGTGATCAAGTGTTGTTACAGAAGGGGCACTAGTGACACTGAAAATACTGAGTATAACTCTAAGATATTTATACAGTACTATAAGTTCCTTTCACTGGCAGTAGTTTGTGGGCAAAAATGAAGTTAAAATCCATGGGGGCTATGCATGACAGGCTGTACAGTACACCTGAGAGGTGGGTACCTGGCCTGTGCAGGTCCATACCCAAGGACAGGTGCACAGGGCTTGGCATGCACTATCAGTTTGTGGTCTTGCCCCATGATGTGCTGGTGCACAGGGAGTAGATCAGTGGACACAGGCAGTAATCCAATTTGATGCTGTCCTGGTCTGGTAGAGGATCCCCTGTTCCATGTGGAGCAGGGGATTGTGGGACAGCACAACTCCTAGGAAATTACATTTGTTGGACAGTTCCCGAATGCCTGTCCCCAGCTCTCTCCATCTGACTGGAAGTCTGGGTCAGCATGGCAGAAGGTATTGTGTTTCTTGTGATGGCTGGTGTGTGTATGTTGTGGGGGGATGTAGTGACTACAGCAGGGTCCCTGTCCTCATAGCCTGTACTTCCCCTCACTAGGCACTCTTTATGTTTGTGAATGGTGTGGAGTGTGGGCACACCCCCCGACACTCCCCTAGACCATCTGTGCGCACAGCAATGCAAACAATCTGTGCACAGAGCATGGAAGCAGTGAACACCCCATAGTGCATTCCCTGGGGGTCTATGGGACTCCCAATGCATGTCTCTTGGTAGTAGGGTTGCCTATACACTGCAGATACATGCTGCATATGCATTTCAATTTTTTGGTGTATACTCCCACGAGGTTTGCACTTTAAATCAATATAAACCAAAAATAATCTGAAAGTTCTGATAAATCTCTGCTATCAGATGTGGCTGGCAGTATAGCCTGAAAGTTAAAGCAGCAAGTTGTGAATGAGTTTGGTACATCCAGCAGACTTGGATTTGAGTCCCACAACCTCCACCTGCATGCTGTGTGACCCTGAGCAAGTCACTTAACCTCCCTGTGCTCCCTGGCCACTTCTGTAATGTGCCTTGTGCCCCATGGGCCTTATCCAATTACCAAATAATAAATTAAACAATAGCAAGATAGGTGTGGGTTATTGGGATTTACCCACTTCCTTGTGTGGTGTGTCGCACGTGCAGCCGAAAGGGACTTAACCACTCAAGAAGTGGAATCCACCAATAACCCACACCCTGGAGTGCCTTATTGTGATTATACAATGGACCCATGTATAAAATACATTTATAATGTGTTTAAGTATTTCTTTTATAAATGCCATTTCTCAGCCAGGGGTTATTGCAGGATATACCATGGCCATGTGATGTGTTTTGACCAATGAGGTTACAGGATTTTCATACCCCATTGTATAATAAAAAATATAACTTTTCATAGCTTATTAGAACCTTCCAGAACCTCTGAACCTTGAGGTTCCTCATTCCTATCCTTTTCCCATTTAACATACATTTTTCTTATTTTTATCTTATATTCTATATTTTATCGGATCAAATGCTCCAATCAAAAACTGAAGTCCAAGATTTCAGAAGAGTGGACTTCATCCAGATGATATAGCTGGTCTGAGACAAACTGACCAGAGTTCAGAGGTGTTGAGGAAAGTTTGGGGGCAATCAAGGGGACCTTCTTGAGGCAACAAAGTCATGCATGTGAATTGTTACAGAGCAAAACAGATACAAGAGACTAATATGGTTCTCAGAAAGGGTCAGAACAGTGAAGGTCAAAAAAGACTTTCACCAAGTCCAAGGAAAAGAAGGGGAAGGAGGAATGGGGAGAATGCCAAATAAAAATGTGGGAAACAAAGAAGATAGTCAGGGAGGCAAAGGCAGACACGGAGCTGCATATTGCAGAATAGATCAAGGGGGAGAACAACAATTCTTTAACTATATTAACGAAAAGAGGAATAAGGGAGAGGATATTGATATGCTATGGGGGTTGGTTACTATGGGAATATTAACTGAAAGCAGCCATCCTTAGCAATTACTTTTGCTCTGTCTTCACAAGGGAGGACAGTGGGCCCCTGCCTGATAGTGGTATCAAGGTGACTGTCAGGGGCATTCCTGAAGTAAGACAGCCTGTGTTTACCAGAGAAAGGGTCCAGAAGGGGCTTGAAACCCTAAAGGTAGATAAAGTCCCAGGGCCAGATGGGAAACAGACAAGGGTGCTCAAGGAATTGGCAGCAGAACTGGCTGAACCCCTAGTAGGGCTATTCAATAGCTCAATTCAGACAGGGGTAGTTCCAAATGACTGGAGGACAGAGGACATAGTCCCACTACACAAGGGGGGACAAGGAACAACCAGTGAATTACAGACCTGCCAGGCTTACCTCTGTAGTGGGGAAATTGATGGAGTCACTGATCAAAGAGGACCTTGTGGACAACCTAGACAGCAATGGTCTACAGGATAGTAAACAGCATGATTTGTGGCAGGGTGGTCTTGTCAGACCTACCTGATAGTCCTTCTTCAAAATGTTCATCAACGACATTGGAGAGGGAATCTGGGACAACTTGTGTCTGTTTGCAGAGGACACGATGCTTTGCAGCAGAGTAGATGATGACAAAGGGATCAGGAAGATATAGAGGGATCTACAAAGGTTAGAGAGGTGGTCAAGGCATGAAGGTTATGTACCTAAGAAAAAAACAGCATGGAGTACTGGATGGGAGGCTTAAACTGAGCATTATGGAGGAGGAAAGGGACCTGGGAGTCATCATTATTGACTGCCTCAAACAATCAAGTCAGTGTAGGCCCATAGTAAGACCAACAGGAAGCTGGGGTGTATCAGAAGGGGTATTGACAGCAGGAAAAAAGGAGGTACTACTACCTCTATATAGGTCATTGGTGAGGCACACCTGGAATACTGTGCTCAGTTCTGGAGTCTTCAGCTCAGGAAGGAGAGGGAGAGGCTGGAGACAGTGTGATACAGGGTGACCAAGATGATTCAGTACCAACAGGGCAGATCTTACAAAGATCCTTTCAAGGCACTGAACATGTACTCATAGTGACCAGGTAAGACAGGGTGGATATGATAGAGACTGTCAACCCTGAGTAGGGGATAAACAAGGTGAACTACAGGGAACTATTTTGCATGAATATAGAGTCAAGAACCCAAGGTCACAAGTGGAAACTGGTGGTGGAGTTTAAGAGGGATGTAAGAAAGTTCTGTTTTACAGAAAGGGTGATGGAGATGTGGAAAGTCTGCCAGAAGAGGTAGTGTGTGCCAAGATCATAAATGGTTTCAAGAATGGCTGGGAAAGAGTGAAGGGTTTGGTGGTTGCTCATGTCGATAGCAGGAGGGCTGGGAGCTGGGATGTAGACGGGATGGATAAAACCCTGCATGGACTAGAGGTCCCAGGGCAGATAAGGAACTTTGGGCAGACTAGATGGACCTCTCATCTTATTTTGCCATCATTGTCTATATTTCTATGTTTCTATGACCTTGTGGACCACCTAGTGAGCAATGACCTTCAGAGTATTTGTGACAGGGAGTTCTTGTCAGACCATCCTGATAATTTTCTTTGACTGGGTAACAAAGAGAGTAGATAAGGGCCATGCTGTAGATTTATTCTACTTCAATGTCAGCAAGGGTTTTGACTTGGTGCCACATACAGGATTATGGAAGAAGCTGGAAGACCTAGGTGCAGCTAGGAACGTAGATGGTTATGAAACTGCTTGAAGGAGAGCCAGAAGAGGAGGGTGGTAAATGGGATCAGATCGGTAGAAAGGAAGGTCATGAGTCAGGTGCCACAGGGAACTGTTCTGGGTCCTATCCTCTTCAATATGTTCATCAGTGACATTGGAAAGGGCATTCAGGGCAAGTTGCATCTCTTCACAGATGATAAAGCTCTGCAGTAGGGTAAGATAGTAAGAATAGATCAAGGAGATGCAGAGGGATGTACAAAGGCTGAGAGGTGGTCTAAGGTTTGGCAGTTGAAATTCAATGCCAAAAAATGCAAGGTTATGCCCAGGGAAAAAACAGGACAGATTACTGGATGGGAGAGGTTAAACTGAGCACTACAGCAGAAAAAGGGCCTGGAAGTCATATTTCTGAGTGCCTCTAACAATCAAACAAGTGTAACAAGGCCTATAGTGAGCCTAATATGTTGCTGGGTGTGTCAGAAAAGGTACTGATAGCAGGAAGAAAGGAGATACTACTCCTCTAAAATAGGTCCCTGGTGAGGTTGGTGCACTTGGAATACTGCACTCAGTTCTAAAGCTCCTACCCTAAGGAAAGACAGGGATAGGCTGGAGAAGGTGCAGCATAGGGTGACTAAGATGATTCTAGGCCAACATGGCAGATCTTATGAAGATCCTCTAAAGACACTGAATATTCATTCACCCCAGACTGGGGTGGGGGGGTTATGACAGAAACCATCACCTCTTGAAGGAATAAACAAGGTGAACTTCGCAGTACTATTCGGCATGAGTTTATAGTAAAAAACTGAGGTCATGAGTGGAAACTTGGCCGGGGGGGGGGGAGAGGTTCAAGAGGGAGGTGAGGAAATTCTGTTTTACAGAAAGTTAAGTGGAGCTGTACAACAGTCAGCCAAAGGAGGTGGTGGGCTCCAAAACCATAAATGGTTTCAAGCATGCCTGGGACTGACAGAAAAGTTTTGTGGTTGCTCTGGTCAGTAGCAGTAGGGAGGAGAGCATGGGAGTGGATGGGTAGAGATAAAAACCCTACATGGACAATAGCTCCTGGGTCAGACTGGGAACTTCGGGCAGACTAATGTGGACCTGTGGTCTTTTTCTGCTATCATTGTCTATGTTTCTGTGTTTAACTACCTATGAGTTCCATATCCTGTTGAAATCAGTTGAACATAAGCTTACAGTGAAGTGTTCCACGCATGGCTTCCACTCAAGTGATGTAACCAGGTTACACAGCTCTTAAGTAATTAAAATTAATATCAGATGAAAAAATAGCCTTAACTAGAGACCCTAAATGAGGAGGAAAAGGGAATTGTTTCAAAACACATTAAATAGTGCTGTGTGAGTATTAACATATTTCACACAGGCCCATATCCCCAAATGTATTAACAAAATGTAAAAGCAAGGTTTATGTTTTCTTTAAAGCAGAGGAACTTAGAAACATAGACAATGATGGCAGAAAAAACAAAAGGTTCATCTGCTTTGCCTAGAGTCCCCTATCTGCCCTTGAGCTTATTGTCCATACAGGGTTTTATCCCTCATGATCCACTCCCGCTCCCCTCCATACTACTACCAACCTGAGCAACCACCAAACCCCTCACTCTGTCCCAGCCATTTACAGTCTTGGCATCCACCACCTGAACAGAATGGAATAAATATGCCCAGAGTAGCTGTCTCCTTCTACAGTAGCCATTTACACATCACACCCGGTTTAGGGGTTGTCAGAACTCACTGATGTTCTGGGTTCTGGTCTAGAACCTTGCAAATACTGTAGTTCTAGGATTCTAATCTTCTTTAGTACACAAACTGTTTTATGGCATAGGACTGGAGAGGAATGGTAAAGATTATAGATCAAGGAGGACTCTGATCAACTGGCTCTAGGGTTTTAATCTTCTTTAGTACTCAAACTGTTTTGTGCATAGAGTGGAGAGAAAGAATGATAAAGATTATAGATCAAGGGAAGACTCCCACCAACCAGCTTATTCTGTGAAGAGTGTCTCACTTGCAGCTGCCCTCAAATGGGCTACGTTTGGGTAAAGTTTTTAAAACATCATGTTATTGATCAAGCTTTATCACTAATATAATACCTTGGTATTTATCTGGCACGTGACCCTACTTTGGTTAAGAAACTCAATTTAGATGACCTATTAGACAGAATCAACTCAGACCTGCAAAGATGGGGTAAACTGCCATTATCAGTGGGTGCCCGGATAAGCATTGTCAAAATGAACGTCCTACCCCGTCTCTTCTATCCCCTGAATCTTCTGGTTACCTGGTTGCCAAGCCTTTTTTCAAAAAGATCCACTCGGCCCTGATTGATTTTATATGGAACCATAAACCTCCAAGGCGAGCTTTCTATAAATTATGCCTGCCTAAGGATACGGGGGGTCTCCGACTGCCCAATTTCAAATTCTATTACTGGTCTAGTCACCTAGTCAAAGCAGGGAAATGGTTAGGAGGAGTAGAGGATACTTACTCCCCCCTATGGTTAAGTCTGGATCTTGACCTTATCAAACAACATAATATAGACCCCACTAGCCTATTTTATTGTCGCTTTGCATCCCTCCCTAGAGAGATTTGAGATTCTCCAGTAGGTGCCACAGTTAAAGTACTTAATCAACTTCATATCACTGCCAAAATCAGATATAATAAAAGATCCCGTCAGCCCTTGACATTTAATATTAAAAATAGGGGCCAAACCTTTATCTCCCAAGTGGCTACCCCAAATACAAGGCTTTCAGTTGAAGATCTCTATGTGCAGGGTAGGCACGGTTCAATAGCTGACCTCCTGTTAGTCTTAAACATCCCACCAATGCCCTTTTCAAGATATACCAGTTAAAGCATCTGATTGATAAGGAGTTCGGGATAGCAGTACCCACTTCAACTGTTAAACCGTTATTAATGGAGATCAAAGAATGTGCGGTCAAACCCTATGGGGTGTCTAAACTGTATATTTACCTTCTGAAGCTTATTTTCCCATCCCTTAACTGGCTCCAAATCTTGGTCCTTATCCCCCCAGGCTCCTTTGTTCACATGGAGTCAAATCTGGAAGGATTTGTACACATACAATACCTTAGATAAGAACAGGTTAATCCAATACTTTATAGTCAACAATATGTACATTACACCAGAATTGAAATCGAAATTTGACCACTCTATCTCCCCAAAATGTTTCAGGTGTGGAAGGAACAGGTAACCTTCCTCACATCTTTCTGGTACTGTTTCTAAGATTGCCCCTCTCTGAAGGCCATTGAGGACAGCTTAGATCCCATATTAGGTCTGAAAGACCTCTTTACAATAGAGGTCTGTATTCTAGGGTTTATTCAGGCATCAATGTAAGGGAAAGGAAATACCATATGGCTCTTATTTCTATGGCGGTTAAGAGATTAGTGTCAACACTGGACAGATAGCCTCAGATTTCATACCTGATCAGTGGAAGAAATGTCTCAATGTTTTAAAAATTGAGAAATTGATTGCTAATACTAGATCCCTCCAGTGGCCTTCAGAGAAAATGGGGCAAGTTGTATGCTCTGTATCTCCACTGACTGGGATCTTAAAAGCTCCTAGAGCAATTGAGTTTGAAGGAATATTCTTTCTCTCTCTGATCTCCGATACTCCCTTTTGTTTCCCAAAACTAATTCCATTTCCTCTCACATCCCTAGATTGTCTGGTCTGGCTTTATCCGCCTGCACTCCAGATAAAGCATGCCTACAATAGCTCAATTACTTATGTAAACCTTACCTCTCTCTCTTTCAGTGGTGACACCTTTATCGGGGAGGGGAGGTTTTATTATTCTTTCTCCATTTTTCATGTGATGGTCTATGTCCGGCTATACTGAATCTCTGTATCATGTTCAGGTGATATTTACCAATCTGATGTAATAACAGTTGGAAACCAATAAAAAGAGAATTTAAAAAAAAAGCTTTATCACTAATATATTAATGCTACACCACAGAACCGTTTACGTTTATAATCAGTGGTCTCACTTACATTCTCGCAGTATCAGAACTGCTCCCCGTCGGTTTGTGGTGCTCATGCCCTAAGAATGAATGTGAGACCACTCTTATAAATGTAAGAGTGGTGTTGCAGTGGAATTAACGTATATAGAGAGCAGAGAAAAAAAGCATAACAAAGCTTACCTTCTCAGCACAGTAATAATATTGTTACTCTGTACATGCAGAAAAGAGAAACACATTGTGCCTTTCAAAGTACCAATGCCAAGCATCACAATTCCATGTGTTTGGCACATCTGCATATGAGATGCACATGCTCACACTATATCTCTGAAACATTTTAGTACGTAATTCACAGCAATTAGTTTGCTTTAAAAAGGTGGCATCTCCTGTTTTTAAGATACCTTAACAAAAAAATTTTATTAAATATTTAGAGCCATTAATGCTTAGACTCCATATGTTCTGGTTTTAAATTAAAACCTGAGTCCCTAGGTTCTGAAAGAGTTCTAATCATTTTAGAGCTAGTTCTGTCAATCCTAACCCACTTAGAAGTCTGCAGAGGTTATGTTTGAAAAAATATGCAGCAAAGCCGCCTATTTGCAGAAATCTGTTTTGGTAGACTCCCTAATCATATTCTGATGTAAATAAATAGGAGATACATGATGGGCAGGAGTGGAATATGGCAAATATTTTCATGACTGCACAGTGACCTCTGGATACTCATGAGTGGCGTAGCGTAGCAGAGCCATGAGTGATAGTATCCAGGGCTTACTGTGCAGTCATGAAAATAGTTGCTATATTCCATGACTGCTCATCATGTGTGTAATTTATACACTAGGGGCCCATTTTATGCTTGTTCTTTAATGTATCTGTGTGTTTTTTTTACTGTGTCTGTGGCGTTCCTCTGCTAACTTTCTGGAGCTGCTTTTTATGAATGGGGAGCTGCTGTGCTTTCCGATTGGTCCTTTGTATGAATGCGGTCTGTTTCTATGATCAGACTGGATGCATCCTGCTTTGTGAGTTGTGATTGGTTGTTTGTTATTTTTATTTTATTTATTTTTTGATGACCGGGTAGATGCACTAGACACAAGAGTGACTATTTTCAGGCACGACCCGGGAGGTCGACAACACATAGAGATACAGACACATGGAAATACAGTGTCAAAAAAAATATACAATACATCACATATCATACATCACACATCAGAGTGAAGAAGATTAAAACAATGAAGGTACCAAGGCACAGATGGTGTATTTATACAGATAGAACATAGGTGCCCATGAGTAAACAGTTATAGTGATATAACATTTAAAGTGCAAGAAATACCACAAGGTATCAATACAGTGCAGTGGCATCATACAATCAGCTGAAAACAGAAAAAATAACACAGTTTTGGGAGGAGGTAGTGGGAAAGGTAATGCAGAGATATAGCCTAGCGAGAGTGAGGAAGAGAGAGGGGAGGGGAAGGGATAGGAAGAAGGGGGTAGGATAGAAAAAGAAACAAATTCCACAAAAGAATGGAGGGAAACTGCTGGGCTGCACAAATAGAAAGAGCCAAGTTCTACAGATGGTTGAAACAGGTGCATTGGGCACGCAAGGAAAATAGGGAGCGGTGCTCCTTCTTAAATATAGCATGACTAGGTGCCATGCGTACATCTAGGGGCAGTGAATTCCAGCAATTGGGAGCTACGTATGAATCCTGATTTCCCTTTGGTAGTTCTACATCTGGGATGCTAAGCAGGGAGAGGTCAGAAGATCTGAGACCGTACGAGATGGGCTGAGGGGTCAGCATGGAGGCGAGGTAATTAGGCATATTGGACCGCAGTATACTGTCCAGAAGGTTCTCAAGAGAGAGGAGCCGGTGTGCAATGGGGGAGGGCCACTATAGATCTGAATATAGCAGGCAGTGATGTCTTAACCTAGGGGATGCTGAGGTGTACCGGCATATATTATTATAAGTTGTGTCCCACCTCTGAAGAGTAGCCTTTGGAGTGTTAGTATAGAGTATGGATCCATATGAGAGTGCCGGGAATAGGATTCCTCTAGCAATGGCCAGCCTTGCAGAAGGAGTTAGAATATGACTTGTTTTGTAGGCTAATCCCAGTTTGGCATTTACAGCCTTGCATGTGGAGGTTATATAGGTGTCATAGATGAGGGATCCATCAAGCAAGACACCCAGATATTTAAAAGAAGTTACCATCTCCAGTGGGGAACCATCGGTCCAGGAGACCCGGAAAAATTCCTGGCTCTGTTTTAGTTTAATAGAAGACCCAAAGAGCATAGCCTGGGTCTTGCCAGTATTGAGAATGAGCTTCTTCCTAGTGATCCAGGACTGAATATTTAGTAGATCCATAGTGAGCTTATGGTTGATAGACTGAACATTATCTGAGCTAGTGTAAAGAACAAGGTCATCGGCGTAAAGCGACGATGAGTAGGAGGATATAGTATGTTTTGTGCTATATTATTTATGAAGATTTAGAAGAGAAGGGGTCCTAGGATGGATTCCTGTGGTACACCAACATTAATGACTGCTTTTTTGGAGGTGGCCGAGTTGAATTTTACAGCTTGAGTCCTATTTGATAGGTAGCTATGGAACCAAGTTACAACTCCAGTTGAGAAACCCAGGGTTTGGAGATTAGCCAATAGAAGAGGGTGGTTTACAAGATCGAAAGCTTTTGTCAGATCGATAAATACTGCGCCGGTTAGGTGACCCTGATCCATGGCATGAAGAACATCATTTGTTAGCTGTAATAAAGCAGTTTGGGTACTGTGGCCTTTTCTGAAACCATGTTGATTTGTGTGGAGGAGGTTATACTTGGAGAGGTGGTCTGAGATTTGTGCTGAGACGAGCTTCTCAAGGACCTTATTTAATACTGACAGTATAGCTATTGGCCTGTAATTAGCAATATCTTTTTTGTCACCTTTTTGAAAGACTGGCATGACTCTGGCCAGTTTCCATATATCAGGTACCACACCTTCACTCAGGGACAAATTGAATATTCTGAACAGTGGTCCTGCAATGAATGGTGCTGCCAGCTTTAAGAGCTTAGGTTCAAGGCAGTCCGACCCAACAGCAGTACTGTCTGATATAGAATTGAGATGTTTGAAGACATCCTTCTTCAAGACAGCTTTAAAATAGAAGGGAGGTGTCATTTTTGTATTTTTCGTGGTGGGGGTACAAGGGATTAAGTTATTGGTAGAGAGAGTAGTGGTATAACTGGAGAGGTCAGAGAAGTGAGAATTAAATGCATTGGCAATAGTGCCTGGGTCATTACAGTGAACACCTTTCAGTATCATGTCACTGTTTAGGAGAGTTTGCTTGGATCAGAGGAAAGTTTTGATATGAGACCAGAATTTCTTAGGGTCACTAGCCACATTCTTCAGAAGGCCTTCACAGTATTGGCTTTTTGCATGCCTTATTTGTGTTTTGCAGTTTGAGCGCTGTTCTCTGTAGATGTTAAAGTCTGCCATAAGACTGGAGAATTTAAACTGTCTCTAGCATTTGTCCTTGTTTTTGAGGGATGCTAGGAGGTCTTTATGCAGCCACCTGGTTTGTTTACCATGGACGCGCCGAGTAATGATTGGAGTATGCTTTTCTTGAAGTAACACAAATCTATTCAGGAAAGCATGGAGGGCGGCATCCATATTCAGTGTTTTGTAGACAGGGGACCAGTCAGTGTGAGACACGTCATACAGAAAATGGGCTTGGTTTAAGTTGGCGTAGTTCCTAAAGCTTATACATTGTTGGGGGGGACGTGGAGGTAGTAGATGGACTTCATATACAGAAAACAGGGGAATGATCGCTGACAGTGTCCGGCAGCATACCTGTTCCTGCTGTTCTATCCATGCTATTCGTTAGTATCCAATCAATAAGGGTGCTGGAAACAGTGGTGGCAGACACTCTAGTGGGATCGGTGATAGTTTGGTGTAACTTGTAGCTCTGCACCAGGGATTGTAAGGAATCTTGGGATTTGCCAAGCCAGTTTAAGTTTAAGTCTCCAAGAATGATGAGTTCATTTTTCCTGCAGATTCAGCTGTATGATCCAGTAACTTCACTCAGCCCATTTAGCCTGCTTTTCGGGGATTATAGGCACAGAGAATGTGAAGTTTCTTAGCTCTAGTCTGAGTATGGTATGTATATATTCACATGAGGAGCTTCACTTATCAGTTATCATAGTTAGGTTTAGATTGTTTTGTAATAGATTGCGACACCTCTCCCTGCTTTGGGGTGGCCTGTCCCCTAAGGAGGTTGTAGTTTGAAGCATGCAATAGGTATCTGGGATAGAGGGTTTAGCCATGTTTCAGAAAGACAGAGCACATTGGGGTACTAGTTCACCACCCAGGCTTCAAGTTCTGCATGATTGTGGAGAAGGCTCCCTAACATTAAGATGTATCATGCGAAACCTTTCATATCATAGGTAGTACAACTTAGTGGTAATTTACCTGGCATTGGTCCAGGGTTCAGCTCAATGTCCCCTGACAGCAATAGGGCCAGCAATATGATGTACCCTAGTTTATGCAGGGTAATTTTTGGGCTATTTTGTCTGTAGATACGCCACCATTTAGTAGCAGATGCAGTAGAGTAGTAGAAGAGGAGTCTAGGGAGGAGGGCAGGAGTCACATCAAGTCCTCGTTCTGGTAGGATTAACACGTTAGAGTAAGTGAAATCTCTTTGATACATGTCCCTTCTGTGGGGGTGATTATAGAAATCAAGTACTGTAAAGAAACTCAGTAATGACAGAGACAGGATAAGAGAGGGCAGTAATAGAGATTTCCAGGCCATTCTGTATGATGTTTGAGTAAGCAGGAGAGTAAGACGGGGTGGTGGGTTGGAAATGCAGAGGAGGGTAAATAGAAACTGTCACTATGCAGTGGTCTGTCTAAATTAGAGATCCTGTAGCTCACCTAATTTCCAGAGATCCCTAAAACATGAGTACACTGGATTGGTAAAAGGGTATGAGAGTGTCAGCTGACGGAGCAACTGATAACTGTAGCATACCAAATGGAACTGCAATATGTGAGTAGAAAGCTCACAAATGTTGATCAGTCAAAAAAACAGCTTAGCACAGTGGATGGAGAGAAATGGGAAACTTAGTGAAGGGAGCCTCCAGTGGCTGGTTTCTATAACGAGTCAATGGAAAAGTGAGGAGTTAGTTTTATTTCATGATTGGTCGAGGACACTATAAAATTAAATGCCCAGATGGGGGAGGTGGGTGGTGGGTGGGGGAGAGCTGCAGGGGTGGGGATAACAGCAGGTAGATGAGAGAGCAGATAGAGGCGGGAGGGTGGGGTGTGGGTGGGAGAGCATACAGGCATTGGGATAACAGCAGGTAGATGAGAGAGCGAGAGGGAGCCTGGACGTATCAGAATGAGCAGAAAACAGTTGCTGAGTCCTGAGGGGAGGAGAAAATCCTCGTTGTCAGTAAGACGCCAGGCCCTCACAAAATAGAATTCAAATGCTAGTCTCCTTTAAAATAGTCTGAGCTATTATTTGGCTACAGCTACTCCTAACCAGTCAGCTTATTTCAGCAGGAGCAGTCCTATGGAGAGGAAAACGCTGGTGGCCAGACGTAATAAACAGAAAAAAGGCGCCAGGTTTTAAAATTAGAAAAATAAACTCAGGCTGGGCAGAGGCATCACAGGTAGAGACTCATACCTTAGGCAGATTCAGGCAGTAGCTGGGAGCAGCTCCGATCCGGCAGGAGCCCAGGTCAAGGGTGGGCAGCTTAGGTAGATTCAGGCGGCGGCTGGGAGCAGCTCCAATCGGGCAGGAGCCTCGGGTGAGGGTGGGCGGCTTAGGTAGATTCAGGTGGCGGCTGGGAGCAGCTCTGATCGGGAAGTAGCTATCGTGATGCATGATTGGCTGTGTTCTGGGAGAGGGTGGGACTTTCACTTGTGTGCTGGGACAAAGCGTGTGTTGGAAAATGCTTAATTTTTTATTTTAAAATGTGTTTTGGGTGGTTTGGCATTTTATTTGGATTATTTAGGGGTGGTGTGTTCTGTTTATAACAGTGTTTAGGCATTTTATTTGTGAGTCCGATTTCACTGGCAAGACATGTACACCACTTTTGGTTTCATGGCAGATCGCCATAATTTCTTCCTGTAGATTGACTGCTTTTAGGTGTTTTTTTAGTGTCAGCTTGTTGATCCTCGGTGGATGCTCAGCTACCAGATGCTCCGCTTTACTTCTTTGTGATCCATTGCTTCAGAATCAAAGCTATGTCTTATTCTTTTGCCAACAGGTTTGAACGGAGGACAGTGTGTTAGCATGGAAAACAGCAGTGTGCAGAACTGCACTAAAATCCGGTATTCTCGGAGCACAGTGTGTTTTTCAGGTGAGTGCAATTAAACATGTAAATGGGGCTTGCAAAAGTAGCTCGGCAACAGTATGTAAAGCAGTTTTATACTACTACGAGAGAAGTGATAATAAATGACCCTGACGTCAGCACAGTGTGTGTAAATGGAATTTATTATCACTGTGCTGACATCGGCTGCAATTATTTCACTGGGGTGTAAATACACAAATTTATCAAACACAAATAGCTCTCACCCCTATTGTATAAATGTGACTTCTGCACATCCCAACACAACCCGTCCCTTCCCTTCAAGCTCAGTTCAGTGACTGATCTGCAGCTGTGTCCAGGATAGGGTTGGGTATTGCTCCAGAGAACTCCTAGGTCTTGGGTTGTGTCGATTCTAGAGGCATCTGATGGTATACTCACTGCAGTAGCCTTTTGTATTCATCTGTTCAGGTTTCTTTAACTGCAGCTGTTGGGGTGATGGCATGAAAAAAAAATAGAATTCAACATTCAGTTCTTGCAGAGCTGGCCCAGTGGTGCTGAGGGTTGAGGCACTGGATGCCACACCTCGCCAGCGACCCAGGTTCGGGAATGAGCCTGAGCCACCGGGTCTGTGGGGGGAGCGGATCGAATGTCTGGAGGACTGTTCTCCTTTCTCAGGGGGATCCAGGCATACCTCTCAACCTCCTGCCTCATAAATCAGGGACAAGGCTTAAAAATCAGGACAAAGGTCCAAATCAGGGACACATTTTTAAAATTGGTGCTGTCCACCAGGAAGCTGGCAGAATAAGGGACTCAGTGTATATTACATTTTCAAGAATAAGAAGTCTGCAACTGTATTGTTTGACATCATTTTCTTTCATAATCATCACTGTTTAGTCAGGGGAACACAGATTTCAGGAGGGACAGAGTAAAATTTTGAGGTGAATCTAGGGACATCCCTGAAAATCAGGGACACTTGAGAGGTATGGATCCAGGGTTTTCCCAGCATCGCAGTGGCCCCCAGTGGTGACCAGAGGCACTGCACTGCTCCAGAGCACACTTGGAGGGCATGCAGAGCTGGGACAGCCATCCCTGGTGTCACTGCACGGTTGGGCTCTGAGTGGAGGAGGGGAGTGAGGGCATAACCACAAGCAAGAAAATCTCCATCCCTAGGGATAGGTGATGGCACCACATCCCACAACCACACCCACTAGGCCAGACTCTCTCTGCTCCTGGGCTGAGCCCAGCCCAACCTGAATTGTAGATAGAACACCTGGGTGGATAGGGTGGTCCCACCTCGGGGGCCCAGAGCTGGGGGGATAGCCAGGCTGGTGCCAGGAAGTGGAGGAGTTTCAGGTTCGGAGGTAGAGCTGGGAACCAGTGGATGCCTGAGAGAGTTCCTCAGGTGATGGTGCCATAAAAGAGTTAAAAAAAACAACAAAACATTCAGTTCTTGCTATAGATAGTGTGTGCCCATGTCAGATTTGCTCAGTTTACTAAAACTGTGGCAGGAGTGAAAGCTCTGCCCTGCAACATCACTAGACCTGTCCCTTGTAGTGACATCAAGTGCACATCCACTTTAGTCCCAAGCTGTGATTCCACTAGTCCCACCATGATGTGTCCCTTCCTCATCCTTAAACAAAAACTGCAGAAGAGAAAGCTGAGCAAGGAAGCAAACTTTGGCAGACACAGCAAGTTAAAAGTTTTACTATTTAGAGTTTTGAATGTGGTGATTTCAGGTTCAACACTGAACACTTGCACAACAAGCAAATAAAGATGCTCACTGCCTTATACTGGGAGTGTAACCTAATGGTTAGAGTGCAGAAAAGGGTGCTAGAAGATCAAGATTAACTTTTCACATGAACCACTTACTGCATGACCTTGAGGAAATCTCTTCATCTAAACAAACAGACAAAGCAGTGCACACAGAAGTGGTTTATATGGTGCAAGCTTGGTGCTACATTTATCGTGCAAAGATGCCCATAGCCACATTATAGGCGCTTTGAGTTGCTCTAACTCTGCATGGGTGGGGGCTGCCTCTTTATTGTTGACTTGTGAGACTCCACCTGGAGTACTGTATCCAGTTCTGGAAACCACACTTCCAAAAGGACATTGACAGGATGGAAGTGGTTCAGCTGGAGGGCTACCAAAATAGTGCGGGGTTGCAAGAAACCCTATGAGGAGAGGTTGCAGGGCACACCATGTATTCCAGGGTGGACAGGGCAGAGAGAAAGGACATGACTGAAATCTATAAGTACCTCAGGAGGCTGAACAAGGTGCAGGAGGGAGTCTCTTTCAGAGAAGGAGGAGCAACACAACACGGGCATGCAATGAAGGTGGGGATGAGTTCAAGAAGGATGTAAGGAAATACTTCTTCACAGGAAAGGTGGTGGATGCCTGGAACAACCTGCAGAAGAGGTGGGGCAAGGACAGAGAGCTTCAAGCATGAATGGGATAGGCATATGGCCATGACAAATAGAGGAAAGGGAAGAGGGAGGGGCACTGGCACCTGAATAAGGTCCAGGATATAGTAATAGAAAGGGAAAATAGGGCCAACTGGTCTTTTCTCTAACAAATTCTGTGTTTCTGTGTTGTTGCCTTACATGCTTTTCCTCAACGAGGGGTCAGCTGTATCAGGAAAATATTTGGCTGGTACATATGACAAACTAATATTGCTGTGTAAGATGCTGATTGCTCATGCACAGGAGACATCCCCTAAAAAACCCACAGGTCACAAAAAAGCAAGGTAACCCCCACATTAAGTATTAACTTCTCACTGGCACAGGTCCTACCAGACTCAGTGTTTCCAGTTCCCCAGATAATAAGAATGGTGAAAAATACAAGAGGGCTGGTAGTCAAATTGGGGGGTGTACTGGTACTACCATAACTTCTTTTTTTTTAATTACAATCCTTCAGTTTAAATGTTACTGCAACTCAGCTGTGTGCACTGATCATGTGGCAGTGCTGGTTTTAAACTCTAAGCTGGAGGATTAGTACTGTCTTTGAGCCTTGAATGGGGGGGGGGCTAGCCACAAACCCTAAGCTGTGGGAGATTGGTGACTATGAGCCATGAGCTGGAGGGTCAGTGCTGTTGGCAATCCCCGAGCTGGAGAGAAGCAGCATGCAGTCAAGCTTTATTGCTTAACTTGCTCCATTACAATATTAAAGGGGAACTGTCAGCACTAAGAACCCAACACCCAAGTATGGGGCTGGTTCTAATTTGTAGTTTGTGTACAACAATTCTTTTATTTTTGCTGTGCGCACATGCACAGTGAACATTTGTTAGGAAAGTGGCATTGAGGGGTGTGACACTATCCGTCCAATGCAGAGTGGTCTGCAAAGGGCTTGTCAGTGTCACACCAATCATCAGCCAGGCTGATAATGACAGTGTTCTGGCTTGCTGGATGGAAACTTCATGTATTTAAAAGGAGAGAGACAACCCAATCATAGGTCATCTCTTTCCTTCCTTTGATCTGCGCTGCCCAGCAAGCCCAGCTGATCTGTCATGATCAGCCTGCTACACTCTGTAACAAAGAGAACCATCCATTGATGTCTGTTGCTGCCCCGCCCTTATTGTCCCCCCACACGACCCTCCCACTCAGTACCCACTGTCACAAATGCATTCCACAAGTCAGGCCCTTTGCTCCCACAGTGCCAACCTCAGAGTGCAATAGTGTGAACAAGTAACAGACAGAGTAACCCTCCTGTCTGTTTTTGGGTCTGAATCACCTGTTAGCCTCAAGTTCTGAGGGGATTCAAGCTGAATCTTGTGCTAGCGTACCCAAATGTACAGACTCAGATAATATTCTCTTCGGGAGGGATGCAATATATCTTTTGCCTAAGGGCACCTAACCAGGTATCCAAAATGAACCCTTAAAACTCTCTAAGAGACCTTAGGTATATTCTTACCTTTTTCAAACTTAGTAACACCATCAAGCCTTTTAAACAGTTGTCAGACTTAAAATACAGGCACCTCACATGCAAAAAGAACTGGGAAGACACAGGCAGTATTTCAAGAAAATGTGATTTTGCTAAAAATATGAAAATAAGTAAGATAAAATACAGAACAAATATCAAGAGCTTACAATCAAAAGAAAATAGGGAAAGGTACAGAATAAAACTCCTACCACAGTACATTTAGATCTTTTCTATCTAATGTATTACTTCTGTAAGTGCATTTAAAGTTAGATGTCAGAGAGCTTTATTTCTTCAGAGCCCAAGAAGATGTCTCATTTCAGATACACTGATACATTTTCAACTCTATTTCCACACCTACTTGATGAGTCATCTAGCTCCTTCTTTTAGAATATAAAATTACAAACATGATTTCCTACCAGGAGATATTTTAAAATAAATGGTAACATCAGAAGAAAAAACATTTCCTATATATAACTCCTTAATTATACATTTTCCTTTGAACTTAGCAATCCCACATTGGCACCAAGGTGTTAAAAGCCAACAGGAATCAGCCTAATGACGTCCTTTTCCCTGATGTCATAAAACTCATATTTAGTTTCCAACATCAAAGCAGCAGCAGGCAATAAACTGTTTTCTGGAGGATGTTCCAATTAACTGTTTCCTTCTGGTCTGTTTTATTACATCTTGTGGTTTCAGCTGCTGACCTTGTACTTTAAAGGCCAGATCTCTCCCACTGAAATGGTCATACACAGGCAATGTATTTATAATACCAATATCATACAATAATCATAACCAACCGTCCAAGCGTCACAGTCCTCCCCACCTAGACTGAATTTGGGGGCTCTATCCCTTGCATTGGATGAGCTCCCTAAGTCAGTTCACTCCTCATATAGACGCAACAAGCCATCTGCATTCTGATTGGTTGCTTCAGCCCTACGTAAGATCATCGTGTTATACCATTGCAAGGCAAGACTCCATCTTAATAGTCTACCATTCATTTTTTCCCATTTGTGTCAGCCAAATCAGGGGGTCATGGTCAGTTTGTACCTAAAAATAATGCCCATATAAGTATGGCCCTTGCTTCTTTAGGGCCCACACCATGGCAAAACACTCTTTTTCCACAGTAGAGTATGCCTGCTCCCTGGGAAGTAACTTTTATTCAGGTACACTACAGGGTGATCTTTCCCTTGGTTGGATGTCTGACTCAGTACTGCCCCAATACCCATGTCGGAGGCATCAGTCTTGACTATAAAGGGTCTGCTATAGTCAGAACTTGTCAACACAGGAGCACTGCACAGTGCCTCCTTCAGTCTGGTAAAGGCTTTTTCACAGGCTGGTTTTCCAGGTAATTTTCTTAGGCATTCTTTTCTTTACCAGGTCAGATAGGGGAGTAACCAGGGCACTGTAATTGGGTACACATTTCCTACAGTATCCTGCTGTCCCTAGAAAACTCCTGACCTGCTTCTGCATCTCTGGTCTGGGCCATGCCTTGACTGCCTCTATTTTTACTTGGTTAGGATGGAGCTGTCCCTGGCCTACAACATGCCTAAGGTCTGCCACTTCAGCCATGACCACCTGGCACTTCTCAGCTTTGACAGTGAGCCTGCCCTCTGTATCCTGCCCAGAACTTCCTAAGGTGGACAGGTGTTCCTCCCAGATGGCACTAAAGATGGCAGTGTCGTCCAGATATGCAACAGCATACTCTCAGCACCATTTAACAGCTGGTTCACCAATCTTTTGAAAGTGGCAGGGTGTTCTCCATTCCAAAAGGCAATACTTTAAATTTAAACAACCCTATCGGAGTGATGAAGGCCAACCTCCCTAGCTCTGTCAGTTAACTCTACCTGCCAATACCCTTTGTCAGTTCAATAGTTGTAGTTAGGTCGCCTCTCCCAACTTGTCCAGGAGTTCATCTATTCGGGCATTGGGTGGGCATCTGTCTTCGTGATCATTCAGTCCATGATAGTCCACACAAAAATGGGTAGAGCCATCTGGCTTGGGCACAAGGACTACGGAGAGGCCAGGAGCTGTGGAATCTCTGGATTACCCCAAATCCAGCATTTCCTCCACCTCCTCCTAATGTCCTTGAACAGCCTCTGACACCCAATATGTTGTCCGCCATATGGACGTCTGTGTCCTTGTTTCCACATTGTGCTTTGCTAAGGGGTTTAGTCCAGTCTTGGTGCTAAACAGTGGGACAAAGTCTGCTAAAACTTCCCTTTCTTCCTGGATCTTGTCTGGGGCCAACTGGGGTGACAATTTAACTGCTTCCACAGAGAGGACTCCGCTTGCTTTCTTCCAGCAAGTCCAGAAGGGGGTCTCCTTTGTCAGTCCCCTCCCCAGGACTACATACTGCAAGCACCATGTCAGCCCTATTAGCATATGGCTTCATCATGTTGACATGGTACATTCTTTCTGCATGTCTTCTGTCAGGTAACTCTGTAATATAGTCTGCACCATTTACCTTTCTGACTACTTTGTATGGTCCTACCCACTCAGCCTGCAGCTGGTTCTTCCGGACTGGAATGAGGACCATGACTTCCTGACCCACTGTGTATGAGTGCGCTCTGGCTCTGCAGTTGTACCACACTTTTTGTTTTTGTTGGGCAGCTGCCAGGTGCTCTGGGCTGTCCTGATAAGCTCCTTCAGCTTGTCCCCAAACCTAAGGACATAATCCACTATGGGAGTTCCCTGGGTGGCATGCTTGCCTTCCCAGTCCTCCTGGATCAAATCTAGGGGCCCACGTACCCGGCGTCCATATAAGAGCTCAAAGGGGAAAACCCTGTTGACTCTTGGGGCACCTCCCTGTATGCAAACAACAGGTAGGGAAGGTATTTCTACCAGTCCCTCCCATGCTGTTCAGCAAACGATGGAGCATTGACTTCAGGGTACCATTAAATCTTTCCATAAGCCCATTGGCTTGCAGGTGATAAGGTGTTGTGCATCTCTACACCATCCCACACTTCTCCCACAAACATTTCTTCAGGTCTGACATGAAGGAACCCCCTTGATTGGTGATAACCTCCTGCAGAAACCCAACATGGGAGAAAATCCCAAGTAAGGCATCTGCCACTTTGTCTGTCCTCAGAGAGGATAGAGCAACTGCCTCTGGGTACCGGGTGGCATAATCCACCACAGTCAGGATGAACCTCTTCCCTGAGGTGCTGGGGGTATTTAAAGGCCCCACAATATCCATTCCCACCCTCTGGAATGGCTCCTCCACTATGAGCAATGGAATTACGGTGGTTTGGGCTTTGTTACCAGCCTTCCCTATTCCTTGGCACCAGTGACAAGACCTACAATACTCCTTCACCTGCTGGGTGAAGTTGGGCCAATAGAAATTCTGGGCCAATAGCTGTGTAGTGTGCAATTCCCAGATGACCAGACAATGGAATATTGTGTGCAATCTTGAGCAACTGTTCACGGTTCCCCTTGTGAATGACAAGCTGCCTGCCTATCTTCCTCTCTCTGTCTTTACAGCTTGAGTATACATCAGTCCATTTTCCCAATAAACCTTGTGTTTACCGTCACCTCCCTGTGCTCCATCCAAGTCTGCCCAAGCCCTCAGCTTCTCTAGACTAGGGTCACTTTCTGAGTAGCTGCAAACTCCTGACACATTCCCACAGCATGGGATAGGTCCCCTTCAGTATCTAAGTTAGGGTCCCTAGCTCTAGCATCAGGGCACTCAGGATCACTGCCATTCCTAACCCTCTGACAATGGGTCACCTCTCCTTCCTCAGAGTAACCCTCTGTAGCTGTTTGGTTAACTGCTACTGGGGAAATTTCTACCCCCTTTCTTTAGTCTCCATAGCAGGAGACACAGGCTGGGGAACCATCCTCCCAGTGGTTTCCACAGTGGCTTCTATAGGGTCCAGAGAACTACAATTTTCCCTTTCTGCTTGGCTACCAGTAACTGCACACACCATCCCCTGTTTGAGATTGTTGCCGAGGATTACATCAACTGCTAAAGTTTCTGCTACGGCGACCTGTTGCTCAGTTCCCCCTGTCTCACCCCAGTCTAGGAGAACACTAGCGAGTTGCAATGTTTTCTCCTCCCCAGTGAACCCTTGTACAGTTACAAATTTATTGGGTATAAGCGGACCAGGCTGTACCAGATCACCTTTTACCATCATTAGAGATGCCCCTGTGTCTCTTAACCCTTGTGTCTGTACTCCATTCACAGTGACTGGGTGCATGTGTTCCCTCATGTTTGCCGGCATGCTTTCAGGGACACACAAACAACCCACTTCTTTCCTAGCACCACTTTGCATATGGCTTGTCCTTTTGGGACACTGTCTGGCAATATGCCCAGTTTTTACAAACCCAACATTCATTTCTTTTCTCAGAAAAATATTTTCTTTGAAACCTGGAGCTAACTGGTTTCAGTGGATGCAATGAGGGTTTTAGCAGCCCTGAAGGTGCACTTTTCCCTTTCTGTGCTGCCACCCCTGCCTTATTTGCTCTCAGAGCAGGTCTGCTTTTGGGATAGTGGTCCAAGAGTTCAGCAGCCTCTTGCACTGTTTTGGGATCTCAGTCCTCCAGCCAGGTTATCAGCTCTGCTGGGCATGCCCCAAAAAATTGCTGTAATAATATAGCATTTTCAATTTTATCTACAGAGTTTGCTTCAATTCCTTCCCACCAATATTTTAAAAACTCAGGTTGTTTTGGCTAGCTCCTCGTAGCTCATGTCAGGGCTCCTTCTGAGCTTACAGAATTTAGCTCTGTATGCTTCTGCAGTTAAATCAAACTGTTTTAAAGTGCAGTTTTAAGTTTGCTGTAATCATTACTGTCCTCACTGTCCATTTGACCCAGTGCATCCTGAGCTTTCCCGGTAAGCAGCGGGGATAGCTGGAAGCTCCAGGGCTCTCTAGGACTATTTGCCTGAATACAAACTTTTTCAAAGGAATTTAAAAAGGCATCCATATCCTCCCCCTCTTTAAATTCAGCTATCAATTTGGAATTTAATTTGTAACCCAGTCCTGTAGTTCCAGTTAAACCCAGACCACTTACCTGCTGTGGTGCTGGTGGTTGGAGTCATAGCTTCTCCAGTTCATGTTGCCTCTGGCACTCACGCTCTTCACAGTCAGCCTCTCGCTATTCTCACTCCCTCTTCTCATCTGCGGCTTGCTGGTGCTCACGCTCTTCACGGTCAGCTTCTCGCTGTTCTTGCTCCCTCTTCTCCTCTGTGGTTCACTGTTCTCACTCCCTCTTCTCCTCTGCAGCTTGCTGCTCTGGCTTCTCTTCTCTCTCTCTCTGGAACTCCAGCTCCATCCTGTGCAACTCAGTCTGCAGCTTGATCATTTCTGGCTCCAGAATACTGGTGACCTTCCCCTGCTGCTGTGGTCCTTGGCTTGCACTGGCCCTGCTGTCCTCCTCACTGGATCTGGACACTGCACTGGCTGCTGGCCCCTCCACACCCAAGGTTTGGCCCTTTCCAGTCATGGACTGTGACTCCATGCTTTGGCCATTGGCAGCCTTCAGAGCATCTATGAGGGTCTGCTTGTTGGCTTTCCCATCATACCGGACTCCTCTGTCCTGGCACAACTGTCTCAAGTAGTCTGCAGTGTACCCGCTGTAGTTGGAAGCCATCTTCTTCCCCAACTATGGCTACTCTAACTTGCACTTTAGAAAAAAAGCAAAAGAGGTAGGAACTTTGACTGTAAGCAAAATAATATAGTTATGTTTATTTATTTTTTTTAAATATATCACTGCCTTATTTTGCAAGTGAGCTGTACAGTATTAAGCTGACACACTAAACTGTTAAAGCTTGTGTTACCAATTACTTTTTATTGCATTACTGCCAACCAAAAATGTCACAAACTCGCTCCACAGGTCAGGCCCTCTGCTCCCACAGTGCCAACTTCAGAGTGCAATAGTGTGAACAGGTAACAGACAAGGTAACCCTCCTGTCTGTTTTTGGGTCCGAGTCACCTGTTATCCAAATGTTCTGGGGGGATTTGAACTGTGAACCTTATGTTAGGGTACCCAAAAGTACAGGCTCAGATAATATTCTCGTCAGGGGGGATGCAATATATCTTTTGCCTAAGGCACCTAACAAGGTATCAAAAATGAACCCTTAACACTCTATAAGAGACCTTAGATATATTCTTACCTTTTTCAAACTTAGTAACACCATCAAGCCTTTTAAACAGTTGTCAGACTTAAAATACAGGCACTTCACATGCAAAAAGAACTGGGAAGACACAGGCAGTATTTCAAGAAAATGTGACTTTACTAAAAATATGAAAATAAATAAGATAAAATACAAAACAAATATCAAGAGCTTACAATCTCAAAAGAAAATAGGGAAAGGTACAGAATAAAACTCCTACCACAATACATTTAGATCTTTTCTATCTAATGTATTACCTCTGTAAGTGCTTAAAGTTAGATGTCAGAGAACTTTATTTCTTCAGAGCCCAAGAAGATGTCTCATTTCAGATACACTGATACATTTTCAACTCTATTTCCACATCCACTTGATGAGTCATCTAGCTCCTCCTTTTAGAATATAAAATTACAAACATAATTTCCTACCAGGAGATATTTTAAAATTAATGACAACATCAGAAGAAAAAACATTTCCTATATATAACTCCTTAATTACACATTTTTCCTTTGAATTTAGCAATCCCACACTGGCACCAAGGTGTTAAGCCAACAGGAATCAGCCTAATGACGTCCTTTTCCCTGATGTCATAAAACTCATATTTAGTTTCCAACATCAAAGCAGCAGCAGGCAATAAACTGTTTTCTGGAGGATGTTCCAATTAACTGTTTCCTTCTGGTCTGTTTTATTACATCCTGTGGTTTCAGCTGCTGAACTTGTACTTTAAAGGCCAAAACTCTCCCACTGAAATGGTCATATACAGACCATATATTTATAATACTAATATCATACAATAATCATAACCAGCTGGGCAAGCATCACACACACCACCCCACCATCCCCCACAAACATAACATCAACACTGGAGGTGCCCAATCCCCCAGTGTCGCCACCTGAAATAAAGAAAACTGCCTCTCATAGTTTTTTTCTTAATATGCCCTGCAAAAGAAAAAACTGTCCATCGATGTCTGTTGCAGTCATCACCATAACTGTCACCCTCCCAGGACCAACCCATGATCTATCATATGAGGAATGCATCAACAAACTTCAGCTTGTGTCACTTGAAAAGTGAACAAAGAAAGGTGATTTGTTACTCATGTTTGATATTATGTATGATGAAGCAGCCTGTATATCCTCTAAAAGAAAGCTGTCCATTGATGTCTGTTTCTGCTGCTGCCTTTACTGTCCACCCACCCACCCTCTCATAGCACCCTCCAGAAACATAACACTGACACTGAGTTGTCCAATCCCCAGTGTCACCACCACAAAATAGAAAACCATCCCACATTGTTTTTTTAAACCTGTAAAAAACCATCCATTGATGTCTGTTGTGCCATTAGTCCCCCACTTGACCCTCTCACTCAGCACCCCTTCCCCCACAAGTCCTTATTTACCCACTGGGGGTCCAATGCTGTAATCCACTCTGGACCACAGACATCTTCACTCTTCAAAGCCGGACTGCGAACTGAGGAAATCATATGCGGTTCAATGTATTTCAATGGGGTTTTAAACTTCATGGCATAACCTGGTCATTTTTGAATAGTTTTGCCCCCAAATTTTCAACAAAGAGCAAAAGAAAGAGGAAACCACTTTGGTTCTCAAAAACAGTAGCAGAAAAGATCAGAACCAAAAGGTTGGCCTTCAGGACATATAAGGAAACGCAGCGGGATGAAGATAGGGAAGCATACCAAACTTCCCTAAGGGAAGCAGGGAAGGCAGTAAGGTTAGCAAAGGCCCAAACTGAGGAAACACTAGCACAAACAGTTAAAGAAGGGGACAAGACTTTCTATAGATACATTAGTGAAAGGAGAAAGTCCAGAGGGGGTATTGCTAAGATCAAAGGGGATAAGGGGGAATCTGTGGAGGAGGACTGAGGAAAATCATCTATCTTAAATAGATATTTCTGCCCAGTATTTACTGAGGAGAAGATAAGACAGGGTCGACGGTTCAGCACCATGGACACAGGGGAGAGGGAGGTGTGCACAAGTCCCTTCTCAAATGAAAGGGTCCTACAAGAGCTCACTAAGCTCAGGGTGGACAAGACAATTGGACCTGATGGCATACATCCCAGGGTACTAAAAGAGCTAAGGGTGGAACTAGTAGAGCCATTAGCAGAACTGTTTAGTGAGTCTCTGAGCACAAGAGAGATCCCAGAAGTCTGGAGAAGGGCTCATGTGATCTCGCTCCACAAGAGTGGCAGCAGGGAGGAGGGAGGGAACTACAGACCAGTCAGTCTTACCTCAGTGGTGGGCAAAATTATGGAGGCACTCCTTAAGAAAAGGATAGTGCAACACCTGGAATCTATAGGAGCACAGGATCCAAGACAGCATGGGCTTACAACAGGAAGGTCCTGTCAAACTAGTCTCAAATATTTATTTGACTGGGTAACCAGAGTGGTGGGCCAAGGGGGTGCAGTTGATGTTGCCTACCTTGACTTCAGCAAAGCTTTTGATACTGTTCCACATAGTAGATTGATTAATAAGCTGGATAGGCTCAGGGTGGGTCAGAGGTTGGTCAACTGGGTGGCAAACTGGTTGGCAGGCAGAAAACAGAGAGTGGTGGTAAATGGTATATAGTCAGATGAGATGCAAGTCACAAGTAGAGTACCTCAGGGATCAGACCTGTGACCAGTCCTCTTCAATATAATATCTTCATCAGTGACATTGTAGATGGACTGGAGGGTAAGGTTTGTCAGTTTGCATATGACACCAAGATTTGCAACAGAGTAGATGATCCAGATGGGGTGGGCAGAATGAGAAGAGATCTGGGTAAACTGGTAAAATGGTCAGAAGAGTGGCAACTGGGATTTAATGCAAAGGAGTGCAAGATCATGCACATAGGGAAAAGAAACCCTGAAGCTACCTATAGGTTGGGAGGGGAGTTGCTGACAGTCACAAGGGAAGAAAGAGACTTGGGCATCATCAGCACAGATTACTTAAAATCATCCAAGCAGACCACTAAAGCAGTAGGTAGGCTAGGGGATGTTGGGATGTATTAGTAGGGGAATCGCAAGTCATAAGAGGGAGGTAATAATCCCTCTTTACAAGACACTGGTTAGGCCCCACCTGGAATACTGCATGCAGTACTAGAGGCTGCACCTGCACAAGGACATTAACAAGATGGAGGCAGTCCAGAGAAGGGCAACCAAAATGGTTCAGGGACTGCTTCAGAAAACATATGAGGACAGATTAACGGAGCTCAATATGCATACCCTAGAGCAAAGGAGGGAGAGAGGTGATATGATTGAAACATTCAAACATCTTAAGGGAATTAACAAGGTGAAAGAGTCTAACATGTTTCAATATAAGAAAAATAGCAGGACAAGAGGACACAGCATGAGATTATAGGGAGGCCGATTAAGGGGTAATGTGAGGAAGTTCTTTTTCACAGAAAGGGTGGTGAATGCATGGAATGGCCTACCTCAGGAAGTGGTAGATATAAATGCAGTGCAAGGCTTCAAACAGGCATGGGATATTCATAAGGGAGCAATACAGATGAGTATGAATAGATAGACCATTGACAGAGCAAAGGCATGTGGCACATTCATAAAGTAGAAAAAGTGGGCAGACTGGATGGGTCTTGCAGTCCTTATCTGCTGTCAACTTCTGTGTTTCTGTGTAACATGCCTTTTTTGGGACCCCCCCTCATGATGAACAATGGCAGTGAAATTAGGCAAATCTGTCATAAAAGGTGATTTCAGGGTTGCTGCACAAATCAACTTTCGGGCAGGAGTTTAAACTTTTCTCCACCCTTGTCCATGAGATGGGGTCATAAGTAGGCTATGTTGAAAATTTGGGGTAAAAATATTTTAAAACAACGTTATGAGCCTACTTGAAATTAACTAACGAGCTCGTAACATTGGTAATTTTCAATATTTTGACCCCAAATTTTCAACATAGCCATTTCTTCACAGCACCTCATGAATTTGACAGCTGTTATTTTCAAATCCTGGCCAAAACATGTTTTCGCACTTAATGCTGACTGTTCCACTTTATTTTATTTTATTTATTTATTTATTACTAGGATTACAAATACCTTTGAACCAAGGGTTCTTTTACAAAAGTTCTGCATCAGCAATGGGTGCAAGCAAAACAGTGGAATGATACAATACAAGGTCAGGAGGTAAACATAGAAGTAAGCAGAGGTAAGATACAATACAGATCAGGAGGTTAACTTAGTAGCAAAAGACAGTACATGTGTATAGACTAGCACAGTAGCAAACAGTCAGTGGCAAATAACAATGCACAATTAACAATATGGGTGTATAAATAGCGAGGCACAGATACAAATGAAAACTATCCTGGGGTAACATAAGTGGAGCAAGGGGTGGGGAATAAGAAGGGATGGGTGGGGAAAAGGGGGATAGGCAGTCAAGGATTTTACACTGTCATAAGTGCAAGAACAGAAAGATAAGTGCTAGGTAGTCTGGGGTGGAGCAAAAAGAGATAGGGTGATAAGGAGGGGAGGCAGGAGGAGAGGAGCGGGAGAGGGGTGGAATGGTAGGTGGGAGGTGAGAGGGGGTAGAATGGTAGGTGGGGTGGGAGAGAGACAGGGAATAGCAGGGGATGGAGGGGTAGAGAGAAGTGGGGAGGGTAGCAAGGGAGGAGAGAAGTGGAGGGAGAGGTGAAACAAAGTTGCAAGCCTAGGCAGAGCAGTCATAACTGCTAAGATCAGTGAGGGGCTGGCCGAGTTTACGTTTGAACAGGCCAAGCTTGTTTTCAGCTGCAATTTCAGGGGGAAGGTTGTTTAGCAGCAGGGGACCCTGGTGTGGAAAGTACATTGACCTGGTTGGTATGGCAGAATGGAACGATAAATGTTGGTTTGAGGGAACTGCGCATAAAATGTGCAGTGACTGCGGGCAACATTAAGGCATGAGTTGCAAGGGGTGTGAGGTTAAGACAAATTTTCTTAGCCAGTAGGCAGGTCTGGTAGGCAAGACTACCATTTAGATTGAGCAAGTTGGATTGCTTGTAGAGATCACAGGTATGTACATACTTCCCTGTGCCAGTGAGAAGTCTACAGCATTTGTTAAGGGCTGTCTTGACCCGTTTTAGGGTGGTATCAATGGCAGTCCCATAGAAGACAAGCCCGTAATCAATGACTGGTACGACTGAGGCAGTTATGGCTGCGTGCATAGCTTCTTTGGTAAGATAGCGACGGTGACAGTAGAGGACCCCAATTCTTGAGTTGACTGATTTTGAGATGTGTTGAACATGCAAGCTGAAAGATATTGTGCAATCAAGAGTAATACCAAGGTACTTAAACTCATGCACTTGCTCAAGTGGCTGTTCAAGTTCATTATGTATGGTGAAGTTTATGGATCTGTATTTGCTGTGAGAGTTATGGAACAGCATGTACTTTGTTTTTTTGTAATTCATCAACAACTTATGTTGGAGAAGCCAGGTTTCAACTAGGCTGAAGTTCTTCTGTAGCACCTTGGAGAGTGAGACGGGGTCAGCATGGGAGGAAAAGAGGACTGCATCATCGGCATAGAGTATTAAGTTATTATTGCAAGCTGCAGGAAGAGTATTGATGAAAGACTGAAAAGTAGAGGGCCAAGGATGGAACACTGGGGTACACCAGAGCGGACAGGAAGGGCACTTGAGAGAGAGTCAACAATTTTGACTTTTTGGCTCCTTGCTGAGAGGTAGCTTTCAAACCATTTGGCTACATCATTTCATAGTCCAAGGGAGGAGAGTGAGTGAAGCAGGAGCTGGTGGTTCACGGTGTCAAATGCCTTGGTCAAATCAATGAACACCACATCCAGTAAGTGGACAGTGTCAATCGCCTTATGAATATGGCTGGTGAAGTCAAGCAGGGCGTTGGTAGTACTATGGCTTTTCTAAAGCCATGTTGTTGTGGGCAGAGTAAGTTATATTTGTTGAGGTGTTCAGACAACTGGTCAGCTACAATTCATTCCAACAGCTTAGAGAGTGGTGGGAGGATTGAGATAGGGCAGTGGTTAGAGAGAAGAGACCTATCACCACTTTTATGAATGGGTGTGACCACTGCTGATTTCCAGAGCTGGGGGAATTGTTTATGAGAGAGTGAAAGATTCAGAAGTTTAGTGAGAGGTTGTAGGACAATGCCAAGGGAGAGAGAGAGAGAAGAGTTTGAGGTCAAGGGCATCCCTGCTGAAACTGGCTTTAAAACATGCAAAGCACTATAATATTCCCAAGACATCTTTAGAACACGATTCATAAGTATTCTACAATCACAACAGTAATCGTATTATGAAGGATATCTTTAGTTTTATTAGAGTCCTAGATTATTTGATATTTGACCATGTGTACCTTAAAGTCAAAAATAGAAATGAACCATAAATACAGAGAATTGTATGATATCATCCCAACTAGCCTTGCGAGGATGAACAGGCTTTCACATTTTTTCTGCTCATTTCCACTACCTCAGCGAAGTTGCAACTGTGAGCAATAAGTCTTAAGGATTTATAAAGCGGAAGACCAGCAAAAATAGATCTGAGGCCCAATATTCAAAACTTAGCTCCAGGGTAAAATTAGCACTGCCTGGTGTGGAAAAATAGCTTGGAACCATTTGCACGCTGTATTCAAAGGAATAGCTCAGGGGCTAAATCAGTTGAATATAGCATGCAAACAGGGCTGAGAGTGCAGTGCAAAAATTGCCCAGCAAAGAAGACAGTTCTGAATATAGCAACTGGCCAGTGCAAACTGCAACAGCTCAGTGCACACAGAGGTGGAGTAAAGCAAGGTTGATCTATGTGACCAATGTGGATGCTAGCAAAGAAGAGGTGCCCAACAACTGCAAACAACATTGCAGGCCAAATACTTTAGAACCATGCTATGGTTCAGACAGGTTTGCCAGGGGCAAAATGTTGCTATATTCAAAGCTCTTATGCAAATGAGCCTACTTAGGCAATCGGAGGGCAAGCAGCCACATTAGCATCTCATTACTGTCTGCTTTGCATGCATTACCATGTAGTTTGCCTGGTGTTATTTCATGTTGCATTCAGCTCCACCTGTCTGTCAGACTGGAACTAAAGGACGGTGGCTGCAGGCTGGGTATGCACACAGCACCACCAGTATGTCAGCCTGGAACAACAGGATGGTAGCTGCAGGCTGGGTTTGGACACAGCAGCACAGACTATTGTGGCCCAGGGACTAGCACCACAGGAACAGGTGGTTGTGCTACATGCCAGAGACATATTGTTGTTCCAGCTACAGTGTATAACAGATGGTACAGTACCATAGTAGCTGATATTTTGAAGGACACAGTGATGCCTACAGTGAGTCAGGCAACAATGACTGCTGCTATCCACACAGTGACATGCGCAGCTGGCAGGTGTGTTCTGAAAGTGGATACCATAGTCATAATGTGCTGTGATCCACATACGCTGTGCCAGTGGCATGGGATTCTCTTTTCTCACACTAACATACACATGGCTGGTCGTGTGTGAAGGGGAGCCTGGACAGGTGTGTGGTATGTGCCCTGGGGGGGAAGGGTTGATACATACCATAATACAGGCACACTGATATCAGAGGCATTCCTGTCACTGGCACATGTACACTGTGTGACAGCACCTACTATGTGGTGCAGCCTGGCCACCTGTACACCCTCCCTGCAGCACCCTCTAGTCCTCCAGTGCTGCATGTGTGTACTGGATTGTGTTGGAGTACCCCTATGGGGGGACTGATGGTGTGTGCTGCATGGATGCACTGACAATGTGTTCACTGGGCACTGGGGCACCCTCAAATGCTTGGCAGAGTTGGGAGCCATGCCAGATGATGAAGACATGGGTGGTGCCATGTGTGCAGTGCCATGTCTCTTCCATGGTATATGGAGTGGGCCAAGGCAGCCATCCACCCTCTTGGTCTCCTCATTCGCTGCAGTCATCAGATGCACCATGATGCTGTTGTTGCTTATGGCCATGTCACTTGGTGTGCTATGTCCATGCCCCCATCCTTGTTTTGCCCAGAGTTAAGACTAGCCTTTTCTGGGCAGTAATTTGCGCTATGCTAAGTGTTGGCAAAGTTGCACAAACACGCTTTGCATGGCACTAACACACTGAATATAACATAGTGCCTGTATTCATGTACATACACCCTCTCTTTGCACAGTGCATACATTATACTTTTGCCTGGTGCTAATGCAGTTTGCCTATGCTATTTGGTCTATTGAATAGAGGGGACCTGCGCAAATGGCATGTGAACCTGGCACAAATGTTTGTGCCCAGTGCAAAGTTTTGAATGTCTGGCCCCTGATATTGATTTCAATGAAAAGTATTGAAATGTACCTGTTCCTAATGCTTTCATAAAATGAGCAGGATGGAAGGGAAGGAAAAATTGTTTAACCAGGAAAGGCTCACTAAGCCTAAACTTGTTTCCTGGTGTGAGGGAGAACAAGGAAGTTAAGTGACTTGCTCAGGATCACACGGTATATATGTGGGGGCTGTGAAATTTAAACTCAGGGCTCCAGGTTTGCAGCTCACTGCTCTAAAGAAAAATATATTTAATATTCTAGATGTGATTGCAACCCCAAGGGCTTAGGCATTGCTAAATGTTAAAGAAAACAAATTGCACATACTCCAATAATGCAAACCATCATGGGAAGCATATGCAAATGTCCATTAATTAATTGGGACTGGCTCAACTTTAAGCAAAATTGCATGGTTCCAGAAGGCCTCACAATACAATCAGCAAAGGCTGAGAACAGCAGACACAGACACGTGTTTCATCCTCATTTGGACTCCTCAGTGTACCATATCTGTATGTCAGCCCAGGGAGAGGTAGCCATCCTATAGGGGATCTTATTTGTTTGGGTCATGGGCAGCCTTGCTCATGCAGCAGAGTCTAGTGATCCTATATGCATCCTTGTAAAAGGTTTCCTAATTTTAGGCAAAGGGATATGGGACAAATAATTTCCCAGTTATGCAGTGTTTTAATATAGGGATAAACAACTGGGGTCTTAACAGTGCTGATTTTAAAGAGATCATTTTGCTTTGCTATATCTATAAGCCTTATTTTGATTTTTAACCAACAAGTACAGTGCCTGCTGTAGAAAAGTTTATCAGTAACATGTCACTCAGCGGCAGGGTCGGTGTACCAAGCAGTACCTTGTTAAGCGGTACTGCTGCAGTGCGTTATGCATCATTCAGTATTTGGGTAAGTCGGCATTATGTTAGTGGCTTAATTATTTCAATCCCCCTCATTATGTGCTAAAAGACACCAGGTGGCACTCTCTGCAGAGACATTTTCCTGCCATAGCTGCAGTGCTCCGGCAGGCATCCCTACAATCAAAGTAAAGCATTTCACTGACTTGCTATGGAAGATTAGCAGTGAAACTGGAAAGTTGCAGTCCAGTAAGGGTGAACTGCAGATTCAAACTTTTGATCGATGGTCCCAGTGTAGACAGTGTATAAAAAAATGTTGCCATAGTGCAGTGTCCCACCCTTGTCCCTCATCCCCCACCCAATATTAAAAAAAATTTCAGCACTGTAGTGTCCCACCCCAGTCCCTCATTGCTCACCCGATACTAAAATACATTTTCTGCAGAGTAATATCCCATCCCAGTCCCCAGTTGTCTGCCTGATAGTAAACCTCTGATGTTTTACAGGAACAGGCACCATTAAAGCTGGACTGAAGAAAATCAGAACTTGTTTGTCGAACTTCAATCTGCAGTGATAGATAAATTTATCCAAAATGTCTGCAGTTTGTGGTGTTATAATTGCATTGGATCTCAAAGTTAAAATTGACTTAACTAGATAATTAGGTACTGGAAATACAAATATGAAACCTACTGAATGAGCTTTAATAATTTCTGCACTCAAAAATTGCATGTGTGCTTGAAGCAGTCCCCACCTCACTAAGTGAGAGTGTCTTGATTCAGTATTGAGTTGCTTGTTTCAACTCTTGCTCCCTTCAGCTCCAGTTCTGAAAGCCTCTGGCTACTAAGAATTTTAACCTCGGTGTGCGTTCACAGTTATGCAGCAGAATTTCAGGTACCAGCATCTCAGTACAGCACCAAGTGCCAATTTCGAGAGCACTTCAGCGCCGTAGACAAAACCAACCAGACAGAACTCCATTCAAGGCATAATTCTCTAATCTTGTGTTAGCAAGACAGTTCCTTACTAAATCAAAATCTGTGGTGCTTTTTCTGTTAGGCAGTTGTCATTTCATTTATTAGGGGATGAAACCATTGATCAGTATTCATTTGCAGAGGGGCCACAGGGACATATTCAGTATCTTGGTTTGTCAGTTAATTTTCCTGCACAAACGTAAAGGTTTAATAGGTATTCAAACTAAGTTCTAATAATAATAAATAAATAAATAATATTAATATTAAATTGACTCATTACATAGCTCGGTAGCCCAGCTCCCTCTTAAAATGTGCACGGTATATGATATACAGTATATGATATATGATATCTGAGGCAAAGAATGCTTAACATTGTGTAACACCATGCAGAAAAGTAACATACAGTACTGTACAGTACAGTACAACAGTGAAGATGTTTTCCTGAATCAGTCTACTAAAGGTTATTTTTTATTTCCTATTTTCATATTTGGTATACTTTATATTTATTGGTTGACAAGACCTGCATCAGTAGCAGGCTGATTGTCTCTAGAAATAACCTGCAGTACAGTATTTCATGCTGAAATGCATGAAGTAGATTAGCAGGAATTGCCTCTGACAAAGCAAAATTAGGGTTTGGTCATTGAAGTGAGATTTTACAAATGTTGGCTTACTGGGTCTGCACAGCACAGGTACTACTGTAGTTCACCAGCAGTTTATTGTAAAGTATGCCACTGGGAGTGAATCACTGGAGAATATAAACAATGTTTTACTCAGCCACAGTTCAAATCATAATGAGAACTACAGAGCTTCACTTTTCTCCGAACGTTGGTAAACAAAAACAAATTAAGTCTGGGAATGTGGCAATACAGTACTTGGCACCAAGGCAATGGATCACAGCAAATAAATGGCCTAAGCAACTCGGAAACGAAGTTCATTTCCAGGGCTTTCCCAGAGCACAAGGAGGCTACGAGATTTCTTAGGGTCACACACTAGCAGGGAATGCTGATGCTTAGCCCATTTATTTGCTGCGACCCATTGCCTTAATGCCAAGTGCTGTATTGCACATTCCCAGTCTTATTTTGTTTCCTAAGGCTCAGAGAAAAGTGAAGCTTTGCAGTTCTCAGCATGACTTGAACTGTACCTGAGCAAAGCATTCTTTATACTCCTTGGTGCTTCAAATCTAGTGACGTACTTTACAAGTATGCCATACTCCAATTTATTTCCGAGACCATCAACCTGCTATGGTTTGGTGGCCTTGTCCTTGCTATTCTACTTTTAAAATGACTCATTTAAACAGCACAGCACAGGTGTCCAGCTACTGTAGGTTGGCATCAGTTTATTGTAAAGCAATGTATGATGCTGGGTTTGAAGCAAATAAAATGACACCGTACAGCAGTGTTTGACACTCTCTCAGACTGGTATTTTACTATGACAGCAAACTGAAGTTAGTTGGGGGTGGGGGTGATTGCAGGTGTGCCCTAGTCCTTTACAACTCAGTATTCCAAACAGGCCAACACTGTCAGTTGGGGGATGGTTAGATTCCTTTAGTCTGTAATCACTGAAAAACCTGTACCCCCTTCCCCAACTGCAACAGGAAGGAGATCCCTGACTGGGACCATTATAGGCAGTCCCAGTCTACTAAGGTCTCCATATTGCAACTCCCCCATCCTACTCAGAGAGTGATAGTTCTCTGACTGGCCCCCTTATCAGTTCAGTGGTCCATCCAGATGGGTCAGCAAACTGGGACTGGATTTAAAAATGTCTCCCCTCCCTTGGCAATGCTGCTCCCTGCTTACATAACCAAGTAACAGGCTGCTCCCTTCTCATTATTAAAAGAAATAACAGTTCTATAAACTGGACCCATTTAAAAAAATAGAACTTGTAGATAGACAGAAAGACAGATGCATAGATACATATATAGAGTAAACAGATAAAATAAAAGCTTTATTTGTAAAATTAAGTATGAATGAAAAGACATCCGCCTACATTAGTAATACCTGACTGGCCAACAGTCAGCCAATCAGGTGTTACTGCTATAGCTGGATGTGTTTTCATTCATACTTGTAGGAACCCAAAAGTAAAACAAAAGAATAAAAAAAACCTTTGTAATGAATCTAAATATTTAAATAATAAAAAAAAAAACAGTGGCATAGGGGATTCATTTAGGCAAATTATCTGTCCCTGGTGGTTTAGTGATTCCCTGCCCACAAGCCCAAGTCTCCCTTTTTCAAATTAAATATTTTCACTGGTACTTTAGTGTACCCCCAAGCCCTGAACCACATGTTTCTCAGATTTCTCCAGCCCCACATCCTTCTCCCAGCACTGTGTCTCATTCTATTTGATTTTGCTTGTTCCAAAGTAGGTATGTACAGTAGGTATCTCTGGTATGAAGCTCCAGACAGTCCACTACCCACCGCAGGGATCTCATCCCTCCCCCAGCCCCACATGGCAACTGACAAGCCCTTTCCTTCCACTCACCTCCACCCTTCCCCCGGCTGGTAAGCACAGTACTTGACTTATCTGCATGTGAGCAAAGCTCTAGCTGAGTATGCCTGTTGCACCCAAATCAAAATTATTTTGCTTTAATATTAAACTGAAGTAGTGTGAAATTCACATTCACTTGTATTTTCTCTAAATCTCTGATTTAAGAAATAAACGTTCACATGCAGCTGAGCCATACCTCTCAACCTCCCTCATCACAAATCAGGGATAAGGCTTAAAATGATCAGGGACAAATGACCAAAATCGGGACACATCTGAAAAAATAGTAATATTAGTTCCAGAAGCTATGTACAACATGCTTCTTAGTGTGAATAGCATTTTCTTAATGAGAAATAGAATGTAACACCAATGGCTGGCATTATTTTGTAATTCAAATCCCTACTCTTCAGTGACAGGAATGCCAAATTTCAGATGGACAGAAGAAATTTCTGAGGCAAAATCAGGGACATCCCTGAAAATCAGGGACAGTTGAGAGGTATGAGCTGAGCCCTTTCAGATGTTCCCATATGTTCCCATATGCATTACTGTGCTGTCGATTTCTGAAAAAAGAATGCACTGCATATACTGTACAGGTCTGTCAGTCAGAGCTCGTGATCGCTCCCAGGCTGTCATTTAGATGCCATTGGCTCGGCTGCATGTGAATTTTTTTTTTTTGCATCAGAGATTTAAAGAAATAAAAGCAAGTCTGAATTTCTCAGTATTGCAGTTTAATCTGTTAATGCGATGGCTAAGCAATTGGATTTGGCTGTAACAGTCATACTCAGCTGGTGTTTTGCTTACAGGTAATTTGGTCAAGTAGTATTGTATTGTCATTGTACAGGTTTCATCTCTTGTCTTTTACAGCACTTTTTATGTTGGCACGCTTGCACAGCCAACATCTTGGGGTAGTGCAGCTTTGAAGGCACGGTCGCTGTTGGGCGAATGCAGGGCATGCATCAGTAGGTGCATCTCTCATTCCCCAATCAGCCTGCATGCCGGTGCCACACCATGCATACATAATGTTGTGAGCACATCTAAGGAAAGGTCTGCTGCAATCTGAGGAAAATTTATCAGACGCAGCGAACCTTTCCTGGACGTGCTCGCTGACATTATGAGCATGGCGGCACAGTGGCTGCCAAACTGCCGACTTCGGGGGTGCCCAATCCCCCTGTCAGTTACCCTACCCCTCTGTATGTGCTGACGGGGGAGTCCTCCCCCGTCGGCATAAATCACTAACTTCCATTGTTAAATGCCGAGTGCCCAATCCCCTCGGCTGTTGCAGCTTGCTGTGTGCCAGCGGGGTGCCCAATCCCGTCAGCATAACACCCCCATGTTGTGTGCTGATGAGGTGCCAATCCCCATCAGCTAGACCCCCCAACAGTTAGGTAGTGTGCAGGAGCCACCCCAGCATGCCAAATTCCTGAAAAAAACTGTCTCTCGATGTCTAATTTTTTTTTTACCTGTAAAATGAAACAGTCCCTCGTAGTCTCCCTGCCCCCACCCACACCCACCCTCTGCGCACCCTGCCTCCCACTCCCTCCTCGCCCATACTTACCTCTGGAGTCTGGCGCAACAATCTTCGGTGGACCGGAAACATGTCTGCACTCTTCAAAGCCGACCGCGAACTGAAGAAATGCCGGTAAGCTGTATAATGGAATAAATAGGGTGTTTTCAACTTTGCTGCATATCTCAGGCATTTTGGGGAATTTTGGCCCCAAATTTTCAACATGGGGTTTTGGGACCCCTCCTCATGAATTCTTGCACTGTCATGGCATTATTCGGTCCCAAAGGCGATTTCGCAGTCACTGCGTGGAATCACTTTTTGCGGCTGAGTAATGAAATGACAGTGCCACTGTTCATGAAGGGGGCTCTCAAAAAACCTATGTTGCAAATTTGGTGGGATAAATCCAAAAAATTACTGTTTTATGACTGTGCGTTGCACAGTTGCTACGCACACTCGTAAATTAGCGAATTCACAATATTTTCATTCCAGATTCTCAATGTTGGCATTTTACCACACCTTCTTGTGAACTGTACAGCTGTCATTTTTCACATCCTGGCTGAAATGTGTTTTCACACTTCCGGGGCAGAATAGCACAGTCGCTGCGCGAAATCAGTGTTTGGGACACAATGAAAAAATTACAGTGATACTGTTCATGAGCAGAGGTCCTAAAATGTCTGTGTTGAAAATTTGGTGACAATACTCCATAAAATGTCTGTGTTACGAGTGTGCATTGCACAGTTTGCACGTACGCTTGTAAGTTTGCAAACTTATAATATTTTCACTCCAGATTTTCAACAGTGCCATTGTTCTGCACCTTCTAATGAACAGTACAGCTGTCATTTTTCACATCCTGACCAAAATCTGTTTCTGCAGTTCCGGTGCAGAATAGCACGATCACTGTGGAAAGCCCATGTTTGAGACACATTATGAAAATGGCAGTGACGCTGTTCATTAGCAGATGTCCTAAAATGCCTATGTTGAAAATTTGTGGACAAAAGTCAATAAAATGAGTGTTTTATGACCGTGCATTGCACAGTTTGCATGCACGCTCGTGACTTTGTGAATTTGTAATAGTTTCACTCCAGCTGTTCATCATTGGCATTTTTCCATGTCTCCTTATGAACAGTACAGCGGGCTGAAATGTGTTTTCACACGTCCAGCACAGAATTTCATGGTCGCTGTGCGAAATCAGTTTTTTGGGACAGTTTGAGGAAATGACTGTGACACTATTCATGAGCAGAGGTCCTAAAATGCTTATGTTGAAAATTTGGTGCCGAAAGTCCATACAGTGACTGTGTTGCAAGTGTGCATTGTGCAGTTTCCATGCACCTTTGTAACTTTGTCAATCTGCAATATTTTCATGCCACATTTTCACTACTGGCATTTGTGCACACCTCCTTATCAACAGTCCAGCTGCCATTTTTCACAGCCTGCCCAAAACTCATTTCCACAGCTGTGGCACACAATGGTGTGCTCGCTGTGCAAAATCACCTTTTGTGACACATTAACAAAATCAAAGCGCTATGCGGCTCTAGCTTCTGCCACTGTCAATGCCAGCGCAACAACATTCGGCATTGACAAATGCTTGTTTGAGAATGTCATTTCTGTATAATCAAAGATTCAATGATAACAATGCAGTGTTTTACAATCACCTAATAAACAACAGGACAAAGTATAACAGAACTTATTGTTTGTATAAACTAAACTTTATAGTGAAGTTTAAGGGTCAGAACATAGAAACAGAGGTCTGTGTTGATCCTTTGCCCATTACACACCCAGGCTCTGGAATAAACTCCCTGCTCCCCTGCAATCAGCCAGCTCAAAGGGCTCTTTCCGTACAGAGTTCTGGGGTCACCTATTAAATAGCAGCAGGTGCACCTGCGCCTGAAAAGAGGCTGGGGTGAACATGAGTGATGCAGCTTCATTAGCTTCCTCGAACTGCACAAAATTCTTCAAAGTTTACTAAGTTTAGTTTGGAAGTTTGCTAAACATCACAAAACATGAGTTTGTAGAGGAGTGGCAGCTGGTTGGCTGCTATTCAATACACGTTCCCCTCCCCCGTCTGCTCTTTAGTCAAAGGAATTTGCAGTCAAGGTTTGAGTACTGAAGTCACTCCCTCAGACACTGCTTTTGTAGTTGCTTAAATGTCTGATCCCTTTATTCACACTTTTGCAAGCTCTGCTAATTGTTCCCCTTAGTTTCTTCACAATGAAATTCCTGGCACCCTGAAATGAAATGCTTGCTGAAGAATAACGACTTATGGAAAATGGCAAAAAATATTGTTGCAAGACATTTTCACTGCAGTACACCTTAGGCAGCACACTTATGGGAGAATAACTGAAGAGCATGAACTAAGTAGATATTCATTCTTTGATCTAATACCATCAAAAATAGTTATGTATATTTTATTACATTCATCTTCATCACTGAATATCCAGACTGTGAAAATAAAGTTGCTACAAGTAAAGCACAAATAGTGATATATATTGCCGCAGTAGTGCTCCTTGATCTTTGAAACAGTGAAACTGTTAAAGACAAACACAATGTTGCAAAGTGAAATATTTTATACACTGTATCAAGTGTCAGTGGCTGCAGAAACTCCACTACATAAAACATTATAGTGTATGTTAGAACGTTGTTAGTCAAAACCCATCTTTTACCAGCGTTGTACCATCGCTGTGATGTCAGTAAGCTGTTGTACTATCGTTGGTACGTCACAGCAATGGTACAACAGCATTGACTATCTTTGCGCATGCACAAGTGGCGGCACATCCAAAACCGTCTGGCCTCCGAAGTTTATATTCAAACCGTCAGCCTGTCTAGAGCCACCACCTTCCCGAGCAGCATCCCACAGACATAGAGGACTTGCCTCCCAGTTGCTGTAGCCGAGTCACGTCACCACTCTCTCGTCTTGTCAGCCGCTGCCTGTTGTTGAAGGAGAGGAGAAGGGAACTGTGGTAGGTAGCATGGACTTTTGATAGGGCATGATCACAGAAGTGACAATCCGTTTATTTACTGTTGCCATACACTATAAAAGACAGTGGATGGGCAACAGTAAACAGCAACTCTGTCTTCACTTCTCGAGGTTGTATGACAACTGTAAACCTCTTGAGCTTCGCTCTCGAGGGTTACATGGTTGTCATGACAACCTTTCAAAGTGTTGCCCATTCATTATCCTCTATATATGGAACAGATATAAGATAATTCTGGTGGGGGGTAGGAAGAAGTAGGCTGTTGGTTAACTAGGATCTGCAGTTTATCCAATAGGTAGGGAAATGGGCAGACTAGGTGGGCCAAGTGGTCCTTAGCTGCCGCCAAAGTCTATGTTTCTATGTTTCACTGCTATAATTATTACAGTAGCTCTTCTTTGTGTGGAGGAAATAAACACTTTAAAATAACGCTCCTGTTTTGTGTTTCGGTTCACTTTATTTTTACTCCTGGTTGTTAGGGTACTGTTTTTAAACACCATCAATTTTCATTCGTCATGTACCGCACTGTGGCTTCTTTGTGGCTTCTGTGTCCCTCTGTGCTGCACTGTTGTATGCTCCCTTTGGGGATCAGACTTGCACTGCAGGATAACTTAAAATTACCAGGTTGTACTCCTCTGTTGGGAACATGGCCTCCTTGAGGCAGTATCCCCTTATTCCCTGGTCCCATCCAAGCTCCCTTGCACAGTTTTAATTGAATAATAAGGTATTTCTTACTTTTTTTTCATAATGATTCATTCATCACATCTATTTGACATACTGCATTCATCCCAGCATGGGACACTGATTGCCTATGCAACATCCATTCCCCATCCCTCAAATCAGTGCCCCCCCCCAAACAAGTATTCTTTTAATGACTACACCATTGTTGCACTATCTCCCTTTCCTTCTGTGCTGCGGTTCCTTCCCTAGTCTCCCCATACAAAGAGAAAGTACTGCAGATTTCAACTTTTTTTTTTTTTAATAAATTATAGGCGATTCAGTCTTTATTTCATTTATATACAGTACTAGATTTCTTAGTTGCCATGGCATCAGTCTGCTGACATACAGAGGTTACATTCAAAAATGAACAATTGCTTTGATCAGTGTCCAATCTCACTCTCCAGATGGCTCACCATTGTTTTCAATGACCTTGTTAGAATTTTACAGGTGTGATCGATATATCTGTTGCATTCCTCTTTAGTTAGTTGGTTCATTCAGTAATAGTGTATTGCTGTTACCAATGCTTCTTTGGATTTTGGCTTGGTGTGCCACACCATCTCAATAGGATTGAGATCTGGAGACCTGCACATTGAAAAAAAAAAATATGAGTCCTAATATTAATGTTTAGTAAATCCAGTATGCAAGAGTCAGCTAATGTACAGTACTTCCTATCACAGCACTGCACTTCACAGGTATGAAGACTTTATCACAGAAAGCAACAGTACCTCAATGATCAGTACAGTATATTGCAATAAGACAAGCTAATGTCACAAATATTGCACAATACCATGTTAAGCTTATTATATTCTAATTAATCGAAATAAATAAGTAATGACATTGTGTCATGTTTTCCCACAGCCAGTTCAAGATTGTTGATTGCAAATCATAGTACATGTACTGTACAGTGCATTGCCACAGACATTCAGCAGTGCCAGAGTATACATTCCAAACTAGATGAAATAATGTGGCAGGGTTATCAGGCTGTACATGACATTATAAAATGGCAGGGTAAAATCATGTAATCTGATTGGCTCTTATTTATGTGTAAAATATGGTTTACACATGGGTAAAAAAAGGACTGCTCAGCAGTGAAGAGTCTGCAACACAGATCAATGGGCATTTGGAACATAGGCATTTCAAATAGCCCTCTACTGCCAGAGCTAATCTTCCACCACAAACATGGCTGCTACCTTTACACTGTAAAAAAAACTTCAACTGGGCCCTAAAAATAAAACTACCTTAAGTGAAATACAAAACAAATGAATCAAATGCTGTTTCCCTTATTATCACACTCTCCTTACATACATAAACAAATTAGAAACAGTGGCCGGGATATTCAGAAATGCGCCATGGCGCATTGGGCATGATATTCAAACGTTGCTCATGACAGGATGCACCTGCGCAATGTGGTTGAATATTGCATGGATGGGCCATACTGCAACCAGGGATGTGCCAGGGAGCATGTCATGAAGTGCAATAGTGCACCCAGCGATGCGCAGGGGAGCATGCCAAGTAGCACAATAGCAGCAGCCACTGATGTGCAAGGTGGAGAGAAGCATGCACCAGGACACACATGGAAAGGCAGCAGGCACAGTAGATGGCATGCCACAGGGGTTGGAGGTCCCAGCACCAGGGTGGAGAGTGTACCAGGTCAGAGGCATGGTAGGTACATGTGGGCACATCACCCAGTGAGCATGAGGAGGCAGTAGGCCCCTGACCACATGCACCACAGTGGGGCACGGTGTCAGAGTGTCAACAACGGCCCCTGATGCACAGCTACTGGCAACTCCTACAGGGGGTCTGGGGACACACCACCTGGACCACAGCCAGCAACACACAGGCAAACAGCACACAAGGTACACATCACACATCCTGAAAAGACAGGCCACAGCCACCCCACCCGACCAACCCATGGTGGAACACCACCAGGTACAATTCCCCGTCCATCCCAGATGGAACACACAGCAGCCATGCACACCACTGCAGCATGGCTCCACATGCCAGCTGCAAAGCAGACAAGGACACAGATGGGTTACCAAAAATAATGTACAGCAACAGGCAAATAAAAACTATATACAGATATACACAAGATACAGGAAAAGGAGAGACCACCCACAGACAGGAAGGTCAGGGAAAGTAGGCAGGGCGCAGGGGCAAAGGCAATAGAAGGAGGCAAGGGAGGGCAAGGGAGGGTGCTCAGGGAAGGTGAAAGCACTCTGGCACATGGGCCCTATGGCCGTCCACACCCCACTGTCGGGCGACGCTGGCTTTGGCTCCGCCATCTGCGCTGTGACAGAGCCAGCTGCTGTACCACCTGTAGCGTGGCAGTTGATACTCACAGGATCTGCCTGAGGAGCTGTGCATGTACATCAATGGACCTGACACCTAGGACAAAGGAGTGAACACCGTATGAGTGCATGTCCAGAATGCTGCAGCCCACCCACCATGCACAGCGGGCATCAGTGACATGCACCCCTGGGCTGGCAATCCGTCAGCTACAGTGAGTACATCCACATGAGCCACCTACCTGGGGACCCACAACCATGCTGAACACTGCACACCAACACTGCCCATGTGCAGCACACCACCGCCATGGCAGGCAGGTGATATGGCAATCCAGGCAGTTGGCAGTGGCACAGCCAGGACCTGGGTGCACCCACAGCCCACTTGCAGCAACCACCCACATGTGCAATAGCCATAGTGCTGTGCAATCATCACCGCAGGCAGTGCAGAGCTGAAGGAGGCCATGCACACAGAGGGCTGTGTCCCACCCCCACCCCTGCTGCCCACCTAGGAGGAAAGTATGGAGAAGGACACTTCAGTACCGGGCAACACCACAGGCCCCTCCTGGCACAGTGTGACACCCTGCACAGTGTGCCAATGGCACAGGGCAGCCATGGTGTACCATCACTCCCAACAGGGAACACAGCCCCAGCCCCCGCAGCATGGTGTGCCAATGGCACTGCCCCATGGACCACTGGATGGGAATGTGCACAGGCACTGTGCACTTACTTGGCCGTGGCATGGTGCCCCTCTGGACGTGAGCCTGTAGTGTCCATAGCCAATCTGGGTCTCTCCCCTGCAGGTCCCCGTAGCAGTGTCTGCACTGCTCCCCAGTGTGCCACTCACCTGTGGCCTCCTCCAGAGCATCTGCCACCTCCTGCCACACCTCAGTCCAAGGCCTGTTGAGGGGCACCTGTCCAGACAGGGAGCCAGCATGTGACTTCACTACGGCCACGAGGTTGACTAACTCAACCTGTGTCCAGTTGGGGGCCCTGGGTTCTGTACTGTGCGGCATGTTTTCAGCTCACTCAGCAAAACAAAATGGCTCCCAGCAGCACATGTGCCACACGTGCTGGAGTTGCGTGCCTAGCAGCATGATGCGCTGCCACTGCCTATCGCGCATGCACGGAGATATGTGACTCAGTCAAAGCAGCTCTGCCACATGTCGCAGGGCACCTACAAGGGCAAAGGACACCCGTAGGGTCAAGGGTTGGGCCGTGCACCCTGCACCACAGTGCCACTGGGCATGGCAGGCATGCTGCATGGTAGGGCCATGTGGTAGCCATAGTGCATGGCCCCATTGTGTACGGGCGCCATAGTACTCATAGCGCAGGGGTGTCATCGATGGCATGGTGCCAGAGCGCCATCAGCTGTGTGGTGCCCTGATGCCATAGGCCATACAGTGCACGAGTGTCACACATGCAATAGCAGATGAGTGCTGTACTGCCCATCGCACACGTTGTGGATGTCGCACCACTGGTACATGATGGCAGTACACGACAGGCGATATGGGCTGCCATGCACATCACAATGTTGTGCCTTGACTTGTGCATGCGTAACTCCATTGTGCAATGTGCAACCACGCAATATTCAGCTGCAATATGTAAATCAGCTGATCAGCCTATCCACGGCACATCAGCTGCATTTGCATGTCATTACAGTTGCGCAGCACCTCATTTGCATGCGATGTGCTATGAAGGTGCCAGGGGAATGCACAGGGTATGGACCAGTATTACATCCCTTAGAGGTAAGATACACACTGCGGGGCTTGCCGGACAGTGGAATGGGAGGGTGGGGGAGATTTACCAGGCCATGCTAACACATGTCTATCTCCACAGGAAGAAGCATGCCTGAATGAGAGGAGACTGAGGAGCGTGGGCCTGCATGCAAGTGCAGGCTCAACTTCACAAGGGTGGAGTCAGATGCCCTATTCCAGGTGTACCTGGACCAGGAGCCCCTCCTGAGTGGCTCCACAGGCACCCCACAGGCCCAGGCAACAGCATGGGAAGGTGTGGCCCATGCTGTGAACCAGCAGGGCAGCCTCCAATGGTCTGTGCAAGAGTGCAAAAAGAAGGTCAGTACAGACCAGAGGTGGATCAAGGAAAATATGGCAGCCATCTGGGCAGTGCGTGCCACCACAGGCGGGGGTCAGCCTGCCATGCCCAACCTCACACCGCAGGAGGAGATGGTGATGACCACCATGCAGTGCAGCATGGTCCAGGGCGTGCCTGGCAGAGGATTCCAGACAGGCAGCAGCCCATCACTGCACGGTAGGCTTGGCTGTGATGGGGCACAGGGGCAGGGGGCTGGGGGCAGGGATGGGTGACAGCAACACTAATGCGACTGTGTTCCCTTTCAGCTCCTGAGCACCTACATGCAGTGGCAGGGGTGGGGTGTCCTCTGTGGGGGTGGTCCTGGACCCGGAGGACCATCCATCCACCTCCACCAGACACCGTGGCCCTGCAGGCCAGCACCACTGTCCATCCTGATGCCTGTGGTGCGGTTGCAGACGAGGCCCTGGCTGTGCTTCAACATGACACCAGGCATGGTGTCCTGTGTGCAGAGACACAGATCGGGGCGAGGTCCAGTTCTGATGATGATGAGACCTTCATCCCAGACAGTGATGTTGTGGCCGCAGGGTAGACACCCATACCACACTCCTGCCATGGTGGCGCAGACAGTGATCCAGTGGTGGTTGCCTGCGCACCGGCCACTGTGGCCGATGTATCTGAGGCTGCCAGTGGTGCATCAATGGCTGGAGGCGGTGCCAGCAGTGCTGGTGGTGGTGCAGCCATGCCGGAGTTACCTTGCGTACAGCGACCAGAGGGGTGGCAGCAGCGGCCAGATGGCATTGAGGGGGGACCCTGGGCTGTGCTCACCATTGGTGCACCACATGACAACCAGCCTCAGAAGGGACCCACTGTGCAGCACCCACCTTAGCGGGGTGCTGAGCCACTGGGTTGGGATACACCCGTGGGTCGGCACAGTACCCCTACACCCCAGGGTGCCGACCCCTTGGAGAAGCACACCCATCTGCTCTGGGCCTCTGTTGAGCAGCAGGTGCTGGTTGTGGCAGGGGTGCATGCACTCTGTGTGGCGCTGCACCAGGCAGCAGAGCAGTGGGACAGGGACTTCGCCCTGATCCTTGCCGAGAACACGCAAATGTGGGTGGACACAGCCATAGCCTTGGATCGGCTGACCATTGTGGTCACGGCTGGACTGGCACCACTGGCCTCCCTGGTGCATGGCCATCTGCTGCTTACACCGTGCAGTGCATTCTACACCCCTCGGTCCTGGCATCATGAGACTCCCACGGTGTCAATGCCAGGGTCTGCTGTGGGTATTTCGCAGTCCTGCAGTGTCACCCCTGGGGGATGGTCTGTGATACCCCATGTGGCTGACATGCAGCCTGTGTCCGCTGTGCATTCTTGGTGGGGCCGTCCACGTGTCTGTGGTGGCCATGCTACTGTGCGGTGTTCCTGATCCGACCACCTACACGTCCACTGTATGCTGCTGCCCTGTGTGCACATTGGTGCGGTGTATGTGTGTGTGTCCCATGGCAGTAGCATCTGTGGGCAATGCCGCACATGGCCCATGTGCCCACCCGCCCAGCTGCTGGCCACTGTGGCATGTGCATGATGATGCTAGCACAGCGCCAACCACCACTGTGCAGCACCACTCAGCGTCTGACACACGCCCGGTGCCTGCCTCTGGTCGGGGGCATGATGGGTCCTGTGTGCATGTGTGTGTGCATGTGTGAAGGTGTGCGTGTGCTTGTTGTGCAGGCCTGTGCTATGTTCTGCAATGTTGTCTGTTCCCCACACCTGTCCACGACCCCCCCCTTTGTCCCTGGCATGAGGCATGCCCATGCCTGCCTGTCCATTGTACCCTGGGTCCTAGTCCTTGCATGTGGCCATGTTCACCTACCTGCACACTCCATAGTGCTCCTCAGTAATTGTGTCTCTGTACTGCTGGGAAATCCTGGTCAGACAGGGATCCCGTCACCCGGGAGGGGCTGCCCACCACCAGGCCCAGTGGCCATGTCATCCCCACTAATGTCCTCCTCTTTGACCTCAACAGCTATCCCACAGTCAGTGGCCATGTTGTGTAGTATGCAGCAGGCCAGGAACAGGCCACAGGCCTTTGAGGGGGCTGTACTGCAGGACACCACCAGACCTGTCCAGGTAATGGAACCGAGTCTTCAGCAGCCCAAACACCCGCTCAATGATGTTCTGTGTGCTGGTGTGTGCCTCATTGTATTGCTCCTGTGCTGGGGTCAACAGGAGCCGGTATGGGGTGAGCAGCCATGTCCGGAATGAGTAGCCACTGTCACCTGTGTGTAGAGGTGTCTGGTTAGCATGGTGGACTATGTCAATGCACTCCCCCCACCATCATGGCCACACACCCTTGGCACCCATGCCCTGGCAACCCCACACCCTGCCCTGCTTTTCCCGGCATACCGCATCCACAGCATACTCACTGACTAGGTGGCCAGTAGGGATGTTCCCACTCTCGAACCTCTGGCACAGTGCTGACTGGTGCCAGATGAAGGCATCATGTGCTCCTCCAGGGTGTGTGGCACATTGATTATGCACCCCCTGGCATTGCACACCACCTGGCAGTTGACACTGGGGTAGCCCTTCCTGTTTATGTAGGCTACCCCCTCCGGGCCAGGTAGTACGCAGATGCCAACATGGGTGCAGTCAATGGCCCCTAGCACGCCAGGCAACCATGCCACCCTGTGGAACTCCTGTATGTTTGCTGTATGCTCTGCCTGTGCACTGGGGAAAAGGATGTACTCCACAGCATGTGGCAGCAGTGCTCTGAGGAATTGTGAGGATCCGTGATGCGGTCGATTAGGTTATGCCTGTGGTGTCCCCTTTTGGTCTCTGGAAGGTACCCATGGTGAGCAGGCACATGACGGCCATGAACTTCATCTCCACTGACAGGGCGTGGCTCCGTCCTGTGGGTGCCTGCATCTCCTCACTGCACAGCTCACAATGCCACCTCAGAATTGCCCGGTTCAGGCGGTACCGGCCCACGATCTCTGTATCACTATACTGTTCAAATGTGATGTGGGCACGGTACCACTTATTCCGGGCATACTGCCGACGGGCCCTTCAATGGCTCTGCTGGTCTGCAAGCTGCCTCCTCACACCCCTCATTACTTCCTCCATCTGGAATATGGCACTGGCCATGTCCTGGGTTGTATGTGGTGGCTCTCTCCACTGGCCCTCCCCGGCTGTGGGATGCTGTCTGTGCCCCTGCATTGGGTGCACCCCTGTTTGTGGCTGCCTGGCCTGCAGTCTGTGGCCTCCGCCTCCCACCTCTCTGTACCCCTGTGCAGCCCCTCCTGTTCTGGGTGTCACTGGCACTCGCTGTGTGTTGTCTTGCACCCTGTCTCATGTCCACACACACACTCACTCACTCACACACACGCTCACAACCCGTCTCTGGCTGTTTCAGGCTCTCTGGTGCACACTCTGTTCCTCTCCCAGCCTGCCTGTCACTCTGTGGCTCCTCTTCGGTTGTTCAGGCTGCCCCATCACTCTCCCTCTTTTTGGCTCCCCTGTGGCGCAAGCCTCCTTCCGTGGCTTGCTCCCTCTTTTTATGTGCTCAAGTGTGCTCTGCGCAAGTCCCGTTTACTCCATGCTTGCGCCGTTCTTCTGCCGTTGAATATCGCACTGTGCCACATATTCATGGCTACACCTCCTGCACTTGCACATGCATTCATTACCATTGCACATCGGTGCATTGGAGATTGCGCTGCACATTTGCTGCCACTGAATATCACTGTCCAGTGCATTGACGCACTTGCGCCGGTGCCTCCCTGTTGTGCATTGTGTAACTGCTCTGAATATCCTGGCCAATAAGTATTGTTTATAGTTTTCACTACAAATGTTTCTTTGCTGACAGTCAAAAATCCCCCTTCTATCTTTAACTGCTTATCAGGGAACTCTCTTCTTCTTGCCCTCATATAGAGAATAATGGATAGGTAAGTGTGTGTTATGGAATTTTTTTACACCCCCTAGGTTTATGAGGTCCATCACACATCGAGGGGGTATAAAAAAATTCCATAAACACACACTTAACCTATGCTTTATTTTTTATAATTACTGGTGTAGGGACTGAGTGCCAGCATGCACACACACACACACACACACACACACACACACACACACACACACTCACTCAGACACACACTCACACACACAGTTCACAGTTACACACTCACACACACAGTTACACTCACTCAGACACACAAACACACACAGTTACACTCACTCAGACACACACACACACACACACACACACACACACACAGTCTCGGGTGAATTTTTCCCCTCGCATTCGGTCAGAAAAAAGCCCCGAATGAAGTGCACGAATGGCAGGATCAACCAAATCAATTTGGGGATGAAGAGAAGATAGGATCAACCAGATAGTTAAAAACTAAAATGACTTACTTAGGAGTGGCAGAGATTACTTTGGGGGAAACTGCAGAATCGAAAACTGTGGCTGCCATGCTTAGCTCACGCACAAACGGTCAGGAAGGTGGGTCGCTATGAATACTGCTCGTCTCGCTACAGGGAGGGAGAGAAAGTGGATCCTAGAATGCCGTAATAACTCAATTTCTGGTTATTACAGCATTTTTTTGATCTAGCAAAACCAGTTATTAAAGGGGGTCACCAGTAATTATAGTGAGATAACTGAGTCTCTGGCTGTAACAAAGGCCTTTGTTGTCTGTGTGTACAGTGTGTTGGGAGAGAAACATTCTGCCACTGGAAATGAGCAAAATTTTGAATCCATGTGTTCCATGGTAAACATTCCATGATAAACATTCCATATTTTGAATGTGGGGAACAACAGAGAAAAAAAAAAAACAGGAAGAAAAAAGTAGGCAATAATACAATGACATAATCAATGACATTACTTACAGTGGGTGGAAGGATTATTTTATCACAAATGCACAAAGTAAATCTATTTTTGTACATATAAATATGCTTTTCCCAATAGAGAAAAGTGAAAAAAAAAAGGAGTCAATTTTATAAGTGCAATAAGGCACTCAGGGGTGTGTGTAAACCATATTTTACAGCATGGCCAGAAACTGAAGTCACTCGGCCATTGGTCTCATGCCTTACTACGCCCCTGGCCATGCTGTAAAATATGGTTTACACACACCCCTTTGTGCCTTATTGCTATGTGTAACAGAGAGCACTGTAATGTGATAAGAATCCTAACAGCCATTCAGATTGTGACATTTATCATGTTCTTTCTAACAGTGCCTTTTACTTCTCTTGCAGTATCTGCATCATGATTTGACTACTTACTCAGCTGGTGTTTTAACCCAGTTCATGCCACATTCCTGCAAACACCTCCAGGCTGCCATATGCTTCGGGTCATTATCTGTGAGGGAAATGGGAGTTGTAGTGTCAGTACATTACACAGTGAACATGAATTCTTTAACAGCCAGTCACTGTATCCTGTACATACAGCACAGTTCTTATACAGTACATGTACCATACAGTGGGTAGTAGAAACATAAACTTTGACGGCAGATAAGGACTGCTTGGCTCACCTAGTCTGCCCATTTCCTTAGCTACTGGATAAGCTGCAGATCCTAGTTAACCAACAGCCTATTTCTTCCTACCCCCCACAAGAATTGCCTTATGCCTGTCCCATGTATTCTTGAATTCTCCCACAGTTTTAGACCCCACAACCTCCTCAGGAAGGCTGTTCCATGCATCCACTACCCTCTCTGTGAAAAAAATACTTCCTTACATTGCCCTGGACTGCCCCCCCCCCCCATCTTTAAATTGTATCTCCTTGTTCCTGCATGTCTCTTTTTCTGAAAGATGCTACCCTCTTGGACTTGGTTGATTTCACCGAGGTACTTAATCATTTCTATCATGTCCCCCCCCCCCTTTCCTCAAGGGTATACATATTAAGCTCTTTTAGTCTCTCCTCGTATGGCTTCTCTTGCAGACCCTGAACCTTTCTAGATGGCCTCCTCTGGACTGCTTCTAGTATGACAAGGAGCATAGCAGTATCACACCACAGAATTAATCAAACTAAATATTACATCAAAATAGACACAAGAAGACAGCAAAGGTTATCACAATTACAATATGTAACACTGGCAAGAACAGTAAGTCCCTGTATTTGGATATGAAGTGACTTTGTTGTAGCCAAGGCTACAGATGAGTGACAGGTAAGAAACATTGGTGGAGGAATTATAGTATCACATGAACAGTTGCATTCTTTATTATTAAGATGTGTTGCAGACTTTTAGCAATATTCTATTTGTGCAAGTTGCCTTGGTGAATATTTTTATAAGTAATTACACATGGCTGCATGTTATGAGTACTGAGATGATGTGCATGCACAACATTACTGCACTGTACTATACCTTGGAAGAACTGATGTGGTCTATCTGACCATCGGTCCACAATGTATGGTGCGAGCACCTCCTTCACGATGTGATCCTCAGAGAATACACGATCCATAATTCCTGAAACAGAGCACAGTAATAACTGCATCATTATCAGAATTGTCAGCATTGTGTGCTTTCCTATGTAACCCACATACCACTGTTGGCAAGTTGGCCACCACCAAAAATTACAATTTCCAACATATGGCATACCAGTTACTTTTGCTGCAATGCATAGGTTTGTAATGCCTGTAGCTCTGGGATGTACAGGATAGAAACATAGACTTTGATGGCAGATAAGGATCGCTTGGCCCACCTAGTCTGCCCATTTCCTTACCTACTGGATAAGCTGCAGATCTTAGTTAACCAACAACCTATTTCTTCCTACCCCCCACAAGAATTGCTTTATGTCCGTCCCATGCATTCTTGAATTCTCCCACAGTTTTAGACCCCACAACCTCCACAGGAAGGCTGTTCCATGCATCCACCTGTGGAAAAATACTTCCTCACATTATCTCTGAGCCACCCCCATCTTCATATTGTGCCCCCTTGTTCTTGCACATCTCTTTTTCTGAAAGATGCTACCCTCTTGGACTTTGTTGAGTCCTTGAGATACTTGAAGTTTCTATCATGTTCCCCCTCTCCCTCCTTTCCTCAAGGGTATACATATTAAGCTCATTTAGTCTGTCCGCATATGTCTTCTCTTGCAGACCCTGCATCATTTTAGCTGCCCTCCTCTGGACTATCTCCATCCTGTCTATGTCCTTGCAGAGATGGCATCTCCAGAACTGGATGCAGTACTCCAGATGAGGTCTCACCAACTGTCTGTACAGAGGGATAACAACTTCCTGTTTTCTGCTGGTGATGCCACTCGCAACAACATGGCTTCAGGAAAGGACATAGCACCTCATCTGCCCTACTGGAATTCTCTGGCATTCTTCACAGCTCACTGGACAATGGTCAGTTAATTGTGTCTGTCTTTATTTATCTGACTAAGGCGTTCGACACTGTCCATCACCGCCTACTGCTTGCGCAACTTCTGAATGCTGGGCTCTCTCCTGACTCCACTGCCTAGTTCAAAAGCTACTTGGAGAACCAGTCTCAAAGAGTAAATATTGCAGATGTCTTCTCTGATACCAGACCTGTTCACTCAGGTGTCCCCCAGGGATCCATTCTGGGCCCCCCACTATTCAGCTTGTTCCTGAACTCCCTTCCAAATTCTTGCTCTGAAAAAATCGTCCTCTATGCAGATGATGGTGTAATTCTTGCCTCCCACAAGGATCATAAGCCTCTACAAGACAACCTTCAGATTGGTTTCATGTCTGTTGAAAAGTGGTTCTCAAATCACAATCTGGCCCTCAATAATAAGAAAACAAAGTCTATGATGTTCAGCAGCTCTCATAACAAGCTTAAGCTGCATCCCCATATCCATCAAAACCTTTCATGGAGTCACCCTGGAACAGGTTCAAGCCTCTAAGTACCTTGGGATCACTCTAGACCCTCATCTAACTTACAGTGCCCACATTGACTCTGTAGCTAAAGCAGAAAAAATACTCCCCTTGGCCTCTTCCGGCATAGGCAACATCTTACCCCAGAAACTTTGACTGTCATTGTTCAGAGCTCTGTTGTCTCCATTATTGACTATGGGCTTATCATCTATGGCTCTGCCCCCGCTACCACTCTTAGACACATATCCACCTCCCTCAATAAGACCTGCCGACTTCTCACTGGATCTCACCACCTCACATGTACATGCAACCTGTATGCACAAACTAGATGGCTGCAACTCACCAATCGGATAAAGTACCTAACCTGTACCATGGCAAAGAAAATAACTATGGGCCTTGCACCCCCTGGAGTGTGTGCACTCCTGCACCCTAGCAATATCCCTCGCTCAACCAGGAGGTCTGAATCACAGCTCCTGCAGGTTCCACATTGTTGAACCTCACAAGGTCAAAGATCTTTTGCCCACAGGGCGCCCAGCTGGCTAAATAGTCTAAACAGTTACATCTCCTCCACTCCTACCATTGGTGCATTTAAATCAAGGCTCCGCCTCTCTCTCACTGCCTCTAGCTCCTGTGACTGCCTCCACAAGCTGACCCCATGAATATTTCCCTAACCTTATGTAGTTATCTCTCCTATTAGCACTTGGTTACCCCTTAGCACGCACTTCCCCATGTTATGTCTACGACAATACCTCTGGCTGTGCTCCTCCTCTATAGCTGTCCACCCCCTCTTCCTCTCTCTTGTCCTCTATCTTCTCTGCACCTCATTCACTATCTCCTTGTAACCTAGCCTCCAAAACTTGTTCTGTTTCTCAGATGCTTTGTAACTCTGTTTAGCTTACACTTTTGTAACCTTGTCCTATGTATTGAATTTGTAATCTGACTTACATGTCTTATGTTTTGAATTGTTACCTGATGTGGAACCTTTGTAAAAGAGCCCTGGTTCAAAGGTATTGTAATCCTAGACCTAATAAATAAATAAATAAAATAAAATAAATACATCCCAGTATCCCCCCAGCCCTCCCTACTGCCTTCTCACATTGCTTGCCAACCTTAAGGTCATCTGATATGATTATCCCCAGGTCCCTTTCCATTTTTGTTGTTGTTACTACCTCCCCCCGCCACTGTGTAATCTTCCCCTGGGTTTTTGTTTCCCAGGTGCATTATTTTGCACTTCTTTACATTGAATCCAAGCTGCCATACTTCTGACCATTCCTCCAACCTTGACAAGTCCCTTCTCATCATTTCCATGCCTCCTTGTATATCAACCCTGTTGCAGATCTTTGTGTCATCTGTAAAGAGGCATGCTTTTCCTTCCAGTCCCTCTGCAATGTCACTTATAAAGACATTAAAAAGGACATACTGTACAGCAGGTCACACACCTCAGCCAACTCTTTAATAAGACAATCTCTGTATCTGTACCTTTTTCCTTGGCAGCTTGTCAGAAAATTAACACACAGTAATTCATGGGTCAGTCTTAAATTTTTTTTGCACTATCCAGCAGGGCAAGTTGATTTAAAATTGCACTAGACAACAGATGTTTGCACTAGCCCTTAATTATAATGGTAAATTGTGATCACTTATACATGAAACAATGCAAGTCAAGAAATACTCTTGAGTATTGCACATTTATCATGCACCAACATTGCTTCCAGTTCCCCAGCAGAAAAAAAAAACACTGTAATGCCATCACACACAGTGAGCAACCCCCCCCCCATTGTTTTGTACCATGGCCTCCTCGCTTCCTCGTTCTGCACCCCTGCAACCAGATGACATCGCAACAGCAAATGTTCGATTAAGCAGTCCCAGCTCTCCTCACACTGATAGCTGAAATCATCATGCACCCCACCACACTGTCCCCACCATGCACAGGGCAATGAACAGAGTCGGGCAGAGAAAGACACTCTCAGCCCCCACCCTATAGTCAACTGGAGACCTACATTGGTTACAGACACTCAACAGCTGCCATTTTAACTGCTTATTGACTAATACTGATGTGATTCGAGTAACACCAATGGAAAGGGTGGGTAAACATACAGTACTGTATACTGACCAAAATGCAGAGAAAGTATTTGACTACTTATGTAGCAGGGAGGGAAGTCAGAATAGCAAAGGCCCAAACTGAGGAAAAGATAACCAACTCAGTTAAGAAGGGGGATAAAACCTTTTATAGGTACATCAGCGAGCGTAGAAAGACAAAGGGAGGGATAGTGAGGCTGAATAGAATGAACAGTGGGTGGGCAGAGGGGGACAGTGAAAAAGCAGGAATACTGAGAGAATATTTCTGCTCAGTATTCACAAAGAGGAGGGGACGTGCCTAATCCAATTAACAAAAGCACTCTTGATAGAAGTTCGATCCCAGTCCTTTCACAGAAGAAAGGGTTCTGCAAGTACTCCTAAAACTGAAGGTGGACAAAGCAATGGGGCCTGATGGAATTCACCCAGAATTCTAAAAGAATTAAGGGAGGAACTAGTGAAACCACTGGCTACTCTTTTTAATAAATCATGGGAGGATGGTGTGGTACCCGAGGACTGGAGGAAGGCGGATGTGATTCCCCTTCACAAAAGTGGGTCCAAGACAGAGGCAGGAAACTACAGACCTGTCAGTCTGACCTCTGTGGTAGGGAAAGTGATGGAGTCACTTGTGAAGGAAAGAATAGTCGAGTACCTAGAGGCCAGTGGAGCACAGGACCCAAGGCAGCATGGGTTCACAGCGGGAAGGTCATGTCAGGCGAATCTAATAGATTTCTTTGACTGGGTGACCAAAGTAGTAGACCAGGGAGGGCTGTGGACATGGCCTACCTAGACTTTAGCAAGGCGTTTGACACAGTCCCACACAAAGATTAATAGTCAAATTAACCAGCCTGGAGTGGGACCCAGGGTGGTAGCCTGGGTAAAACATTGGCTGGACAACAGGACACAGAAGGTAATTGTAAATGGAGTCCATTCTGAAGAAAGGGGTTACTAGTGGGGTACCACAGGGTTCAGTATTAGGTCAGTCCTTCTTAATGTCTTCATCAGTGACATTAGAGGGACTGGAAGGAAAAGTGATATGCCTTTTACGGATGACACAAAAATCTGCAACAGGGTTGATACACAAGGAGGTGTGGAAAAGGATGAAAAGGGACTTGGCAAGGTTGGAGGAATGGTCAGAAGTATGGCAGCTAGGATTCAATGCAAAAAGTGCAAAATAATGCACCTGGAAACAAGAACCCAGGGAAGAATACACAATGGGTGGGGAGGTAGTAACAACAACAAAAGGAAAGAGACCTGGGGTAATCATATCAGATGACCTTAAGGTTAGCAAGCAATGTGAGAAGGCAGTAGGGAGGGCTGGGGGTATACTGGGATGTATAGGGAGAGGCATCAGCAGCAGAAAACAGGAAGTTGTTATCTCTCTGTACGGACAATTGGTGAGACCCCATCTGGAGTACTGTGTCCAGTTCTGGAGACCCCATCTCCGCAAGGACATAGACAGGATAGAGGCAGTCCAGAGGAGGGCAACTAAAATGGTGCAGGGTCTGCAGAGAAGCCGTATGAGGAGAGACTAAAGGAGCTTAATATGTATACCCTTGAGGAAAGAAGGGAGAAGGGGACATGATAGAAACCTTTAAGTACCTCAGTGGAATCAACAAAGTCCAAGAGGGTAGCATTTTTCAGAAAAAGAGACTTGCAAGAACAAGGGGACACAATTTAAAGGTAGAAGGAGGGTGGTTCAGGGGCAATGTGAGGAAGTATTATTTCACAGAGAGGGTAGTGGATGCATGGAACAGCCTTCCTGAGGAGGTTGTGGGGTCTAAAACTGTGGGAGAATTCAAGAATGAATGGGACAGACATAAGGCAATTCTTGTGGGGGGTTGGAAGAAATAGGCTGTTGGTTAACTAGGATCTGCGGCCTAACCTGTAGGTAGGGAAATGGGCAGACTAGATGGGCCTAGCGGTCCTTATCTGCCATCAAAGTCTATGTTTCTATGTAAAGAAAAACATGATATGGGTTTGTCAAGCACTGAACAAATTCTGGACCCCAAGCAAACAAGAGCTCACTTGTATGTTATGATCCTCTTACCTTCAAAAATAGTTATTGGTCCTGGACCACGACGGGATATGGCACCCCACACATGAACTTTGAGCAGGTGCTTGTGCTTTGGCTTGCACACCTGTCTACCGTTTTTATGAAATGCCATGATGGTGTGGCTCTACAGCTGACAGGTTGTCTCATCAGAGAAAATACTATTGTCAAATCGTTCTCCTTCTTCAATCCACTGTCTGACCCTCTCCACACGCAAAACATTGTTTGCCTCTTTTATCATAGGGCAGCGCCTACCAAACAAAGAAGCCAATGTTTCATAAAAACAGTAATAAAAGCATGTGAAATCGTACTGTATGCCTGTGTTGACTTCTGTTGAATGTCAGCAGTGGCAGTATGCCACTGCTTTACTGCATGTCTCTCTCCCCCCCACCCCCACCATCCCCACTACCCCCACTCTCTCAATCCTCTCCACCAACCAGGAAACACACACATTAGAAAGAAAAACAGAGAGAAACAGAGATGGAGGGGGAGGAACAGACATCACAAAATGAATTTTTTATTTATTTATTTATACTGCCTGTATGCCTCTTCTGTATGCTTCTCCACAATTTCTCTCCCCTTCCCCAACAAAGAAACACATTAGAAAGAAAAACAGAGAGACAGAGAGAGAGAGGCCCTGTCCATGCTCATAAGTCTGTACCATTACCATGGGGTGCAACCGTTACTGAGCCTGACAAAAGCGGTGCACGTCCACATTGGTAATGGTACACAATGCGGTTTTGCTTCCGATCTCGAGACCTGGTGGAAGGTAGTCTCGAGACTGGTAGCAGGAACGTTTGGCAGCAGAAAATGGTTACACAGCAGTGCACTCACCAGTGCGGATGGGCGAGTGTGGGTTCATCTAAACCCAGGTCCTCCATGGTGGCATCGGGCATCCCATGATAGAGTGCGACACCTGCACATGCTGAGCGAATGACAGGCAGGCTAATGGCCAGATACCACAGATGCCACAGGTGATATGTGCTTCTTGCCAGCCAGACATCCATACAGCCATACAGGATACCGGGGGGCTAATGATAACCCTGAGTCAATGATCCCATGGCATGTTGTTTTGCTTGTTTCCATTTACTGTGCCCATGGAAATGAGCTACGGCATGCTGGGATATGCTGAGAAGTGAAGCACAGCATTCTGGGATTCTGTGTGTTGCTACTCTGAATACAGATGATGGCGGCTGTTGGACTCACCACTGGAGGACTCCAGTGCAGATGCAACATGATGGAGAGTGCACCTCTGGACAGAACGCTGAAGGAAGAGTGCGGACACATGGTAACGGTAAGAGTGAAACCGTTACAGAAACTGATACACTCTTGTGATCATGAGTTTGGGCAGGGCCAGAGAGAGAGGGTGGAGGTGGGGGTGGAACAGACATCAGGAAATCATTGTCCTTAAACTTATCAAAGTGACTCATGCATACAGCAATGTATGTATCTTTGTTTTTTGACATACTGTACAGTAAGAATTCATATCTGTATTCCAGCAATCCTCTGATGTGCTCCACAAGTGTTATATGCAGGCAGGAGTATGTTCAAAAAAGTCAGACATTTGCACATTCATGAAATCGGTCATAAAAGCGAGCCTTCAGTGTTACTGCATTACCTCCAGTTGAAACTCAGAACTGGCTGTATGCCTCTGCTGTACAGTATGTCTCTCTTTCTCTCCCCACATCACCACTATCTGCACTAACTACTCATCCCCCCCCCCCAAACAAAGACAAACACATTGAACAGAGAGACAAACTGAGACAGACAGACAGAGCTGGAGGAGACGTCAGAAACACTGTCCTTGAACTTGGCAGCAAAGTGATCCATGCATACAGCACTGTATGTGACTTTGTTTATAAGCCTAGTGTGCAGTACAAATTTAATAGAAATATAGAAGTTGACGACAGATAAGGACCACAAGGCCAATCCAGTCTGCCCGTTTTTTCTACCTTATGAATGTGCTGTAGACCTTTACTCTGTCAATGGCCATTCTAGTTATACTCATCTGTATTGCTCCCTTATGCCTATCCCATGCCTGTTTGAAGCCCTGCACTGTATTCATATCCACCACTTCCTGAGGTAGGCTGTTCCATGCATCCAGCACCCTTTTTGTGAAAAAGAACTTCCTCACATTACTCCTTAATCGACCTCCGTCTAGTCTCATGCTGTGTCCTCATGTCCTGCTATTTTTCTTATTTTGAAACATGTTAGACTCTTTCATCTTGTTTTATTGCCCTTAACGTGTTTGAATGTTTTGATCATATCACCTCTCTCCCAGTGGTGGAGCCAGGTTTGGGAGCATTTGGGAGCCGGGGTGGGCCATCCAGTCAATCATGGGCTCCACAATAGGCACTAAATATTGAACAAAGATGGTCGTGGAGCATTACTACTCACACTGGGGCAGCCAGGAGGGGCGACCGCCACCCCAGCTCCCCCTCTAGCTCCGCCACTGCTCTCTCCATCCTTTGCTGTAGGGTATACATATTGAGCTCCACTAATCTGCCCTTATATGTTTTCTTATGCAGTCCCTGTACCAATTTGGTCTCCCTTCTCTGGACTGCCTGCATTTTGTTAATGTCCTTGTGCAGTTGTGGCCTCCAGTACTGCACGCAATAAAGCAGATGGGGGCCTAACCAGTGTTGCCTAAAGAGTGATTATTACCTCCCTCTTACAAACTTGTGATACCTCTACTAATATACCCCTCTAGCCTTACCTACAGCTTTAGTGGTCTGCTTGGATGATTTCAGATCATCTGTGATGATTATGCCCAAGTCTCTTTCTTCCCTTGTGACTGCCAGCAACTCACCTCCCATGTGCATGATCTTGCACTTCTTTATGTTAAATCCCAATTGCCACTGTTCCAACCATTTTACCAGTTCAATAATAATTCAGGTCAGGACACCAACCCTCACCAAAGGCTATCCAAATCTATATTATGCAAGCAACAAAGACACAAACATTAGAATAACAGACAAATAATTTTGTGGTACCTTGCTCTCCCAAACTTCCACCCAAGCTGCCTTCACAGTCTGCATACAGATGACTCTAAGATGTTGACAGAAAGGTCACATAACAAAATATCTTTTATTTCCGGCGCGCTTCTTTCGTCATCCTCCTCCTCCATCAATCGGTCACTTGCTTCCAATACATCTCTAACAGACAATAAATTATTCCAATCCTCATGTTATGAAATGTTTTGGCATAGAAGATTTTGTGGTACACTATTGTACTTATACAAAGCTTAAATACTGCATACTTTGGCTTCCAAATTTTGGTTGCTTCTTGGTGTGTTGTTTTCCATCCCGCTTTAGACACTTGGCTACTGCTTGTTTAGTGACATGGATTCCAGTCTCCTGCAGGAATGCTTCACATTCCTTGTAGCTCTTTTCAGACTTTTGATAGTTGGTCAGAGCTGGCAATACTGCTCTGCAAATTTTAGTCATGTTGCTATGAAGCGAAGTACAGTAAACCACAGTTGTAATTCAAATCTGAACACTGAAACTGGTGGTGTCACAGTGAAGTTAGCACTGTGCTTTTAATGTGTCACTGAACAAAAAGTCTCTTTGATTGGATCATACAGTGAGAATGGTGTCTTCCAATCAGTCACTGAATACTCAAATTACATTTGTTTGATTGGTCAGCATCATTTGCATTCCTAAGCAGCCACTGAGCATTCCTAAGCAGCCAATGAGCCAATCAGTGGCCATGATGATGTCATAAATTCATGATGCTTCAGCACCCAATAAACTGCATCACTGAAGTAAAAATTTTAGACACACAAAAGATTAATAAAGAGGTTAGCCAGCCTTGGAGTGGACTCCATGGTGGTGACCTGGGTAAACCATTTGATGGAGAACAGGATGCAGAGACTGTCTTTATAATGTCGGTGACATTGCAGAAGGATTGTAAGGAAAAGCTCTGCAACAGGGGTGACACAAAAAAGGGGGAAAATGTATAGAAGCGTAGATTCAAAGCAAAGAAGTGCCAAGTAATGCACATGGAAAATAGAAAAACACAGGGGAACAGTACACATTGGGGGGGGGGTGGGATAATAACAACCAAAAAGAAAAGGACCTGGGGGTGGTATAATATACGAGTCTATGCACAGCAGGTGAAGGTGGAGACATCTTTCCAATATATTGTAGGGCGAGTATTTATTTGACTCTATTCCCATTGGTCCATACTAGTTTCAGAACTGACTTGTCACTGGTTGGCTCATGCACCCATGTCTACTTCCTCCCTCTGTGCCTGGTGTCTGTAGATCACACCTGTGCATATTGCTGTTGCATTACCTGTCTCCAGGGTGACCCACATTACCCCAGCCTCCCCTCTCTTCCCTGAAGTTCTGTAGCTTTTATACCATCACTGATGTACAGGGCCACTCCCCAAATCTATTTATCCACCCTGTCCTTCGGAACAGTGTGTAGTCTGGTACACTGACTTCCCAGCCATGATTATCAGAGTGCCACATCTCTATTATTGCTGCCACTGTATGTCAAGGTCTGCATCTGCCAGCAAGGCCTCCAGGTCTGGAACTTTATTTCTTAGGCTACGGGCATTTGTTAGCATGACCTTCCATGTTTTACAGTCTGCCCTCCCTCTGCTCTTGTTCGCCCACTCCAGCATCATCCCCCCACCCTGGTTTTCTTTCCTATGTGCTCCCCCCACTCATATCACTTGTTATACATTCTTTGCCTGCCTGCCCCACCCTGCCTGTTTTAGCTGTGTAATTACAAGTACAAGAACAATGGGCCATTATAACTTATCACAACAGGTGGCAGATAAAGGGGACATATAACATTTATAGTTTATGTTATCATTGTAGAATTTTACTGAAGTTTTAAAATAATTATTTCTCAAGAAAAAAAAAATGACCAACTCATTTTATCTGCTGCACTGCTGGTTTAATGTTGCTGTTAGTGCAGAAGTGCACTGAACCTTGAAGTAATTATCCTTTTTTGAGTATTGTTTAAAAGTATGCTGTGGTTTCATCTGTACAGCACTTTTAGTAACATCACTCAGTGTTTCTGCTTTATGATCTGGTGTCACTTTTATTAAGATTAGAAAAGGGACATAATATAAGCACTGTAAAAGTGATGCAGGGAGTGACAGTGGCCTGCTTGTGTGCATAGGAAGAAGTACCTCTAGCAGAAGTTGTCTACATCATACAGTTTTATAAAGGTACCTCCGAACAGTAGATTTATCATAAATGCCCAACAGGATCACTAAAAGGCCAGTATAGTGAAAGCACTAACATAATTTGAAAGAGTATTTTAAGAGCAGTTGCAGGTGGGAGAAATGATGGATAGATAAAATATGTTTCTCCTCTAAGTCCTATAACCCTACATTTCCACAGCCACATGACTAAATTACTGTTGTCTCAAGCCTCAGTGTGACAATAAAAGAAATGAATGGCATATTACATGTGCAGTAAGTGTTGATGCATTCCTAAGCACCAATTTTTGCTGTCCCACCTGTAACCAGTTAACAGTTACTTCCAGTAGGAGGTGTCAATCACTTCAGTTTGGCTGAGCACACTCATATGCAAAAACACTTGACCGTGCCATTCAAAGTGTGGTTAGCCAAGTACTTTCTCAGTGAGACTGAACACAGCTGATGGGGGTGGGAAGTGCTTGACTGCTTCATGATAGCATGCAGTTAAAACAGTGTAAGCACGGTTAATTTTTATTTGGATAGGCAGCAGGATTTAATTAAAAAATAAAACACAAATAAAAGATGGAAACAGCAAAATTCCCCTAGTTTTGCACTGTTAAGTTACACTGAAGTTGCAGACTTTACATAATGTGAAGTTTTGGTTAGACAGAGCTTGGTACACCAGAACTCCTCCCCTGAACCACAGTTATAGTTACTGTGATTGTGATAGTAATCAATATATTAATTATAAGACACACTGGCAGCCTTACAGTAATCATGAGAACAATAATGTCACTGTTGTTCATTCATCACCACAGAAACTGAGCCACAGTAGCATTCATTGATTCATAGATTCATAGAAGTGTGACGGCAGAAAAGGATTGACAGATCCACCCAGTCTGCCCATTTGTCCAGGTATCTGCTAGGACATGTCCCCCCCGTCCTCAACAATCCCCTGTGTGTGTCCCATGCCCTTTTGAATCCCTCCACTGTCTCCTCACCAACCAATGCCTCTGGGAGCCTATTCCACTTATCCACCACCCTCTCTATGAAATAGTACTTCCTAATGTTACCCCGAACTGCCCCCCCCACCTGCAGACCATGCCCCCTTGTCCTCTGATTGCCTTTCAGCTGGAAGATACTTTCCACTGGCACCTGGTTTATACCCTTAAGGTACTTGAAGGTCTCCATCATGTCCTCCCCTCCTTCCTCTGTTCCATGGAATACCTGTTCAAATCTCTCAACCTTTCTTCATAGGATAGGTGGCTGAGACCCTTGACCATATTTGTTGCTCTCCTCTGAACTCACTCCAGCCTCCCACATCCTTTTTGAGGTATGGCCTCCAGAACTGGACTCCATATTCCAAATGTGGCCTAACCAGATAGGTGTACAAGGGACTATGACCTCCCTATCTACTGGTGACCCCCCCCGCCAATGCATCCCAGTATTCCACTGCCCCTAGCCACTGCTCTCCCACAGTGTCTTTCCACCTTCATGCCCCCTGATATAGTGATGCCCAGGTCCCTTTCTTGTTTCTTTACCTCCCGATTTCTGCCCCCATACAGTACCCTGTCCACCCAAGATGCATGATTTTACACTTTTCTCTGTTGAATGAAAGCTGTCACCTCTTGGATGATGCCTCTAGCCTCCTCAAGTCTCTCTGCATTTTTATACTCCTTTCTGAGTGTCTACTCTATTGCATATCTTAATATCATCTGCAAACAGGCTCACACCACCTTCAAGGTCCTCCACAATATCCTCTACAAATAGACTGAATAATAGAGGCCCTCACATGGGACAGATAATGTTAAGTTTATGACCAAATGGCATGGAAATATGCAGTAAGCCTCTATAAAGAACATCCAATTAATCTTGGAATTTGCAGAACCAGTTAGAAATGCACTAATGGAAGAGATTAGTAATATGGAGGAGTTACTAAAAACTTGCGCATTGCCAGAGGAGTTGGAGATACTTAACAAAACATTAATAGACAAAGTGGTCAAATATGATGCCAAAATCAAAAAACAAAAACAGAAAAATGTTTTAAGAGACGAGAGGGATTATGCAAACAATAAAGTCTTTAATTGGAGTGAAGACAAAAGGAAATTAAAATCTATTCCTAAAAAAGGTGATCCAAATAGGAATGGGATACAGGAAGAGGACACGATATTAGATTATACCACAGGTCCATCGGACACTGACGGTTCTGATGTCCCCTCCGAAGGTGACATGTGGGAATTAGAGGAAGGACAGTCCCCTATATATGCCCAGGGTATAAGACGAAGCCAGTGTCAGTGCAGAACGCACTTTCAAATCCCCCAGCATTCAAAAGAAGGACAAGGAGGGGGAGCAAGCATGGAAGAAGAGGCAGGAACAAGTATTGATCCAGTCCACACTGCAGAGGGCAAATATGCTCTCTATGTCCAACTATTCATCCTCCCCCACCCCCATCTACACACAATGTACCATGGAGAATATCATTGTAAATTTGGGCTCTGAACCTTCATGTGGAATTACTGATGTTAATCCCATTTCAGTGCCTCATATAGAGCTAACAGCTGTTGTCAATATCTCGAAGTATGATTTAATAGATCCTGAACTATCCATTCTCAGTAAGGGGCTAGCATTCTGCCCAACTTCTGACATAAATTTTTTTGATATTTGTGTGGGATTTGAATAAATTTGGCAGGAACTTGACATTGAAATGTATATTTGAGAATAGTGACAATAATGATGTTAGCAAATTACCTAATATATGACTTAGACCTATATCTGATTTTTGTCCCTCCCTGAACCCTGTTGTATCTACTTTTATACATAAATGTGAATTGGATTTTGCCAAATTAAGAGAATTACCTGTTGAAGCTTATAGGAATAATTGCAGTAAAGAAGAAAAATTAGCTATTAAATCACTCAAAAATAACACTGATATAACAATCAAGGCTGCAGACAAGGGAGGGGCAGTGGTAGTAATGAATACAACTGACTATGTGAATGAAGTTCCTAGATTATTACTTGACACTAGCTTTTATAAAACAGTGTCTAGACAAATTGTAACACAAATCAAAGAAGAAACTGATAACATGCTAAGTAATAGTTTTGTGAGCAGGTACATTACAGACTCACTTTACAAAACCATGACTATCACTTGCCCTGTAATCCCAGTATTATATATACTGCCTAAAATACACAAAAGTATGACATCACCACCAGGTCGACCTATAGTTTCAGGCAGAGGATGGCTTACAGAGCCTTTGTCCATGTATTTATTTATTTTTTTGAAATTCAGCTTTATTGATTTTAGTCCATGTATTTAGATCAATTCCTGCAGCCAGCAGTACAAAACTTAACGTCCTATATAAAGGACTCAATTGAAATTGTTAATTTAGTTGAAGATTTGTGGATGGAGCCAGGGTGGTTTTTTGCTGTAGTGGATGTCAACTCACTGTATACAGTTATTCCTCACACAGAGGGACTCGATGCATTGTTTTACTTTTTAGAATTAAGAACTATTTCTGAACGTACTACAAGCCCCACCCACTTCCTATTAGAGCTAGCTAGAATAGTACTGCAAAACAATGTCTTTCTTTTTCAGGGCCCGCTGTATCATCAGGTCAGAGGCACAGCTATGGGCACAACAATGGCCCCTAGTTATGCAAACCTGTTTGTTGGTAAGTGGGAGTGTGATCATCTGTACAGTGCCGACACAAATCCCTTCCTAGCTAGGGTGGATTTGTGGCGGCGCTTTATAGATGATATTCTAATAGTGTGGAAAGTCACCAAAGAAGAATTTGCACTTTTTATTAAGTGGATGGAGTCAACTAGTGATTGCCTAACCTATAAATATAAATAGAGCCAAACAGCAATCCACTTTCTAGATCTTAAATTGTATAAGGATGGTGAAGGAGGTGTATGTACAATGCTTCTTCAGAAAGAGACAGACTGCAATAGTCTGTTAAGATTTGATAGCTGTCATCCCTTCTATGTCCGCCATAACATACCTAAGGGACAAATGGTACATACTCTACGTAATTGTACTGAACAATCAGAATATACACATAAGAAAGGAGTACAGATCTGTAGGTTCCAGGAACATGGCTATAGCAGACACAGCATAGCCACAGCGATCCAGAAGGTGGATGGCATGGACAGAAAGCACACTTTACAATACTCCCATAGAACCAATATTAGCATACTGGAATGTTCATTTGTGACAAGTTACTCAAGGAGAGCTGCAAAGGTGAAACAGGTGATTAGTGACAATTGGCCAGTACTACAACTCGAACCTAAACTTAAAAAGATTAGTGAAAGAAACCCAAGTGTAGTGTTTTGTAAATGCAAAAGTATTGGAGACATGGTGGTCAGCAATATAACAGCGGGTCCTGAACCATTAAAACAAATGTTGCTTGCCCCTGCACCAGTGGGCACTTTTCACTGTGGCAGATGCAGTTTTTGCAAATATGTCAAAACTTGTAAAGAGTTCATGCACCCAGTAACTAACAGAAACATACAGATTAGGGATCTGATCACATGTGATAGCAGTGGGGTGGTATACATGCTCACCTGCAGTTGTGAAGCTTTTTAAATAGGCTGCACAGTCAGAAAATTTTGTGTAAGGATAGGGGAGCATGAAAGAGCACTGGAAAAATGTGATTTATCCTATGCAATTGTTAAACACATACCATGGGACAAAACAAAACAACACAATATTAGTTTTATAGGCATTAAGTTAGTGACATTAGGTGGTAGGGGTGGGGATCTAAACAAACTTATAGGGCAAAGTTATTGGATATTTGAACTGGGAGCCCGACAGAATAAAGGGCTCAATGATAGCATCGACTTGAGTGCTTTTCTGAAAAAATACAGATGCTAAAGATAAGTGGACTAGACTGCGAGCTGCTGTATAATGAAATAAAAACAAAATGAAAAAGAAAAAAGTAATAAGGAAAAAAAAGGGGGGGGCAAGATGAATTAAATACCCAGCCATCTGATAATGTAGTGGAATAACAAAATAATAATAGAGTGCCTGGAACAGCATGACAGAAACAAAGTATAACCATACTAAAAATAAGTAAATACACAGAAATAAGATATGGGGATGCAATTATGATAATGAAATGGAAGAGATGTCCATTTATTACGTTATTTAATTAGTATCATTGCTGAATACATAAAAGTCTTTGTGTATGTACATGGGTACCATATGTACACTTTTGATGAACTCATGAGGAAGCTGATCCAAGTTGTAAGATGTATTTATATGTAATTTATAACACTTTGCACTTTAAAAGTATAGGTGGGTGTGTTTACCTGTCAGATGTCCGTGATTGGTTTTTAAGCAACACATGCATGTTTGAATATGTATAAAAAGGCACTTTTGTTTTTGTTATGTTTAACTCTGAAGAAGCCTGGCAGCACGCTAGGAGAAACATTAGTTTTTTTTCACCATTGAACCACCATATCGCCGATTATTGCAATAAATTGTGACCTGTTTGATACCTATTTGGTCAGAGTATCTTCGTTTGGTGCAACAGGTGCTTGGATCCTTCCATAAACAATAATAGAGGCTCCAACACCGATCCCTGAGGGACCCCGCTTGTGACCATGCCCTCTCCGGATGCCACCCCATTTATTATGACCCTCTGTTTCCTGTCCCTCAGCCAGCTTGCCACCCATTTAACCACCCTCTGCCCCAGCCCCAGGCATGACATTTTATCCAGCAGTCTCCTGTGGGGCACAGAGTCAAAAGCATTTTTGAAATCCAGATAAGCAACATATACTGCCCTCCCCGATCCAGTTCCTTGGTGAACTCATCAAAAAACTCTTATCAAATTTGTTTGACGGGATCTGCCTCTTGTAAAACCATGTTGCCTTGGATTCATCAGGCCTCTTTCCTCCAGGTAGCTGGTGATCCTGCCCTTCATTAGTTTCTCCATGAGCTTGCCTACTACCGATGGCAAGCTCACGGGCCTGTAATTTGTCACCTCCTCCCTCCCCCCCCCACCTTATTCCATTTACTTATTTTTGTATTTGTATCCAATTAATAAAATGTAATGTTTTGTTTCAATTAAAAGACTTTCGTTAGTGCAGAAACTGGGCATTAACTCTACCAACACATGTCAAGTATACTACATAGAGATTAAGCAAGGTAAAACATAAACACAGACATTCATCTTGATTCTGAGTGAATATTGTACCACATAAGCCATTTCAGGTCAGACTTACTCAGTTTAATGACTGTTTGCTGGTGAAAAATCAATAAAAACTATTGACTGTAGTATCAAAAATACATTACATAGTATATGAGACTAGTAAAAAAGGCAAGGAAACAACCATTAAAATGAGTAAGTCTCAACAGAAATGGCTTACAGTACTGTATATGGTACAATATTGACTCAGAAACAAAATGAATGTTTGTGTTTATGCGTGACCTTGTTTAATCTCTGTGTAATGTAAACTATTGTTTTTGTATTTTCTGCAGTGTTACAGATGCACACCCACAGTACCTAAACACTATGGCCCAGATATTCAAACTGCGCCATTTTGTGGTGCAAGCCCCTACGCCGCTCAAAATAGTTGCGCAGGGGTGTGGCCAGGGCGATATTCAATGAAGTTGCGCTATGGCGCAACCTCTTTGAATATCGTCCCCTGGCCACACCCACTGTGCATGGCGCAGTGGAACTGCGCCAGCGCAAGTGGTCAGAATGGAGCATTGAGATGTGGTGGCAGAAGTTCCATTGCGCCATGCACAGCACCTGCGATATTCAAAGGGTGACATGCAAATGGGGCCATAATTTATGCAAGGTGCATGGGGGGCCATTTGCATCTGATTACAGACCCATTTGCATGCCTTCCATTAGCATGCAGATGCGCATATCCCCGATGACTTGCACCTGGCACGCTGCCAGGCAGCAGCCGTCGGGACCGACGCCCTCTGCAGCCCGATCGCATTATGTCCTGTAAGGGAAAATGCATGTCTCCAATCCCTAGTGGTCCAGTGGACCACGAGTAGCCCGATCGCGGGCATAACAGTAGTCTCCCCCACCCGAGTAGCCCAATCACGGGCATTACTGTAATACACCCCCCCAGTAGCCTGACCACGGGCATAACTGTATTCCCCCCCCATTAGCCTGATCACAGGTATCAGTAACCCCCAGCTCAATATCCCTGGTGGTCCAGTGGACGAATGGAGCCGATCGGCGGCATTCCTCCACCCCAAGTCCGAAATCCTGGTGATCTAGTGGACCCCACCCCACCATACGGGCCCCACCACCCCTCTCCTCCGTCAGCGGCGGTGGCACCACCCGCCTGCGCCCGCCGCCCGCCACCCACCGACTGAGGCTTGGTATGGCTGCGCCCATTGGTTCAGAGTATGAGCCAATGGGCGTGACTGTTCCTACTAGGCAGTTCAGATATGTGAATGAATTCATTCACTTATCTGGATCGCCTAGGGGTATGGTTGCCCGCCCATTGGCTCATGCTCTGAACCAATGGGCATGCAGCCTACCGAGCTGTCAGTCAGGGGTGGCGGGCGGCAGGCAGGTGGGTGCTGCCGCCCGCCGCTGATGGGGAGCGGTGGTGGGGCTCTGTGGAAGGTGGGTGGGGTCCACAGATCACCAGGGATTTCAGACTTGGGGTGAGGAATGCCGCCTCAATCGGGTCTGTTCGGTCCACTGGACCACAGGATATTGGACTTTGGGGGTTACTGATGCCCACATCGGGCTACTGGGGGATACTGTTATGCCCGCGATCAGGCTACTTGGGGATGCTGTGATGCCCACGATCGGGCTACTCGGGGTGTATTACAGTAATGCCCACAATCAGGCTACTCGGGGTGGGGGTTACACTTCTTCCCACGATCGGGCATGGGGGCGCTGTTGTAGTAGGAGATTGTGAGGCCACACAGGTGGAAGCTGCTGTGTTGCATCCTGCAATGCGGCAGCTCACCTGTGGGTGGCCCCGACTTGATCCTTTTTTTCTCGGCTCAACTTTGTGCAGGTGGCAGGAGGGTTGTGCCTGCATACCTTTGCACGCCCGGCTGAATATCGGGCTGTGCAGTTTATGCATGGGCACACCCTCTACCTGTGCTTACAAGACATTGATGCGCCCTGGCGCATTGGGATTTGTGCAGGTGCACTTTCACTTTTAAATATCGCACCGGGCGCATTAGTGGGTTGTGCATGGCGCAACACTGTTGCACCATGCGCAACCCTTTTGAATATCTGGGCCTATTGCTTCAGCATCTGATGGGAGGGTTATTGCCTAAAAGAGACTGTGTCAACTGGACTCAGTGTTTATTTGTTTATTCATACTATCTCTATTTTTGTTTGGAAATCAATGACAAGAAATAACTGCAGTACAGTAACTGTATTGCTTAAGTTACTTCCTTATAACCAGATTTTACTGGCAAATTCACTGCTATAAAATAACACTGCATAGTCTCGAGAGGCTGAAGCAATATTGTTGGGTGCTGTACCTGTCCTTTAGTAAAACCAGGCCCTCCACAATATCCCTTACAAATAGATTAAATTATAAAGGCTCCAACACCGATCCCTGAGGGACCCCGCTTAGTAAAACCATCCATTAAACCATCCATCCATCCATCTCAACCCAGAGACTCTGTAACATTGCCTAAACCTCCACGTGCCTCGCTCCAAGCGCTGTCCCTCCACTTCCAAACATAGCCTGCTCCTCACTTCCTCCTTCCTCCTATTACTTATAGCAGGTGACATTCATCCAAACCCAGGCCCAACTGTGCCCAGGCAATCCACTACCTCTTTTCCCACTTCCGCCAGTCTTCCCCCATGCCTCACCCCTAACTCTCTCCCAAAGGGCCTCCACCTCTTTCACCTTAACGCCTGGAGCCTCCTCCCCAAACTGGACGCTCTAAATGTCTGGGTCACCCAATACCGTCCAGACATACTCTGTGTCACGGAACCATGGCTCTCTGCCAAAATCCCTAACTCTTCTCTCACCATTCCTGATTGCAACATATTCTGACAGGACAGAGGAAAATGAGGTGGCGGAGTAGCACTGTATGTCAGGCACTCCATCTTGTGCTCTATAATTTTCAAAGAATCCTGTCCATCTTCCCACGAATCAATTGAAGCCTGCCTATCCTTCCCCTCCTCCTCACCCATCTACATAGGTGTTCCATGCACCCCTCCAAAGACCTCACCCAATGACATCCTCAAGGCCATCACCTCGATCTATGCTAAAACTTCTAACGGCAAACTCAAGTTACTAGGAGATTTCAACCTCGACTGGCTCTCCCCTTCCACCAAACCCACGTCCCTAAGGATTGAAGCCTTAAACCTATCCCAACTTATCCATGAACCTACACATCTAAATCATCAGTCCCAAAGTCACACCCTCCTGGATTGGATCTTATCCTCCCATCCCCATCGAATTTCTGCCTCAGGTATATTCTGCAACGCACTCAGCAACCATTGTGTCACTTACTGCATCCTCAAAATCCACTCTCCTCCCTCTCTGCCCAAATTCATTTGGTCCTGCTGCCTACACCGCCTAAATGACACTGCTATACTGAATGACCTTGCAAATGCGGACTGGCTCCCAGTCCTCTCCTCATCAAATGTCGACCATGCCCTTGATAATTTCTGCAGTACCTTCCTGACCGTATGGGGGACTCTCATGAGCCCCTACGAAAAGCAAGGGTCAAATGCCACCATCATCCCTGGATCACCGCCGACCTCATCACTTTATGTTACTCCAGGGACAAAGCCTGGAGACTCTACAAAGCCTCCCACACAGCTCATGATCTCCAATCTTATAAACGCCTTAGAAACTACTGCACTAAGGCCATTCGGCAATCTAAATCTGCCAACTTTAAAGTGTAATTCACCCAACAACAAAACCCACCAGTCTCTTTCTGGAAGCTGATCAACTCCTTGCTAGATCTCCCCCCTGCTAAACAAGCATGCCCCACCCTCAAAATTGACGACAACTCCATCTCTGACCACGCCATCGTAGCATACCTCTTTAACAAGTTCTTTGTCTCCTGTGCCCCCCCAACACCTCCTCTCCCTCCCCCAACTTGGCAGCTCCTTTCCTTTCTGCCACAGGTTTCATCTTTTCACCCTTCACCCCTCCTGAAGTTTACAATGCACTCTCCTCACTAAGCCCTACTAAATTCAGCCCTGACGGTATCCACTCTAAAATGCTCCGCATCTCTGCAACGTAAATTGCTGCCCCCGACCCACATTCTAAATCTCTCTCTAGCCACCACCACAGTCCCCAAAAAATGGAAATCATCCCAAATCATCCCTCAGCACTAAGGCGGAGACCCCTCCCAGCCAGGCAACTACAGGCCCATATATCTCCTCCCCTCCCTAGCCAAAGTCCAGGAATCCCTCATCCTGTCTAAACTGTCAGACTTTCTCTCCTCAAACAACTCTCTCTCACCAGTCCAATCCAGCTTCCATAAACACCACTCCACCATCAGCACCCTTCTAAGAGTAACTGACTCCATTCTCTCTGCCATGGATAACAGCCAAATCACAGCCGCTATATTCATTGACCTGGCAAAAGTGTTTGATTCTGTTTCACACCTGCTGCTGCTACACAAGCTCAGTTCCTTCAGCATCACCCCACCAGCCATAGAGTGGTTCCACTGATACCTCCTTGGCAGACAACAATCAATCCAAATAGGCGACTCAATCTCCTCTCCTCTTCCATTTGTAACTGGCGTTCCCCAAGGCTTTATACTTGGCCCCATAGTCCTCTCTCTCTCTTCATTAATGACCTTCCCTCATCCTGTCTCTCCTCCAATATACATCTCTATGCTGATGACACTGTCATCTTTGCCTCGGGCACCTTCTATGACAATGCCCTCCCCATTCTTCAATGCAATTTCAACAGAATCCAATCCTCTATCGCCACAAATCCTGCCTACCGATACCCATCCACTGTGAACTAGTACGTAAAGCAATCCTACCAGTGATAGACTACACAGACATTGTCTATGGCACAGCCCCATCCTCCTCCCTCTTCAGGCTGGTCATCCTCCTAAACTCTTTCTGCCGATTCACCACTGCTTCCCCCTCCTCACACATCGCTTCTCTCTCCCTGTCCCCACTCTCACACAGGAGAACCCTCCACTGCGCCTCCTTCTTAGCTATATTTTGGTTGGACTCCCTCCCATCCTATCTCACTTCCTGCCTCACCACAATGTTCTCACCCAATTACCCTCTTCGCCACAGGGACCCACATTCCTTCCACCTCCCCCGCCCCTACACTCTCTCAGGTCAAGACGCCTTCTCATACCGACTGCCCCACATCTGGAACTCTCTGTCCTCAAGCCTTTGCATGGTCCTTTCTGGTCCTGCTTTTACCCAGCTACTCAGGCTCCTACCAAGCCCACCATGCCCTAAATGCTGTAACGCTCCCAACACGCCAAAGAGACACAACTCAGTCCCCTCTCACTCACCGTAGCCACAGCTTCCAAAGCCGACATCAATTCCTCTCTCACTCCTGGCTAACCTTTTATAGTATACTTTAGATGCTGTATTTGCACTCTCACAAATATGTATATTGTTCCGCCCTGTTTCACAAAGTCTTTTACTATGTAGCTTAGATGATGTTTTGCACTCTGTTAAAATATTTATGTGTTTCTACCTGTGTTCCGCACCAATTCTGTTTGTACAATCTGTACCCAGGTCGCACCTGGAAATGAGCCTCGGCTCAGTGTGCCTTTCCCGGTCATCAAATTTTAAATAAATAAAAAATAGTAAAAGTAAATACAATAAATAAAATAAGTGGTACTGTAGCACTGTTTCTATCGCAGTGAATTAAAATTAAAAAGATACCATTGCATACAGTATGGGATGCACTGGAGTTTTTTTAGGAAGAAAGCAGCACATCCTGCACATTTTAGAAAAGATAACTTGAAAATACTTGGAATATTTAATAATGTACAAGTTATTGGAACATTGGCTTTAAATGTTGTGTCAGAAATATGACTGCACTCACTGTATAACATGACTGTAGAGCAAAGGCATCAGATTGGGGAGCAAGGGCATGTACAGTAATTTGCTGTACTGTACTGTACCTCTGTTCAAATGTTTAGGACTGGACATTAACATTTCTTTCTGCTTTACCTGCCATTTTAACACTGTGGAATACAAGATGCAAAATACAACAATTGCACTTCTTTTCCACTGTTTCTTGTTTATATTCTTGTTTATATTTAATATTTTTTTTTTTACCACAATCAAACGAGGGCAAATATTATCTGCACTGTGGCCATTCTGGATTGCCCATCTTCGAATGTCCTCAATTACTCAGTTGTCAAGAACTGAAGCATGTACCGTATTTTTTTAGAGAAAGAAATAAGCTGCATCATTCATTTTAGTGCCCTGTATACTGTACTATAGCGTACAGCATGTATTGCAACAATTAATTACCACCAAAACAGAAACAACACATAATAAATCCCTGAATTAAATATCTTAGTTGCCTTTGTTTCAAACAGATCATGAGCTGAGGCAGTTCCTTCTTTTGCATTGCACATTTTTACATTTAACAATTAAGTTTAGTGACTAATTTATGATGTACTAGACACTTCAGAAAACCTGAATAAAAACTAAGGGCTGGATATTCAAAAGGGTTGCGCCATGCGCAATAGGGTTGCACCTGCGCAAGTCCGAAATTGCGCCATTCTGCCATATTCAGCAGGAGCCAGTTGCCCCCCCAAGTCATGCTGAGCAACAGTGCAATGCTAATGAAGGCATGCTCAACCGGAGGGGGAGGAACCATGCATAAACTGCACAGCCTGATATTCAGCTGGGCTGTGCAGAGTTGTGCAGGTGCAACCCCCAACCTGTGCCTGCACAACTTTGAGCAAAAAAAAAGGAGTAAGTCGAGGGCCACCCACAGGTGAGCTGCCGCATTGCAGGGTGCAACACAGCAGCTGCCACCTGTGGGTGGCCCTCCACTTCCTCCCTGTGCCCCCCCTGCAGCCCAATCACGGCATAATAGTAACCCCTCTCCCCAACTGGCCCGATCATGGGCAAACCATAGTAATCCCCTCCCCAAACGGCCCCAGTGCGGGCAAACCCGTGTGATAATCCCCACCCTCCAACTGGCCCGATCGCGGGCAGAACAAATTCAACTCCCCAAGAACAATATTCCTGGTGGTCCAATGGACCGTGAAGCCCGATCGCGGGCATTAGAGTCCCCAGCGTCCAAGTACCCTGGTGATCTAGTGGCCCCCACCCCACCCACCCACGGGCCCACGCCCGCTCCCCATCAGCTGGCAGCACCCCACCCACCTGCCACCCGCCGCCGCTGACTGACTTCTTGGTAGGGCTCACGCCCATTGATTCGAGAGCAAGAGCCAATGGGCATGCAGCCCATATCTGATACAAGGCAGTCAGATGTGAATGAATTCATTCACATATCTGGACTGCCTTAGACGGCTGAGCTGCACACCCATTGGCTCTTGCTCTGAACCAATGGGCGGCAGCCCCACCGAGCAGTCAGTCGGGTGGCGCAGGCGCAGGCGGGTGGGTGCTGCCGCCTGCCGTTGACGGGGAGCGGGTGGTGGGCCCATGGGTGGATGGATGGGGGCCACCAGATCACCAGGGTACTTGGACGTTGGGGACTCTAATGCCCGTGATCGGGTTTCGTGGTCCACTGGCCACCAGGGTATTGTTCTTGGGGTTGAACTCTGTTCTGCCCACAATCGGGCTAGTGGGGAGGGGATTACTACGGGTTTGCCCGCCGATCGGGCCAATGGGGGGAGGGGGATTTACTCATGCCTGCGATCAGGCTGCAGGGGGCGTCGGTCCTCGACGGCTGCTGACTGGCAGGGCGCCAGGCGTAAGTCGTCGAGGATCAGCGCCCCTGCATGCTAATGGCTTGCAAATGGGGCCATAAGTAGATGCAAATGGTCCCCCTGCGCCTTGCATGAATTATGGCCCCATTTGCATGTCACCTTTTGAATATCAAGAATTTGCGCATGGCGCAATGGAATTTGCACCACCGCATCTTGAATGCTCCACTCTGACCACTTGCGGTGGTGCAAGTTCCACTGTGCCATGCACAGTGGCTGTGGCCGGGGGGGGGGGTGATATTCAAAGGAGTTGCTCAATAGTGCAACTCCGTTGAATATCGGCCCGGCCACACCCCAGCACAACTTATTTGCGCAGGGCAAGGGCTTGTGCCACAGAATGGCGCAGTTGAATATCCAGCCCTAAGTTTAAAAAAAAAACATACAAATTAACTTTTAGTTTGGACTCATTAATCTTTATCTGTTCAGACAGGTAGCCCATACAAATGGCATGAAACTATACTGGCGTCCTAGTTCCCTATCCAGCTAATACCATCCTGATAAACACTGATGCCTTTAGCCTTGGGATGGAGAGTTTGGATGCTGAAAAGATAAAGTATGATTTATTAATAATTATACAATTGGGATAATCAGTAGGGAATAAATACATTGCAGATAGCAAACAGTCGGCTGCTATATAATTATACTGCACATCTACGAATTTACAGGCTCTGTGGATAAATACAGAAATAGATGGAAAAGGTCAGAGGTGCAAGAGAGGGGTAACAAATTAAAGGGGACAGGAACCAGTTGATCATGATTTTTAGTAATATGAACTGGTGTGTATAGTACATAAGTATGCTTCTACTGTTTTTGTACGTCTATTTTTCCACTATTTTAGACATCTTAACAATTCTCCATTTATCTGTGTGGGCTGGCTGTAATACAGCATTCTGTAGTGCCTCAAGTCATTAGCAAAGATGCACCCGTTTGTGAGACCATTCTGCACGTGATGCATAAACCAGGTGAACACAGAAGGGATTGAATACATACAGTAGGCTATACTAACAGTTGTCCTTGAATCTAAAGTACTGCTACTGTGATTTTTTTCATTCATTGCACTGAATGGGGTCATACGTTTCAAATTATTCTGGTAACTTTTCTTTGTTATAATCTGTAGTCTTTTCATTTCCTCTCGTTGGTGCTTATAATTGAACAGACCCGCAAACATGTCCACATATTTTGTAGTCCACCATTGTCACTTTCCCTTCCCAATAGCATACACAGTGAAAATAGTTAAAAATAACAGTTTCTTTAGAGTAGTGTCCCACCCCCTGACATCCATACCCCAACCAGTATGAAGAAATAGTTTTACATACTACAGTGTCCCATCTAGTGCAGTGTCCCACCCAGGTACTGATTGCCAACCAGATCTTGAGGAAGGTTTTTTTTCAGGGTTAATTTATTACTTGCCACCCCCAACCCCTTCCTTTCCCATCTGCATACCCAAACAGTAAATGAAAAAAGTCCCTGGTAGTCTAGCGGCCCCCCAACCCCCTGCCCCCTTCCTCACACACACACACTTCTGCCTTTTTTTTTTTGTAAATCTACTACTGGTTTCTACCTTGCCTCTTCCTTTTTTTGTCACCATACCAAGGCAGTTAAAAAAAAAGTAAATGGTAGTCTAGTGGCCACCCCAACACCCACTCAGCAAACTCCCACTGCCCCACACTACTGCCCAGAGTAACTCATTCTTAGCTCATAGCTCAGTTGGCGGGCAGCCATGGACATGACAGGAGCACTGTGCTGCTCACTGACTGACAGTTGTGCTGTGGGAGGGGACCTGAGTGGGTGGTGGGGGATTGGGGAGCCACTAGACTACCATGGACAATTTCTTTTGGGTGCGGCTCAGTTCAGCGCATTTCATTTCAGTGCCTTCTGCATTTTCTTTTTTATTGCAGTTTCATGCACACAAGGTGCATTTGAACAGCAAGAGCACACACAGTCACATCACAAGGCATTTAATGATGCATGTCCCCAGTATCTGAGCAATGTCATGACCCCTAACATCCTAGTAAGAGTGGCAAGATCCATGGGACCGTTGCTTTAAAGGGTACCACCCTCTCAGTTAAAGTCTGCTGGTGATTGGGCTGTTGCAGTTTTATAATGCACCCTATGAAAGCTGCATTCAGTGGTGATGTGGGCTGCTCATTCCCTGGCTTCCATTAAAAAAAAATCTGTAACTCCATCAGGTAGGAAAGGCTTTTCTTGCTGCTCTGATTAATTTGCTCATGCTGATAGTACATTAACAGACATTCTCTGTATTAGGGTGCATGCCAATTTCTTTTTTGGCTAATTGTTCTTCTACGCTAAGCTCCTACATTTTGCTGTTGCAATAATCTGCATTCTTTTGTTGCATTGTATTTGTATTTTTGAAAAAGCAAGCTGAGATTTGGATGGGCAGGATAAAAAACTAGTAGTGCCAAGAATAAACGGCTGAAAATATCATCAATGTTTAACAGTACTTCATCAGTTGTTGCCTTTCATTTAATTTTCCTTTTACTCCTTCAAAGGTTTCTTACGGCAGTGACTTTAGACGGTGCACAACCGCGTAGTGCTTAAATCATGGCACTATATTATCCAGCACTAAAGTAGGAAGCACTGAAGTGCCAACAGTAGATTTACACTTAAAACAAATAGACTTTTTAAAGATCTGGTTGGCGACCGGTTAACTGGGTGGGGCACTACATTATGGCATTTATTTATTGGCAGAGTGTGATCTGGTGGGTGGCCGGAGAACCAGGGGTTGGACACTGCACTATGGAAACAATTATTATTATTGGGTGGGTGATTTTATTTAGCAAGAAGCATTATCAAAATTGAAATAAAAATTGATATTAGCTCATTTAGCCTGTTAGCAGCTGCCACTTGAATACACACCACATAATTACCATTATTAATAGTTTAGACTAGGATATGAAGGACACAGGGATATTTATCAGACCTCAATTTTATTCCTGCAGCCTCCACTAGAAAACTGTGTGATAGGAACACATCCAACGCCACTTGCGATGTTGAAGGTTCAACATTAAAACTACTCACTTGTGCATACTGGCCTGTAAGTTTTTGGACAGTGCATAAACTAAAATACTGCTGATGTTAGATTACAACACACAGCAGTATAGATTAGAAGCACACTACCTTTCCCTCACACTCATATATTTGTCACCAAAATAACAAGCATTTGTCAATGCCGAATGTTGATTGCTTATATTGCTGTTTAGGTATTTGGAAGTGAAAGTACCATGCCTAAGAACTGTCATGTACCCTCCAAGACATGCACTGTGTCTTTCTATTCAGTATTCACAGAAGAGGGGGAGGGGCAAGGGCCACAGCAGTACAGCAGTTGCAAAGACTATAGGTCAGTCAGCCTCACTTCAGTAGTGGGGAAGATCATGGAGACATTGGTTAAAGAAAGGATAGTGGGGCATGTAGAAGCCATCGGAGCCCAGGACCATAGGCAACATGAATTCACAGTGGGGAGATCATATCAGACAAATCTGGTTGATCTCTTTGACTGGGTGACAAAGGAAATAAATCAGGGTGGGTCAGTGGTCAATGCTTACCTTGATGTAAGCAAAGGCTTTGACACCGTCCGACATAGAAGGGTGATAAACAAAGCTGAGTATGCTGGGCATGGGGGAAAGGGTGGTAAACTGGGTTAGAAGCTGGGTAACAGACAGGAGGCAGAGAGTGGTGGTGGTAAATGGGGCGCAGTCTGGGGAGAGGGGGTGACCAGTGGGGTGCCGCAAGGATTGGTCCTGGGGCCAGTCCTGTTCAGTGTCTTCATTAGTGACATTGCAGAAGAGCTGAAGGGAAAGGTCTGCCTGTTTTCAGATGACACCAAGATCTGTAAGACAGTGGATACCCCAGAGGGGGTAGAGAAAATGAGGAGGGACCTGGGGAAGGTTGAGAAATGGTCTGAGGACTGGCAACTGGAGTTTAATTCAAAAAAACTGCAAATTATGCACCTGGGACACAGAAACCCTGGTAAAGGTACAGGATGGGGGGGTTGCTGCTAGTCACAAAGAAGGAAAGGGACCTGGGGGGTTGTTATTTCAGATTACCTGAAAATGTCAAAGTGATAAGACAGCTGGGAGGGCCAGTGACATGCTGGGGTTCATAGGCAGGGGTATCACCAGCATAAGGAGGGAGATAGTGATGTCATTATATAAAACCATGGTCAGGCTTCACATGGAGTACTGTGTGCAGTTCTGGAGGTCGCACCTTTGTAAGGATATTAACAGGCTGGAGATGGTCCAGAGAATGGCGAATGAGATGGTACAGAGTTTGCAACACAAGACTCATTAGGAGAAATGAACGGACTTCAATATGTACTGTGTGGAAGAGAGGAGGGAAAAAGGGGATAGGATAGAAACATTCAAGTACCTCAAGGGTATAAATATAACTACTGAGAAGCAGGAGACAGCTGCTATAGGCATATGTGCCAGCTTCTGTGTGATATTCTTTTGTTCTTCTAAATCTGTACTCTCCAGTATTTCAGTAACCACATGACCACACTGCCTTCTGTAGGCAGTTTTATGCTGGTCGATGCCTGGTGTCAGATGGCAGACAGAGGGCTCACCAGATTATGTTGCTATTTGAGCAACTTCATAGAGTGTTCTTTTACTGGTAATCATTTTGGAAAGCTGGTGAAGGTCTCACAATTTTTACTATGATTGTATCTTCTTATGTCTGTCCCCTTTGGTTCCCCCATCCCCACACAGCAACAGTCATCAGTGGCCACAGCTACAGCCTTCTTCTTGCCAAGATGGTGGGTGAGAAACATAGAAACAGAATTTGATGGCAGATAAGGACCGCTTGCCCCACCTAGTCTGCCCATTTCCCTACCTGATGGATAAGCTGCAGATTCTAGTTAAACAGCTTACTTCCTCCTACCCCCCAGTAGAACTGCCTTATGCCTGTCCGTTAGCAGCTGCCTTCAGAGTCTGTGAAGCCTGACGTCTTTCAGTGCCGCTTATTGGTCATCTTCCAATACAGGCGAAGCACTGCCAGCTGAAAAGTAACTCAGGACAAGCAGGTTTCAAAGTGAGGAAGAAATGGAGTGAGCAAGAATGAAGTACCCATTCAGATGCGGCGACGATTTTAAGATCAGCATACTGCTGTGGACACTGCAAATAGAACCCCAGCTCTTTAAGCAGCCTTATGAAGAGTAAAGGCTTCTCAAAGCAACGGGGTTGTGTTTATTGTACTGCAAGTGGGCTGCATCTAATTCGGTATTTTACTGTACCTTACATCTGGATGTATGGCAGGGCCAACTTTAAATAAACACTGCACCTGAATTAACACATGATGCCACAGAAACAGAATTTGTCAGCAGAAAAGGACTGCTCAGCCCATCCAGTCTGCTCAAGTGTTCTCCACTTACTTGTAACTCCTGCCTGTATATGTTACTGCATGTCTTATTTTGCCTGCGTCCATCAGGACCTCCTTGTGAATGAGCTTGCTTAATGGATTTTTCCTGCAATGAACTTGAACCTACTCCACTTCCATAGCCCTACTGATCTCCGTTGACCCCCTCCTTCCCCTTTTTCTAATATACCCCTATGTTTATCCCATGCATGCTTCATGCCCCCTACCATTTTAGGTTCCACCACTTCTCCTGGCAGTCTGTTTAAGGCATCTACCACCCTTTCAGTAAAGAAATATTTCTTCACATCTATCCTGAATGCCCCCCCAACCCCGGCTTCATTGTATGTCCCTTGGTTTGGGTGTTCATCCTTATTTGAAGGAAACTCCCCAACTGTACACTTTTTACCCTGTGACTTCTGTATCTGTAACCCCTACTTCAGCCTCACCCCTTTTCTCTGCCTTATTCCTCCCATCCCCCTTGAACCCCTTCCCAGCCTGACTACTTTCTACTGGGCTTCCTATGTCGACCTTCCCTCCTCCCCTGCTGATTTCCACCCTTCTTCTATCCCCAGTGTTGTCGATTTAGAGCCCCCATTCCCTTCTACCCCGATAGTGATGTCCCTCCCATCCTTCCCTCTTCCCATAGCCTTCTCTCCTTCAGTCACCACCCCCTCCTCCCTTACTAGCCCCCTTCTACCCTATTGTCCTCGCTATCTCTTCCCCTACCTGTTGTCATCCCTCTCATGCACGCTTGTCCTGCCTCTTCAGTATGTTCCTGCTCCCCCTCTCTGTCTGATAGCAGAGTTTTGAATCTATTCATAGTCGATACCTGTCCTACATCTCTTCCCCCTATCAGTTCCCCCCTCCTAGGTGTTCCCCTCCATGCCACCCCTGGTCCCTCTCTACCTGCAGCCATCTGCTCTCTTTCCGGTACTCCTCATGGTCTCTTTCTGCCCCATCAGGAGGCCCCCCCCCGGCCTCACCTCGGGCACCCCCGCCCTTCTCCTCTCTTTTCTGCTAGTGCCTCTGATACTGGGGTCAGTTTCAGACCCTAGTTATTTTTCCTTCATCTCCCTTTACCATCCCCTATTCCCCACTCAGGATGCCTACCATACTCATCTTCCCTGCCACTTAGACTCCTCCCTAACGTCCACAGTTCCTCCCTCAAACTAGCCAGTCATCTACAAACCATACAACCCCCCCATCCTCCAAGCCCAGTCCAGGATCATGTCAGACCCACACCCTGTACACCCCTCCACCCTTCCAAAGATGCCCGCCCTATTGACATGTGGCACCTGCCCCATTTTGGCCCCTATCTTATGTTATGGGCTCTTACTCCCAGGTTACATAGAAACATAGAATTTGACGGCAGATAAGGACCTCTTGGCCCACCCAGTCTGCCCATTTCCCTACCTAATGGATAAGCTGCAGATCCTAGTTAACCAGCAGCCTACTTCTTCCTACCCCCACCCCCTAGAATTGCCTTATGACTGTACCATGCATGCTTGAATTCCACCACTGTTTTTGATTCCACAACCTCCTCTGGAAGGCCGTTCCATGCATCCACAACCCTCTCTGTGAAAAAATACTTCCTTAAATTACCTCTGAGCCGCCCCCATCTTCAAATTGTGCCCCCTTGTTCTTGCACACCTCTTTTTGAAAGATGCTACCTCTTGGACTTTGTTGATTCCCTGAGGTACTTGAAAGTTTCTATCATGTCCCTCTCCTCCTTTCTCGGCTATACATATTAAGCTCCTTAAGTCTCTCTTCATATGTCTTCTGTGCAGACCATGCACCATTTTAGTTGCCCTCATCTGGACAGCTTCCATCCTGTCTATGTCTTTGCAGAGATTGGGTCTCCAGAAATGCACGCAGTACTCTAGATGGGGTCTCACCAGCTGTCTGTACAGAGGGATAATAACTTCCTGTTTTCTACTGGTGATGCCTCTCCCTATGCATCCCAGTATCCCCCAGCCCTCCTTGCTGCCCTCTCACATTGCTTGCCCACCTTTAGGTCATCTGATATGACTACCCCCAGGTCCCTTTCCATTTTTGTTGTTGTTAGTATCTCACCCCCCATTGTGTACTCTTCCCCTGGGTTTTTGTTTCCCAGGTGCATTACCTTGCACTTTTTAGCATTGAATCTAAGCTGCCATACATTTGACCATTCCTCTAACCTTGCCAAGTCATTTCTCATCCTTTCCACCCCACCTTGTGCATCAACTCTGTTGCAGATCTTTGTGTCATCTGCAAAGAGACATACTTTTCCTTCCAGTCCCTCTGCAATGTTGCTTATAAAGACATTGAAGAGGACCGGTCCTAATACTGAACCCTGCGGTACCCCACTAGTAACTCCCCTTTCTTCAGAGTGGACTCCATTTACTATTACTCTCTGTGTCCTATTCTCCAGCCAATTCTTTACACAGGCTGTCACCTTGGGACTCACTCCCAGGCTGGCTAACTTGTATATTAATATTTTGTGTGGGACTGTGTCAAATGCCCTGCTAAAGTCTAGGTAGGCAATGTCCACAGCCCCTCCCTGATCTACTACTTTGGTCACCCAGTCAAAGAAATCTATCAGATTCATCTGGCATGACCTTCCTGCTGTGAATCCATGCTGCCTTGGGTCCTGTGCCCCTCTGGCCTCTAGATACTCGACAATTCTTTCCTTCAGAAGTGATTCCATCATTTTCCCTATCACTGAGGTTAAACTAACAGGTCTGTAGTTTCCTGCTTCTGCCTTGTTCCCACTTTTGTGACAGGGAATCACATCTGCTCTCCTCCAGTCCTCGGGTACCACCCCATCCTCCCATGATTTGTTAAAGAGGGTAGTCAGTGGTGTCACTAGTTCTGCCCTTAGTTCTTTTAGAATTCTGGGATGAATCCCATCAGACCCCATTGCTTTGTCCACCTTCAGTTTTAAGGGTTCTTTCAGAACCCTTTCTTCTGTAAATAGGCTGGTATCAACTTCTGTATCCAGAGTGTTTCTACTGTTTGTTTTAGGTACCTCCCCTTCTTCATTTGTAAATACTGAGCAAAAATATTTGTTTAGTATCTCTGCCTTTTCACAGTCATCCTCTGCCCACCCTCCTCCCCTTTATTAAGCCTCACTATCCCTCCCTTGGTCTTTCGCCCCTGATGTACCTATAAAAGGTTTTATCCCCCTTCTTAACTGAGTTGGCTATCTTTTCCTCGGTTTGGGCCTTTGCTGTTCTGACTGCCTTCCCAGCTTCCTTTTGCTTTAACTGATACAGTTCTTTGTCCTGCTCCTTCTGTGATTCCTTGTACTTCCTGAATGCTTCTTTTTCTCTTGAACCTTCACTGCCACTTCCTTTGAGAACCATAGTGGTTTCTTACATCGTTTTGTTTTGTTTATTTGCTTCACACAAAGGCTTGTTACCTCTGTGATGGCAGTTTTTATTATTCCCCATTGTTCTTCCACCCCTCCTTCCTGCCCATTTGCTAGTGCATTCCTTAGGCACTCACACCATTTTGGCAAAGTCAGCCCTCCTAAAGTCCAGTACTTTTGCCTTTGTATGGCTTGACTCTATTGCTGTGTTTATTAGAACCATACTGTTTGATGGTCGCTAGTTCCTCAGATGGCTACCCACTTCTACATCTGTGATCCTCTCTCCATCTCCATTTGAGAGAACCAGGTCTAAGATTGCTCCCTCTCGAGTAGGCTCCAATACTAGTTGTCTAAGGCATGCCCCCTGTAGGGCATCTAGAATAACCCCACTCTTCGAAGTGGCTGCTGCAACTGCACTCCAGTTAACATCTGGCATATTCAGATCACCCATCAGCAATATCTCCCCCTTTTTCTGCCATTCTAAGTATACTTTCTATCATTTCCTTGTCCATTTCCTCCCCCTGAGAAAGGGGTCTGTATACAACCCCTGTGCGGATTGTGGTGCCATTGCCTGTCTCCAAATTTACCCACAGTGCTTCTTCTCCTCCCTGTTTACCCTTTTGTTCTGTTGCTTTGATTTCTTCCCTTATGTAAAGAGCTACTCCTCCTCTTTTACCCTCCCTGTCCCTCCTGTAGATAGTGTATCCTGGTATGTTTACGTCCCAGTCATGGTTTTGTGTGTACCATGTTTCTGTGACTGCCACGATATCCAGATGTTCCTCCTCCATCAAGGCCACTAATTCAGGAAGCTTGTTACCCAGACTACGGGCATTGGTACTCATTGCTCTCCATTTTTTGATGGCTTTACCTTCTGTTGCAGCATCTCCCACTGACCTTTCTACCACGGCCTTTTTCTCATTTAGTACCCTGTTTTGTAGGGAGAGGCTGGGATTTTCCTGCTGCTTATCAGTGCCTCCCCCCTTGACTAGTTTAAAAGCTTGCCAATGAAGCATTTAAACTGATTGCTCAAAAGACTTGTTCCCTTCCTGGACAGATGCAGACCATCCCGCCAGTATAGGCTGGTGTCCCTCCAGGTGGAACCCCAGTCCCCAAAGAAGCCAAACCCCTGTGCTCCACACCATTTTTTTCAACCATTCATAAACTGCATGGTGCAAAGTACCCTTGCCTCACCCATGCCATTGACAGGCAGCACCTCTGAGAAGGATACTGCGTGTGCTACTTGTCTTGGGCCCCTCCCCAACTCTACAAAGTCCTCCTGCACTGGTCTAATCTCATGATGAGCCAAGTAATTTGTCCCTAGGTAGACAATGATGTCCAGCTCAGACTCCCGTGCAGCTGTTGTCGTGATCCTGAGGATGCTCTTCCTGTCCCTCCAAGCCATGGCACCAGGCAGGCACCTTACTTCAGTTTTCCCTGCTCCCCCCAGTTCTATCCCCTAATAATTGAGTCCCCCACCAGGAGCTGCTTCCTTTCCCTGTGGTGTCCTCTGCCTCCTTCCTGTGGGCCTCCCTTGTGACAGTTGTCCTCAGCCTCCTTAGTTTCCTCTGTGGGTGCATCCATAGGGGAGCTATGCTCCCCCAGAATGGTGTATGGATTGTGGTGTGGAACAACTGACTGGGTGTGCCTCTGTTCCACCATCCTCACCCTCCCTGAGCCCACTGTGGTCCAACTGCTGTGCTTTCTTCGCAACCTCTGAGGTAGTGGTGGTGGCTCTGGTGCTTCCTGGATAGGGAGGTTCCTTCCTACTGTCCAGTGGCCTGGGGAAGGTTCCTTCTCTACTGTCCAGTGTGGCCTGAAGATGGGCAACTTCCTCCCTCAGGGCAGAGAGTTGTCTGCAAATAGGGCAGCATCTCAGCCTCCAGAAAGACTCCCGGAAGACTGCTGCCCCACAGCCATTACATTGCACTACTCCCCACATGTTTATCTACTTTTTTTTGTGTGTGTGTGTGTGTGTGTGTGTGATTGGTTTGTTGTATAGAAATAAATGTATTATACAATGTGTATGCTTATATTGTCAGTGCAGTGTGCTAGAGAGGATATGACAGTGATATGCACCTTGCACTCTTGAGGAAATGATGTCAGAACCCCAGGTATAAAGGAACTATTTCAGGGGTGGGTGGGGTGAGGGTGGGCAGGGTTTGGGCCTAAACTGTGCCCTCATGAAACAATCAGCTAAAAGCTCTGACCCACCGCTGCGATGAGTGCCTTCCTGTCAGCAAGATGCCCTACACAACAATTTGACTGAGAAAATACCCTGCTAATCAAACAGAGAAAAATCCAGACATCCAAGTCAGACACAGGTAAACCTCCCCAGCCCCAAAACAGCCTGGTGGTTTGTGCTCTGAAAGCAGTCAGCCCCAAAATAAGTAAACTGTGCTTTAAACTCTTCCTGCACTGAAAATCTTAAGAATTTTAACAAAAGTAAAGCTAGATCCACCTCCCTCTGTTGCTTGAAAGACTGTCTTTCCTGATAATTCTAAGTTCCTTATTTCACCTTTCAGTTAGAAGTAGCCTCCACCTGCAGAATATCTGCTACAAACCAAAGACAATTGCAAGGTTCACCTCCCTCTGTTGTGAGCACAACTTGCTTTCTTGCAAATCCTATGTTCAGTATTGCAGCCTCCAACCAGAGGTAGCTTCACCTGAAGAATATTAGCTGTCTGTCCCTTACTGCGACTGTTAGGGGCCCCTATTTACTCAAATTTCTGTCCCCCCACAGCAGTCCCCCTACTGACCCCTTGCTGACCGGGGTAATTCAGTCCCAAATCTCATCTGTTAGATACTGTATTACTGTAGCAATCCTAAAGCCTCCTTGTCCATTCTTCACCCCTCAGCTACTATACTTTTTGTTCTCGGTGCTCATATAGTTTCACTTAGCCCAGTTAGAAATCCTATTGCACTCCAAGTATTATTCAGCTCAGTTAGAGAAATAAACAGAACAAATAAATATGTATTATTACAACAATTATAACAGTATAGCTCAGTACTTAGGTCAGTTAGAGAAAGAAAGAGAGCAACTAAATCTGTATTATTACAGCAATCCTAAAGTATCCAATCATTGCTTTGTCTCTACTCCAGAGACCCTGCTGTAATATAGGACCACAGAGGATGATGGGTGGAGGGTGGGCAACTGTAAAGTCCCGGCAGAGCTCCATTGAACTCACTCACTCCCTGTCTGTCACTTGCTCATTCTATTTCTGCCAACGCTGCAGGCTGCCCTTTTGTACTGGGGTCCTGCTTGCACTGACGCCTTTTTCTGCCCACAAAGAAATCCGCAGCAGTCCCAACACAGCTCCATGGAGCTCGCTCACTCCCCCTCTCTCACTCACTCGTTCTGTTTCTCCCAGTGCTGCAGGCTGCCCTTTTGTACTGGGCTCCTGCCTGCATTGGCACCTTTTTCTGCCCACAAAGAAATCCGCAGATGTCCTGACAGAGCTCTGTTGAGGTCGCTCACTCCCCTCTCTCACGCGCTTGTTCCATTTCTCCCAGTTCTGCAGTCTGCCCTTTTGTACTGGGCTCCTGCCTTTGTTGGTGCCTTTTTCTGCCTACAAAGAAATCCACAGCAGTCATGATACTGCTCCATTGAGCTCGCTCACTCCCCCTCTGTCACTCACTAGTTCTGTTTCTCCCACCACTGCAGGCTGCCCTTTTGTACTGGGCCCCTGCATGCATTGCTGCCTTTTTCTGCCCACAAAGAAATCCACAGCAGTCCCAACAGAGCTCTGTTGAGCTCACTCACTCCCCTTCCCTCACTTGCTCGTTCTGTTTCTCCCGGCGCTGCAGGTTGCCCTTTATTACTGGACTCCTGCCTGAATTGGCATCTTTTTCTACCCACAAAAATATCTGCAGCAGTCCTGACAGAGCTCAGTTGAGCTCGGTCACTCCCCCTCTCTCACTCGCTCGATCCTAATCTGTCCCAAACACTGATTTCCGAAAGCTACTGCGCTATTCTGAGCCAGAAGTGCAAAAACACATTTTGGCCAGGATGTGAAAAATGACAGCTATACTGTTCATAAGGAGGTGTGAAAAAATGCCAGTATTGAAAATCTGGCATGAAAATATTACTAATTTGCGAGGTTACAAGGGTGCGTGGAAACTGCATAATGCACGCTCATAACACACTCATTTTAGGGAATTTCATCACAAAATTTTCAACATAGGCATTTTAGGACCTCTGTTCATGAACAGTGTCACTGTGATTTTCGTAATGTGTCCCAAACACTGATTTCCCACAGCGACTGCGCTACTCTGTGCTGGAAGTGCAAAAACACATTTTGGCCAGGATGTGAAAAATGACAGCTGTACTGTTCATAAGGAGGTGCAGAAAAATGACAATGTTGAAAATCTGGAGTGAAAATATTGAAAATTTGCAAAGTTACTAGTGTGCATGGAACCTGCACAATGCACGCTCGTAACACACTCATTTTATGGACCTTCATCACAAAATTTTCAGCATAAGCATTTTAGGACCTCTGCTCATGAACAGTGTCACTGTGATTTTCCTAATGTGTCCTGAACACTGATTTTCCACAGCAACTGCACTATTCTGCGCTGGAACTGCAACAACACATTTTGGCCAGGATGTGAAAAATGACAGCTGTACTGTTCGTAAGGAGGTGTGTAAAAATGGCAATGTTGAAAATATGGAGTGAAAATATTGCAAATTGGCGAAGTTATGAGTGTGCGTATAGCAACTGCGCAACACACACTTGTAAAACAGTCAGTTTTTGGATTTTTCCCACCAAATTTGCAACATAGACTTTTTGAGAGCTCATCTCATGAACACTGGCACTGTCGTTTCATTAATCAGTCCCAAAAGGTGACTCCATGCAGTGACAGCGAAATCACCTTTCTGGACCAATTAATGCCATGACAGTGGCTGAATTCATGAGGAGGGGGCCCAATAACACCATGTTGAACATTTGGTGCCAAAATTCCAAAAATGCCTGAGATATGCAAAAAAAGTTGAAAAAGCCCTATTTATGCCATTATACAGCTTACCGGCATTTCCTCAGTTCGCGGTCAGCTTTGAAGAGTGCAGACGTGCTCCCGGTCCTCCAAAGATCACCTCGTTAGACTCTGGAGGTAAGTAGGGGTGTGGGGGGTGTGTGGGGAGGCAGGGTGCACAGTGGGTGGGCGCGGGTTGTGGAAGGGGGCAGGGAGACCGTGAGGGACCGTTTTCTTTTTTACAGGTTAAAAAACACAAAAAACATTGCAGGATGTTTTTTTCTTTACAGGGGCATTGGACACACTAGAGTGGGCTCCCAGCATGCCACCTGAATGTTTAGGAGTGGAACTGTAGCTGATGGGGGATTGGGCACCCCCGTCGGCACATATGGAGTGCTGGGGGGGACAAGAGCTGAGGGGGATTGGGCACCCCCTTGGCATAAACCGAACATTTTGGTGGGCTGGAACCATTATGCTGGGAGTGGGCTCCCCCGTCGGCAACCTGAACTCATGCGGGGACTGAAGCCGATGGGGATTGCGGTCCCCAACAGCAAACAACACTGTTGTGGGGGGGGACATGCTGCCGAGGGGGATTGGGCACCCCCTTGGCACTGGGGGCTCAGTCATATTGTTTGTGAACATGGTGGCAAGCTGCCGCCTCTTCACATACAATATTACAGTACTAACGTTCTGCCCAGCAATGACGGGTCGCTCCTTCATTGCAGCGGAATGGCTGACACTGCAATGATGAGGCGGCCCCTGATTGCAGCGGCTGAAACGTTTCAAGGTTGTGGCACACTGGCTGAACTAGTGTCAGCAGCAGTGTGCCACCCCATTGGGGAAAGTGGGACAAGCCTCAAAAGGCAGTGGGGGCATTGGCCACAACAGTGCTGTGCCTCCACAACCTGCTTCTGCAGCAAGCTGCCGCAATATGTTTCTTGCGCATGCGTGCAATCAACATAAAAACGACTCTGTAGAATTACAATAAGAGACCTTATACATTATACAGTAAAAGACCTTATACATTTTTTTCATGTATTGTAGGGTGCCATCTACTGGTGTACGGGCTGGAACAAATCATGGGAGAAAGTGACAATTGATTAAAGTGATAGTGAGTGATGGTGGCCTTGGGGTGGAAGAACATGGAAGAATGTCTAGGTGCTGCAAAACAAGCAGTACAATACCGCAGTAAATACCAGTGGAAACTGCTACTGCTTGCCAACCACTTCTGTAACGCTTGGCAGGGAGGCAGTACTTCTTGGCAGGTGTCGGCACCAACAGGCAAAACCAGGTAATGGACGACTTATCTGTAGCAAGCACTGTATGGGCAATAACATAGGATGGAAATTACCCTAAGAATCTGAATCCAATATAATATAGAAGAACAATCTAAGAGAAGGCATTTAAAGTGTATTCCTGAGTTAATACCTCTTTATTGCACTGCTTTGTTTGACAATCATCTGAGAATTTAAGCAGTTTTAGCCATTAGCCTAATACCCTTGGTTGTGCTTGAGTGGAAAGTGAGGTAGCACTTGCCACTGCACACAAGCAAGCAGTGGGACAGTCTGCTGAAACCTCTAGCAAAGTGCATAAATACTGATTTTGTGCTCTTATGGAGCTGCCCCCCCCCCCAAGAGTTCCTCAGAATAGAACATTTGGGTGTTTATAGTACCTTAAAATTAATTACCTTTAACATCACTTGTGGACATTATCCTCTGTAATCATGGCTAAAGTTACAAATGTCTTCTATGGTTTGTATTCCTGTTCAGTCTCTGCTTGTAATATTCAATCACCAGTTAGTCTCGTTCAACTTATTTGATCGCTAATCAATCTGCATTAATTCGCCTTAACCCAATGTTAAAAGTTAAATCTTAACTTTTCTTGTCAGCTTAGTTTTTGCAGTAAGTATATCATTAGATAACCTATCTAGGGTAATAAGTTCATTCTTTCAGGATATAATTTTCCTTAACATTTCTGCCATTCATCTGGGGCAGTCGGGTCCCGTCTACGTCCTCCACGCCAGGTACCTTTTTTCCATTTTTCTGTCCCCTCCCACAGGACGTGAGCACTCTAGGGAGACCTAGGGGCGTCGCACGACATGCGCTTGCTTCCGGTTTCCGGCCCACGTCCTCCCTCCCTTCTATGCAGTCCCGCTACACCTCCACCTGTGGCCACCCAGGTGGCGGTAGAGCTGCGAGACAAGCATCCCCTCCCTTCCCAGAGGAGGAGAGCAGCCACTGAGCGCTCGATCCTCCTCTCCCAGCCAGCCCTCCAGCTACCCGAGCCCGTTCCTGAACCTGGGTCGCTGGCGTCGCAAGCTGAAAACCAACTGCTGTGCCGGTGGGCCGGCTTATGAGGAATGTTTTGGAGGAATATAAAGATTCAGGATGCCAAAAAATAGTTTTATCAGGAAATTCAAGAGTAAACCCCAAATGGTGAAAATTTCCCATGGTCAATGCAACTACTAATGTAATAAAGGACATTATGAACTGAGGATTGTAAATAGAGGAATCTGATTGGCTAAGAGCTCTTTGAAGCCATGATGATATCGGGCTACATCATAACGGTTTCAGAAAAGTTCTGGCGCCACCAGCCTCCTTGTTCCCTACCGTCTGAACCATTTTTTCAAAATGTACTCCTACACCACCCAAAAACTCATTCATAAAATGTTTTAAAACCAGTTTCTTTTATTTTTTTTATTTAAAAAAACTGTACACTCAGTTCATAATAGCAATAAGTCACTCCAGGGTGTGGTATATCATGGGATATCGTCACTTCTTGGGTGGTTGGACACACTCGGCCTGTGGCCTCGTGCCCAACCACCCAAGGCGTGATGATATCTCATGATATACCACACCCTGTCATGCCTTTTTGCTTAATTATACTACCTATACATCTTCCAAACCCTGAATTCTATAGTGTCTTTTTTTTTCCTTAATTTGTGTAGTAATCAGCATCAGCTCCTTGGCTGACACCCAGCCAGGTCTCTTGGGATATAACAAAATGAGATTTCTGAAGAAAAAGAAAAGAAAATATCTGCATCAATCCAGAAAAGGAGACAAACTTTCAAAAAGAATTACTGACTTTGGAAAACAATTTTCTTTTAGATGATAAAAGGCCAGAGCTACTATCTAGGTTGCCAACTTGCCAGCTTTGAATAGCTTGAATTGGTTCCTATTGGTCCCATGGACTCTTAGTGACATATCATCTATCTCTAAATCTTGATTTTGATCAAGTTTCCTTTGAAAAAGTAGACTCAGTTACTGGAAAAATGGACAGTCAGCTTTCTTCATTATTTTACAGAGGCAGACAATAGAGGTTAATGATCTACTGTATAGTCATTGAATCACTGATAGTTGCACCATTAGGGTTTTGAACTTTTACACTGCCTTTTTCCCCACTATCTGACATTTGTTGTTGCCGTTCCCTCATTTTACAGGATGTCTTACCTATAAAATAATAGTTTCTTTTCAAGACCATAGTAGGTTTGGTGTCAAGTTGGAGAACGAATTCACAGACTGTTGGGGACAGATGCAGTCTTAACTTGAAAAATTGTCCTTTTGTCTATACCCCTTAAGATGTTAGACTTCCCTCCAGATCCATGAAATACATGTGTTTGTTAGCAGCTAAAAATGTGATAACCCACATGTGGTGTCAACCACAGTCTCCTACCATTCCCATGTGACACAAGACTATTTACAAGCTGCATTCTTTGAAATGGCTGATAGCCCTCTGTACAGGAAAAGAAACACAGTTTGAAATAAAATGGAGGACTTGGGTGTTCTATGTCTCTGAGGAAGACAAGTCTTTTATTCCATGAATGTACTGAGGTAGGGTGGTCATGAGATTGCTGTGAGGCCGTGTGGAGATGTGGGTGTCCTGCTACAGTGGTGGCCTGGACTTTGGGCTTTAGGTAATTGTATTAAAGATGACCTAGTATCTTTGTTTTTAGAGCCATTATGCTTGCATGCCTTATATGTTTATGACTGGAATTTAAATCCTGTGAGTTTGTCTTTTAAAAAAAAAACCTTTGTATTGTGAATTGTGTTATATGGTGGAATTTTGTATTATGTACCTTTCTCAGAGATATTAAATAAAGAATTAAAAAGAAAAAAAAAAAAAAGACCTTAGTAGGGGATTGGGTTACATCAATCAAATCCTTTGTTTCTGTACAAAGTTTGTCATCGATACAATTCTCCCATAGCTCTGTCTTTTTTTTTTGTAGGCTCAAACTGTTTTCTTGGCACTGAGATCATCATAATTCTACACAGATCCACCCCTTTCTGGGGGTAGCCTTGATTCTGTACAGTGGGGCTCGCCAGGACATATCTCTCAACCTCCTACCTCATGAATCAGGGACAATGTTTAAAAAAATCAGGGACAAAGGACCAAAATCAGGGACACATCTTCAAAGTTAATGATATCCACTCAGGAAACTGGTAGAATAAGGGTCTCAGTGTAAGATGCATTTTCTAATGAAGAGCAGGTCTGTAACATTAATGTGTGTTATTTTGTGCTTACAACCCCTGCTGTTTGGTCACGGAAACACAATTTTTAAGAGGGACAGGGTAACATTTTGAGTCAAAATCAGGGAAGTCCATGAAAATCAGGGACAGTTGAGAGGTATGCGCCAGAATGTAACACAGTTTCTCAGGTTACTGCATGGCAAAAGCGATTACCTGCCATTATAAAATGGGTTTTACAGTCCTTCAGAATCCTAGCAATTTCATTGGTCTAAACACATCACCTGACCTCTCTGGTACAAAAATGGTTCATATCTAACCTGCCCTAATCTGCCTAACAACAACCTAACTAAATACAAATAAAATCTTGTTCCATTAAAATAAAAAATGTTTTCCCTTTTTAAACACAAAAACCCACAACAGGGCATAGGTTTCTTCAGAACAAATGCACTTCTTGGGTTCATTCAAAGGCACTCAGCCCTTGTTACCAAACTCACATATTTTACCTAGCAATAACCTAACTAAAGGAAAAAAAACAATTTTTCCATTAAAAAAATATTCCATTTTATAAGTGCAAAAACTCACTCCAGGGCATGGATTTCTTCAAAATTAATGTACTTCCCAGATGCATTGCAAGTTACTTAGCTGTTGGCCTTATTCCTTCCAATTCATCTGTGGTGTGCATTAATTTTCAGAAACACATGTCCTGTGTGGGTTATTGCTTAATTGAAATGTCTTTGTTTCAAACCCCAGGAATCCATCACTATTGCCAGACAACTGCATCATTCCCCTGGAATGAGCTGACCCAGGTGAGGTTCTGATAATGGGAGACTTCAACATGCCCATTACAGATTGGTCAATACCAGCAGGGACATCTGCCAGAACTAGACACATGGTGGATTCTCTGCAGGGGGAGGGCCTCAAACAACTGGTACAACAACCCACAAGAGACAGAGCTATCCTAGATCTAGTACTGACTAATAGGGAAAGGATCACAGATCTCCAGGTAGAAGGTCACCTGGGTGCCAGTGACCATCACATGGTATGGTTCAATTTGGCCACTAGAACAAAATCATCCCATTCCAAGGCAAAAATATGGGACTTCAGAGGAGCTGACTTTGATAAGATGGCCAACAGAGTTAAGCTAGCCCTGGCAAAAAGAAATACAGGTGAAGGGGTACAGGCAAAGTGGGCAAGCATTAAAGATGCAATACTTGAAGCAACATCCCATTGTGCTAGTGAGAAAAGGAAGTGCAAAAAGAAGAAGGAAACCACTTTGGTTCTCAAACACAGTAGCACAAAAGGTCAGAGCCAAAAGGCTGGCCTTCAGGAAATATAAGGGAACACAGCAGGATGAAGATAGGGAGGCATACCAAACTTCCCTAAGGGAAGCAGGGAAGGCAGTAAGGCAGGCAAAGGCCCAAACCGAGGAAACACTAGCATGAACAGTAAAAGAAGGTGACAAGACTTTCTATAGATACACTAGTGAAAGGAGAAAGTCCAGAGGGGGTATTGCTAAGATGAAAGGGGATAAGGGGGCATGTGAAGAGGAGGACCACGTAAAAGCATCTATCTCAAATAGATATTTCTGCTCAGCATTTACTGAAGAGAAGGTAGGGCAGGGCCCACAGCTCAGCACCAGGACACAGAGAGGAGGGAGGGAGGTGTGCACTAGTCCCTTCACAAAAGAAAGGGTCCTACAAGAGCTCGATAAGCTCAGGATGGACAAGGCAATGGGACCTGATGGCATACATCCCAGGGTACTAAAGGAGCTGAGGGTGGAACTAGCAGAGCCATTATCAGAACTGTTTAGTGAGTCTCTAAGCACAGGAGAGGCCCCAGAAGACTGGAGAAGGGCTCATTTGATCCCGCTCCACGAAGGTGGTAGCAGGGAGGAGGCAGAGAACTACAGACCAGTCAGTCTTACCTCAGTAGTGGGCAAGATTATGGAGACACTCCTTAAGGAAAGGATAATGCAACACCTGGAATCCATAGGAGCACTGGATCCAAGACAGCATGGGTTTACAAAAGGAAGGTCCTGTCAAATTAATCTCATAGATTTCTTTGACTTGGTAACCAGAGTGGTGGATCAAGGGGGGAGCAGTTGATGTTGCCTACCTTGACTTCAGCAAAGCTTTCGATACTGTTCCACATAGAAGACTGATTAATAAGCTGGGTAGGTTCAGGGTGGGTCAGATGTTGGTCAACTGGGTAGAAAACTGGTTGATGGGCAGAAAACAGAGAGTGGTGGTAAACGGTATACAGTCAGAAGAGATGTAAGTCACAAGTGGGGTACTCAGGGATCAATCCTGGGGCCAGTCCTCTTCAATATCTTCATCAGTGACATTGCAGATGGACTGGAAGGTAAGGTTTGTCTGCTTGCAGATGACATCAAGATCTGCAACAGAGTAGATGATCCAGATGGGGTGGGCAGAATGAGAAGTGATCTGAATAAACTAGCAAAATGGTCAAAAGAGTGGCAACTGGGGTTTAACGCAAAGAAGTGCAAGATCATGCACATAGGGAAGAGAAACCCTGAAGCCACCTATAGGCTGGGAGGGGAGTTGCTGGCAGTCACAAGGGAAGAAAGAGACTTGTGCGTCATCATCACCGATGACCTGAAATCATCCAAGCAGACCACTAAAGCAGTAGGTAAGGCTAGAGGGATGTTGGGGTGTATAAGCAGGGGTATCACAAATCAGAAGAGGGAGGTAATAATCCCTCTTTACAAGACACTGGTTAGGCCCCATCTGGAGTACTGCGTACGGTACTGGAGGCCACACCTTCACAAGGACATTAACCAAATTGAGGAAGTCCAGAGAAAGGCAACCAAAATGGTGCAGGGACTGCATCAGAAAACATATGAGGACAGATTAACTGAGCTCAATATGTATACCCTAGAGCAAAGGAGGGAGAGAGGTGATATGATCGAAACATTCAAACACCTTAAGGGCATTAACAAGGTGAAAGAGTCTAACATGTTTCAGTATAAGAAAAATAGCAGGACAAGAGGACACAGCATGAGATTAGAGGGTGGTAGATTAAGGGGTAATGAGAGGAAGTTCTTTTTCACAGAAAGGGTGGTGGATGCATGGAACGGCCTGCCTCAGGAAGTGGTGGATATGAATACAGTGCAAGGCTTCAAACAGGCATGGGGATAGGCATAAGGGAGCAATACAGATGAGTATGAATAGATAGGCCATTGACAGAGCAAAGGCCAATGGCACATTCATAAGGTAGAAAAAGAAATGGGCAGACTGTATGGGCCTTGCGGTCCTTATCTGCTGTTAACTTCTATGTTTCTATGTATTTTCCATGTAAAACTGGGACAAAACTCCTGTACATTTTCCTGCATGTTCAAATTAATACATGTACACAACTGACTTCATTATGCCTGTCAGTAGAATCACTGTAACAAATGCTAAGGCTGTTTTATGTGTTCTTATTTATTTTAAATGGTAAAACTCACCTGCAACATATCACAGAGGCTCTGGAAAAATGTTGGAATCTCTCAAGCTTTACTCTCAAGGTTCATGTGTCCCCAGAATCTCTTGATAGTATTATAGCCCTGTTGCAGCGTACTGACACAGGATAGCCTGGCTGAGATGCAGTATCTCATATTCAGTGGGCTCATACTTTTGTCCATTTTGGCAATGTACTGACACAGGATAGCTTTGCTGAAATGCAGTATCTCATTTTCGGGGGGAGGGGTCCTGATTTTACCCATTTTTACAATGCAGTGATACAGGTTAGCCTGGCTGAGATGCAGTATCTCATTTTCAGAGGGGTCTTACTTTTACCCCATGTTTACATCTGCATGCAATGTACTAAGGACATAAGAACAAAAGAAAAGCATTGGCAGATGGGGACCATGTGATCCACCTAGTCTGCCCTAGAAACTACACCCCCTCCCTATGCAGCCTTCGTCCTAACGTGTCCTTTATGTCTGTCCCATGTGAGTTTGAACTTCCTGATTGTCTTTGATGCTACCACCTCCTGGGGCAGGCTGTTCCATGGGTCTATCACTTTCTCTGTGAAGAAGTACTTCCTAAGGTTGCTTTTGAACCTTCCTCCTGCCAGTCTCATATCATGCCCTCTCATGCGTGCTGCTGTGTTCTGTTGAAATAGATTGCCTGTCTGAGCTGAATTAAATTCCCTCACATATTTAAATGTTTCAATCATGTCCCCTCTGTTTCTACTCTGGTCTAGGGAGTACAGGTTTAGCTCCCCAGGTCTTGCTTCATATGATCTGTGATGCAGTCCATGCGCCATCTTAGTAGCCCTTCTCTGTACCATTTCCAATCAGCCAATGTGCTTCTTGAGGTGAGATCTCCAGAACTGAATGCAGTACTCCAAGCATGGCCTCACCAAGGACCTGTAGAGGGGCATGATAACCTTCCTCTTTCTACTAGAAATATCTCTACTTACACATCCGAGGATGCCACCTACTTTCTGTGCTGCTTTCTCACATTGTTTTCCTACCTTTAATTCATCAGTGATGATTATGCTACGATCTCACTCTGTTTGTGTCCCCTCAAGTTGATGTCCTCCCTGTGTGTACTTTTTTCCAGGGTTCTTCTTTTTCAAGTGCAATACATTACACTTTTTGGCATTATATTGTAACTGCCAGTCCCTGGACCAATCCTCCAGCCTTCTGAGGTCATCTTCCATGTTGTCTGCTCCTTCTCTTATGTCTACTGTGTTGCAGAGTTTTATATCATCTGCAAACAGGCAAACCTTCCCTGTTAGTCCATTTGCTATGTCTGCTATAAATTTGTTAAATAGGCTCGGTCCCAGTACCTATCCCTGGGGGATGCCACTGGTCACCCTACCCTTTCTTGACAATGATCCATTGACTAGAATTCTCTAGGTCCTATCGTTCAGCCAGTTACTGATCCAGCTGACCATCTTCTAGCCAACTTCTGTATGCTCCAGCTTGTTGGTTAGCCTTCTGTAAGGGACGGTGTCAAAGGCCTTGCTGAAGTCTAGGTATACAATGTCCACCACCCCTCCCTGATCTAATGTTCTGGTGACCCAGTCAAAGAAGTTGGTTTGACAAGAGCATCCTGCTGTGAAATCATGTTACTTTGGGTCCACTTTTCCACGATCTATTAGGCACGCCACTGTCCTCTCTTTTAGTAGTGTCTCCATCATTTTCCCCACAACTGAGATTAAACTGACAGGGTGGTAATTTTCTGCCTCTTCCTTGTTTCCACTCTTGTGTAAGGGCACAACGGTTGCCTGTTTCCAGTCCTGAGGTATTTTCCCACTGTTTAGTGACCTGTTGAGCTCAGCCAGTGGCGTGGCCAGCTCTTCTTGGCACTCCTTCAGTATCCTAGGGTGTATGCTGTCCAGTCCCATGGCTTTTTCCACTTCCAGTTTATTAAGCTCTTTTAGGACCCTCTCCCTTGTGAAGGTGCTAGTATCTGCTCCCTGAGTGTCTTCCTTTGTCCTACTCAGTGTGGGACCTTTGCCACTGTCTTCTATCGTGAAGACAGAGCAAAATAACTCATTTACCTCTTCTGCCCTGTCCATGTCACTCTCTGCCATCTTGGTTGCTAGTCGGACTATTCCTCCCTTAGTTTTTCTTTTTTCTGTTATGTATTTATAGATGGTTTTGTCTCCCTCCTTCACATCCTGTGCTATTTTCTCCTGTGTCTGTGCTTTTGCCCTTCTAACAGCTTTCCCTGCCTCCTTTAATTTGTTCTTATATTCTTCCATGTCTGCTTCATGTTTTGTTTGCTTGAATTGTGTAAACGCCTTTTTTTCTCTTTGATTTTGGATGCTACTTCATGAGAGAACCAAAGAAGACTTGTCCTTCTTTTGGACTTGCTGATCTGCTTAGTGCATACAGTTGTTACTGTATGCAGATAAGCTTTCAGAGTATTTCAGCAGTCCTCTACATCTCCTGTGATTCCTCCTTCTAGCATGGATGTGATCATAGTTCTCATTTTGGGGAAGCTGGCTTTTCTGAAATCTAGTACCTTGATTTTGGTGTGACTATCTTCCTCCATATTGTTCACAGTAAACCAGATTGAACTGTGATCACTAGTCCCTAGATTGGCTCCCACCTCTGCTTCTGGGATCCTTGGTGCTGTTTGTCAGCACTAGATCCCATATTGCTTTGTCTCTGGTGGGTGAGTTCACCAGTTGATGCAAATCTGCTCCCCTTAGTGCAAAAAGGAACTCTTTGCTCTGGTCTGAGGATCCTGTGTATGAGGACCAGCCCACATCCGGTAGATTGAAGTCCCCCACCAGCAACAACTTGCCAATGTCCATCATCATTGAGATGGTTTCCAAGAGCTCCTTGTCTACGTTGGCCTCCTGGGATGGGGGTCTGTATAGGACTCCTACCCAGATAGGGGCTTTGCCCCTGGCTCCTAGTGTAGCAGAAAGGGCCTCTGCTTTACTGTATTTTCCCCGGAATTCTGTTGCCCATATTTCATCTCTGACATACAATGCCACCTCCCCCCTTTCATTCTCTTGTGATCTTTCTGGAATGACGCTTACTCTGGGATGGTGACATCCCAGGAGTGGTACTGACACAGGATAGCTTTGCTGAGATACTGACAGCCGCCATGTGCAACATGGCAGTGCAGACATAAACCACACACAAACTACCCTAAGCAGAACACAGCTGGATAAGGTACCAATATTTAGGAAACTTATCATACCTACCCAGAGACTAGCAGTGTGAATCCTGACGGCTGTGTTCTTTCTCTGCTGTGGCTAAGCAAGACACTGTAACAAGACATTGGCCTTCTGCTGGGGCTATTAGACATCAAACCAAGGGACACTTTGAGAAGGCTATCTGGGAGAAGATGCAATAAAACAAACCTGAATGGCAGTCCCCAGGGGTCATAAAACACCCAGATAAGGTTAGAAAAAACTTCTCTCACAGCCTGGGCAGAAAAAAAAAACACTGGGATGAAGTAAGAACACAAAATGAGTAGTAACATATATTTTCCTGATTTTAACATGCAGTTTTCCTTTGGTAGAGGATTAATTGTGACTGGGGGGTGAGGGACTGAGTCTTGATATTTTTAGCATAATTATTTTCTGAAACTTCAGCCTTCAGTGGGTTAGACTCTGCATCCATCTGTATAGTATATCACTAAGCTACATGCAGTGGGATATGGGTAAAACACAGATCGCCATACCCAGACCAGAGCTGTAAAATCTGGACTGGGCACAGCTTGTGCAAATATTGCTGATCCACTCAATTCAGATGGTCTGGTCTGGATTTTACCTATCTGGTTTGGTCCTGATGGTTCAGTTTTTAACCATGCCAAGGAAGGGTTGAAAAATACACTTCTAGGAGTGGATCAAATATGTAAAAGTCAGACTGAACAGTGCAGCCAGAGTGACCGGACCAGCAGTATTTGTGCAAGTTGCACCCAGGTGGCAAGTTTGTTTTTTAACAGAACTGCTGTTGTTCAGCTCTGTAAGTCCAGTTTTTAGTCAATCAGTCTTTATTTTATACTGAAGGGCATGTGAGCAAACATGGCCATTTACACAAATGTCCGGTTTAGCATAAAGAGAGAAAGAACATCAGGTCAAACAATTACATAGTAAAATACAGTATAAATAAGTCTTATACAGAGATCTTGAGGGATATACAGAAGAAAGGGGAAGCAAATAAGTAAAAGTGGCAAATTAACAGCATAGGATATAGTTGGAGGTACAGTTCAGGAACATGAACAGTTGGGTGATGCGTCGAAAGAAGATGTGCAAGTCCTGCAGCACCCAGATCCTGCATGCTGACTAGCATTCCCGCTGTGTAATCTGCCATAGCCCCAAACACCAGGCCAAGGACTGTGCACCTTGCCAATCCTTCAACCTCGCCACATGGATTAGGCACCAGAAAAAGTGTGAAGCCCACTTGCTGGAGAAGTTCCTAGCTTTGATGGAAAAGGAGCTGCAGAATCTGTGGGAAAAATCTTCTTCTCCAACACAGAACCCAAAAAGAAAAGGAGGAGCACCAACTCCGGGATAGGTCTCCATCCACTTGGCGTGACTATCGGGCACCACTGACACCAGAGGGGCCTCCACTTCAGTAAGTACCCCTATTGCCAGTCTCCTACTGCTCTGGTGGATCAGTCCAGGGCCTCCCTGCCTGCTTTACTCACAGTGCAGTCGGGTCTCTTCTTGGAAAATGGAACAGTATTGTGCTCCTTAGGCCTATATCTTCTTCAGGGTCTGTCACCAGCAGCCAGGTCAATAAGTCGCTACCCAGCCCCATTGAGGAGCGCATGGTCTCAGATGGCAAACTGGACTCTAACTCTGCTGTTGTCTGCATGGCTTAGGCCGATACATTGGACATTAGCTCTTCTGACGTCTGCACTGCCTCGGCTGATAAGTCACTTCCTGGTTCCTCTGGGGACTGTACAGCTGGGGCTCTCCCATTGGGATCACAGTATACCACTGAAGTTGAGTTGTGCCAGCTGCTGGACATGCAACAGTCTTTTGACAGTTCTTCACTCCCACTGACACAACCAGACCCTCCAGGGATGCCTGCCTGAGGTGGGCAATAATCTGGAGGTTCTGGTCATTCTCTTCCTGATTCACCCACTGGGCCTGTTGTTAATTCTTCCAGGGACATTCTGTCGGGACCTCCTCAGCCCAAGCCCCCTTGGACAACCAGGTTCCACCATCTTGGACTCTTTCTCCCCAGACATCGGCGGGTCTTCCACCAGGTTCTACTCACACCCCGACACCAAGTGACCCTTTGCCATGTGACCCTTTGCTGGGCCAGGGTATATCTGGCACTTCAGCCATTCATCAAATGCTGAGTAGCCTTCCATCAGGCCCTCAGGCACAGAATCTTCCAGTGCTTGGAATTCCTGTGCCTGATCCAGTGCCAGGCCCTTTGAATGTCCCTATAGGGCTGATGCCTGGTCATTCAGGACCTCCTGCTGGGGCTTCAGCCCCTCCTCCTGCAGGGCCTTCAGCTCCACCTCCAGCTGGACCTATAGGCAATGTTCCAAGCTATCCACCCCCACAATACCCAATGTACCCTTTGCTGGGGTATCCAACACTTGGTCATCAACCTCATTATGTACCGGGGTACCAGATGCCAGGCTATATCTAATCAAGGGTATGCTCCTTCTGGCTTTACCTACTCCTACCAGGCTCATGGATACCCTTAATATCAGACACTGGGCTATCCATTATAAAAACCTCCTCCTCCACTACCTACTCCTCAGCCTCAGGCTCTGCCTCCACAGCAGCCTCAGGCTAATATCCAGGCAGTGTTTCAGACCCTGATTTAGGAGGAGAGGACTAAATGAGCCTTGGAGACTGACCATCAGAAACCAGTGGCAGCTTCTACTCCTGCCTCTTTTCCAATCCCCAAGATAAGCCTCTCCTGTGGATTCCCACCTTTCTAGAGAAGACTCCTCTAGACAAAAGGTCAGGGATAAAACCCAAGACATTCCTCTAAAAAGGGTTCAGACTCCCAGAAGGCACTCTTTGGACTCTGATTTGTCCTCCAGCACTGGTATGCATACACCTATAGAGCCTCAGCCTAAGGGTTCCCCAAAGTCCCCTCCAGAGGACCCTTTCTTTGCAGAATTCCTCATAACTATACAAAATGCCTGTGGCTGGGCTATACAGGAACAGGATCCAAAACAGGAAAGGCTTGCGGAGGATCTAGACATAACTGATACAGCATCTATGCCCATACTGCCTTGGACTGGGCCCCATGAAGACCGGACATGCACTATCTGGCACTAGCCTTCCTCCATTCCGGCTGTCTCAAAAAATGCAGACAGGATGTACCACCCCCCAGATGGGGTCACACACATTACTGGCCAACCTAATGCAGACTCAGTTGTAATCACACCTGTCCACTACCGGTCCTCTAAGCCCAACATTTGAGCATGTCTCCTCCTGATAAGGAGTGTAAGCAGCTGTACAATATCAGTCACAAGATCCATTCCTCCCCTACTTGCACCCTCAGGTCCCTTAATTATGTGGCCTATATGGTTTCCTATCTGAAATCTTCCCTGGTCTCACTCGAGTCAAAGATGGAAGCTATCCAAGACCAGGCACTTAAGGCCAAGATTGTCAAGACCGTGAGAATGGCTAAAATCTTCTGTCATCATGCCCTCCAGGCCACTTATGACACAGTAGACTCAGTTGCTAACACCACAGCCACTGCTGTCTGCATTAGGAAACATTTGTTGCTCAAGATTGCTAGCCTGGTACAAGACATCCAGAACTCCATACAGGATGCCCCTTTCAGGGGATCTGCGTTACTCAGAGGTGAGGCTAAGGAAGGATATTATCACTGAAATGTAGGACTGAGGTAAATCCATCCACAATGTCCACTTCATGTACTGAGAGGGTTACAAAGGCAAACAGTCTTTTCTTAAACAACAGGGATACCGAACCAAAGAGGCCCCTGCCAAATGCCAGGCCAAATGCTGGTATCCAGCGTCAGGAACCCCTACTCCCCCCTGCCAAGTCCCAGAAGTCCCCTGGAGGAGCTGCTGACTCCCTCGCCTCAGCCTCCTGATTTGTGGGGGAACCCTCTGCCTCCTACAGATCCTCTAGGGGAACCAGTGGGGGAAGAAGATTTGCCCTCCACCTATTGGGGTCACAGGACATAACCATGGACTCTTGAGTTCTTCAGTTAATAGCAAGAGGTCACACCATAGAGTTCCTAGACAGGTCTCTGGACAAGCCCCCAGGCTTCTCCCATTATTCTCCAAGGCACCTGTCTCTGATAAGGGCGAGATCCAGGCTCTTCTGCAAAAGTCAGCCATAGAGCCTGTGACTCCAGCACAGATAGGAAGGGTATTACTTTCATTTCTTCCTAGTGCCTAGTGCCCAAAAAGAAGGGTGACCTAAGACCCATTTTGGACCTCAGCATGCTTAACCTGTACATTGAGTACAAGAGGTTCTGCATGCTCACCATCCAGAGACTTCTACCCCTGCTCCACAAGAGCCATTTGCTTTGTGTGCTGGACATGCAGGATGCTTACCTGCACATCCCTGTCTTCCATACTCACCGCCACTTTCTGCAGTTTGTCTGCAGGGGGAACATTACCAGTTCAAGGATCTCCCTTTTGGCCTATCCTCAGCACCTTGGGTTTTTACCAAGTGTCTAGCAGTGGTGGCTGCAGCCCTATGCCTCAGAGGACTCCAATTGTGCCTGTATCTGGATGACTGGCTTCTATCAGCCCCATCACAGAGCAACCTGAGAAAGTCACTCTTCTTCACTCTGGGCCTCTTTTTCAGACTTGGAATAACAGTCAACTATCCCAGGTCCCACATCTCCCCTTCCAGTGCCTACAATTCATTTGGGGGCGGTGCTGGATACGGTCCAGGGCAGGGCCTTCCTCCCATTGGACAGAGTGGAGATCCTGCAGGAACAGGCCAGATTAGTGGCTAACTCAAGATAGACCACAGCCTGGTCCATCCTTCATCTTCTCAAGATTATCGCAGCTGCGATCCCTATAGTTCTTCTAGCCAGACTGCATATGAGGGTGACCCAATGGACTCTTCATGTCCAATGGGATCAGTGGCTGGACAACCTGGACCACAGAGTCCTAGTGTCTGGGTACATGAAAAAGGATCTTCTTTGGTGGCAGGAGTTGTCCAATCTCTCTATGGGGTTCCTATTTCAACCCCCTGCTCCTACCATGACCTGTACAATTGATGCTTCATATCAAGGCTGGGGAGCTCACATAGGAGACAATCAGACTCAGGGAACATGGTCTCAGCTGAAAGCATCTCTACACATCAATGTGTTAGAAATGAGGGCAGTACTGTATGCCCTCCAGGCCTTCCACCCTCTTCTATGTCCAGAGACACTCCTGATTCAGACCGACAATATGTCTGTTATCTAGTACCTGAAAAAACAGGGAGGCACTAGCTCGTACCCTCTAAGCCAGGTGGCGATGAGAGTGTGGTATTGGGCTGTCCACCATGACCTCTGTCTGACTGCTGTCCAGGTGGCTGGCATCAGCAACATCCTTGCAAACTGTCTCAGCCACACCACTGTCAGGGCTCATGAGTGGGAGCTAAATCAAGGGGTGGTTGAAAGCTTATTTGACTTGTGGGGTTGGCCAGAGATAGACCTCTTCATCTTCCCATCCAACGCAAAACTACCCAATTGTTGCTGACTCGTTCTCAGGCATGGTGTTTTCTGGTGAGATGCACTGTCTCTGTGCTGGACAAGGAGGTTCTTGTATGCCTTTCCTTCCTTCCCAGTGCTTCAGAGGTTTCTCCTGAAGCTACAGGTGAAAGGGGCTCACCTCATTCTAATATTCCCTCTTTGGCCTCATCAGATTTGGTTCCCTCTGCTTTAACAGCTATCGATGGAACTCCCAGTACATCTGCCTCTCTGCTTTGATCTTCTAAATTGAGAGCAAGGCAGCCTGGTGCATCCAGGCCTCAAATCTCTCCACCTGCATGCGTGGAACCTTTGGACACATGTGGAATAACTTCCGATGTTATAATTGTTTTACAAAAATTGTCAACTGTGCAGATGCATTTTGTAAAAAATTAATTATAATAGTGAGGCTTGCCCCCTTCAGCCTGACTGACCCCCCCCCCAGCTCTGTCACCTGGAATTACCTGGGCATACCTTATGCCTGGCCCGGGATTGGTGCCTGCAGGGGGTCAGGCATCATCCTGCTGCCGGTTATTTTCTCCTCCCTTTTTTTTTTATTTCTCCCAGTGTCCCAGGAGTAGTTGTATGTGTGTGGAGGCATGCATGCACACTACAGCCCCAGTAACAACCCTTTCGGCCCTCCCCATCGGCCTAATGCCTATGCAACCTCTGAGCCTGCGCTGTTCCCCAGCTTTCACCAGGAAGCAGCCAATAGCCAAGGGATGCCACCTTCCCTCCCCGGAGAGAAGAGTTTCCTTTCGGCAGCTCCATCCAACTCCACCCCCCCCTCGCTGACCTCCGATGGGTTAGGCTTGTTCCCAAACCTGGGTCATTGGCATGGTGCAAGGTAAGGCGTCCAGCGCCTTAGCCCTCAGTGCCACCGGGCCAGCCTATGGTGAGACTTTTTGAAACGTTGTCTGACTTACCATACTCATGCTTGTCTACCCACTTAGTCTCCTGCTTGTTTCTGTCCTTGTACTAACTAATTCCTGTTGCTTCATATCAAGGGGTTGTTGATTTTCATATTGTGTGTGCCTGTGGTGGAGCAGCAATAAAAGATAATCTATGCAATACCCTCAGTAACACACCTACCCCATATTACTTTTACCTAACGCCCATTTTTAGGCCTTGACCAGTAAGATCTTCCTTCAAGAGAACAGCTTGTAATGAAATGTGTAAGATTTACATTGACATTTGGGTATATGCACTTTTATATTATACAAATTATGTGTGTGAACTGTATAGCAATCTCTAAAAAAATCAATTAAATAAATCAAATGTCTTCAAAAACATGTCTCAACATTGTGTTTATCTTCCACCTTGTCACAACATATAGTTGTCTCAGCAATGATTTCAGTTAAGGTACAGTACATTCATGTGTATGAACGCCTGGGGTTCTGTTGAGCTGACTGCTATAACAGTGCATAGAATAAAATGTGAAACATATAGGTAACTGTAATACAGACGGTGGCATTATTTTTAAATCTGCCCTTTCTCAATGTACCATACTTTGATTGTTAGTGTATACAACAGCAATTCATGTTTATGTTTAAGCCCATGAAACACCCTTATCTAGTTAATGCATTCACAGTCTTAGCGGCTCTGCCAGAGTTTGTTTCTACAGGTGATATCTCTCCCTATATACTCCAGCATCCCTCCGGCTCTCCTCACAACCTTCTCACATTGCTTGGTTACCTTTGGGTCATCTGTTATGATTACCCCCAGGTTCCTTTCTAGCTTGGTTGTTGTCGGTACCTCCCCCCACCCTTGTGTATTCTTCCCTTGGATTTCTGTGCCCCAAGTGCATGATTTTGCACTTCTTAGCACAGAATCTAAGCTGTCACACTCTTGACCAATCCTCCAGCTTGCCTAGGTCTCTTCTCATCTCATTTGTTTCCACCCCTTCCTGAGTGTCAACCCTATTGAAGATCTTAGTGTCATCTGCAAAGAGGCATACCTTCCCTTCCAGCCCCTCTGCAATGTTGCTTATGAAGACATTAAAGAGGAGTAGAATCAGTCAAGGCAACCACGAATGTACTCTGAGCAAGCAAGCTCGGCCACCAGCATTCAGAAGGTGGAGCACACCAGAGGCAGACCTGTTCACCTCTTGGCAACACCACCAGCTCGGCCCCTCTTTTGTTGCAGGCCTCCAACAGTGAGAACTGTCCCAGAGGATGCCCTGATCTTTTGTTGGACAGGGAGTTTCCTTTACTCATTTCCCACTTTTTCTCTCCTACTGAGGGTACTGCTGAAGCTCAGAAGGGGACCTGCAACAATGATCCTAATTGCTCCATACTGGGCCAGGTAGACTTGATATTTTCTACTCCTGACCCTGTCCAGCAAACCTCCTATTACTCTCCCCCTGAGGTACAATCTGCTGGCCTTGCCTCAGGGTAGGACAACACTTCCAGACCCCAGCACTCTATGCCTCAGGGCCTGGTACTTGAGGAAAGAGGTTTTAAATGTATTAAATGTTTCCAGAAAGCTAGCCACCAGGACAACATATGCCTCAAAGTGGAAAAGTTTTCCCTCAGGTTTTCTTCCAAGCAGATCACCTTTCTAGGCCAGCCTGTCCAGTATCTTGGATTATCTGGTACACCTACAGTCTCAGTCTTTCTACCCTTAAGGTGCGTCTTGCAGCAGTCTCAGCATATGCTTCTGTTGGCATGGATAGGTCAGTAGCTTCCCTGGCTATTTTCAAAAGATTCTTCAGGGGTCTGGCTCACTTGAACCCTCCTTTTAAGGATCCAGTCCCTCACTGGGATTTGAACCTATGTATTGCCCAGCTCATGGGTGCTCCCTTCGAGCCTATGGCAACTGCTGCTCTGAAGTATGTCATCTGGAAAACAGTATTCTTGGTAGCCCTCACCTCAGCTAGAAGAGTGAGTGAGCTCCAAGCTCTGTGTACAGATCCTAACTACATTATCTTCCACAGAGATAAGGTAGTTTTGAGGACCAACAGGAAATTTCTTCCTAAAGTGGTTTCAGAACATCACTTCAACTAATCTATCTCATTCCCTGTGTTCTACACTGTAAAATGCTCACCAGGAGAGCAGAGGCTTCATAGGCTGGATGTTAAAAGAGGTTTAAGCTACTACTCGGACCGCACAAAGGATGTTAGGTCCACAGCCACACAACTGTTTGTCACCTTTGAGGATGTAGGCCAAGGAAAGCCAGCATCCAGAAGGACCACTACTTGCTAGACAGTGGCATGCATCCAGTTCTGTTATGGCAAATCTGGCAAACTTCCAAATAAAGGTATAAGTGCTCATTTCACAATGGACACCTCTGCCTTGGTGGCAGCAACTGGGGTGTCTCCATTCAGGATATTTGTAAAGCAACTACCTGGAAAACAGTACACACCTTTACAAAACATTATTGTCTAGACATACGGTCCAGAAGGGGTACCAGCTTTGGCAGTACTGTCTTGCAGAACCTTTTCCCTAAATAGGTTCTGTACCCAGCCTCCCAAGGTACTGCTTTGGATTCTGCAGCTGTCTAGCAACAGTGAGGTATTCCTGGGGTTTGAAGAAAAAAATGACTCACCATAGTAATGTTGTTTCTTTCAAAGGGATCCCTCACTATGCTTAACAATCCCTTCCCTACCTCCCCTTCCAGAACCTGGAAAAGGCTCTTGACCTCCCTTAAATATCTTAGTGTGACGCTTGATCCCCAACTGGACCTGGGAAGTCACATCCATAATGCCTGCAGTGGGGTAAACCGTGAGCTGGGGCTGGCCTACAGGGCTCGGTACAACCTCACCCCTGTGGCTCGTCTAGCTCTTGCCAGGGGAGTATTACTCCCTTCCCTCAGCTATGGTTCCCTCCTATTTGCTCATACTTCCAAGGCCCTCCTAAACAAGTGGAGCACGACGTACAACAACATCTGTCGGTTTGCCCTGGCCGCACCCCGCCTCATCCATCACTATGAACTCTATGATAAGCTTGGTTGGCTAACCCCGGTCAATCACCTTAACTTTAGCACTGGGTGCCTCATGAGCAAAGTAATCGCCCGCACCCCTCTGAACTGGCCCGGCCTCACCCCAGCTGACCTCTCCCCTACCCTCTGAGATCCCAGGCCCCTGGCCTACTAAATGTACCTACCACCACACTATCATGGGGGACCGAGCTTTGCTGTTCATGTTCCCAGGCTTTGGAACTCCCTTTCTGAAAGTGTCCGAACTGCCCTTCTCACAAGCTTTTCTCCGACCTCCCTGTGGGAACATCTTAAGCTGGCCTCTCGCAGATGCCCAAAGCCTCCCTAGCACATAGTTCCCGTGCCCACTGGAAAGCTGGCTTCACCTCTCCTGTTGCTACCTTATCTCACTCCCTACCTCACTGACTGACTCTATGGTGTTCACGCTCATTATTCTTTGCCTGCCCTGCTGGTCATTGTAATTTATTTCAATTGTATCTTACCCCAGTATTGGTAACTGGGTGTACTTTCCAATCAAATGTAAAACTGTAAAACTGTCTTTCTCTCCTGCTTGTTGTATTGATGTACTTGTTATACCCTATTGCTGTATTGTTGTACCTGTTATACCGTATTGTACTCTCCCGGGTCGTTCCTGAAAATAGGCATAAAACTTGTCTAGTGTACCTACCCGGTTAACAAAAACTAACTAAATAAATAAATAAAATAAATAAGCAACAGCCTACCCTAAGTGTAGTTAAGGATTTCGAGTTGTATTGTCTCACAACTGACATTTTTTACATGTCTCATTCTCAGTTGTTTTTTCTTTAAAAAAACTCACACTATTTTGATTAAAATCTTTTGGTAGTCACTTAGCTAGATTTGGTGGTCACTGCTCTCCCACAGTTTGAGAAATAAATCTGCTGTTAGAGCACAGGGGAGAGCATGAACACAGCAAAGTTTTGAATTTAATTCTAAGTTCTCTAATTAGCATAACATTCTAGGCTTGTGGGCAGCTTATTCCAGAAGAATGATACAGTTGTCCAGCATAGTGAGGGATCCCTTTAGAAGAAACAACATTACTACGGTGAGTATTTTTTTCTTGCCGCAGTAACTCTACTGCAGAATGTTACAGAATTATGTTGCATCCTGGTGGGCGGCACTGTACCTTGAAATAATTCCAATCTCTTGTAGTGAGGTTTGTAATAAAAGTTAGCAAGATCCCTTGAATGATTCTAAAAGAGATTGTTTAGTCTTGATCTGTTGAACTGGAAGCTTGTTGATATAAATTGTTCAGTGATTATTTGTATTTTCCGAATTCCTTTTAACCATTGCAATTTTCTCTACATTATTTTGATCATAGATACATAGGTATATACAGTCAGAAGGAAACCTAGAAAGTTTGTCTTGTCCAACTGTGGCTATTCGGTGTTCACTTTCCTGAAGCCCCATTTCATTCAAGTAGATTTCTAATCTGGTTTTAAATATATCAAGATTACTACTGATGGCAATGCCATGTTGTAAATAATCTCATGTTGTAATAACTCTCTGTGTGAAATAGTATCTCTGTGTCTCAGAGTCAAAATGATTTACCCCTCCCAACTGACAGCTGTGGCTTTTTGTTGCCGAAATTCCATCATTAATTTTCAGATGCAGAGTTGTCATCAACTTTTCCTCCCTTATGGATCACAGTGGGCACTGTAACATGTACTGTCAGACTGTTTGTATTCTGTAACATTTGTAGAGTACCAGTCAGGATCAATGAATCTTTGCCTAGACCTGTCAGGCTGACTGGCTTGTAGTTGCTGGAGTACAGCCTTGCCCCGCTCTTGAAAAAGGGAACACACTGGCCACTTTCCACTGCTTTGTTATAACACATGTCTGGACAGACTGCTGAAAGATTACTGCAAGCACCCTTACCAGTGGTACACTTAGCTCCACTGTGATCCTGGGGAATATCCTGTCCATCTCTTGGGACTTAGACACTTGATCTTTGCAAGGTAATCGGCTGCTATGCTGTGTGTGATATCCACCGGCTGCAATCATGGCCCTTCTAAGGAGGAGCACAAACTACTTGTATGAATGTTAAGAGTGTGGTAGCACTATGCAAAGAGTGTATGAGTGATGCTTCAGGAACTCCTGCTGGCAACAGACACCCAGGAGCACAGGGGGATAGCATGCCTCAAACAGGATAGTGCCTTTACTCCTGGGTGCCATATTCAACAGTCAACATGGTAGTGACCACATACGGCATGCAAGGTACTAAGTTACCATTTGCATGTCATTATGCGGCTCTTTACTCTGCACAATGCCTCCATATAAAAATGCAGGGAAGCATGGGGCAGAAACTCAGATCTTGCCCCTACCCTCACCATATTTCTGCAAACTACCTCATGATCCTGGGTTGTGTAGTAGTACCCACTCCCACCCGATCCCCAATGAAATATGAACACTCCCTGGCAGTCCAGTGGCACAGTGCTCTCCTCCCTCCTGATCGCTGATGAAATTAAACTAAAACAACATCAGAGCTATCTACCTCCTGCATGTGATCTCTGAATACCAGTCAGGTTTTACAGCAGGCCACAGTACAGTCACCACTGTGACCAGGCACTTGACATCTGTTTGACCATTTGCCTTTGAAAAGGACAGTACTGTATGTTGGCACCATCTTCATTGGGCCTCAACACAGTGGACCACAGAATACTAGTGACCAGACTATCTGAGCTGCACAAGCTCAGAGGTAGCCAGCTGGTTTGTACCTAACTTACCACAAACAGAGCATCAGGATACATGTCATAGAGTCCATCCCCCTCCAAGTCATTAGAGGTGTACCACAAAGCTCAGCACTTGGCCCCTCTCTGTTCTCTTTATACGTGAATGACCTGGGTCATTACATTGTAGGTGTGAACTACCAGCTGTATGCAGATCATACTGTGTTCTATGCCTCTGGAGTCACAACATCCCTGCTGAACATACTGTTCGCCAAAGGGGATTTCATGACCTGTAAGCCTTTCTCCTCCACTCCAAACTGTCTTTGGATGTGAAAAAGACCACAGCTATGGTATTTGGGACTCTGCCATGACTGAAGAGCAACAGTGGCCCTGCCCCTCTGGTCATTGCTATCACAGACAGATCTTCCCTGGAAGTGGTTAATCAATACAAATATTTAGGTTTCTGGGTTTACTCACTCCTCATAGGGAACACCCACATCAACAAACTCACTAAAACTCTAGGCACAAAGACTGGCTTCTTGTTCAAAAACAAATCCTTGCTGCCCCAGCACATCAGAGAGAGAGTAATCCAATCTATGATACTGCATTCTTTTGACTTTATGGGTATCTTCCTCCATGGTGCCTCCAATTCCAGATCTGGGTTTCACACATGAAAATGACTCCTGGGTCTATTACCTTCAGTCACAGATGTCCAACTGCATGGGATTCCCTGACAGAATCCCGATGCCTGGTAAAGCATCCCTTGACTTTCAGCACAAAAGTCATGGGATGGTTCTTTTCAGTCTTTTCTGAGTATAAATCTTGCTAACATCATTCCAGAGGTGTAGCATAGGTAGTAACAACTCTGAGCTTCTTTCCCTCTACCCCCTGTGCTGGACCTTATCTTGCACTTCAAACTCCATTATGCCCAAGTAAACTTACAATGTCTTGTATGTTGTACACTGTATCAAGCACTGTTTATGTCTGCAACATGTTTGCTTGTCATCAGAAGTTTTGCCTTAACAGGACACCACTGTAAATGAGCTCTACTCAATGGTTGTTATTCTAAATGAAACTGAACTACATAAAACTGCGTTGAACTGAAATATGAATACTGTATTTCCTGGCAATTTAGTGGAACACACCTCCTGCCCAATCCCCAGTGAAATAGGAAAATTCCCTGGCAGTCTAGTGGTATCGCCCTCCCTCCTGATCCTCAGTTCACAAGAAAGCCTCTTCCCCTCAGCATACCCTCTCAGCAATGCCACCTCCTATTCGGCACTGACTTGCCATACTAAAGTCTATTCTGGAGTGCAAATCTGTAGACAGTGACTGGCACAGTTCCTCCACTCATTACCTAGGCAGCTACCATCTGAATGACAGGGAACAAGCATATGCACACTGTAGAAATGGAGGGTTGCACACCACGGTACATGTTAAAAGTGGGGTTTTGGAACTGGTAAAAAGCGTTGCCTTGGCAGCCTTTACCACTTACAGAACCCTTGAAATATACTCCTGCACCTTGTATGCATGAAGGTATCAACAGTGAGTTTAGCGTGATCATTCTATCCAATGAGCACATGCAGTGGGCCCTATGAATGCGTTACTCACACCATACAGATGCATTATGTCTAGTTAGTTTAGTGTTATTCATGTTAGCACCATGGTAACCTTCTGAACATCAGGGTCAATGTTCTTTACTCACTCAGCCCAAACACTTACTACAAAACTCACAGTTCACAGCCAGAATGGTCTCTCTTGCTCAGAGCTCACTGCACCTCCCCCCCCCCACCAGATCAGTGCTCAAGCCAGCTCCTATCAAGTCCACAAAGCTGGATTACTGCAGCATTTAAACTAAGATGAACAGGGAACAGGAAAAGTGTGCAGTCATTAGTGGTTCCACCTATTCACATTGCCGTTGTTAGTTTGCCCAGTCATCAGGGCACTAAGTCGGGATTTCGCCAACCCCTGTTTTTATGGGGGGCTTTTCCCCCATGCCCCCACCCCCCTTTATTAATATTCTAACTCTGAGGTTGGGCAGACCTCGGGGAGGGGGTGCGAATCTCAAAATTGGCACCCTGATGTGCCGGTGCACTAATGCTGGTGCTCTAATGGCCAGAAAGGCTCAGCAGTGCTAGGTCTGGGTGCAGTCACAAGGGTAAGATAACCCCAAAACCAAACATGAAACAACAGGTAGCGGCTACACTCCTAGTATACTGGACAGTTCTGTCATAGACACAAATTGCAGATGACAAAACAAGCAGTCCAGCATATGAGGGCCCCCTGATGACGCTCTGTCTGAGCAAAGCACTGGGGTACCTGGTCCATGGTGGTCTTTTTAGTCCACTATATGTCATAGCAATTTTGTTATTTTGGGATCCTTGCACTTAAATATATTTCAGAATTTTTCAGCAATAAATCTGATTCATGTGATGAACTAGGGATAGGGGGGCACGCTGTGACCTGGTTCTGTGTCTGACTCTGATCTGTTTCCAAAATGTTCTGATCTACTCTGGTTTACTCTGGTTGGCCAAAATGGATACATTTTTCCAGTCAGAATCAGAACTGGGTCAGAGGTAGATCTGGACCAGGTCAAATGATAGATAGGTTGCCCCTTCTCCCTTAATTTAAGCCTTTTCTTTAAGCTGTGCTGTTTTTAAAATAGTTATGTTATGTTTTTTCCCATCAGTTTCTCAGTTTTAACAAGAATAAAGCTTCAAAATCACTAACATTATCAGAATCGGGTCAGAACTGGGTCACTGGCAGATCAGAACCTGGTCAAGACTCTGGACTAGATCAAATCAGAGTTAAGTCACAAATTACTCTGATTTTAGGAGTCAAACAGAGGTGAACCATTTTTTTGCAGGGGAGTCCTGATCTAACACAAAGCCAACCCTCTCATCCTTATGCTGGACCACTCTTTGTGTCTCTCCTTACGTCATCTACTGTTTTTGTCTGCGACTGAATTTTCCACCATACCTGTTATTTAAATTAAGGGGCACTGGAATGATTTTTAAAACATGTGGCAGTATAAACAGTTCTAGCCCCTGCCCCAAGTAATCTACTTGTACCTATTTACTCCCCAATTTTCCGGGCAAGAGGAAACTCTGGGTCTTGCAGGCCCTGGATCAAAGTATTAGGGATTCATATGGAGATTTGTTTCTCTTTTAGTGTCTGAGGACAGTTTTATTTTGGGGGGGGGTGTTTCCAAGATTCAGGGCACTCTCAGCCTTCCCTTCAACAGCACTCTGCTTTCACAAGTCCATGTCAGTCATTTTGTGCAGACAGCTAACCCCTGAGTGGGTTGGGGTGTGTGGGGGGAGGGGGGTGTAGAACTAAGTCAGGAAAAACAGGAATAAAGCTTTCTCTTATAAAAAAGAATGGAATCAGATATCTAAGCAGTGACCCACCAGTAGGTGGTAGTAGCACTCTCGGGGATTGGGAATGGGAGTTACTACATTTGGAGGCATTTAAAACAAGCATTTGTCAATGCCGAATGTTTGCTTGCTGGCATTGGCAGTGGTAGTGTAGACATTACAGAGCTGCGTAATAGGAATGGCAGTGAAGTACTGAACTGAAGCCAACCCCACCACTACTCTGCATTGAGTGACAGGCATTGGGGTGTGCCTTTGGGTCATCAGGCATAACGGCCACGTCATTTCACCACACCCCACCCTGCAAACACTGACAAGTGTCACGGTGTGCCTTGGGGTCTTTGGCCCTTATGCGCACCCCATTCCATCAGGAAATACAGTGAGATGGGTGCGGTATAGGAGAATGGGGTGAACTTTGGGGCTGAAGAGTCCAAGGCATACCTCAATGCCTCTCACTGGCTGCAGGGTGTGGAATGGTATGAGTATTACAGGCAAGAATCCCAAGTCACACCCCTGATGTCTGTCATTCTCTACAGGGTTGGGCGTTATGGTTGGAAACCCTAATACCTCAGGCATTCGTTGGTATTTTCAATCCAAATTTTCAACATGGTTTTTTTGTGACCCCACCTCATGAAAAGTGGCAATATCAGTTTGTTAGCCGAAAGCAGCTTAGGCACAGCGACTACGGCATTTAGTACCACAGGTGCAAAAACATTCCTAACAGGATGTAAAAAATGACAGCTGTACTGTTCATGGAGAGGTGTAAAAAATGGCAATGTTGCAAATCTGCAGTAAAAATTTTAAAAAAACTGGTGAAGTCACGAGCGTGCATAGAAACTGTGCAACGCACACCCGTAATGTAATTAGTTTGGGGATTTTTTACAGCAGATTGTCAACATAGGCATTTTGGGACCTCCGATCATGAACAGTGTCACTGTGATTTTTTTTATCTGTCCTGAACAATGATTTCCCACAGTGACCACACATCTTTGCGCTGAAAGTGTGAAAACACATTTCGGCCATGTTGTGAAAAATGACAGCTGTACTTTTCATAAGGAAGTGTGGAAAAATGCCACTGGTGAAAATCTGGACTGAAAATATTACAAAGTCATGAACTTACGAGGGTGCATGGAAACTGCGCAATGCTCACTCGTAACAGTCATTTTATGGACTTTTGTCACCAAATTTTCAACATAGCCATTTTAAGACCTCTGCTCATGAACAGTGTAACTGTGATTTTCTTAATCTGTCCCAAACATTGCTTTCGCATACCGACTGCACCATTGTGCGCTACATGTGCGAAAACACATTTTGGGTGACATGTGAAAAATGGCAGCTGTACTGTTCATAAGGAAGTGTAATAAAATGGCAATGTTGAAAATCTGGAGTGAAAATATTAAATTCGCAAATTTATGAGCATGCGTAGGAACTGCGCAACGCACGCTCATAAAACAGTCATTTTTAGGAATTTTTTCACCAAATAAGGAAGTGTGGAAAAATGCCACTGGTGAAAATCTGGACTGAAAATATTACAAAGTCATGAACTTACGAGGGTGCATGGAAACTGCGCAACGCACGCTCGAAAAACAGTCATTTTTAAGAATTTTTTCACCAAATTTTCAACATAGCCATTTTAAGACCTCTGCTCATGAACAGTGTCACTGTGATTTTCTTAATGTGTCCCATATATTGATTTCGCACACCGACTGCGCCATTGTGCGCTACATGGGCGGAAACATGTTTTGGGCAAGATGTGACAAATGACAGCTGTACTGCTCATAAGGAAATGTAATAAAATGGCAATGTTGAAAATCTGGTTTGAAAATATTGAAAATTTGCAAACTTACGAGCGTGCGTAGGAACTGCGCAATGCACGCTCATAAAACAGTCACTTTTAGGAATTTTTTCACCAAATTTTCAACATAGCCATTTTAAGACCTCTGCTCATGAACAGTGTCACTGTGATTTTTTAATGTGTCCCATACATTGATTTCCATAACCGACTGTGCCATTGTGCGCCACAGGCGGTGGAAACACGTTTTGGGGCAAGATGAAAAATGACAGCTCTACTGCTCATAAGGAGGTGTGGTAAAATGGCAATGTTGAAAATCTGGAGTGAAAATATTGAAAATTCGTGAACTTCTGGTGTGCGTAGGAACTGTGCAACGCACGCTCGCAAAACAGTCATTTTTAGGAATTTTTCCACCAAATTTTCAACATAGGCTTTTTGAGAGCCCACCTTATGAACAGTGGCAGTGTTATTTTGTTACTTGGTCCCAAAAGGTGATTTTGCAGTGACTGCGAAATCACCCTTCGGGCCCGATTAACGCCATGACAGTGAGAGCATTCATGAGAAGGGGTCCCAAAAACCCCATGTTGAAAATTTGGTGCAAAAATTCCAAAAAATGCCTGAGATATGCAGCAAAGTTGAAAAAACCCTATCTATCTATCCCATTATATAGCTTACTGGCATTTCCTCAGTTCGCGGTCGGCTTTGAAGAGTGCAGATGTGTTCCTGGTCCACCGAAGATCATCGCGCCGAGGTCCAGAGGTAAGTATGGGGTGGGGAGCAAGGTGCGCAGTGGGTGGGTGTGGGTTGTGGAGGGGCAGGGGAGAAGCCCGTGACAAGTTTTATTTGCAGGTTGGTTTATTTTTTACTGAGACGATGAGGGACGCTTGCTGCTGGGGTGGGCTCCCAGCGTGCAGCTGAAAGGCTGTTTGGTCTGAGCCGACGGGGATTGGGCACCTCCCGGTTATAAGCATATTTTGCCACGCTGGGGTGGGCTCCAGCGTGGCACCTGGATGCTTGGGGAGAGACATGGAGCCGACGGAGATTGGGCACCCCGTCAGCGACACAGCATCTGGTTGCCATGCTGGGATAGGCTCCCAGTGTGGCACCTTGTACTCTGGGAGGGAGACAGTGGAGCCGACGAGGATAGGGCACCCCATCAGGCTACATGATAAGAGCTACGCGTGGGGACCCAGGTGGCATGTGGGAAGCTTTGGGGAAGCGCAGCACAGCTGACGGGGATTGGGCAACCCTGCTGACTATACAGTGTGTGCAAGGGGGTCAGCACGCAGTATGTGTAAGGTAGGGTGTGTAGGGGAGCGCCGAGCAGGCGATATCTTATCACTGCTCACTAAAGCGTAGCTCCCCTTTTCAACTGTAATCACTGCATTTTGGAGCTGCTTGCAGACAGCCTGAGCAGGCATTGAGAACCGTGGCTGTGCCTGCAAACACACTGCCTGAATTGGAAGAGGGCTGCCATGCCTCCGAAAACTCGGATGATGGCACTATGTTTCTTGCACATGCGTGCAAGCAAACATAAAAATGGAAATACATGTTATGGAGGCTTACAACCATAACCCCATGTCTTTTTTCCAATTTTTCAAATTCTTTGCTATTGTCTGTTATTAGTTTTTCATCTGTTCTGAATTTTTAAAAGTGGTGTCAAAATGTTATATATCTTGTAATATGTGTAACTGTTTTCATTTGTGTTTCTCTTTTTTATGTATACAGTATGTGTTTGGTCTGTTTTTGATTACCTGTGAAAACAGGCTTTACAGTTCATGGATTTATAAGGGATATGGAGGGGGCGCCTGTGGGATAATGAAGTTAGTTATACAGTAACATGTGACTTTGAGTAACCTCACCAGTGACGAAGCCATGAGTGAGGTTCACGAGAGGTCACAGGCTACTGTATGAATAACTTCATTATCCCATGGTGCCCCCCACATATTTGATTTATGCAACAGACAGGGGGCTAGTGTGATGGGCCATTATTGAGTCAAAGGTTTATTTTTACTTTTTTAAATTGAAGAAAAGAGGAAAAATAAGGGGGGGTTGCAAGGCTCAAGGGAGAGGGAGGGGAATGCAAGGAGGGTAACATGGAAAAGGCAAAAATACTGAATAAATATTTCTGTTCAATATTCACAGAAGAGGGGGAGGGACATGGACCACAGCAGTACAGCAGTTGCCAAGGGTGAAGAAGAAGACAATAGTCCATTCACATGGGAAAGAGTCCTGCAGGAGCTCACTAAATTGAAGGTGGACAAAGAGATTGGACAGATGGCATACACCCAAGGATATTAAAAGAACTGCGAAGGAAGACAGCAGAACCTCTGGCAGCCATGTTCACAGAATCATTCAACACAGGGGTGGTACCAGAGGATTGGAGGAGGGCACATGTGGTCCCTCTACACAAATCCGGCAGCAGGGAGGAGGCAGGGGACTATAGGCCGGTCAGCCTAACCTCAGTAATGGGGAAAATCATGGAGACATTGCTTAAAGAAAGGATAGTGGGGTGTCTAGAAGCCATCAGAGCCCAGGACCATAGGCAACATGGATTCACAGTGGGGAGGTCATGTTAGACAAATCTGGTTGATTTCTTCGATTGGATGACAAGGAAGTAAATCAGGGTGGGCAGTGGACGTCACTTATCTTGATTTCAGCAAAGGTAACACCTTCCCACATAGGAGGCTGATAAACAAGCTGGGTAGGCTGGGCATGGGTGACAGGGTGGTAAACTGGGTTAGAAACTGTCTAACAGACAGGAGTCAGAGGGTGGTGGTAAATAGGGTACAGTCTGGGGAGGGGGGTGACCAGTGGGGTGCCTCCGGGATTGGTCCTGGGGACAGTCCTGTTTATTATCTTCATTAGTGACATTATAGAAGTGCTGAAGGGAAAGGTCTACCTGTTTGTAGATGACACCAAGATATGTAACAGATTTGATACCCCAGAGGGGGTTGAGAAAATGAGGAGGGACCTGGGGAAGCTTGAAAAATGGTCTGAGGATTGGTAACTGAAGTTTAATTCAAAAAAGTGCAAAATGATGTACCTGGGACACAGAAGCCCTGGGGAAAGCTACAGGATTGGGGGAGTTGCTGACAGTCACAAAGGAGGAAAAGGACCTGGGGGTTATTATATCACATGACCTGAAAATGTCAAAGCAAAGTGCTAAGGCGGCTGGGAGGGTCAGTTGCATGCTGGGTTGCATAAGCAGGGGTATTGCCAGCAGAAGGAGGGAGATAGTAATGCCATTATATAAAACCATGGTCAGGCCTTACATGGAGTACTGTGTGCAGCTCTAGAGGCTGCACCTTCATAAGGACATTAACAGGCTGGAGACAGTCCAGAGAAGGGCAACTAAGCTGGTACATGGCTTGCAACACAAGACTTATGAGGAGAGATTAAGGTACCTCAATATGTATTTGCTGGAGAGAGGAGGGAAAGAGGAGACATGATAGAAACATTCAAGTACCTCAAAGGTATAAACAAAGTGCAGGGGGAGACATTTTCCAGTACAGGACGAGCACAAGAATGAGGGGACATGACATGAAATTGAAAGATGGGAGGTTAAGAGGGAATGTGAGGAAGTTCTTCTTAACAGAGAGGGTGGTGGATGTATGGAATGGTCTGCCTCAGGAGGCAGTGGGAGTGAGCACTGTGGATGGATTCAAGCATGCTTGGGACAGGCATAGGGGAACCATAGAGGTACAGCAGCGGGTGGGTCAGAAGCAGTAACCCAGTAGAAGGGCTTATGGGCAAGATAGGTGGGCCAGGCGGCCTTTATCTACTGACAATTTCTATGTTTCTTTGTTTCTGTGTTTCTAAGAATGTGGGTCTTTTTCATGTTTTGGTGTTCCTCCTTGTTTTCTGTGCCTGTTGCTATGGAGGTTGCTAGGGAGCGGCGTCATGATGCCAGCATTGGTTCAGCTGTGTCAGAAATGATTGCTGATTCAGTTAAGGAGCTGTTTTTTCTGTCCTGGAAAATGTCAGTGCCACTTTGTGAGACTGGCGAGGGTTAGTGTTAAAATGTCTGCTTGCACAATTTTGATTTCTTTTTTTAATTTAAAAAAGGAAAAAGTTTAAAGTGTTAACTAAGTTTGTGGTTTTAGAAGAGTAGGCACATGGAGTTCCTAGGAGATGAAGCTGAGGGGAGTGGGACCAGGGGGACTGCAATCACCATGGTAAAAAATTGAAAGCACTGTGAGTGCCTGGAGTCCGACTAGCAGGGAGTCGCATGAAAAAAAAGGTAAATAAGAAAAGTGAAGAAAATGTTACTGTATCAGGTGACAAGCGGGGGTGGGGAGGGGTGAGCAGTGTTGGAGACCCAGGAAAGAAAGGAAAAGTCTTCTCGAGAGAAGTAGTGCCGGCTGACTGGGGGCGGGGGGTGACGTGGTCACTATGTGGATAGATGGTATTGATGTATCACTATGGGAATAACCTTAAGTTATTCCCATAGTGATTACGTCATAGCCCATTTATCCACACAGTGACTCAGATAGCTGAAGTTACATGTCAGTTTTTATCCTGACACCTGTTGCATAAATGGGGTTACCAAATGAACAAAAGCAAATCTAATACTGTATAATTTACCAGGAAGCCCACTGTGTGGTGCTTTGTGCAATGATAAAACTGATGTCTTTTGAACTGACCATGCAAAAGGACATCAGTTTCACCCTGCTTCTTCTAACAAAGTCTGTGCCCTTGCTTAACTGTTTGCTGCTGCACTACTCCAGTCTGCAGGCTGGTCAAAAGAGGCAGGTTTCTTTCCACTAGGTCATCAGGTGCAGCCAGTGACATCGGGGGTGGAGCCACTGAGATATTCTGTGTGACTATAGCCAAGATGAATAAAGGGGCAGGTGGGGGTGGAGCTTGCTCAGTCCATCAGCCTTTTGGTAATCTGATCTCCTGGCTCAGATCAGACATTGTGGGTAGAATTCACCTGCCTTCCTGTTCCTCCCCTGTTAGCTCAATGACGTACTTGCTGACAAGGGAGAGGGTTTACTAACTTTCAGTTCGGGTCAAACAGAGGAAACAGCTATGGTGTGTTTAAAGCAAGGTTGTCACTAAAATAAAACCTACATTTTCTTAACTTAACAGTTTCACTCACTAGACTGTGAAACAGGAACTACAGAATGGTAAGTCACCTTTCATTATTTCACTAGTACAGGGCTGCCAGCAGCAGCTCTCAGGTGGATATCATTATTACTAGTATCAAGAGTGTGCTGCTAAATTTAGAGAGCGGCAGGTTTGCACACCTGCGGCACAGGTGGCTCTGAGTCTAGCTCTCCTCTGCTTATGAAGGGTAGCTAGGATTTTGAGCTGAAGAACAGAAGAACGTTTCCTTTCTGCCCTTTTCCTGGAGGTTCGCTGTTATGGGGGGGATTGCAGTTTCACCTGTCACCTGCTTAGTGGTAAAACAGGTTTGACCACATGAATAGTGGAAGGTGAAACCACGCAAAAGCTACTGTATACAGTACTCAATCCAACTGTACAAGAGACTCTTTAGTTTCAGACCTTGTAATCTTTAATTTTAGCATCCAATAACAGAAAATGTTGCTGTAATTCTTTTTGTTTGTTTTGGCAAAATGGCAGTACTGTACCTTTCATCCAGGTAAAAGATGATACGTCTCTCTGTCTGTCACTCTTTCTCATTATCACAGTAAAGGAAGATTCCAGGGTGTCGCTGAATACACTGTGATTGACTCCAGTGATTACACCTCTTGGCAACACTTTCACATAACTTCCTGTTACTGGATACTGCACTGTAGTTATTCTCCAGCTTCTGCAGTCATATGTTTCCAGTGGACCATATCATTCAAGGCCCCTGGAATTCTGCAGTCCACGGATGAGGAATTTTCCACTGAACTTGCATCATGCCACAGCCATACTTTTAGTGCCACAAAATTAGAAACATAGAATATGATGGCAGATAAGGACCGCTTGACCCATCCAGTCTGCCTATTCCCCGCTGCCTACACTATTACTGCAGGCCGTACCCAATCTACAACTTTTTCTGCTTCCTCCTTCCTTTCCACTATGATTCCCTTGTGCTCATCCCATGTATTCTTGAACCCGAGCGAAAACCAATCAAAAATAGAAACATAGAATCTGATGGCAGATAAGGAGCACTTGGCCCACCTCTACCCATTTTCCCTACCTACTGTTACACCACAGACTCTACTTAATCTTTGGTTTTACCTCCCCCTTTCCTTACCACTAAGGGTCCCATATGCCTATCCCATGTATTCTTGAATCCTGTTATTGTTTTTTCCCCACCACCTTGGCTGTGAGGCTGTTCCAGGCATCCACCACTCTTTCTGTAAAGAAGTACTTCCTCACATCTTCATTGAGTCCCTTTGTTCTTGAGCAGCTTTTTTTCTCTGAAAAATGCTTCCCTCTTGAACCTTATTTATACCCGTGATTTGAAAGTCTCCATCTGGAATCTGTCTTGATGAGTGAGCAAGGGGGTCTGTGTTGGTGGGGTTGGGGGTGCCACTGGATCACCAGGGAATTGTATTACGGTGTATTACTGTGATCACAGCAACAGGCTGGGGTACCACCGGCCGGCCAAGAACTATTAATATGGTGGATAACTGGTGATCAGGGACACGGGAGGGAGGGGTGTTCCACTAGACTACCAGGGAATGTCATCTTATACATATGCCGTGATCAGGGATTTCGCGGGGAGGGGGGTCCACTAGATCACCAGGGTGTGTTCTCATTTACATATATCGTGGAGTCGAGAGGGAGTGGGGTACCACTAGACTACCAGGGGGATGTGGGTGCTTGTGGATGGTGTTCTGGGTGGGCGGGTGGCCACCCACTGCTGGCAGCTGCTGTGTTGCACCCTGCAATACAGCAGCCCACCTTTGGGTGGCCGGAATTTGTTCCCACTTTTCATGGGCTCAACTTTGCACCCCCCTATGTGGTGCAATGCAGGGTTGTGCCAGCATATGTGCCGCACATCCCGGGCTGAATATCTGGATGTGCTGCATGTGCTTGGGCACGCCCCCTGCATCTGTGCCACATACGATTACATCGCGCCCCGACACATCGGGATCTGCGCTGCGCTGGGCAGCCTTTTCAATATCCCTCCAGGGCGCAATGCGGGGTTGCACCAGCGCAACTCTGTTACGCCATGCACAACCCCTTTGAATATCCGGGCCAATGTGCGTAGAAAATCCAGGCAACAGAAAGTATGCAGATGAACATTGTATTACATTGTCTTTTGCCATCAGGTGGGTTTCACTGTATTTTTTTTTTTTTTGTTTCTTTTTTTCTTTCACAGCTCTCTAAATGTTGCACGTACTGACCCTATTCTACTTTGATAATTATGAGTAAAAAAGACTGATACTGACACCATTTAACTTAATCAATATTATTTATTAGAGAGCAAAAAACAGCCACCAGCATAAATGGGGAAAACACCAGAACCAGTGTTCAAAGGCCTCAACTGGTTTTGAGCATGCGCTCTTCTTCAGGGGAGGCTGTGCTCCCATTAACATCCATCCTTAGTATTTCACTTGATAAAAGTGACGGTTTGCTCCAAAAAAGACAGTAATCTTAAGCCAAAAAGTGAGTGAGGTGTTAAAAACATAAATTGCTGCGCTGGTTTGATTTGGCAGAGCTGATTTCCATATGAACGTATGATGATGCAACCAGTTTATAAATAAAATCACACTATTAAATTCATATAATATATTAATATCACCTGCATTCACACATATATACAAAATATTGTGCAAATAAATTAGAGCCCCCCTCATCCATAAGCCCAGACATCTTATATCTACTACAATTCATACCAATTTGACAAGGCAACCCCATCCTATTAGTGGGAGGTAAATATTTTCAGGGTGCTCACATATGGAGACCTTATGAGGAATTCCTCTGAAAATGTTTTAGCCCTTAAGATTGTCGATAGGTTGGGGGTCAAAAGGTCATCAGCACATTATTTGACTGAAAAAATGTTTTCTTTCATTCTTTTTGTACCCCCAGATCATAAGACCAACACACAGTCACTAATATGTATGCCATTGTTTGGCATAGGTTAGGGGTTATTTCTCTGTAGCCTCATCACAATGGCATTCAGTGTTCGACGGTATAAATGGGACATTCTACAGGGCATCCAGAAATAAGCATTTTATTAACTCTGGAATGTTTCAAACAGTACTGACCTAGAATTTGGGGCTCCACTTCGCTCTGCCACTCATTGCTAGGCAGCATTGTTGGCAACATTCCAGAGTGAATAAAAAGCTTATTTTTGCATGCCCAAGGACTATTCCCTTATTTATACAACAGTCTTGTTTTTGAACTGTTTAGAATGCTGAACCATATCGGGTCTAACTGACTCCCCATCCAGTCACCAGCTTCAGCAATTTGAAGCAAGCAGCAGGGACTGAGTCAACAAGATTCCAACTGCTGAGTCTCTGGACCCAATTTCTGGGGTTAAGTTTGTGCCAGTTTTCCAACTATTGCCCCCCCCCCCGCCTGCATCTGGACTCCTGCCTGTAATTTGGACCTTGGGCTGCTGCTAGATCACTGCTGCAAATCTTCTCCAGTCAGGAGATTCATGACTGGGACTACACTACTTGGCACAATTATCAGATTGCTCTGTCTTCTGTCCTGAGCCGCATTTCAGCCACTGACGCTCCACACCCAGTTTCTGCACAGTGGTTGAGCATAGGCCCGTTTTTCACATATTGGCTCTTCTTCCCTCCGCATCTGAATTTGTGCCTATAATTTGACCCTTGACTGCTGCTAGAGCACTGCTACATATCTCCTCCAATCAGGAGGTTCCTGGGCAAAGGGACACTACTCGGCATGATCTTCAAAGCGCTCCATCTGCCATCCTGTACCACATTCCAGGTTCTGACTCTCCGGACCCAATTTCTGCACAGGAGTTGAGTATGGGGAAGTTGTCCACCTACTGGCTCTCCCTCTCCCCTGATTCTGCACTGCTGTCTTTAATTTTATTTATTCAAGTCTTCATTTACTGGGTAAGTGCACTGATCTAAGGACTGTTTTCAGGCATGTCCTGTGCCACAAACAATGGCACAGAACAAACTATTTGAGATATTACAGCAGCCAAATAGTAGTAGCAGGTTACAGACAATACAGATAAATCACAAGGAAACAGTGCATGACAGAGTAAGCAATGGTACAGAGAAATAATGCATGATGTACAGTTACGAGTTTCAAAACAGAATAGCCCCAAAATTTGGTGCCAGCAGTAAATACTAAATTGAGACATGGCAGACAAAACCTAGAAGGGTAAACAGTACGCAAGCTGAACAATACCTAGGTGGGGGTGAAACGAGGAGAAGCAGGGGAGATAAGTGCAGGTGGGGAACAATAGAGCCAGTTCAGAGTCATTCACCGAGTGCACTAGGTACTGAGGCGAGTGACAGGGTGAGATTTCTAGGAGGGGTCAATAGTAGGGAGGGGAGGAGGAATGTAGTGAAAATAAGTGCCAGTGGAGTTATAGGTGCACACCACGTTACTAAGTAACTAGGTAATGGGGAGAGGGGGAGAAGAGAGTAAGAAGACAAGGCAGGAAATTTAAGGAAAAGGAGGAGAGGGGGAGGTGTAGGCAAAGGGGACATAAAGTAGCAGGGGTAGGGGTGGGGAGGGGTGACAGAGCAAGTACATAAGGGAGAGGGGGAAGGGAAAGACAAAAGGACCAAAAAAGGGGTGGGGCTAGAGTGAGGGAGAGGGGTAGAGGTAAATGCACCCCAGAGTGGGCAGGCCACCCTAGGGCGCATGAGCAGATGAATTTCAGAAGTAACCAGATTCTGAGATTGGATTTGAAGGAGTGGTGTGAGGCAGCCATGCGGATAACTGGAGGGAGGCTTTTCCATAGAGATGGTGTGGCAACTGATAAAGCTTTTATCCCCATAACAGTGGAGACTCTGGGGACTTCCAATGGGGGGACCAAAGTATTACACAGACACCTGGGGACAGTATGTGCCTTAAGGAGAGAAGTATACAGGGACACGATACCATCACGTAATGTGCCATCAATGATACTACTAAGGGCATAGTCAAAATTACCTTTGAGCAAGGGCCAACCAAGAGATTTGTATAGGTTGCAGTGATGGGTAGAGAAGGGGGCCATCAATGTGAAATGGCAGATACTATTATAGACTGAGTTAAGTCTAAGGTGAATGGTAGCAGTCAATGAGGAGGAGTAAATCAGAGAGCAATAGTCAAGGATGGGGAGCAGGTTTCCATGGGCAATAGCATGTTGGGCAGTGAGGGTAAGATGGTTCTTTACACGATAAGTGGCCTCAAGTTTTTGGTTGATTCTGCATATTACAGTATTTGAGTGCACAACGAATGAAAGGGATGGGTATAGGGATACACCCAGGTGTTTGAAATTAGAGTTTACCTGCAGTGGAGGTCCAAATGGGGACATCACTGAAAGGGAGGAATTGGATTTAGCAGCATTAGCTAAGTAGGGTTTGGATCCAAGGAGCATCGCCTTGGTTTTCTTCTCATTCGCCAAGAGCATGTTAGATATGAACCAGTTGTGGGCATGTCCATACTTTTGGGAAAGCACAGAGGATATGTTTTGGATGGATTTGTCATATTTCTTTGAGGTGTTTTGCCTGGCTTAGAACTACCAATCCTAACCTCAGACACTCAGTTTAAGGCCATGGACTTTCCCTGTGATCAAAACATATTTGATTCCAGGACAACAGACTACATGAAAAAAGGTCAATGAGTACAAGGCATCTTGGCAGAGCCTCTCCTCTAAACCTAAGCCTCCTGCTCCACAGAAATCCCACCTAAGGGGAAACAGGGTTTTCACAGACCTTACATTCCCTATCCCCAGCCTGACTTTTCTCAGTACAGGGGCATTTTCAGACAGAGAGGCAGAAGAGGGCAAGCCCGGTGGTGCTGAGGGTTGAGGCGCTGGATGCCACACCTCACGCCATGCCGGCGACCCGGGTTCAGGAACGGACTCGGGATGCTGGGGGTTAGCAGGGGAGGGAGAGGATTGAGCATCATGAAGACAGCTGTCCTCTCCCGGGGTGGGTTGTGTGAGCTTGCATCACTTGCTGATGGCCACTGATGGAGATAGGGAGCACTGCAGCAGTGATGTCTATGTAAGGGTGGAGTAGCAACAGACATCAGCATGATCAAGCTGCACAGACGTCATTGCATATCTGCATTCCAGGGGCAACCAAAAAGAGAAAAGCCCCACCCATCCTGGATAGGCGATGGCACCTCCAGTGCTCACCGCAACATGCCCTATGGTGGGCTTACCTCTCTCTGTCTCTGCAGATCCCATAGTCTGCTTAGTTCTGGTGATGCAGGGGTCCCCCTTTGGGACAGGTAGGCAGTGGAGTGTCTGTCCCTGATTCCCCAGAGAGAAGGTGCTTCAGGCGACAGTATGTGGTGGATTGAGTGAGGCTGCCTGAGAGAGTTCCAGGTGAAAGCAGTGATTAAACAGAGTTCAAAAAATTAAAAGGGCCAAAGAAGAGCCACCTCTGCCCAACCAGCAGCCTCTCAGTCTAAGCCCTAATGTGAGTGTCCAGGTCACCTCCCCTCTGCCAGTAGGAGGAAGACTCTCCCACTATCTTCAGAACTGGTCCCTCATTACCTCGGACAAGTGGGTTCTGGAGATAGTGGAAAAGGGTCTGCCACTACACTTCAAGCAGATGCCAGACCTCAAGCATACCCAGGTGTTGAAGCCCCTAACCCCAACACAAGTACTACTGTTGAAGTTGAAGGTAAAAAACCATCTAGCTCTATGAGCAGTGGAGAGGGTCCAGGCACACGAAAAGGTAAAGGCCTCTACTCCTGGTACTTTATAACACAAAAGAAAACTGGGGAGTGGCGACTGTCACAACCCCACTCAGCAGGTCAGGCCCTCTGCTCCCATAGTGCCAACCTCTGAGCACAGTATTGTGAACAGGAACAGAACAGGGTAACCCTCCTGTCTGTTTTGTGGGTTTGAATCACCTTTGGTCTCAAGTTCTGGAGGGATTCAAACTATGAACCTCTTGCTAGCGTACCCAATGTACAGGCTTAGATAATTCTGCTCTTCGGGGAAATGCCAGATATCTTTCACCTATGGGCACCTAACCAGGCGTACAAAATGAACCCTTAAAAACTCTATGAAAGACCTCAGATAAACTCTTACCTTTTCCCAGTTTGGTATACCATTAGCTTATGCACAGTGTCAACTTTAACCATATACGCTTCACTTGTCAAAGAAAGAATTTCGAAGGCACACCAAGCAGTCTTTTTAAAATAGAGGTTTACTTTAAAATAGATAAAAATGTAAAATGTAAACACAGAACAATATATCACAAAACATACTCACTTAAAAGAACAAGGTTATAAATACAAACAAAATCTCCTACCACAGTACACTTAGACTTGTCTATCTAATGTACTGTATACCCTCTTACAATGCTTATAGTTAGATGTTGTTGTCTTGAGAGAGTCCAAACAGGAATGTATCAGTTGAGAAACACAGAATACCAGTTTAAAACACTGTGTTCCCACCCATTCCATGAGACCATCTAGTTCCTTCTTCCAGAATATAAAAGTTATACAAAACAGGAGGTTCTATCAAGAGGTATATTAAATACTGTGAGTTGAGCAAAACTCATTTCCCAAATGATGACACTCTTAATTAAGTCTGTGATTTCCCAATTCCTTCTTTGAGCTAAGAGCAGCTTCCTGCTTCACAAAGACATCAAATGACTTTCTATGACTAACACTGCCAGATCTCACTGCAGTGTAATATGCTTTGTAACACCAGGTAAAATTAACTGGGCTTCCTCTGAAGATGTCATAAAATGGATATTTTTATTCCTGGCTTCAAAGAAAACTGGGAAGTTAATCACATTACAGAGATCTGCTGTTTAGCATATCCTGTCCTTTGAAGTGATACGGTGGGGGGGTCATCCCAGGAGCACAGGATTTCTCATGACAGACAATCCCACTATATTTTTTTTATATAACAAAAATCATGGAGTAATCAGAACCAGCTGTCCAAGTGCCACAATCCTCCCCACCTAGACTGAATTTGGGGGCTCTATCCCCTGCATGGGATGAGCTTCCCAAATCGGTTCACTCCTCCTAGACATGAGACAAGCCATCTGAGTAATGATTTTTTTGCTCCAGCCCTATGTAAGATTGTCATGTCATACCCTTGCAAAGCAAGACTCCATCTTAACAATCTACCATTCGTTTTTCCCATTTGTGTCAGCCAAACCAGGGGGTTGTGGTCAGTTTGAACCACAAAATGCTGCCCATACAAGTATAGCTCCAACTACTTTAGGGCCCACACTATGGCAAGACACTCCTTTTCCACAGTAGAGTATGCCTGCTCCCTGGGGAGTAACTTTTTACTCAGGTACACTACTGGGTGCTCTTTCCTTTGGTTGGATGTCTGACTCAGTACTGCCACAATACCCACATCTGAGGCATCAGTCTGAACTATAAAGGGTCTGCTATAGTCAGAACTTGTCAAAACAGGAGCACAGCACAGTGCCTCCTTCAATCTGCTAAAGGCTTCTTCACAGGCTGGTCCCCCAGGTAATTTTCTTTGGCATCCTTTTCTTTACCAGGTCAGATAGGGGAGCAGCCAAGGCACTGTAATTGGGTACACATTTTCTATAGTAGCCTGCTGTCCCGAGAAAACTCCTGACCTGCTTCTGTGTTTCTGGTCTGGGCCACACCTGGATCACCTCTATTTTTATTTGGTTAGGACAGAGCTGTCTCTGGGTTACCACATGCCCGAGGTATGCCACCTCTCCCATGGACACCTGGCACTTCTCTGCTTTGACAGTGAGCCTGGCCATCTGTATCCTGCCCAGCACTTCCCTAAGGTGGGACAGGTGTTCCTCCCAGCTGGCACTAAAGATGGCAATGTCATCCAGGTATGCCACAGCGTACTCCTCAGCACCACTTAACACCTGGTTCACCAACCTTTGGAAAGTGGATGGGGCATTCTTCATTCCGAAAGGCATTACTTTGAATTCAAATAAGCCTATTGGATTGATGAAGGCCGACCTCTCCCTAGCTCTGTCTGTCAACTCTACCTGCCAATACCCCTTGGTCAGATCAATCGTCGTAAGGTAGTTCACCCCTCCCAACTTGTCCAGGAGTTTGTCCATCCAGGGCATCGGGTGGGTGTCTGACTTTTGTGGCTGCATTCAGTCCATGATAGTCCACACAGAAATGAATAGAGCCATCTGGCTTGGGCACAAGGACTACAGATGAGGCCCAGGGGCTGTGGGATCTCTGGATTACCCCTAAATCCAGCATCTCCTCAACTTCCCTCCTAATGTCCTTTTGGAGAGCCTCTGCACCCGTTATGCTGTCCGCCATAGGGGCATCTTTGTCCCTGTCTCCACATCTTGTGTCGCAAAGGAGGTTAGTCCAGGCTTGGTGCTAAACAATGGGGCAAAGTCTGCTAAAACATCCCTTACTTCGTGGATCTGGTCCGGGGCCAGCTAGGGAGACAATTTTACTGCCTCCACAGAAGACTCCCACTTGCTTTCTTCCAGCAAGTTCAGAAGGGAGTCTTCTTCATCCGTCCCCTCCCCAGGACTACACACTGCAAACACCATGTCAGCCCTATTAACATATGGATTCATCATGTTGACATGTACATCCTTTCTGTCTGTCTTCTGTCAGGTAACTCTATAATGTAGTTCACATCATTTACCTTCCTAACTACTTTGTACGGTCCTGCCCACTCAGCCTGCAGCTTGTCTTTCAGGACCAGAATAAGGACCATGACTTCCTGACCCACCATGTACGAGTGAGCTCTGGCTCTGCGGTCATACCACACTTTTTCTTTCTGTTGGACTGCTGCCAGGTTGCTCTGGGCTGTCCCCAAAAGCTCCTTCAGCTTTTCCCTAAACCTAAGGATGTAATCCACTATGGGAGTTCCCTGGGTGGCATGCTTGCCTTTCCAGTCCTCCTGGATCAAGTCTAGGGGCCCACATACCTGGTATCCATATAAGAGCTTGAAGGGGGGAAATTCTGTCAACCTTTGGGGCACCTCCCTGTATGCAAATAGGTGGGGAAGGTATTTCTCCCAGTCCCTCATCTGCTGTTCAGCAAATGCCCAGAGCATTGACTTCAAAGTACCATTGAATCTTTCCACAAGCCCATTGGCTTGTGGGTGATACAGTGTTGTGCATCTTTGCACCACCCCACACTTCTCCCACAAACATTTCATCAGGTCCGACATGAAAGAACCCCCTTGATCGGTGATAATCTCCTGTGAAAACCCAACACGGGAGAAAATCCCAAGTAAGGCATCTGCCACTTTGTCTGTCCTCAGTGAGGATAGGATGACAGCCTCTGGGTACCGGGTGACATAATCCACCACAGTTAGGATGAATCTCTTCCCTGAGGAGCTGGGGTATTTAAAGGCCCTACAATATCCATTCCCACCCTCTGGAATGGCTCCTCCACTATGGGCAATGGAATCAGGGTGGCTTGGTTTTTCTTACCCTCCTTCACTTTTTCTTGCCACCGGTGACAAGACCTGCAATACTCCTTCACCTGCTTGGTGAAGCTTGGCCAATAGAAATTCTGGGCCAACCGCTCCAATTCCCAGATGACCAGACAAGGGAATATCATGTGCAACCTTGAGCAACTGCTCACGATACCCCTGGGGAATGACAAGCTGCCTGCCTATCACTTCTCCCTCTGTCTGCACATCCTGAGTATACATCAGTCCATTTTCCCAATAAACCTTATGTCTGCCACCACCTGCCTGTGCTCCATCAAAGTCTGCCCATGCCCTCAATTTCTCTAGACTAGGGTCACTTCTCTGAGCAGTTGCAAACTCCTCACACATTCCCAAGGCATGGGACAGGTCCCCTTCCATCTCTAAACTAGGGTCCCTAGCACTAGCATCAGGGCACACAAGATCACTGTCATTCCTAACCCTCTGACAATGGGTCACCCCTCCCTCTTTGGAGTAACCTGTAGCGGTGTGGTTAACTGCTACTGAGAAATTTCTACCCCCTTTTCATTAGTCTCCATATCAGGAGACACAGGCTGGGGAACCAGCCTCCCAGTGGTTTCCACAATGGCTTCTTTGGGGTTCAGGGAACTACAATTTTCCCTTGCCACTTGGCTATGGGTAACTGCACATACCATCCCCTGTTTGAGATTGTTGCCCAGAATCACGTCCACTGCTAAGGTTTTGGCTATAGCCACCTGTTGCACAGTTCCCCCTGTTTCATCCCAGTCTAAGAGAACACTGGTGAGTGGCAATGTTTTCTTCTCACCAGTAAAGTCCTGTACAGTGATGTATTTGTTGGGTATAAGCTGACCAGGCTCTACTAGATCTCCTTTTACCAATGTCGGGGATGCCCGTCTGTCCCTTAACCCTTGTGTTTGTACACCATTCACCATGACTGGGTGCATGTGTTCCTTCATGTTCACAGGCATGCTTTCAGGGACACACAAACAACCCACTTCTTTCCTAGCCCCATGTTGCATATTGCTTTCCTTTATGGGGCACTGTCTGGCGATACACCCAGTTGCTTTACACAACCAACATCCATTTCTTTTCTCAGAGAAATCTTTTCTCTGAAACCTAGTGCTAACTGGTTTTGGTGGAGGCAGTGAGGGTTTTAGCTGCCCTAAAAGCATGCCTTTCTCTTTCTGTGCTGTCATGCCCGCCCCATTTGCTCTCAGAGCAGGTCTGCTCTTGGCATAGCGGTCTGTGAGTTCAGCAGCCTCTTGCACTGTTTTGGGATCTCAGTCCTCCAGCCAGGTTTTCAGCTCTGCTGGGCATGCCCAGAAAAACTGTTCTAACAGAATCACATTTTCAATTTTATCTACAGAGTTTGCTTCAGTTCCTTCCCACCAACGTTTTAAAAACTGACATTGTTTCATGGCTAGCCCCTCGTAGCTCATGTCAGGGCTTCTCCTGAGCTTATGGAATTTAACACTGTATGATTCACCAGTTAATTAAAATTTCTTTAACAGTGCAGCTTTAAGTTTGCTGTAATCATTACTGTCTTTATTGTCCATTTGACCCAATGCATCCTGAGCTTTCCCGGTAAGTAGTGGGGATAGCTGGAAGCTCCAGGACTCTCTAGGAATTTTAGCCTGAATACAAACTTTTTCAAAAGAATTTAAAAAAGGCATCCATATCCTCCCCCTCTTTAAATTCGGCTATCAATTTGGAATTCAATATGTAACCCAGTCCTGCAGTCCCAGTTAAACCCAAGCCACTTACCTATTCTGGTGCTGGTGGTTGGAGTCGTAGCTTCTCCAGTTCATGCTGCCTCTAGTGCACACGCTCCTCAGGGTCTGCCTCCCACTGTTCATGGTCCCTCTTTCACTGTTCTTGCTCCCTCTTCTCCTCTGCAGCTCACTGGCACTCACATTCCTCACGGTCAGCCTCTCGCTGTTCATGTTCTCTCTTCTCCTGGAACTCCAGCTCTATTCTGTAGCCTGAGTACTTCTGGCTGCAGACTGTTGGTGACCTTCCCCTGCTGCTATGGCCCTTCACTGGCACTGGCCCTGCTGCCCTCCTCATTGGATCTGGACACTGCACTGGCCACTAGCCCTTCCACACTCCAGGTTCGGTCCCTTACAGTCACTGTCTGTGACTCGATGCTCTGAGTATCTGATACCATCAGGACATCCACGAGGTTCTGCTTGGTGGCTTTCACCTCGTACAGGACTCCTCTGTTCCTGCACAACTGCTTTAAGTAGTCTGCAGTGTGCCCGCTGTAGTTGGAAGCCATCTTTTTCCCTAACTATGGCTACTCTAACTTGCACTTTAGAAAAAAAAAAATAAAACAGGTAGGAATTTGACTGTAAGCCATGTGATATAGTTCTGTTTCCTTTAAAAAAATAAATCACTGCCCTTTCTTTGCAAGTGAGCTGTACAGTATCAAGCTGACACACTGAACAATAAAAGCTTGTAATACCAAACTTATGCACACCGCTGCCAACCAGTCTGTTCCAACCCCACTCAGCAGGTCAGGCCCTCTGCTCCCACAGTGCCAACCTCCGAGCACAGTATCGTGAACAGAAACAGAACAGAGTAACCCTCCTGTCTGTTTTTGGGTCTGAATCACCTTTGGTCTCACATTCTGGAGGGATTCAGTGAACCTCTTGCTAGCTTACCCAATATACAGGTTCAGATAATTCTGCTCTTCGAGGAAATGCCAGATAACTTTCGCCTATGGGCACCTAACCAGGTTTACAAAATGAACCCATAAAAACTCTATGAAAGACCTCAGATAAACTCTTACCTTTTCCCAGTTTGGTATACCATTAGCTTATGCACTGTGTCAACTTTAACCATATATGCTTCTTGTCAAAGAAAGAATTTCGAAGGCACACCAAGCAGTCTCTTTAAAATAGATAAAAATGTACACACAGAACAATACATCACAAAACATACAATCTCTTAAAAGAACAAGGTCATAAATACAAACAAAATCTCCTAACACAGTACACTTAGACTTGTCTATCTAATGTATACCTTCTTACAGTGCTTATAGTTAGACGTTGTTGTCTCAAGAGAGTCCAAACAGGAATGTATCAGTTGAGAAACACAGAATACCAGCTTAAAATACTGTGTTCCCACCCCTTCCCTGAGACCGTCTAGCCCCTCCTTCCAGAATATAAAAGTTATACAAAACAGGAGGTCCTACCAAGAGACATATTAAGTACTGTGAGTTGAGCAAAACTCATTTCCCAAATGATGACACTCTTAATTAAGTCTGTGATTTCCCAATTCCTTCTTTGATCTATAAGCAGCTTCCTGCTTCACAAAGACATCAAAGGACTTTCTATGACTAACCCTGCCAGATCTCACTGAGGTGTAATATGCTTTGTAACACCAAGTGAAATTAACTGGGTTTCCTCTGAAGACATCATAAAATGGATATTTTCATTCCTGGTTTCAAAGAAAACTGGGAAGTTAATCACCTTACAGAGATCTGCTGTTTAACATATCCTGTCATTTGAAGTGATACCTGGGAGGGGGGAGTGCAACCCAGGAGCACAGGATTTCTCATGACAGACAATCACACTACATTTTTTTATATTACAAAAATTGTAGAGTAATCAGAACCAGCTGTCCAAGTGTCACAGTGACAATCTTAGATCTCAGATATTTAAACAAATAACTGTTAAATCCCAAATTCAAGATGGTCACGCTGTCACTGGTCATTCAGTCCTTACAGTAGGGGGAACTGGCTAGCCTCCCTGGACCTAAAGGACGCTTACTCCCATATACCCATAAGAAAGTCTCACAGGAAGTTTCTCAGATTCAAACTCCCTTCAGGCAATTATCAGTTCACTGTGATGCCCTTCAGCCTCTCCTCGACTCCAATAATTTTTACCAAGTGCCTAGCTGTGGTAGCAGCACTCCTCAGGAAGCTGGGTATCTCAATCTACCCCTATTTGAATGACTGGCTCATAGTGACAAGATCTCCTTGTCATGTCAAGGAGTCTCTTTCTCTCACAGAGCACACTCTGGAATCCCTGGGCTTCCTGGTAAATCTAAAGAAATCTCACCTGGAACCTACTTGGCTACTAACTTTCATAGGAGCTCAGCTGGACACTCAGAATGGATATGCCTTCTTTCCACAAGAGCGAATTCGAAGTTTCTTGTCAGTGGCAGATTCTTTCATCCAGGGACAGCCAAGACAAGTCAGACATTTCCTCAGGCTCTTGGGACACATGGCTTCAATGACTGCAGTGGTTCCAGGAGTCAGGTACAGGATGCGAGACCTGCAAGCCTATCTCAGAGCTCGCTGGTCTCAAAGAAGCAACAACTTTTCAAAGCTCATACCTGTGACAGAACAGTTCCTTCAGGCTCTGTGTTGGTGGCAGGACCCTGCAAATCTGGCAATAGGGAGCCCCCTTTCAAGCTCCTCTTTCCACAAAGGTGATCACACAGATGCCTCCCTCCTGGGGTGGGGAGCTCATCTGGACAGCGCCTCGGTAAGTGGTGCCTGGACTGTTCAAGAGTCACAGTTGCACATAAACCTTCTGGAGCACAGAGCAATTTTTCTAGCATTTGGAGCATTTGTTCCTGTCATAAAAGGGCAGACTGTACAAATAAGAACAGATAACATCACTGCAATGTTCTACATAAACAAGCAGGGTGGTACCATATCAGGGACGCTGTTCGGAGGCTCTGAAAATGTGATCTCTCGCCTTTTCCCTGGGGGTCAGTCTTTCAGCTATCCACCTTCCAGGCAAGCACAATACCCTGGCAGATGCTCTAAGCTGCATCAGTCAGGGTCAGAGTGAGAGAGCTCTGAACAAGCAAGTACTAGCCACTATGTTCAGGCGGTGGGGCACACCAGAAGTAGATCTGTTTGCTTCCCCCCTCAACTTCCAGCTTCCTCAGTACTGTTGCAGGCCTCCAGTCCTAGGAACACTTCCTCTAGATGCCTTGATTCTGGACTAGTCAGGGCGGTTTCTATATGCATTTCCTCCCTTTCCCCTGATACTCAGAGTGTTGCTGAAACTCAGACAACAGCCTGCATCGATGATTCTAGTGGCTCCGGATTGGCCCAGGCAAGCCTGGTACCCTCTCCTTCTCTCACTGTCTTGCAGCAGGCCCATTCACCTGCCACCAACTCACTCTCTGCTGACCCTTCCCCAGATAGGAGTGCATTATCCAGACATACACTCTCTTCACCTCAAGGCCTGGTTCTTGAGGAGTTAGAATTCCTGACCTCTCAGTACTCGGAACATGTCCTTAAGATCCTGAGAATGGCTAAAAAACCTAATACAAACAAAGACTTATGCAACCAAATGGAAGAGGCTTTCCCTCTGGTGCAAGAGCAAAAGGGTCAATCCTCTTACAGCTTCAGACTCTACCCTGCTGGATTACCGGGTACATTTGCAGGCATCAGGCTTGAAACCCTCCTCTCTCAAGCTACACCTGGCTGCAGTTTTGACCTACCTTTCAGTGGGAAGAGAAAGTCATTTTTTTCCCCACTCTGTGTTCAAACAGTTTTTCAAAGGCCTCTTGCACCTCCAGCCTCCAGTCATGGAGCCGGTTCCTCCTTGGAGCCTGAATCTCTGCATTGCCAGGCTCATGGAACCACCCTTTGAGCCTATGGCCACTGCACACCTCAAGCCTATAACCTGGAAATCTGTTTTTCTAATGGCCATTACCTCTGCCAGAAGGATTTCAGAGTTACAGGCTCTGTGCACTGAGCCTAATTACATCATTCCTCACAGAGACAAAATTGAGCTCAGGACAGATAGGAAGTTCCTGCCTAAGGTGGTTTCTGAGTTTCACCTTAACCAGTCTATTTCTCTACCTGTTTTCTTTAGCGAGAAATCCACTCTTGGTGAGCAAAAGCTCCACATTCTGGATGTCAAAAGAGCTCTCTTTTACTATCTAGAGCATACTAGGCAGTTCAGAGGCTCTTCCAAGCAGTTGTCCCTCACCTATGGGGATATAGGCAGAGGAAGACCAGCTACCAAGAGAACTATTTCCCACTGGTTGGTCTCTTGCACTAGATTCTGCTATGAAAAAGCTGGTCATCAACCTCCTGTGGGGCTTGGAGCCCATTCTACCAGGGGCACTGCAGCCTCTGTGACAGCTGCAAGAGACATACCCCTTCTGGATGTCTGCAAAGCAGCTACCTGGAAATCTGTACACACTTTCGTTAAGCACTACAGTTTGGATGTGCAGGTACTGCTGAGTAATCTGCTATAGTTACTGATGCTGAAGGACTCTTGGGGGTGAGAAGAAAAAAATTACTCACTGTAGTAATCTTCTTTCTTCCAAGGGGTCCTTTAGCATCAGTAAGCTCCCACCCTTCCTCCCCGTTCACCTTTTAGGAGAAGGGCTCTGTTCTCAGTTTTATTACCAAAATTTGTCTCCTATTAAAGAGGTTTGTTGCTCAGGTTGTTATCTGTTTTTCTGGTTTTGGACATTTTCATGTTTTTTTAATCCTGTTGGTACACTTTTGGGGCATGTGCCCATTTATCTTCGGAAAAATTCAGAAGCCCTTCAGGCTGCTCCTTCTCAGCACACTCCCCTTCTCTTTTTTGATTGGCTGATGCCTAAGCTCAGTATGCTAATTATCTTAAAGGCATACCCCCAGGGAAGTTGCACTTAGCCAGCTAACTGCTATAGTTACTGATGCTAAAGGACCCCTTAGAAGAAAGAAGATTACTGTGGTGAGTAATTTTTTCTACCTTACCATGTGATTTGTAAATTATTTTCTCTGTAATTCTGCAAATGCTACATTTTGAAGTATCTGTAATTCATTCTGGGTCGCTCCTGAAAAAGGGACCATTACTGGACTCAGCGGGCCTACCCGGTTACCAAAATTAAATAAATAAATTAAATAAGTTTGATCAGTTTAAAAGAACACTACGGGCAACCTTAACAGTTAGATGAAAACTGTAATGGCTAATCATACCAAATGGTCCCTTGAACTGTGTCAGACTCTAGATCAGAGGCCATGTACCATTGCTATGCTTGTTTTACAGTTTCTGTTTACCCACCTTATTGTAAACTTGTATGCAATTGATCTAGCATATTTATTTGTATTTGATCTACAATACTGTACTTGTTTGACTTCATTCCACAGGAGCTTGCTTACTGTATTTATGTTGCCTTGTCTTTTTTTTTTAAACTTGGGTTTATTCAAAAATATGTGACATTACGGACACACAGTCAGGGTTAATGCAGAACCAGATTAACAAAATTAACAAAAGAAAATATCAACATGGGCGGTTAATTTGGCTCCCCATGAGCTTAACAATGCTGTGAAAGGGATAGACAGTCTAATGCTTCTCAATAGATAACTATTTATATATTTATTTTACTTATTTATTTAACTGTGTGGGTACACTGGTGAGAGGGACAATTTTCGGTCACGGCACGGGCCATAGAGATGGTACCAAAAAAAAGGTATAAAAATATAAAAGGCATAATTAATAGAAACACAGAAACATAGACTTTGATGGCAGATAAGGACCGCTTGGCCCACCTAATCTGCCCATTTCCCTACCTACAGGATAAGCTGCAGATCCTAGTTAATCAACAGCCTATTGCTTCTTACTCCCCACAAGAATTGCTTTATGTTTGTCCCATGTGTTCTTGAATTCTCCCACAGTTTTAGACACCATACCTTTCTCAGGAAGACTGTTCCATGCGTCCACCACCCTCTCTATGAAAAAATACTTCCTCACATTGCCCCTGAACCGCCTCCTCGCTATCTTCAAATTGTGTCCCCTTGTTCTTGCACATCTCTTTTCCTGAAAGATCCTAGCCTCTTGGACTTTGTTGATTCTACTGAGGTACTTAAAAGTTTCTATCATGTCCCCCTCTCTCTCTTTTCCTCAAGGGTATACATATTAAGCTCCTTTAGTCTCTCTCCTCGTATGGCTTCTCTTGCAGACCCTGCACCATTTTAGTTGCCCTCCTCTGGACTGCCTCTATCCTCTCTATGTCCTTGTGGAGATGAGTTCTCCAGAACTGGATGTAGTACTCCCGATGGGGTCTCACCAACTGTCTGTACAGAGGGATAACAAAGTTCCTGTTTTCTGCTGGTGGTGCCTCTTCCTATACATCCCAGCATACCTCCAGCCCTCCCTACTGCCTTCTCACATTGCTTGCTAACCATAAGGTCATCTGATATGATTACCCCCAGGTCCCTTTCCATTTTTGTTGTTGTTACTACCTCCCCCCCATTGTGTAATCTTCCCCTGGGTTTCTGTTTCCCAGGTGCATTATTTTGCCCTTCTTTGCATTGGATCCAAGCTGCCATACTTCTGACCATTCCTCCAACCTTGCCAAGTCCCTTCTCATCCTTTCCACGCCTCCTTGTGTATCAACCCTGATGCAGATCTTTGTGTCATCTGCAAAGAGGCATACTTTTCCTTCCAGTCCCTCTGATTATAAAGACATTAAAAAGGACTGGACCCAGTACTGAACCATGCGGTACCCCACTAGTAACCCTCTTTCTTCAAAGTGGACTCCATTTACAATTACCTTCTAAGTTCTGTTGTCCAGCCAATGTTTTACCCAGGCTACCACCTTGGGACCCACTCCCAGGCTGGTTAATTTGACTATTAATCTTTTGTGTGGGACTGAGTCAAATGCCTTGCTAAAGTCTAGGTAGGCCATGTCCACAGCCCCTCACTGGTCTACTACTTTGGTCACCCAGTTAAAGAAATCAATTAGATTCATCTGACATTACCTTCCCGCTATGAACCCACGCTGCCTTGGGTCCTGTGCCCCACTGGCCTCTAGGTACTCAACAATTGTTTCCTTCAGAAGTGATTTCATCACTTTCCCTACAACAGAGGTCAAACTAACAGGTCTGTAGTTTTCTGCCTCTGTCTTGGTCCCACTTTTGTGAAGGGGAATCACATCTGCCTTCCTTCAGTCCGCTGGTACCACACCATCCTCCCATGATTTGTTAAAAAGGGTAGTCAGTGGTTTCACCAATTCTCCCCTTAATTCTTTTAGAATTCTGGGGTGAATTCTGTCAGGCCCCATTGCTTTGTCCACCTTTAGTTTTAGGAGTTCTTTTAGAACTCTTTCTTCTGTGAAAGGACTGGGATCGACTCCCCATCAAGAGTGCTTCTGTTAATTGGATTAAGCACCTCCCCCTCCTCCTCTTTTGTGAATACTGAGCAGAAATATTCATTCAGTATCCCTGCTCTTTCACTGTCCCTCTCAACCCATTCACCATCCATTCTTTTCAGCCTCACTATCCCTCCCTTGTCTTTCTACGCTCCCTGATGTACCTATAAAAGGTTTTATTCCCCTTCTTAACCGAGTTGGCTATCTTTTCCTCAGTTTGGGCCTTTGCTATTCTGACTTCCCTCCCTGCTTCCTTCTGCCTTAACTGGTACAGCTCTCTGTCCTGTTCCTTCTGTGTTTCCTTATACTTCCTGAATGCTATGTTTTTCTCCCGGACTTTCCCCGCCACCTCTTTTGAGAATCATAGTTGCTTTTTCTTTCATTTTGATTTGTTTATTTGCTTCAAACAAAGGCTTGTTGCCTCTGTGATGGCAGTTTTGATGTTTCCCCATTGTTGCTCCACCCCTCCTTCTAGCCTGTTTGCTAGTGCTTTTCTAAGGCACTCTCCCATCTTGCCAAAGTCAGCCCTCCTGCAGTCCAGTACCCTCACTTTTGTATGGCATGACTCTGTAGTTGAGTTTATCGTGAACTGCACTGTTTGATGGTCACTTGTTACCAGATGGCAACCCACTTCTAGATCTGAGATCCTCTCACTGTCCCCATTTGAGAGTATGTCATCTATTATTGCTCCCTCATGAGTGTGTTCCGAAACTAACTGTCTGAGGCATGCCACCTGTAGGGCATTGAGAATGGCCCTGCTCTTGGATGTGGCTGCAGCAAATGTGCTCCAGTTAACATCTGGCATATTCAGGTCTCCCATCAACAGTACCTTCCCTTTCTCTGCCATCCTAAGAATGCCTTCTATCATATCCTTGTCCATTCCCTTCCCCTGACATGGGGATCTGTATACAACCCCTGTGGAGATTGTGGTGCCATTGCCATTACAGAAGGTATAGATACAACATAATAGGAGCTAACTCACAAAGGTGTATAAGGATATGATACATTGAGTGTTAAGTAATAGGATTTAACTCACAAAGGTGTATAAGGGTTCAATTGATTAAATATGATGCTATAATGGAACATCATAACTGATAACAGCAGTATAAGGAATATAGAGCCACTAAGGGAAGAAGCAGGCAAGCGGTGGCCGGCGATGTTATTACAGGGGGAAGGAGGGCAGTGAGAGGCTCTGGGCAGGTGTTGTGGCAGTTAAGGGGTGCAACTGCATACTGATGTTGCCAGTAGAACTGCAGATAAGTATGATATGAAGGCCTGAGTAGAGTCCTATGCTGAAGATAGAGGTGGGGAGGTTATTCCAGAGCTTAGGTGCCACAACTGAGAATGCTCTCTGGCCCATGCTAATGTTGGAGCATGGGACACTTAGCAGTGGTTGAGAAGAGGACCTCATTGTCCTAGCAGATTGCTTCATGCAGAGAAGCCTACCTAGTGGGGATTTTGTGTCTGCCACCAGGGTTTTATGAACAAGAGTACCCACATGGAGGCCTCGTCGAACCTGAGGTTATAGCCAACCGAAGGAAGCATACAGGAAGCAGTGATGGGTAGAAAGAGGGGCAGAAAGGATAAAATGACAGATGTTGTCACATGTAGTGCTTAGTCTGGTGAGTTCCCTAGATGAGGTTTGGGAGGTGATAGGAGAGCAATACTCCAAAAGAGGGAGCATCATACCTTGTCTGATGGTCAGTCAAGCCTCAGGGGTAAGAACATATTTCAGGTGGTAGAAAGCTCCAATCTGTTGGTGTACTCTCTTGATCATAGTTCCTGTGTGTTCACTGAATGTGAGGAAAGGGTCCAGTGTGACCCCAAGGTATTTATAACTCGTGACTTGTTCCAGGAACGTACAGTCAGGGACCAAGATTGAGAGAGAGTTGACCTTTGAGGTGGGTATTTTGGAAAGCTTCTGTCTAGACATGAATAGCATGGCTTTTGGTTTTCTTTGTGGTAACCAATGGTCTGTTAGTGGAAAATCAGTTACGGGTGATTCTGAAATCTTGAGAGGGGGGTGAAGTCTGTGTCTGCTCCTGTCCAGGATTAGATTGTCCACATACATGATTTTTTTGACAACTAGGGTTAGTATGAAGTAGGTTATTGACAAATAGGGAGTATAGGATAGGGCCATTATGGGTCATTGTGGGACCCCACTGGACACTTCTAGGAGAGTCGATAGAGCTCCACTGACACAGACTCTTTGTGACCTCTCAGCTGGGTAGTGGCGAAACCACTTAGTCAATCAATCAATCAAAATCTTTATTTAACCAGGTGAACACCATTGAGCGGGCTCATTTTTGAGGTGGACCTGGGCAGGATATATATCAATACAAGAGGAGGAAACACACTTACACAGTCAATACACAGAGTTAGAAATACACACAGGAGGTTTATAAAAAGCATTGGAATACATTATTTTTTAAAAAAGGGGGGCAAAAACTAGCAACCATGTGTAATTGTACAGTCAGAGTAACAGTACCAATACTACAGTAATTACAGAAAAATCCTGTACAACCATATTTACAAGGTATACATGGAGCTGGTTTGAACGCAAATAATGGTTAAGGAGTACGGGTGGGGCACAGGTGTAGAGAGGGGGGGACGTAAGGGTATATTGGTATAAGTGCAGGGCAGAGCCCACCTGGGACATAGATTGCATGGTACAGTATAGAACGGTTAGAGGGCAAGGTACTAGGCACCAGGAACAGGAGAACATGCAAGTAAGGGAGAGTGTAAGTGGATACCTGAGGACACAGATAGGAAGGATCAGTTTTAGGATAGATAGAGCAATAAGGTTGAATTCTTATAAGCTCTGGCATTGCTGGTAAGGGGGGGCTGGAGTATCAGGAAAGGACTGCACCTGGAAGGCATAGAAACTGAGGCCAAAGAGGGGTAGGGGGAGACAGTAACATAAGGGGAAGCAGTAAAACAATACACCTGAAGGAGAAAGAAACTGAGACCAGATAGAGGTACGGGGAGACTGTAACATCAGGGGAAGCAGTTACAGGATTCCTTGAAAGAACAACAGTAGAGAGCTTTGAATACTGATAATTTGATTGGGTAGGCCAATTTCAAGGTTCTTTGCAGATTGTTCCAAAGAGTGTGTATTGCATAATTTATAGCAGACCTATGAAAACGCTACTTGATCTTAGATAAAGCAAGAGAGAGATATAGGAGGAACTCCTTAAGGCATTCTTTCCTACCATACTTAGTGGAAGACAGTCTGAGATATGTTGAAGCAGCATCTTATTAATAGCCCTGAAGGTCCAAAGGGCTGCATTCCTCTGTCTTCTCTAAGTAAGGGATGACCAACCTACTGCAGAGTAAAGGGAGCAGTGATGTGTGGAGTAAGGCAGTCCAGTAATAAACATCAGGGCTTTATGGTAGAGTGCGTCAAGTTTGGTCAGAGCAGAGGCAGAGCCTTGGCTATAAAGGAAATTGGCATAATCCAAAAGAGGAGGAATGTGGTTTGGACCAGTCTCTTCTTAGCCTCACTTGTTAATAAGTATTTGATCCTGTAAAACAGGCCAAGCCGCTGCCTCAGCTTCTTTATCAGTTCATCAATATGATCATTGAAGGAAAGCTTCTAGTCAATCCAAACCCCCAGGTATTTGAATTTTGTTATATAGTTCAGTGGTTTGCTGAGAAGAGTATAAATCTGGTTAGGCTCTTACTCCCTCGCCGCCTTGGTGATGTCTCCCTACCTCTGGGTATATGTCATTGTTACTCTCTCAACCCAGGGGGAGGTCTTCTACCCACATGTTTGCCACTGGTTTGTATGTTTGAAAATCTGTGATTGCAGATAATGCTCATCCCGCCTGCTGTGTCCTACTGCTTTAGAATTCTCTCTAGTGTCTTGTCCCTCCGTTTGGACTTTGCTGCTCCTGTTAGCAATGATGACTATGTATTTCTCTCATGTAAATTCCACTGTTGGAGTATGCCACTCCAGATTGTTATGCTTACTATGTATTCCTTCCATGTAACTACCCTGTAATTCTCCCGGGTCGCACCTGAAAATAGGCACTTGCTGTCTAGCGTGCTTACCCGGTTACCAAAAGCAAATAAATAAAATAAATAAATGTTTCCTTGAGTTGCAGGGTTATTAGCATGTACAAAGGGAGAAAAAATAATCGCCTTTGTTTTTTTTGCATTCAGGAGCAGTTTCTGATGCAATAGTTGTAATTGTAGTTGATTAAAATCCTGTTGCAGATCCCTGCAAGCTGCTTCCAGAGAAGGTCTTTCAATATAAAGTACCGTGTCATTGGCAAAAAGATGAATGTTGGTGGATTTGATGTCAACGTCAATTCTACTGACGTAAATTACAAAGAGCAACGGACCCAGAATGGAGCCTTTTAGTACACCCCTCAGTACAGGTTTCAGTGAAGAGAGCTCCCCTTCCACCTTTACCTGCTGTTGTCGCCCTGTGAGGTAGTTAGAGAACCATCTCAAAGAGAGGGTGCCAAGGCTGTTATTTCGAAGGGAAACCAGGAGTAGATCATGGTCAATGGTATCGAATGCCTTGCTTAAGTCCAGTAATACAGCGCAAACAAAGTTCTTAGTATCCAGGGAACACTGCCAGTTATTAGTCACTTTTGCGAGGGCTGAGATAGTACTATGCTGTGGCCTAAAGCCAGACTGTAAAGAGTTTAATAGATTGGCAGTTTCAAGGTAGTCCCTGAGCTGCACACTCACTATTTTCTCCAATTGCTTGGATAGGATGGGGAGTAGAGAGATAGGTCTGTAATTATTCGGGTCACTAGTATCACTGAAATTCAAAAAATATGTCTTACTCAACCCAAAAAAGTATTCAAAAGTATTTTATTTCATTAATTCCACTGTTATTTCTTCGATTCAGATTCAAATTAATATATCCAAAAGTTTGATTCTCATACTCCTGAAATATATTTCCATACAAAGTTCACATGCTTCTGAAATATATTCCCTTAATCAGTAACGTTTCAGAACAAATCATTGTGTTCCTTCATCAGACCTGGAGCTTTGGTTTAGTACACTATTAACAAATCAAAAAATAAAAATATTTTTTAGTTATTAGATTTAAACATTAATGTATGTTTTTCCATTTGAAGTTTTTAAAGTGTTTAAAGGATTTAAATTGTTTAAAGTATTTAAAGTTCAGGTGGAACGAACCTGAATGTGGACCAATTAATATTCAAAAAACCTCCGTGCTGTATGGCTGGGACACTACGTTCTCAAAGATTCAAACCCCATTACGGTCTTTATCTGTAAATCCAAAAAATTTTGTTATTTTTTAGGTCACTTGAGTCTTGTTTAAATGAATCTCATAAAGTTTTTACCAAATACTATGTCGGGTAATAACTTACTGAACAATCTCAGAATCCCGATCTTGTTTAGAAAGCTCTAAAATATATTTTGCCGTCTAAACCAAAGAAATTGACCTCCAAACGAAATACAAGGTAAAAATTAAGATGCCGTAGTAATATTTGACAAGGTTGGATGTACAAATTTCATTTTAAATTGTGATGTCCTTTTCTTTCTTTGGTATAGTGTTCTATCAGCAAATGTATGACTAGCTAGAACTTTCTAAACAAGATCGGGTTTCTGAGATTGTTCCACCTGAACTTTAAATACTTTAAACACTTTAAATACTTAAAACACTTTAAAACCTTCAAATGGAAAAACATACATTAATGTTTAAATCTAATAACTAAAAAATATTTTTATTTTTTGATTTGTTAATAGTGAACTAAACCAAAGCTCCAGGTCTGATGAAGGAACACAATGATTTGTTCTGAAACGTTACTGATTAACGGAATATATTTCAGAAGCATGTGAACTTTGTATGGAAATATATTTCAGGAGCATGAGAATCAAACTTTTGGATATATTAATTTGAATCTGAATCGAAGAGATACCAGTGGAATTAATGAAATAAAATACTTTTGAATACTTTTTTGGGTTGAGTAAGACATATTTTTTGAATTTTTGTCATTGTCCGTTTTTTGTCTTGCTCCCTTATATATATATATATATATATATATGTGTTTGAAAAGGAACCTTGAGAGACTTTACCAATGGACTGTATTCAAGAGTCCACTAGTATCACTGGACTTGAAAATAGGGATTACATGAACTGTTTTCCATAGGGGAGGAATATCGCCCTGCGATAAGGAGAGGTTAAAGAGATGCATGATGGTCACTGCCAGTATGCATTGGCTAAAAGCTTCAGGAAGAATGGGTCTAAATGGTCAGCCCCAGCACTCTTCCTGGTATCCAGTTGTAAGAGAAGATCCTCAACTTCTTTCAAAGTAGTGGACTGGCGTGAGAATGCCATACTTTTGACCGGAGCAGATGCGTCCAATAAACTGAGTTGTGAATGGAGGTTAAAGGCAGGGGAGGAATCAGATGCAAATCCTGAGGTTATGAAATGGTTATTAAAATAGTTGAGGATCTGACTTATCAGATACCAGAGATGCACCAGTAGAGATTTTCAAGGGTAGGGTGTTCGGGGCTACGTGATCTTCTATGTCCTTAATGGTTTTCCAGAACTTGGCCAAGCACTTAGTGGAAGAGTTCAATTCTTTGTGGAAGTAGCTAGCCTTCACCTCTCTAACCAAATTGGTACAATGGTTTCTAGCCTTTCTAAACAAGGTCCAGTCAGCTGGAAGTTTTGTTCTCTGAGCTTTTTTCCAAAGCCAGTCTCTGTGCAGCAATGAGGTCTTTAACTGTGCCGTAAACCATGGACATGATTTTTTCTTTGAGCGTATTTTGACCAGTAGTGCATGCTTGTCCAATGCCCCTAGCACAATCTCCTGAAAAATATCATAAACCGTGAACACTGACTTTGCCAGGTAGAAGTCTTGCCATCTCAAGGAGTCATGCAGGTCTGTGAGGAAAGCACGAGAGTCAGCACCTCAACCCTATACGTCACTGGGTTGGCCTCAGGTTGTTATTTTGAGCTGAAAATATATTTAGAAGGCATTTGATATTATCTGATATGAATCTGCACCACATGAAACACATCTTGTCTGGATGCAGTACGTCAGGGATGCTTTTTTGCAGCTGATCAGCAAGAATACCTGTGTATATTTTGAGGTCCACCCCTAGTAAAGAAATGGGCCAGTAAGAGTTGCATTCTAGTGTGTCGTTACCTGGTTTGGGCAATATACTGATCTGAGCCTGGAACCAAGAGGCAGGATGGAATGGCTCCTGCTTTTGCCAGCTCTGTGAATACCTCACAGAGCAGTGAGGCAAGCTCTGTGGCAAAGTTTTTATACTATTCAGCAAGATAGCCATCACATCCTGGTGATTTATCATTCTTTAACCCCATTATTTTAACTATAATTTCTGTCTCTAATGGTGGTATCCAGCACCTCTACTCTTTGTAGAGATAATGCTGGGATTTGTAACCTCCCAAAAATTGCTCTATGCCGACAACCTGGGTTCAGGAGCGAACTAGGATCATTGGCGAGCCAGCGGGGGAGGGAGGAGCAGGACTGAGCAGCCAGAAGGTAGCTCTCCTCTCCCGGGGAAGAACCCTGTCACCCACCATAGTTTCACTGCACCTGAGTGGAGATCCAAGGGCAATGTAGGTGGGTGGGTGGCAAGCAGAGGGAGGGCGCCTCAGAACCACAGCATGCGTGTGCCTCTGAGACAGGGGATAGGGAAAAACCAGGGGACAAAAAAGCCAATAAAATAAAGACTGGAAAACAAATTGCTCTATGCCCTGTGCCCCCATCCTCCTTGTAAAGTGAGCTGTAGAACGCAGTGAATTTCTCCAGGATTTTTGATGAGTTGTCACTTACCCCTCCAGGGCTTCCTGGTTCCCTGTGTAGTACAACTGCTCTGTTAACTTGCTGCTGGCATAGGTGCCAGGGCAGTAGCTTTCTGGAACAGTTCCAAAAAGTTGCAGCTTGAAGCAATCCAGTGGTGGTAGGTGGTCACAGAGGGGCTGCCAGCCCCACACACAATAAACAGTTCCACAAGGTGAGTACACATACCTGGTTTATTTTAGGCAGTAAAGATGCTAGTTCTGACCCCAGTGCTTTGGCTGTAAAGCCTTCATACCTTTCCTGTCCTGTCCCCTCCCTCATAATATCTTTGCCTCCATATACCATAGTGGGCCTTAGATTTGAGCCTCCAAGAGAATTGTAAGGGCCTGCTTTTTGTGGCCAGTTGCAGTTTCAATTGTTAAAGAGCAATTTGGTGTTATGCTTCTAAGCCAAAGATCTGGGATTTTGATCCAGCCTCTGCCTTATTTTTTTCCTTCTTCCTTGTGGAAGCCATCTGTATTAGTTCCCCCCCCCCAGAGGTGTACTTTTAGGCTGTCCCAGGTGTTTGCTTCAGAAGTGTCTGCTGCTTTTGTGCCTTATCGTGTGCTGACAATTCCACTATATGTCTCTGTATAGTCAGGTTTGAGGTGTCCATTGTGTAACAGGCCAACACTGAGTCTCCAAGTGGGAAGACTGGGTAGAAGTGTGATTTGTAACCCTAGTACTACAGGGACATAATCAGAGGTGGTGATGTTTTTTATATCATAATCTCCTGGTGGTCATTTTGTGTCAGGTTAGCAATGGAGAGTATGGGCTTCATATAAAACTGCTGGAAGTAATGAGTTATGCTACATGTGTGTACCTCATGCAGCCTCTCCTCTGACAGTAAAAAGTGGTCTATCCTGGACTAGGAACCATGCCTGGCTGACTAAAATGTGTAATCCTGGTTCATGGAGTGAGTGAATCTCCAGACATCTTTCAGGCCTAATTCCCTGCCAGTCTAGTCTAGAAAGATTTTTTTTTTACCTACTGGGAAGCTTCCTATACTATCTCCACCTCTATCCAGATTGTCTGAAATGTGGTATTGAAATCCCCTTCGAGCATGTGAAAATGTGCTTCAATCTGCATAGTAGCAAGGAGTTTGGGGAAAAATGGCCACCTTTCTGCCTCCTCACTTGGAGCATAAAAGTTTAGGAGCACACACTCTCTATCTCTGTATAGGCATCTGAGACTGACAAAACAAGCATCCTTATCTATATCTGTGTGCAGAACCTTGAATGGGACATCCTTACTGATCAGGATCATCCCCCTCTCCCCTGGGGATGCTCTTCCCACAAGGAGGAAAAAATTTCTCCTACCCAGGATAATTTTAGCTTAAGGTATTCTGTTTGGGTTAGATGTGATTCCTGAATAAAGGCCACTGTTGTCTTTTCCCTACCTACCTATCTCCTGTAAAACTCTGGCCCAGTTGATGAGGTTGTGTAGTCATTTGACATTATAGGAAAATCTACTAGATCATTCATTTTTGCATTGGTCAGAGTGTTATTAAAGGGCACCAAAGTCTGTTCAGTGTTTTCAGGACCCCCATCATGTGGGATCCTCCCCGCTGCCGTGCAGACAGTAGACAAATGTCTTCACAGTACACAAGAACAGTTAAACAGAGTTAAAAAAACAAAAAAAAAAAACTTTAGCCACAACAGATGGCAAACCAGAATGCTTTGTAGGAATATTGTCAATAAGCTGAAGAATCTCTACCATGATCAGTGGTATTATGTGGTAGGTAAATTAATGATACTTCAAGGTATGATTCCGTATGCTGGAACTGCCCTCACCAGAGAGGTGTCTGTGAGGGACTGTAGAACTTGCATGGTCATCCCACTCGCTTGTATGTTTCCCAGGGGATTCAAGTGAAAGGGGGTGTCATGGGCTATTGCTCATATTATCCCTTAAAAGGGTTGCAGTATCTGAGTGAGAGAATGTCCATCTGCCCCCCCTCCCCCCAAATACTGGACATCTGCCTCTGCAGAGGCCCCCCTACCCAGCACCAAATCACCAGGCCCAAAAACTGGTAGGCTTTCCCCCACCAGTCAACACCCTCCCAACCCATCTAATTGAGTCTCCTGGTGGGATTCAGGCAGTATAGAACAGAATGGCTTTTTAAAGAAGAGAGGAGGTCACTTCTGAGATGAGGGTGCACTCAGGCATTTAATGGCAAGACCAACTAAGGTGGCCTTACCCAGGCCCCAAGATCTGTGTGACCTCCAACCTCAGCTCCTTGACCTGCCCACTGGCATCATCAGGGAGTCACATTAGGGTTTCCTTCATAGCGCACCCCAGTCTCCACTTTCAGGTATTTGTGTTTGCTTGCCTCATTGTGGCTTACCAGGCTTCACCCACCTATCCACGTGCAGTCGATATGTGGGCAAGAGTGTCTCGCCAGCTGCCTCCACCCACCACCATAGCGAACTGCCTTCAAACTGAGCTCTAGCATGCTGGTTGCATAAACTGCATGAGGAGAACCTCCTCCTGGAGAGCCAGGTGCCCTCCACAAAAAAGCTAGCCTAGGCCCAGTTATTAACTGAGATGCCCTGAACTTGAGAGCCCCACCTGCGCCAGACATCCCACCTATCCAGGTATCCTGCTGTATAGGATGAGTTGAATGGAGTGGCAAAAGCCCTCCTACTGACTGTGATCAAAGAAAATAATAAAAATCTTTACCGCTCACTAAACTAAAGATTTATATGCCATGAATTAGTCTCGGTTCATTTCTCTCTACTTATGTCAAGTTTCGGTGGTGATCTTGAGGTGTGATTTGAGGCTGTAGTTGAGGATGCCTGAGTTTGTTCTTTCAGTCATTTCATGGAAGAGGGATGAGTCTGGCCTGCCTCCTCTGCGTCTCTTCGTTTCTGCCCTGCAAGCGCCTGCTATGAGGTGTTTGAGGGGAGCACTGAGCCATTGCTTTTGGATTTTCTTTGCTGCCATTGCCATTATTTCAGATTTGCAGTCTGCAAGGGTTTCAGAACTTCATCTAGTGAGATGTCATGCTGCTGCAAACAATTATTTTGCTTCATCTGTGGTGTCGTATTGTGTGAAGCCTGACTCACCAAATGCCCAAGGCCTAGCAAGGAATTCAGTTCTGTTATTTATGCCTTTTGTTTTTGAGTTCTTTGGAAACCAGGAGTGCTTTTCTTCATTTTTGCAGAGTAGCAGGGCATAATTGTGCTTGAAATACAGTCTTTTGTCACCGAAGACTACCTCTTTCCATGCCCATGCCCTTGCCCTTTTGCTCTGCAGTCTAGGAATGCCAGGACAATAGATCGTCACTTGGCAGAAGGGTCCTTAGGTGGGGCAGAAAGTGACCTGTGTGCTTGAATAATGCCAAGGTTTATGGCCAGGCCTAGGTTAAGGAGTTCCTTTAGAAAGCTGTCCATAAATTTAAGCATGTCCGCTGACACCATTTTCTCAGAGACCCCATAGATGCACAGATTATTTCTGTGATAATGGTTTTCAAGGTCCTCCATTTATTTTCAAACTCCATTTCCCTCTGGTAGAGTTGTAGGAGAGGAGAGCATTAGGATGGAGGTTGGTACCAGCAGTATACTCTGAGAGGCAGGACTCCAGTGCGGCCTTTCGTTTCTCTACTATGGGAAGATTCCACTGATCATTTGCTGCAGTAGTCTCAGTGTGGCAGGGGGTGTCACCGATGTTTTTGAGCTGTTGATACAGCCTGTGTGATGTGATGGTGTAGGATTCTTCTCCCTCTTCAAATTCACTATTGGGCATGGCTGGAGAGGGTGGTTTGGACGAGGATTGACTTCTCTTGTAGCCCTGCTCATCTGAATGGAGCAAAGCTAGTTTCATCGCTGGTGTAGGCTTCAAATCCTTGAGGCGCTGTCTTGTCAACATCATCGTGAGCTGTGTTGTTTTGTGAAAAGTGTGGTTTTGGGCGGTAAATAGATGCAGGTTGCAGTTCGATTTTAAAAGGATTGCTTGGAGCTCTCAAGTTAGGCTGCATGCCATAGCCTTGATTACCTCACCAGATACACTTGCCTTGTAATCTCTGTCGCTGACATGGAACATTTGTAAAAGAGCACTTGTGCTCAGAGGTTCTTCAAAATTTGCAGTCAGTCAATAACTAAATACAATGTATTTGGGAGTTAACCCTTAAATATAAGTTATATGCCCCGCTGCCGCACAGCCCATGGCCAGCGATCGTTCGCTTACAGGGCACCCACTTGGTTTAACGGTCTTGCCTATGATACTATCACTACTACTACTGGGCTAGAGGCATTCAAATCCAGGCTCTGAAACACCCTTGTAGCTTCCAGCACCTGCGACTGCCATGGTTAATCTATGCAACACTGCTCCTCTGCTGATTGCCCTACCTAGCTCCTTGCCCAACGCACTTGCCCTAGTAGGCCTTTGCCCCTCCCACACTTCTGAATCTTGACAATGCCACCAGTCTGGCTGCCTCTCACCCACCACTCCCCCCCCGTCCATATCCCTACCTTACTCTCGCCTCTCCTCTCTCCTCCTCCTGACCTCCTGTACTCTGTCCCTCCCATGATCCTACTACCCCTCCTTTTTTCCTACCCACACCCTGTCTCTTCCACGCATCATGTGTCTCTGTAACCTTTTATGTGAAACAAATGCTTTATTTTATGTGATGCCAATGTTTTGACTTGGAACCTTTGTAAAAGAGCCCTGGGCTCAAAGGTAACTTGTAATCCTAGAATTGAAATAAATAAAATAAATAAATGAAATAAATAAAATTTATTTGAGCCACTGGAGCCTTCTTAATTAGGATAAATCATTTATCCACACTTTGGCGATTTATCTTTTATTTATTTTATTTAGCTTTTGTTGACTGGGTAAGTGCACTAGACAAATCCTGCCTATTTTCAGGCACGACCCGGGGGGAGGGGGGATACAGATGAATGCCAACTGACCTTGAACCAGATTAAGCTGTTGGTGGTATTTTTAGTGAATCTTCATTTTACTCTGGTCACGAAGGAAACCTAAACCAATGGGAGAGCAGCTTACACAATGCCTAATCACAGTGGCCTCTTCTGCACTCTAAACAGAGCAGTGAGCGCAAACAGAAACACACTAATTTAAAAGTTTTACTGTTTATGATGCAGTGTAGAAATTGGATACACAGTGGTCTGACTTAGAATAAGCCTTTTATCTTCACCGGTGAGGGGTGCAACTTACATAACTCACTTGTAGCTTTATAGCTTGTGAGTTATTGTTCTACCCCCTCACATGTGAAGATTAATGGCATATGCTGAGTCAGACAACTGCTCATCCCATATTTACTGCGTACACGTCTGTGTGTGTGTGTCTGTGTGTGTGTCTGTGTGTGTGTGTCTGTGTGTGTGTGTTTGTCTGTCTGTGTGTGTGTGTCTGTCTGTCTGTGTGTGTGTGTGTGTGTCTGTCTGTGTGTCTGTCTGTCTGTGTGTCTGTCTGTCTGTGTGTCTGTCTGTGTGTGTGTCTGTCTGTGTGTGTGTGTGTGTGTGTCTGTCTGTGTGTGTCTGTGTGTGTGTGTGTCTGTGTGTGTCTGTCTGTGTGTCTGTCTGTCTGTCTGTCTGTGTGTGTCTGTGTGTGTCTGTCTGTCTGTGTGTGTGTGTGTGTGTGTCTGTCTGTCTGTCTGTCTGTGTGTGTGTGTGTGTGTCTGTCTGTCTGTCTGTCTGTGTGTGTCTGTCTGTGTGTGTCTGTGTGTGTGTGTGTCTGTGTGTGTCTGTCTGTCTGTGTCTGTCTGTCTGTCTGTCTGTGTGTCTGTGTGTCTGTCTGTCTGTGTCTGTCTGTGTGTGTGTATGTGTGTGTGTGTGCGTCTCAGAGTTTGTTAAAGGGGGAATGGGGAATATGCATTTGTTCATTTTTATGCAGTTTTTGTTGATTGGGAAAGGAGGGCTAGACAATGCTGCCTATTTTCAGCCTCCTCTTGGGTGGGGATACAGATGCAAACCAACTGAAACTGAAGCAGATTAAGCTATTGGTTTTATTTTAGTTCCCTAATAAAGGCCTAGCAATGCTTGTACAATGAATGTTTGATTGTTCTTGTTTGGCGAGGTGCTGTGCCATAGGTGTGGGAGTGGGGGTATGGGTGTGGTTTCTGTTTCATGGGATGGTGAAACTACAGGAGTCACTCATTAACTTTTTCTGCAGCAGGCCTCATACATATGACTTCCAGTGTAATATATTGCAAGTGCGAACTAATGAAGTAGCAATGTATTTACACACCTGTCTTCTGGATGAATGATGAAGTCTAAAGGAAAACCCTGTATGGGGGCAATTTACACTTAAAATACTATATGCACATATCTTTGTGATTTTCTTACACATATTATAAATCCTGTAGTTATGTATGTATCTACCTGTTTTTTATCTATGGCTGCAAATGGCAAACAACATTTTTAAAGGTATCTAAAAGTAAGGAGATTACTGCACTTGGAATAATTTTGCTGCCCTGTGAATGAAAAAGTGCTCAGGGGTGGGTGTGGGTGTGTGTGTGTATGTGTGTGTGTGTGTGTGTGTGTAACTCATCTTTATGACTAGTCATTTGCTTTTTTTGTGTAATTTGGCTATCGGAAAAGGCTGTCTAAATAGTTACATAGCATCAATTCCCATACATTATAAAATGTTTTACTGCCCCTCGAAGTGCTGTGGCATGTACAATAGTATCGGACCACATGACGTTATATGATATAGTATGTGCTTTTAGTGTTTTACATAGATGCTATCAAATAGCTTTGCTATCTTTGGCAGTGTTTATCCATTGTCTGATCTGTACACAACCATATTGCTGAAATCAATCAGTATTATTAGTATTAGTAGTAGTAACTTTATTTATTTATTTAGCACCCTTCCCTGAAGTATAGGGGCTCTTTACAAAACAGCAGCATAGGACACACAAAATCAGTTTAAAAGCTCAAATAGATAGATATAAAACAGACATATGTAAATATCTTAAATACAAATAGTGGTGTCAGTAGATTAGTAAACAGACTTTTGAGGCCATTTTAGATATCTGAAAGCCTCCGGAGTGAGTTCCAAAGTAACAGACTGGCCACATCAAAGGCATGGTCCCCCAAAGGATTTTAACCTGGTCCTAGAAACTGACAGGAGGCCATCTCAGTGGAGCAGAAAGGGTGGAGGAGACAGAAACTCAGTCAGGTAGCCCGGGCCCAACATGTATAGGGCCTTGTAGGTTAGTAACCCACCCTTGAAGGTAATACGCCACTACACTGGCAGTCAGTGCAGTTCACACAGGACCAGGGTCACATGACATGGCCTAGACAGGCCAGTCAGTGTCCTAGCACTGCATTTTGCAGCAGCTGCAGGTGATCCAGGGATAACTCCAATGATCCTATGATGGAGGGTGTTGCATCTGGATCGATCTGGAGACAGAACAGAACATACCAGTGTTGTAATCTTTTTCTCTTGAATAAAACTTGTTTAAATTTATCAAATGGATTTGTCAAATGCTGCAGTATGATCAACTGTCAGTGCCCCAATGTTTCTTTGCACAGTTTACAGCGTAATACTGTTTCAAGACACTTCAACCAAAGTACATTATGTTTTTTCACAAATGTGTTTATTCTTCAGCAGTTCATCCCCACTCAGCCTCCTGCCCCATCACCCACATTCCTGGGGAGTTACCTAACTAGCAGTCCCCCACAAATCTTCCCCCTGTGTCAGGGCCAGGAGGGGAAGGGCTGTCCCCCCTTGGAGCACAATCCAGATGAGGTCAAGGCCCTGTCTATGGTTGGGGGCCACAGTGACTGGAGTGTCATCCCCCCCACCTGCTCTTTTCTTCATTTTCTTCCTGTTTCCTCCTCAGTGCCGTGCTTAGCTTAGTTCCAGCCTCGACATGCTCTGCGCTTCAGTGGAGGAAATGCTCCCTAGCCCACTGGGGGGTGCTGCCTGAATGGTGGAACACATCATCATCCCTCCTCAGGCTGGGAGCTGTCCTCCAGCCCCAGGCCACCAAACCAGCTTCCTGAGCTTGTTCTTGAACTTGGGTCACTGGCATGGGAGAGCAACACATTACTCTTTGGGCCATCGTGTGTCCCACCAACGTATACTATTAAAGCACTTCACCTACTGTATGCCATGATTTCAAGCAGCCCAACTCCAGCAGCAGAAAAAGACAGATTCATATTCATATTTGTAGCCATATTGCAAAACAGGTATCGAATGTCCTGTATCCTGATTGGTCAAAAGGATTCCAAAGTCATGGGTTTAATGAGAGACAAATAATGGTTTTGGTCTTCTTCTGGCAATGTGGATGCAGTACACTAACATATCAGTGCTTCTTAGAAATATTTAAAAACATAATTTTTGGCAGCCATCTTGGCGGAAAAATCCCATCACCTCCCACTTTCCTTTACTTGCAAACACAATGTTTTTCCACATTTGTATAACCACACACCACTCCCAACCCGGAGACACACATACTGTTTGCAACAAACATTTAAACCACTCTTCTCATACCACCCTCTCATTTGTTTTTTCTGCTTTTCTTCTTGTCTACAAGGCTGCACAAGCTCCAGCCGCAATTTCCTCTTCTCTCATGCTGAAGTAACCAAGCTGCTGCTAACTAGTCTTACCACCCCACCTCAGCGCATCTCCTGCTAATGCATAAGAGTCTACCACTCAAGCAAATCTGGTCCACTGGAAACCACAAAAGAGATCACTGACATGGCAGTTTCATTCAAAATGATGTTTATTAGGCTGCATGTATAAAAAGGACAGCCAAGTTGGTGGAAACGCATCAAAAGTCAATTGAGCTGGTGGCATGCACATGCCAAACTCCATGGCAGCACACACCACAAAAGAGCCATTGACTCTGCAATTCCACCATCCTCATTACACTCTGCTCCAGCACACACACACACACACACACGTTATTGCTTTTGGGTGCATAGCTATGCGGAATCATTACGCTGTACATCAGGCTATCATAGCACCCCTAGTAGCAGTCTATACATCAGAAGGACATTTTTGCCATTTACATTCAAAAGGCATATCGATCCACATATTTAGAGCTGGCCGTGAGTGCTGCACAGCAGTTAGTGCATGGTCAGCTCAGGGCAATATTCAGACAATCAGCACACTCTCACCAGAGACTGACAAAGCCCATGACTAAGTATGGACCACGGGGGAGCCCAGTGGAGAGAATGGGTCCCAAACAGAGAGTACCACGGTTCCTGTAGGTCATATTCAGCCCAAGCATGCTAATCAGCCCAGTGGGCATGCAAGGTGCTAAGGGGCTATTAAAATGCTCACTATGGACTCATTAACATGCATGCATGGCTCCCTGAGCATGTGTCCCAGCCATGTACAAACATTTTCCCCATAACCTGGTGGTCTAATGGTCCCCCACCCCTAACTTGTTCTCTGTATAATGATTGAGCCCCCTGGTGGTCTAGTGGCCCCCACTTCCCTGAGTGCCCTCCCTATACATAGTGAATCCCTCCCTAGTGGTCTAGGGGTTCCACCCATTCCCCCAATTGTCCTCCATGTAATGATAGATAATAATAAATAATAATAATAATAATAAAACTTTATTTTTATGGCATGTACAGAATAAACAGATTAAAATTTCAATCATTATACTAAAAACAACTAACAAAATAAATACAATCAGACTCCAAATACTTGGGTCCACAGATATATTTTCAAGGCCTTTTTAAACCCCTCCATAGTCATGCACTCCCTTATCTGGCAGGGTAGAGAATTTTAGAGGGTAGAGGCTGTGTACATAAATGTACGAGCCCCAGCAGATTTCAAAGACACCCTTGGGATCTCTGGCAACCCCTCGCCAGCTGAGCGGAACAATCGCCCAGGGCAGTAAGGGACCAGGAGCTCTTTCAGGTAGTCAGGGTCAAGTCCATGTAGGACTTTATAAGTCAGAATACTGACTTTAAAAGTGATCCGCCACTGTACTGGCTGCCAGTGCAGTCCGTGCAACACCGGCAAAATATAGCTGGATCGTGATGTACCAGTCAAAAGCTGGGCTGCTGCATTCTGCACCAGCTTGAGGTGGTGGATTTCAACCCAGGAAGCCCTAGATAAATGGAGTTGCAGTAGACCAGATGTGAGGAAACAAAGGCATGGACCAGTGTAGAAAGATCACCGAATGGAACAAGGTGCCTAATCCTGGAGATATTCCTGAGATGGTAGAATGCGGACTTGATGACAGCAGACACCTGCAGATATAGAGTCAAACTCTCATCAAATATTACCCCCAGGTTACGCACCTCTTCAGCGGTTGGGAGTGAAACACCCCCAAGATAAAGTCCTGAGGGTGAGCTAACCCCCGGCCCCCATATCCGGCGTGCTGGATCCACTACCAATACCTCCATCTTTTCCGAGTTCAACTTCAACCAACTCGAATCCATCCACTCCTGGATTTCACCAAGGCAGTTATTAAAGACTGAGAGAGCTCCATCCTGATCGGGTGCAAAAGAAAGGTAGAGCTGGGTATCATCAGCATAGCAGTGAAACCTCGGCCCATACCTTCTTACAGTGTCTCCGAGGGGCAGCATATACACTGCAAACAACATGGGGGACAATACAGAGCCCTGAGGAAGCCCACAGAACAGGGAAACTGGGTCCGAGGAATAAACCCCGGAAACTACTCTCTGCAATCTTCCAGTGAGGTAAGATGTAAACCACCTGAGTACTACATCCGATAGTCCACAGATGAACCTCAGATGCTCAAGTAGAACCCCATGGTCCACAGTGTCGAAAGCTGATGAGAGATCTAGGAGAACCAGAATGGAATGGTTCCTCTGATCCCTAGCCATCAGGAGATCATTGAGCACCTGAACCAGAGCTGTCTCAGTACTATGCCTTTTTCCAAAACCGAACTGGAGGGGTTCATAGATATCATGGATGGTCAAATGGTCCTCCAGCTGTACAGCCACTACCTTCTCAATCACCTTCCCTTAAAAGGGAAGATTTGAGATTGGTCTGTTGTTTGCATGGCAGTCCTGGTCCTAAGAAGCTTTCTTCAGGAGGGGTGTTACCACCGGCTCCTTCAGGGAGCTCAGAAACTCACCTGTTTCCAGGGAGCACAAGACTATCTGTGCTAGGACCAGCCAATAGAGTCGATACAACCCAAAATCAGGGAAGTTGGTCCTGGATCCAAACTACAGCACATAGGGCGTGCACCCCGGACAATCTGCATGATATCCATGAATTCCACTCGGTCAAAGGCACTCCAGGAAAATTGAGGGGCAGCAGCCTGACGGTGATCCAAAACAACACCCTAAGAGTGTGCCAGTTGGAGCGCCTCCCTAATGTCAGCCACTTTAGTAGCAAAGAATCAAGCAGGTTCATCGCACTCCCCTTGCATAAAAGCCCTTTGGACCTGTAGACAAGCTGGGTTGCACAGCCTGTCCACGGTGCAAAAAAGCTGAGCTGGTCGATTCTGAGCAGCTGCAATCTCCCCGGACAGGAACTCTGCCTTCTTACAGGTGATTGTGGATTGATAGGCTTGATAATGCTCCGTCAATCTAAGGTGGTCAGCATCAAGGGAGAATCTCTGCCAGCAACGCTCTAATCTTCGATCTAGTCACTGCAGCTCCCTCAAGGTCCCATCAAACCATGGGAACCGAGGGCAAAGGGAGAGAGAGGGTGAACATGGACAGGAGCAATGACATCCAGGGCCGCTGAGATGGCCCTATCATAGGCCACTATGAGGGCATCTGGGTCATTGTTTGCCACTGGAAGGGATGATAGGTCAAGTACCGCAGCCAGGCCTCCAGAGCTAACATCTCATAAAGGGCGATACCTGACCATTTCCACAGGGGTAGGCCTACAAAGGGGGGCACTAAAACTAAACCCCATGGTGTAATGATCGGACCACCCAACTGGTTCCACCCCCAAATCAGAGGCCTCAATCTCCAGGAGAAAACTAAGTCGAGGGAGTGACCGTGTTAATGGGTAGCAGTGGTAACTGTCTGTGTAAGACCCAGAGATGACATCAACTGGAGGAAGTGCTGTCCAAACTGTGAGAGTTTGCCATCGATCCATGCTTTAAAATCACCCAGAACCATCCGTCTAGGTGATTCAAATGCCATACTGATGACGAAATCTGCCACTTTCTGAAGGATTCTCTTTTCATCTCTGGGTGGACGGTAGAATAGGGTGATCCTACAGCCTACACCTGCTACCATGGTAAACTTGAATGACTCGTAAGTTCAGTCTTAAAACAGACCGCAACCCCCACCTCCCCGCAGTCCAATCTTGTGTGGTGAATCATCGAGTACCCAGCCAGAATAAAAGCTTCCAAAACCGGGCCAGAATTCTCATCCAGCCAGGTCTCAGTAATGCAAGCCAGATCCACCCTTTCTACAAGATCTGCAACAATTACAGTCTTGTTTCTGATGGATTTGGCATTGCATAACACAGACCGAGTTGGACAAACTTCCAGGGCTGTCCAGGCCACCTATTCACTAATATTGGTGGTGCCCTTGGGTATGGAAACCAGACAAGGTGACCCATGTTCTGGGTTCCATTTTGCCCCAGGGCATCTCCTGGATCTAATGACCCTGACAGTCCCGCTCATTCACCCTCCACTGTTCACCACCCTCCACCCTTCACCTACCCCTACGAGCAATACCCAGTGCCCGACAGCGCTGGTAAGTTGTGAAATGCAATGGGGAAGAAAGAAAGGGTGAAGGGTGTGAAGGGCAGAGGATGAATAGCGCATGACCATGGGGCAAGGCCTCCAGCGCATCTCAGCTCTTAACTAACCTACAGGCTGGTGCAGCTAAAGAAAAGTAACCCAGAATCAACTTAACTAGAACCCCCAGTTAACATCCATGGTATTAAACAAAAAACACAGGCACTCTTAACTGCCTGTCAGATAATAAAAACAATAGCTTTAACTTATAAAACTAAAAACCATATAAACATTAAATAACAAAAAATCACTTAAAATGTTTAGTCCACAAAAAAGATAATAAAAAGAACCCAAAATCAAATCGTACAAAACAAACAAATAAATCCCACAAGATGTCCATAGAAAAGATGATCATCAGCTGCTGATAGATATCAAGCTTTAGTCCAAATAACAGTCATGCAACATACAGGACATAGTTCAGGGGGTCTCCAGCACAGCAGCAGATTAAGGGCACAGATAACTCCCCCCCCCCCCCCCAATGCTCCAGACTCACAGACCCAGTCAGATAACAAATAAACTCAAAAATGTCCAGCCCCCTATGGTACTCACATCACAAGAGGAGGCTGGTAAGAATGAAAAAGCACAATAATTTCCACAACCCCCCAAAGTACTCTCACTACTGGGGGAGGAATTACTGAAAATATGTCCAAGTACTTTTGCTAACATGGTGGCACTCTCACTGTCCCAGAAACAAAAGGAAGAAGGCACTCTCACTGCCTTCTAACCAGATTATAAATGAAAATATAGATGAGTCTGACCGTGTTGGCAGGAGACAAGTCCAGGAAAATCCACTACAAGTCTTAATTGCTCTGGAGCCGGAGCGGGCCCTGACAAATCCTGCTGGGAGGCCAAACCACAAGCCCGCGGCCACTGCTACAGGCCCCCGCCAAGGTCCACTTATTAGCAGACCCCACAGAGAAGCCTAAGGGAACACCGACCTAGAGCATAAGCTACCTGGCAAAATAGGACCAGGACCTCCCGCTCAGCTGCACACCATAGTTGGCCCACTCGTAGGATCAGGGCACCAACTCCCCACTCCAGATCAAGCTGGTCTTCATATACCCACTGATCCTGATTAATTCCTGATCCTGATAGACTCACAACAGGCTGCCAACAGTTCGAATATGGTCTCCTGCCAATAAATCCAAGGTCTTCTCCCAAGATCTTCGTCAGCTATCTCAACCACACGGGCAAAAGCAATAAATCCGCAACTGAAAGTTCGTACAGAAGCAGTGAGTTATAGCATCCTACCAGTAGAGTAGCATCCTCCCCTGAGTACCCTCCATATGCATAGTGAGTCCTTCTCTGTAAGGCTGTAAGCCTTCCTACCCCCCCTCCCAATTGCCTAGTAGTGCAGAGTAATACAAAGCAGCAATATGTAGGTGTCTTGCACTGGTATATTGTTTTTTTTTTTGCGTACAGTTTTTCCCCAAGGCTGGTTGGCTCCTTCTGTTCCTGGCATCCAACATTCCGGCTACCATCCGTCGCACCCGTTCTCAAAAATTGAGCCATCATCCTTTTACATCCATGACTTACCCCCCCATGGCAGAGTGGTGGGGAACCCTCTGCCTCCCACACCAAGACTGGATCCAATACGGGTGATGCCCTCTGGAGGATGGTGTGAAGCATCAGACAGCCATCAAGCCGCATGACCAGCCACCATTTCCTCATTTTTTCCGGTGGCGGAGCATGCAATGCCAGCAGTCAGTGTGCCACACACGTGTCCACACGCAGCACACCCACCGGCTGCTCCACCTCCATGCCCCATGCTGTACTGGGCCAGGCATGCCAACACCTAGCCTTCACTAGGTGCCAGGCACATACCGACCTCAGTTCCCCACCCTCCCCGGGAAAGGAGAGCTGTCCTCCAGACGCTCAATTCTCTCCCACCTCGTCTGGCCCCCAATAACCCACTCACACCGTGAACATGGGTTGCCAGTGTGGCAGGAGGTAAGGCATTGCTGCCTCAGCCCTCCACACCACAAGGCCAACTGCATTGGTATATGTTTTAATGATTCCCTTAAGTAACGGAAAACACAACAACAGACAAGCTGTATGCTCCCCCAAGATCATCAACCACCCACTCTATCCACCCACTCAGGCCCCCTTCACTGCAGCTCCCCCACCTGGTCATCTGTGCCCCTGTACAGCCTTCAAGATGGTGACCAGCACAGCCCTCCACTCACAGCCTTAGCTGACTGCTGTCTGAGAGGCATTTGCAAGTGCACATGCTGTAGAAAAGCATTTCTGCAGAATGTGCATTCATGAATGCCTGTCAGATGGTGGCTGGACAAGGTGTTAAGTGTAAGGCGGCTGTGTCTTGGTGACTGTATGGGGCATTGGTGACCAGGCAGGAGGATGGTCGTGGGCAGGTGGGTGGAGTGTGGTGCTGATGACCTTGGTGGGCTTATTACCTGTCTGCTGTTGTATTCCATTACAAGTTAGAATCATCACAGCATATTCCAGTACAAAAATAAATAATGCATTGCTGCCTAGTATTTCTCTGCTCTGTCAGGTGATCAGGGGGTTGGGGAACTGCAAGACCATCAGGGAGGGATTCAGTATTTCTACAGAGGGCAATTGGGGGTGCGGGATCACTAGACCACCACGGAGGGAAGTAATGTTTATATAGAGAGTGATTGTGGAATATATTGCTGTGACCAGTATGCATGGGGGATCCCTTATTTGCATGGGCGCAGAAGTGTATTTCATAGTGTCCCACTATTGGGTCCTCATGGTGCACTGGGGGCCTTTGAAAAGGACCCTGCCCCAATGGCCAGCACTGTTCATGGCTAGTGTGGTGCTAACTCCATTAGTGCCACGCTAGCCTTTTGAATATGGAGGCCTTTATTGTTTTATATCTTGTGATTCTTTTTAACATGATTGAAAATTGGTTGGCCCAGGCACAGTGGCAAGGTGTCCATCTGCAGTGCTGACATCCTGGGTTCGGGAATGGACCCAGGAGTCAGAGGGCCGGCTGGGGGAAGAGGGATTGAGTGTCCTGACAACTGCTGTCCCTCTCCCTCTCCAGGGGGAAGGGAAGAGTGTCCAGAGCAATGAGGACCCCTGGCAGAGGCTGGGGGTCCCACACAGCCGGCACCACACGTTTCAGGGGGATGGGATGGACGCTGGCATCATTGCATGTCCCTACCCCCAAGGAGTAAAACTTGGAAAAAATCTCAGCCACAAATGATGACCCCACTCTGCCGCTGCTCCCCATTCAGACCGTTGTCCACCGGGGGGGGCCCGCTTCTGTGACCCCACCCTGGGGGGCAAGCCAGGGCTTTGCAAACCATGTTCTCATGGAGGGATCACCTACCCAGCAGCCCCAACCATGGGCGAAGCCTGGAGATGGGGAGAGCGGTAGTTGGGGTCGGGGACCAGAGGTATCGGCTCCCAGAAAAACAAACAAAAACACCCCAAAAAAAAGATCGAAAATCTTTACTCAAAAAGTGCAGTAAGACACTTCAGTGTGTTGGTCATCATGGATCAAACACATGGTTTAAATGCATTTCATGAAGGTTGTCCCAGCCTCTCAGCAGAGACAGTGGACATACGAACATATGAAATTTGCCAGCAGATAAAGGCCTAGAGGTCTATCAAGTCTGCTCGAATGTGCAGCTAGCACCCCTTATTCTGCAGCTGCCCCTCCCTTCTACCCTTCCGCTTCATTAACCCTCCCCCTTGTCCTGTCCCATCCTCGTTTGAAGCAGTCCACTGTTCTACTGCATACCACTTCAGCAGGTAATGCATTCCACCCAGCCACCACCCTCTCTGTAAAAAAGTGTCTCCTCATCTCCCTCCTGAACCTTCCTCGCTCCAGTCTCATATCATGGCCCCTGGTGGCCCTCCCCTCCCTTACTTTGAACAGCCCCTCTGTACCCGTCTTGTTTATTCCTTTCATGTATTTAAAGGTTTCAATCATGTCACCCCTGTCTCTCCTCTCCTCCAGTGAGTACATGTTCAAGTCCTTCAACCTCCTCTCGTATGATAAGTCCCCCAGCCCCTTGATCATCTTTGTCACTCTGCACTGCACCCCCTCCAGTAACTTAATGTCCCTCTTCAGATACGGACGTCAGTACTGCATGCAGTACTCCAGGTGTGGTCTAACTAATGACCTATACAATGGCAGAATCACCTCCTCCCTCCTCGAGGATATACCCCTTGCAATACAACCCAGCATTTTGTTGGCCTTTGCTGCTGCCTTCCTACATTGTGCTGAGTTGTTCATTGACCTTGTAATGAGCACACCCAGATCCTTCTCCTCCTCTGTCTGGGCTAGCTGCACTCCCCCTAGCTGGTAACTCCTCCTTGGGTTCTTCATCCCAAAATGCAGCACCTTGCACTTTTTGGCATTATAGCCCAGCTGCCAGGTGTCTGACCAGGTTTCAAGCTTTGCCAGATCATCCTGCAACCCCTGCCATCCCCCTAGGTCTTCCACCACCGAGCATACCTTGGTATCATCAGCAAACAGACTGATCTTGCTCTTGATGTCCCATGATATGTCTGCAATGAATATCCCAAACAACACTGGTCCCAACATTGAGCCCTGTGGAACACATTACGTCACTGCCCTTGGGTGTGAGACCCCCCACCCACCACCACCCTCTGTTGCCTTCCCTGCAGCCAGTTTCCTACCCATCTCACCAGCTTTGCACCCACCCCTGTGCCTACTAACTTCCTTACCAGCCTTCCATGTGGCACTGAGTCTAATGCCTTACTGAAGTCCAGATACAGGACATCACTGCATGGCCCTGTCCAGTTGCTTAGTTACCCAGTCATAGAACTCGACCAGGTTGGTTTGGCAGGATCTGCCACGTATGAAGCCATGCTGTCTGCTGTCCTGTAGTCCTTTGGCCTCTGGGAGGCCACCAGCCTCTCCTCCAGGATAGTCTCCATTAGCTTACCCACGATGGATGTGAGGCTCACTGGTCTGTAGTTTCCCAGTTCATCCTTGGGGCCACTCTTGTGGAGGGACACCACATGAGCCATCCTCCATTCCTGAGGTACACAACCCGAATGTAGTGAGGCATTAAATAGGTCTGCCAAAGGTCCTGCAAGGACCTCTGCCAGCTCCTTCAGTACCCTGGGGTGGATGCCATCTGGGCCTGGTGCCTTGTCCACCCTCAGTGCCTTCAAACCCTCTTGAACTCTGCCTCCATGATTTCCCATCTGTCACCACTCCCCCGCTTCTGCCATTTCTCCCACCTTGGATGTCACCCCCCTCTTCTCTTTAGTAAATACTGAGCAGAAGTACTCATTTAGTGCTTCTGCCTTATCACACCCTGCTTCCACCCAACCCCCATCCTTCCTAATCCTTACTATGTGGTCCTTACAGCTCCTTTTCTCCCTGATGTACTTAAAGAAGTCCTTCTCCCCCTTCTTAATGCCTTGTGATAGCCTGAGTTCCATAGATGCTTTGGCTCCCCTTACTGCCCTTGTCACCTCCTTCGATTCTGACAAGTACTCCTCCCTGTCCTCCCCCCTCCCTGTTTTCTTGTACTTCCTAAAGGCAGCTCTTTTCCTCCTTACTTTTCCATGACCTCCTTGCTCAACCAGATCGGTTTCTTAGCCCTAGCCTTCTTGCTCTGGGCTTTGCAACAGGTTTTGGTTGCCTCCACTATCCCCAGCTTTATGAGCTCCCACCTCTGGTTAGTGTCCATACTAGACTGAATTCTGGCCAGGTACCCTTTTACCACTTCCCCCATCCTCCCAAAGTCGGCCTTCCTGAAGTCCAACACTGTTGTGCCAGATTCCACTCCTTCCTTGCCCATATCCAATGTGAGCCATACTGAGCGGTGGTCACTCCCTGACAGCGGTTCCTCCACTGTAAGTTCTCACAAAGTCCCCATTTGCCAGCACAAGGTCAAGGGTATTTCCTAACCTGGTTGGTTCACTGACCATTTGCAGCAGGAAGCTGTCCTGGAAGGCATCTAGCAGTACCTGCTCCATTCTGTTCCTGGTTGTTGAGGTGCTCCAGTCCACTACTGGCATGTTGAAGTCCCCCACAATCACCACACTTCCCTTCTCGCAGGTCCTCCTGATCTGTCCCACTAGTTCCCTGTCTAACTCCTCCATCTGAGATGGTGGCCTGTACGCCACTCCCATTCTAAGAATCCTATTCTTGCAATCCTGGATTTGCATCCAAAGTGACTCCGTACTACCCTCCTCCCCTTCCTCCCTTACACACTTCAGTCCTTCCTTCACATATAGTGCCACCCCCCCCTCCTTTCCAAATCACCCTTTTACTACAAAATAATCTGTACCCTGGTACAGACAGGTCCCAGTCATTGTATTGGGTGGCCCATGTTTCCATGATGACTGCAATGTCCACCTCTCCCTCTGCCATGAGAACCTGTAACTCTGCAGTTTTCCTCCCAAGGCTCCTAGCATTAACGGTAACCACCTTCCACCCTTTTCCCCTCCTCCCATCCTGCCCTCCTTTCCTAGCATCACCAACAGTACTTGCCATTTGTCCTTTGTCACTGTTATGGGGGATAAGCTCATATGGTTTCCCAACCTGTGGTCTCTGTATATCTCTTCCCCAACTGCCACCCCCCACTCCTAGTTTAAATTCCCAACTTCCTCTATGTACTCCTCCATGCTCCGTTTCAACATTTTCTTTCCCTCCTCACTCAAGTGTAGTCTATCCTTGGCATAGAGACTACTGTCCTCCCAGGTCCCTCCCCACTCCCCCAACAGCCCATACCCTTTAGCACAACACCAGGTTCTTAACCATCCATTAAATTCCTGTATTCTCAGCTTTCTTGTTGGGCTTGCCTTTGGCACTGGAAGTATCTCTGAAAAAGTTACTGATCTTCCTGCCCCCTCACATAATTGTGCTAGCTCCTCAAACCTCCTCTGGACTGTATCTACTGTCTTGTCAGCCAGGTTGTTTGTCCCAAGATGTATAATTAAATGAGGCTTGCCCCTACCCCTTCTAGCATGTTTCAGAACAGACTGTCCCACCCTTTCCGCTGTCGTTCCTGCGCTGGCCTCCACCCAAATGCGACTATGCTCTCCCCTTGCTACCCACCTAACTCCTCTTAGTATTGAGTCCCCAGCACTAAGATCCCACCCTCTTACTCCTGCTTGCTTCCATTCATCTCCTCTCTCATTTCCAGCTCCTCTTCTTCCTCCTGCACATTATTTCCCCTTTTACCCTGTTGCAATTCTCCCAGCAGAACTTCCCCGCTCCAGTTTGGTTCAGGCATTTATCAATTACTCCTCTAATTTCATCATTTCCCCCTCCACATTCTTCCTCTCTAGCAGTGCACAACTATTTTCTGAAGGCCCTTCACAAATGCCCGCTCCCTCTCTCTTCATAGTAACCTGTTCTCTCCTTTCCACTCCATGACTTTTGCCACTTCTTCGCCTCCCCTCACAAGTCCCTATCTCCTCCTTCCCTTTGTCTTTTGTCTCCTGACCTGGTTTCCCCGGCAATTGTTCTTCCTGGCCTGGGCCCCTTTGTTTCTGCTTCCCTTCTTCTGACCCTCTCCTCACCACTGTTGGCTTAAATCACCCTCCCTCATCTCCACTTCTTCCTCCCTCCAGTACTGGGCTAAACCCACCCCAATCTGCCTTGCCTGTCTTAGTTCTTCCTGCAGACCCTCAATCTCCTTTCTAAGTTTTTCTATGTGGTTGCACACTAAACATCCTCCCACACTCCAGGCAATTTTTAGAAAGATTGGTGCACCGCAGTTGTTGCAGCCTACCACCCTACCTATTGCTGTCGTTGCCCTGGGACATGAAGACAGTGCAGGCCTTTCAGGTAATCCTGGACAAATATCTGGGTACACAAGGAATTCCTGGGTACCCCAGATAGTAGAGTGTCCTTTGTGGGTGGTGTATGCTGCTGCCCTAGTCTCCCTTCATCCTCTACCTCTGAACTCATCTGTAATCCCATCTCTCAGTCTACATCCGGTGAACTTCTCATCCTGGGGGATTTTAACATTGATTGGCCTTCCAGTACAAAATCCAAATTCTGTCAACATATTTTCTCCTTAAATCTCACCTAGTTGATCTCTGAACCAACTAGTTCTAATCACAAGTTAGGCAATCATACCCTGTTAGATTGGGTTCAAGTGTCACATCCTCACTGGGTAGTTACATCAGGAATCTTGCCAGATGCACACAGTGACCATCACATGGTCTACTGTATGTGCAAATTCCATCGCCCCAAAGCCTCGCCACACATCTTCCTCCTTCGCTCATTTAGGTCCCTTGACTTGTCCTCCCTCCATTAGGATCTCATTGGTATTGACTAGTCTCCGACTGCTAAGATCTCCTCTGTTAACTCTACCCTGAGCTACTTCAAGACCCAGTTCTTCTATGTTTGGGACCGGCACGCTCCAATCAGGAAAACAAGGGTCAGAAGCTCTCATCTCGCCTGGGTATCGGTGAACTGCTGGCCTGTCAGCAAGCTTGTGACCTTGTATGGAAGACTTATAAGGCCTCAGGCATTCTAGGTGATCTGGTTAAATTCCGAACTCTCCATAATGTCTGCACCAGGGCCATCAGACTTGCCAAAAAAGAGTATTTCTCAACCACTTTCCATGAGAACCTTAACAGCCCCTTCAAATTCTGGAAAGTAGTCCATGCCTTATTCTTCCCTTCCCTTCCAAACCCCCTCCCTAGGTCCTAAAGGTTGGTGATGTCACTACTTCTGATATCCCCTCTGTTGCCAATGGATTCAACACTTTCTTCACCACCTGTGCTTCGGCCCTTCTTGTGTCTCTTCCCCCGGCAGCTCCTTCTCCTTCAGCCCCTTTAGCACCCTCTTCCTCTACTCACTGTTTCACCTTCTCTTCAGTCTCCCCTGCTGATACCCTAAAAATGCTCCTGGTCCTTAACCCTCATAAGGGAAAAAGCCCATATGGGCTTAACCCAAAGTTCCTGCACCTCTCAGCCCATGCCACTGCTCTCCCACTCACCTTCTGAATCTCTCCTTTATACTTGGTTCTGTCTCTGACACCTGGAATGTTGCCACAGTTGTTCCCCTCCTTAAGAAACCCAGGTAACTACCCCCCAATTTCCCTTCTCCCAATCCTTGCAAAACTACAAGAGCACCTGGTTCTGGCTCAGCTTTCCTCTTTCCTTGAATCCTCCTCCTTCTTCGCGCCTTTCCAGTCTGGTTTCTGCAAGGCCCACTCCACTATGACCTCCCTACTCCTGCTCACTGACTCCATTCTCTCTGGCATGGATCAAGGTCGTATCAGCTCTACCATCTTTGTCATCTTGGCCAAAGCTTTCAACACTGTTGCCCACTCTTTTCTCCTCAATAAGCCTGCAGCGGCTGGTCTCTCAGAGTACTCCACTGGTTTCATTCGTACCTCATGGGTAGGTCCCAGTCAGGATTGATAACTCCAACTCCCCCGTAAACACCTGTGTCCATCAAGGTCCAGTGCTTGGGCTGATTTCTTTCGCCATTTTTCTGAATGACTTACCTGTTACCTGCTCAACAGCTGATATCCACATGTATGTGGATGATACTGTCTTGTATACCACTGATACCTGCCCCTCTGATGTGGCGATCAGCCTACAGTTGGCTTTCAATGATGTCCAGAGCTGGTTTCACACAAATCAACTCTCCCTCAATGTAAAAAAGATGGTCTCCATGACTTCTGGCACCAGACAGAGGCTAGCCAGACTTGTGGCCCTTCCTACCTTTCACACCCTTGAGCGATCCCCTTTGCAGGATGTCTCGAGTTTTAAATATTTTGGGTTCTGGCTAGATCGGAATCTAGATTTTGCTGGATATGTGGATGCTATACACAAGAAACTACATCCCAAACTTAGTGGTCTCTACAGACACTGTGGCTGCATCCCCCTTCAAGCCCGCCGTGAGATCATCCAGAAGATGATCTTTCCAATTTTTGACTTTGGAGACATAGTTAAGTGTTGCTCCTAAGTCCACCCTCTCCAGACTGGACACTCTTTTCAACTCCTTCTGTTGCTTTGCCCTAAACTGTCCCCCACGTACACATCACTGTGACCTTTACTCTGTCCTCTCCTTCTCTCTTTTTGGGGATAGATGCCTTGCCCACTGTGCCTCATTAGTTGGGAAGTTCCCTTCCACCATACCTAAACACCCTCTTCTCTACCCCTCTTCTCCTACCCACACCCTCCGTAACTTCCCTTACAGGACTTTTGTCCTCCCTTCCTGTACTTCAACTTCAGGATAAGCCGCCTTCTCCTACCATTCCCATATATGTGGAACTCCCTCCCTTTAAATATCCACTCTGCCCCATCCTCTAATTCGCTGTCCTATCTTCTCTGTAACCACATTTCCCCTTCCTGCTCCTGCTCTTGAACACATGCCTTTCTCTATTACTCATTTCTCTTTATTCTTCACCTTCTCCTCCGCCTAATCCTTTACCCTCTTCCCCATGTTTTTTCTTTCCATTTTTATGCTCATTGCATGCATGCACAAGAAACATATTGCTCAGCTTTCCAGATGCAGGTTGTGGAGGTGCAGCACTGTTGTGGCTAATGCACCCACAGCCTTTAAAGGCTTGATTCGCGTTCCCCAATGCTGTGGCATACTACTGCTGATACTAGTTCAACCAGCGTACCACCACCTTGAAATGTTTCAGCTGCTGCAATCAGTGGCCACCTCCTAATTGCAGTGTCAGCCATTCACTGCAATGAGGGAGCGACCTGTCATTGCTGGGCAGAATGTTGGCAAGTGTAATATTGTTTGTGAACCCCCAGTGCCGAAGGGGTGCCCAATCCCCCTCGGCAGCATGTCCCCACAATAGTGTGTGTTTGCCAATGGGGGCCCCACTCCCCGTCGACATTATGTCCCGCCCTCCCAGTTTCATGTGCCGATGGGGGAGCCCAGTCCCCATCGGCATAGTGCCACCCCACAAACACCCTGTAGATTTGTGCCGAGGGGGTGCCCAATCCCCTCTCGGCTCTTGCACCCCCCCTTTTGTGCCGATGGGGGTGTCCAATCCCTGTTGGCTACAGCTGCCCCTTCCCCAAAGAAATACTCCATTGGCACACTGGGAGCCCACCCTGGCGTGCAACATGCCCCTGTTAAAAACAAAACAAAAAACAAATAAACAAAAAATCCTGCAATGTGTTTTTTTTTTTTTTAACCTGTGGAAAAAGAAAACGGTCCCTCGTGGTCTCCCTACCCCCCCTTCCACAACCCACGCCCACCCACTGTGCACCCTGCCTCCCCACACCCTCTCACCCCATACTTATCTCCAGAGTCTGGTGCGATGATCTTCGGTGTACTGGGAACACGTCTGCACTCTTCAAAGCTGAACTCGAACTGAGGAAATGCTGGTAAGCTGTATAATGGAATAAATAAGGTTTTTCCAACTTTGATGCATATCTCATGCATTTTTTGGAATTTTGGCACCAAATTTTCAACATGGGGTTTTTGGGACCCCCTCCTCATGAATTCTGCCACTGCCATGGCATTATTCGGCCCCACAAGGTGATTTCGCGGTCACTGCGCAGAATCCCCTTTTGGGACCGATTAATGAAATGACAGTGCCAGTGTTCATGAGGTGGGCTCACAAAAAGCCTATGTTGCAAATTTCGTGGAAAAAATAAAAAAAATGACTGTTTTACGAGCATGCATTGCGCAGTTTCCATGCATGCTTGTACTTTCACAACTCTGCAATATTTTCACTCCAGATTTTCAACATTGCCATTTTTCCGCACCTCCTTATGAACAGTGGAGCTGTCATTTTTCACTTCCTGGCCAAAATGTGATTTTGCTTTTCCAGCGCACAATACCGCTGTCGCTGTCAGAAATCAGTGTTTGGGACACATTAGGATCGAGTGAGTGAGAGAGGGCGGGAGTGACCGAGCTCAACTGAGCTCTGTCAGGACTGCTGCAGATTTCTTTGTGGGCAGGAAAAGCCACCAGTGCACGCAGGAGCCCAGTACAAAGGGGCAGCCTGCAGTGCCGGGAGACACAGAACAAGCATGTGAGGGAGGGGGACTGAGTGAGCTAAACTGAGTTCTTTTGGGACTGCTGCAGATTTCTTTGTGGGCAGAAAAAGGCAGCAATGCATGCAGGGGCCCAGTACAAAAGGGCAGCCTGCAGTGGCGGGAGAAATGGAATGAGCGACTGAGAGAGAGGGGAGTAAGCAAGCTCAACAGATCTCTATCGTGACTGCTGTAGATTTCTTTGTGGGCAGAAAAGGGTGGCAATGCAGGCAGGAGCCCAGTACAAAAGGACGGTCTGCAGCACCAGCAGAAATGGAATGGGCGAGTGAGAGAAGGGGAGGGAGTGAGTGAGGTCAACGGAGCTCTGTTGGGACTGCTGCAGATTTCTTTGTGGGCAGGAAAAGGTCCCAACAGAGGCAAGAGCCCAGTACAAAAGGGCAGCTTGCAGAGCCAGGAGAAACAGAATGAGCGAGTGAGACAGGTGGACTAAGCGACCTCAATGGAGCTGTGTTGGGACAGCTGCGGATTTCTTTGCGGGCAGGAAAAGGCGGCAATGCAGGCAGGAGCCCAGTACAAAAGGCCTGCCTGCAGCGCTGGAATAAATGCAATGAGCGAGTGAGAGAGGGAGAGTGAGTGAGCTCAATGGAGCTGTGTCAGGACTGCTGCAGATTTCTTTGTGGCCAGAAAAAGCCACCAACACAGGCAGGAGCCCAGTACAAAAGGGCAGCCTGCAGCAGTGGAGAACACAGAATGAGCAAGTAAGGGAGGGGTGATTGAGCTCAACAGACTCTGTTGTGAAGTGCTGCAGATTTCTTTGTGGAGAAAAAGGCAGCAATGCACTCAGGGGCCAAGTACAAAAGGGCAACCTGCAGCAGTGGGAGAAACAGAATGAGCGAGTGAGAGAGGGGGAGTGAGCGAGCTCAACAGAGCTCTATTGTGACTGCTGCAGATTTCTTTGTGGGCAGAAGAAGGTGGCAATGCAGTCAGGAGCCCAGTACAAAAGGGCAGCCTGCAGCACCAGCAGAAATGGAATGAGTGAGTGAGAGTGTGGGAGTGAGCAAGCTCAATGGAGCTCGGTCAGGACTGCTGCAGATTTCTTTGTGGGCAGGAAAAGGTGCCACCAGAGGCAGGAGCCCACTACAAAAGGGTAGCCTGCGATGCCAGGAGAAACAGAATGAGCAAGTGAGAGAGGGGGAGTGAGCCTCCTCAATGGAGCTCTGTCAGGACAGCTGCTGATTTCTTTGTGGACAGAAAAAGGTGCCAATGCAAGCAGGAGCCCAGTACAAAAGAGCAGCCTGCAGCACTGGGAGAAACAGAACGAGTGAGTGACAGAGGGGCACTGAGCGAGCTCAATGGACCAACCCAATCAGCATTCAGCATTGACAAATGCTTGTTTTTATTCTGTATCACTCTCCCTTCGAATTCCTCCACCTCTTTAGATAGACTTTTCCCCATGTACTGGTTAAGTGGGCTTCATGTTGTTTACTCAGTTGTGTGATTCTGCCCGAGTACCACATTTTCCGTCCTTTATCATGCAGTGAATATATTTTGTCCTTGGCATTATTGACTGACTTTCAGTGTATGTCATTATAATTGTTTATTAGCTGCAATTTGATTTTGTTTATTGAATTTCATGTTTTAATTTCTTATGTATGATTTTCATGTTTATTTTAGCTCTTTGTTTATCATACTTCATATTCTGAATGTATCCCATTTTCCCCTTCTCCCAGGACACATCTGAAAATGAGCTATTGCAGTTCTCTGTCTTTCCTGGTGAAACTTTTTCAAATAAATAAACAAACAGAGTGGGTAGGGAATCCCTATAAATTGGTACTTGCTTACATGATATTCTTGTTTCATCTCTTGTAAAGAAACAGTGTGAGTGTGTGTGTGTGTGTTTATTTACGTAAACACAATGGACCTAGTGTCCATTCTGACCTTAAATTACCAAGGACTCCCTGGTGTCCAGTGGCACCCTCTCCCTCTTCATGACCCTCTTAAAAGTACTCCATGGCATCCAATGGAACCCCCCTCCATATCTCCTTTCTTTCTAAGTACTCCCTGGCATCCTGTGACAACCCGTTCCTCTTCTTGTCCCTATAAAAGTACTCCTTGCTGTGCAGTGGCACCATCTCTTTCTTTTACTGTCCCTTTAAAAGTACTCCCTGGTGTCCAGGGCACTGTCTTTCTTTCTCTGTCACTTTGAAAGTATTCCCTGGTGTGCAGTGGTACTTTCTCTTTCTTTTCCCCATCTCTTTAAAAGTACTCCCTGGTGTCCAAATGCACTCCCTCCCTTTTCTCTTTCCTTTCCAAGTACTCCCTGGTCCCAGTGGCAATCCTTCACTCTACCCATTTCCATGCAAGTTGTCCCTGCTGTCCAGTGGCACCCAAACCCAGTCCCACAGAAACCCTCCGCTCATCTCCTAGGCCAGCCATCATCTAACTCACACAAACTACCACATCAATACATGAGCAGATATATCAATATAATAGTGGATTTATAGTAGTTGTACAACATCTCTGAATATCACAGAAGTGATTTAATGATGTACCACCATTATAGAGGAACATAACAGACCTGTAATTTTTCCGAGCCATTTCACAACTACTATATCTGTAACCCCCCCAATGTTGGGAATTACCTTTAGTCCAGTGCCCCATCCTGAACAGTCTACCATCTGTTTGTTGCTTCCTCTAGACCCTGGGACTGCATCCTGTGTGGAGACCTAAGAAGCAATCTTCATTTTGCAGCCACCTGTGCTGATTAATCCTGGCACTCAGCGCAACTGACTGCGTAACCGCTGTCACCACCACAACAGCAGCCTAAACAGACACCAGCCTGTCTAGTGCACTCCAGCCCCAAGGATTCCAGGGGGCTCAGCGACGTAGGAGGAAAGTAGGAGCAGCATGAGTTTGGTACCATTGTGCCTGTGTTGCAACAATGGGTCTGACCGCGTTCTTCATGGGGACCACCCCACCTGGAGGGAGCAAGCAGTACAGAGCTACCAAGGGGCATGGGATTCCCCAACTGCTCATCGAACTTTGGTGGGGTAGTTAACTTAAAAGCAGGACAAGAGCCAAAATAAATAACTTTGTTTTAAAGCCTATGCTCCTTGCCAGCATGGGGGGGGGCACCATCTTGCCAACCCCTGACCTCACCACCAGCTACTCATAGGTCAGGGATCTTGGCATGTGAACCAAGGAGGATTCTGCAGCAAGACTCTTTTGGCTTGCTTGGCACAGTTTGCTGCAACTAATAGGGTACAGAATGAACAAGTTGCATACTAATTCCTTTAACAGCTCCTTGGGCAAATCAGAAGTTGCCTTTGATCAGAGAAAGTCTGAAGGCAGTTCCAGCACAAGTCAGTTGGCAGCGAGCTCTCCCAGTATGTATAAAGGGCCTGCGCTGCTGGCCAAAGTCAATGAGGGAAGGCTTTCTGGGGCTTCTACAACCATTCATCAGGAAGTGGCTTCAAGATTTCTACAGTCTGTAAATACAAACACTGAACTGTGTGTTTAGTGATTGTGTCAGAATGACACCCTTTTGGAGTTGGGGACTGTTCCTGTCTTTCCTGTGAAAGGAGGTAAAAGCATGCAGATCCAGTAATTGTTCTGCAGCTGCCAGCCTGCAGTGTGGCCTTAGACTGTGTGTGAGTACTGCTGTGTAAATGCCTGCATCAAGACTGCAGACAGACAGGGAACTGGCCTGTCGGTGCTAACGCTAGGCAGTGGCTAGCGTACCACACTAGGGTCCATAAGCCTAGAGGTGTGTGAGAGGCATGTGGCCCCTGATTCCTCATCTGGCCAGTCCCCTGTTGGAGAAAGAGAGAGGAGCCAGGGATGCCCAGCTGACTGCCAGAGCAGAAAACCTAATTCCATTCCAACAGCACCCTGTGACCTGTATCATCGAGTGTAACCCCTCATCTGAACAACTAGTCAACTACAAGTTCTTATCCCTCTGTACAGACAGTTGGTGATACCCCATATGGAGTACTGCATTCAGTTCTGGAGACTCCATCTCTGCAAGGACATAGACAGGATGGAGGCATCCAGAGGAGGGCAACTAAAATGGTGCAGGGTCTGTAACAGAAGCCATATGAAGAGAGACAAAAGGAGATTAATATGTATACCCTTGAGGAAAGGAGGGAGATGGAGGACATGATAGAAAATGTCAAGTACCTCAAGGGAATCAACAAGGGGGTAGCATCCTTCAGAAAAAGAGATGTGCAAGAATAAAGAGACACAATTTGAAGATGGGGGAATGCTCAGGGGCAATGTGAGGAAGTATTTTTTCATAGAGAGGGTGGTGGATGCATGGAATGGCCTTCCTGAGGAGGTAATGGGGTCAAAAACAGTGGGAAAACTCAAGAATGCATGGGACAGACATAAGGCAATTCTGGTGGGGGGTAGGAAGAAGTAGGCTGTTGGCTAACTAGGATCTGCAGCTTATCAAATAGGTAGGGAAATGGACAGACTAGGTGGGCCAAGCGGTTCTTCTCTGCCATCAAAGTCTATGTTACTAGAGAAGAACCTGTTCCTGCAGAGAAGGAGAAAGAGGAGCCCACATTGTCAGGAGTACATGTAACACCAGAACCATGAGTACTCCCAGGACTTGCCCTACAATCCCAATTGTATAATGTTTGTCACCATAGCTACAGCTCTGGCAATCAGGCTAGGATCTACAAAATACCCCTTTTGTGGTTTGCTATTTAAGCAATTGCATGGATTGTGGGGTTTGGATTTGAAAGTGTTTTATCTGTTTTGAAGTGCACCACCGATGGCCAACCAGCTGCAATTTATTCAAGCCTGCAGTGTTTTCTCCGGCTGGTATCCAGTGAAGCACAGGGGCTCCCAAAAAGGTTTAAAGGGTTTTCAAACTGCACCATTGGGAAGTGGGTAAGTTCCCAGTACAGACGACTGGTAAAACAACAAGATTACAGCCACTGTATTTGTACTGCAACAGTATCTGCATTGTCTGGTGGGCACTACCGAGTCCGTGGTGGAGTCAGGTTTGACAGCCCAGGGGGGACATTAAGTCAGTCATGGACTCCATAATGGGCACTGAACAATGAATAAAGATGGTGGAAAGACACCACTACTCACACCGGGACAGTCAGGAGGGGCGACTGCCCCCCCAGCCCCCAGTTTAGCTCTACCACTGTACTGAGTTACTAATGCCATTGAAAATGTGTTTTTAAGGGACAAGCCCAGTCAGGCACCTAACTTCAGCTCTGTCTTTAGAGTTCATGCGTTATCACCAAAAGGAGTTTTGTATTGCATTCTTCTGTTATAGTAACATAGTAACATAGTGTTTGATGGCAGATAAGGACCACTAGACCCACCCTTGCACCTTGTGAATCCCTTGTCAGCCTGTCCCTTGTGAATATTCCCTAATCAGTATTTTATAGTTTTTATTTTACATTTTATCTTGTGAGCATATTATTAATAGTAAGTCATTAATTACACTTTTGTTGATTGTTAAGTTTGTACTGTGATTTTTCATGTGTTGGGGGACACTGCTAGGAGGTGGATTGGTACTGTATCCCAAAGGGTTGTACAGCTCTCTCACCAGACCCAGTTAAACTTTGGACAGAGGCACTGTGCATACTTGAAACACCTGGAGACAGCCCCCATCATAAAATAAGAACCTACACCCTTCAAACTTGCTTGAACCTACAAGGCAGAGTAACCACACATCCATAGTGACCTGGATACATGTCAATATACTTGCCCTATGAAGCATTCCTTTAGTTCCACTATGATCCTGCTGTGTATCTCAGCTGTCACTTGGGATTTACCTGGCCTGACCTTTGCCAGACTGTCAGCTACTAGGGTGGCCACAATATCTGCTGGTCACCTCATGGATATGCTTGACACCATGGGCTCTCCTAATGAGCTCCCCACACCTTGGGGCCAGGGCCCTTTGGTCAAATTAAAGCACACTATTTATTCTGCATCTCTGTTGCTGCCCCTGGCTCTCACACATGTTCTCCCTTTACTTGTTTTGAGGAGCCCAGCCTTGTCCTCCTCCACCTTGCTGTTTCCATTCTACTTACCAGAAGAGGGTTTTGGTGTTATCTGTAGTTCCTACTGCTATCCTGGTTCCAAATTCTTTTAATTTTTTAATTCTTTTCTTGCGGTTCCTTAAAGGAGTAGTCCACCCAGAATTTACAAAAAAACATATGTTATGCAGAGTGTTTTTTTGATATGTATGTTAAGTCCTAGTGTGCCCTTCACTCTGTCTGCTATTAGGAGTTTTTCCTAAATTTGCCTGATGGCTGTAAAGTAGTTTTACAACCCCTGGGGATCTCCATCACAAATAGGTTTATTGGCTTTCTTTCTCCTACGATGCACCCTGTCTCATGCGACACTGATGTAGCCATGCCCTTAGATTTAGCATGTGCACTGCTTTAAAATCAGTTTACAACAGCAGGTAACTGTTCTTATCCAGGGAGTTCAAATAGCAACAATTACAGTTTAGCAGAAACCTGAGTGCAAGTTAACTTGGGGTTTCTGTAAGAAAACAGCTGCTAAATAGCTTTAATTCATTATTTGTGTTTTGGGTGTGTATCAGGTCTAGCTAGCAGTAGTAAGTGTTATCATTTTAAAATGTTATTTCATCAAACTACACACAACAATAAAAAGCACAGAAATTGCCCCAGATCATCAATGCTATAATTAGTAAAGACTATAGCTGTTTTCTTACAGAACACCTACTCAGCTCTCAAGTATTTGCTAAACCATAAATGTAGGTCCCATCATTCTACTAGAAGGAACTGGGAGTTAGGGCTGCTTTTGCTCTATGGCATCACTTTGTTTTTTTCTTTGTTTTTTCTTACAAATGTGAAGTGTCTTTTTAATAAAGTATAAAAATATATATGTGTGAGTTATTTAATTTGGAGGATATTTGTTTGATTATTTAAAAAAGTGTGATACACTAAATATGTAGTGCAGTGAACCATTGTACAGTAAAATGGAATCAAATGTGTAGCTGGAATAGTCACTGTCATCCTGTTGCTTTCATGCCATACCACAGGCAGGAGAAAAGCTGACTTCAAAGTATTTTGCAGTTTCTAGGCTGCAGCTTCATACCATACACTTCATTTGTAAAAATAAATAAATATGAAAATCTTGTCACAGAGCAAAATCAGCAATAACTACTAATAGAATGCTAATACCTACATTTACAGTTTAGCAAATACTTAACATCTAACTGAGTGGGGTTTCTGTAAGAAAACAGCTAGAGTCTTTATTAATTATAGGTAGCATTGATGATCTGGGCAGTTTATGTGCTTTTATGGCTGTGTATACAGTAGTTTGATAAAATTAAAAGTTTTAAAATTAAAACACTCCTGCTAACTAGACCTGGTGTACATAGAAAACAAAAAATAGTGAATTAGACCTATTTAGTAGCTGTTGTCTTACAGAAACCCCAGTTAGCTTGCTCTCAGGTATCTGCTAAACTAACTGTTGCCATCTGTGCTCCCTGGATAAGAACAGTTACTTGCTGTTGTGAACCGATTGTAAATTGATTTTGAAGCAGTGCACATGCTAAATCTAAGGGCATGGCTCCATCAGTGTCACATGAGACAGGGTGCATCACAGGAGAATGAAAGCCAATAAACCTATTTGTGATGGAGAACTCCAGGGGTCGTAAAACTACCATACAGTTAGCAGGCTAATTTAGGAAAAGCTCCTAATAGCAGACAGAGGGAAGGACACACTAGGACTTAATATACATATCAAAACACTCTGCATAACATATGTGTTTTTGCAAATTCTGGGTCGACTACTCCTTTAATGCTGCTTGTTTCCAGCCATCACTGTAAACCATTTAGGTCTTGAAACTTATTTTCATTTTAAATTAAATGCTTTTACTGCACAGTACTGAATGTTTGAAAATTGCTCAAAATTTCAGATCAGTTTTCTTCTGTCAAATAGAACAATACTTTATATTTGACTAGATCTACAGAGAGATCCAACATTCAGCCATTATGATTTAAAACATCTCTTGGGCAAAGATCGATCTTACTGTCTGCAATAAAATATTGGAACTCCTTGCCAGATTCTGTTAAAAAAAAAAAAAAAAAAATCAATCTGATGCTACTTTCAAAACTGTCTTAAAAAAACTACAACCTTGTGCACTCTCAATACAGCTGTTTTGTTTAATGTTGTATATTGTATTTATATCTAGCTAGAATGTATTATGTATATACTGATTTTCTTTTGTGGTACTTATGTAGTATGATTGTATTATTGAATATTATTTTTTAATTTCAAAAGTTTCACCAGGAAAGACAGGGAGTATGCTGTTTGTGTCTGGGTCCCCTTTGAAAATAGGCCTCTATGCACTTGGGTTCATACCCGGTTAATACATTTTAAATACAATCATAGATCCTCTTTTGTGTAAGATCAACTACCTTAGCTAAGTCGGGGAGCCATTTCATGAATAAACATGATCACTCAAAGCAATTTAAATTAAGAGAATGAGAGCTTAATCAAAACCTAGATCTACATGAAAAGGAAATTATCAAGCGAAAACAAACTAAACATCAAAGAGACCAACAGGACTATAGTTTGGGTCAAGTTTTTGTCTGGGATAGACCACAAAAAGCAACAAATTTTAGAGGAAGAACACCAATCAGGAATAGCTCAAGAAATAGATGGAGGAAGGAGGCTCTTCAAATTGGTGATGCAACAAAAGTAATAGTGGCAAAAATACAGAAAGACAAGAACAAGGAACAGCATGGGCCACTGTAAAAAATCCGAACAGTGCAAGTACATCCTGCACCAGCAAGAGTGACAAAAAGGTGTTTTTTCCTTTTTAGACAAACAAAATCAAAATGTTGGACAACCCAGAAGAGGTAAACGAAGGGGGAGATGGTGGAAAAGACAATCCCTCCAAGAGGGCAACCCAGTCCAAGAAGTCTTCCTTGAAAAATCAAAAGAATTAATTAACTTGAGTGATTATAATTTTTCAGTGGAGTAAATTTATATTCTCAGGAAGTGATTTTTTTTTTATACCATCACTAAAGGTCAACAGATTTAATCTTCAGGTTGAACTGTTTAAAATCTACTGAAAAATTAATTTCAAATATTTTTTTGTGATTTGCACCTTGGGTGGACAAGATCCAAATGATGTGGACCCCTCAATATCTAGAGGTGACTTAAGAGACTTAATTGAAATCATGGATAACCAGGAAAATGTAGAAATGGAGACACATTTTTTGAGTCCCACCACAACCACTGAGGACCTACTCAAACTGATAGATTTTGATTCTATGGGCAATGCATGTGTTAGCCTTGAGTTAATAGCAGCAACTCAAACAAAGGCTGGCAATGTGCATTGTTCAGATAGGGTCCAGAGATGTAAGGAAAGATGTAAGTTTTCTCCAAATGTGTCAGTACAGCAATAGGAACATTCCAGAATATTATCTTGGAAATAGATAACCTGTTTTCACAAAAATGGTACAATATGGGTGGCCATTTAACACCTGGTGAGTGCAAAACCTTAGAACGTTTAAAAACTCTTGATGTTTTGGTGTTTAAACAGACTGATAGAGGCGACAACATTGTTGCACTAAATAAGACGGGCTATAAACTGCGAGAGGCTTTACGCCTCCTTTCTGATGCTGACACTTACCAAATGTTGCAGGGAGATCGAACACTACATTTTCAATCGATTTCTGTTTGACTTTATAGATGGTGCTGCTGGAGGGGCTTCATAACAGAGAGTAAGGTGAAGTTTTTGAAACTGGAAACACCTCAAATACCAACTTTTTGCTACCTACCAAAAATACATAACAGTTTGCCCCGGCGAGGCCATCATTTCAGGGATAGATTCCTGACTGAAAAGCTGTCAAGATTCTGTGACTACTTCCTGCAACCAATTGTGCTTAATTTCCCATCTTACACAAGGGATTCACTTCATGAACAGAAAAATTGAATTCAGTGGTATGGGGAAAATGACTTTATTTGGATTAGTGTAATGACACATCTCTATACACATCAATACCTCACAACTTGGGTTTAGAAGTGATAAGTCAATTTTTGTCAGAGATCACCTGTTTGAATGCTCCCCTGCCCCATATTCTTTCTTGATGCCCTGGAGTTTACTCTTTTTCATAATTACTTTGTTTTTAATGGGAAATATTATTTACAGGAACAAGGAATGGCAATGGGAGCAATAGTTGCTCCTACCTATGCAAACATTTATTTAGATTGGTGGGAAAGAAAGTACATTTTCAATTAACAGAATACATTTTTGCTTTTCATTTCGTTTTGGAGCCATTTCATTGATCTATTGATCATATAGAAGGGCACCAGGACAGAAGCAGAATGGTTTTTGGAGAGTCTAAATGCAAATAACATGAACCTAAAATTCACATCTAAAATGGATGAGTCCATCATTAATTTTTTGGATTTGACACTGACAGGTAGACCTGGTCAAACAATACCTAGTGTGAATTTTAGAAAGGAGACTGCAGGTAATTCAGTACTTCATGTGCAGAGTGCCCATCACCCTCAATTGATTAGGTTCATTCCCTACCAGCAATTCTTACATCTCAAGACAAATTGTTCCTCTCAGGCAGAATCTGAGAATCATGCAAATGAAATGTATTCCAAGTTTCAGGAAAGGGGGAAATTGTTTAACCAGGAAAGGCATACTAGGCCAAAGCTTGTTTCCAGGTGTGACCTGGGAGCACAAGGAAGTTAAGTGACTTGCTTAGGGTCACACAGCATGCATCTGAGGGCTGTGGGATTCAAACCCAGGTCTCCAGGTTTGCAGCTCAGAGCCCTAAATCACTGCACTATACTGCCTCCTAGGAAAGGGGGTATGATGCAAGCATCCTGGATGACGCCATGCATACAGCATCAATCCTGGATAGGAGCACTCTGCTGACACCGAAGCATAGGAAGTCTAGTGAGGAGGGATCTGTGACTTTTATTTTAGAATACAATTCAGTGTCCCCTAAAGTGAAATCTCTTTTGCTAAAAAATTGGAAGCTTCTCGATCTGTGTAACACCCCCAACTTGTTCTTGTAAACCCCAAGAATAGCTTACAGCAGAGGTAAAAACTTAGGTGACTTCTTGAGTCTCAGTCGCCATGTTCCTCCAAAAACAAATTTGCAAACCTGGTTGCCAATCAAACCAGTAGGTTGCTTCAGATGTGGACACTGTAGCGCATGAAAACATATAATTCAAGGAAGAACTCTTCAGCATCCTGTGAATGATCTCAAAGTAGAAATACGGGAATTTGTGAATTGTTCTACAAACTACATTATTTATATGACTGCTTGTCCATATAAAATGACTTACGTAGGCAAAACTATTAGACCTACGAAGGAACAGTTCTTGGAGCATCTCAGGGATGTTAGAAATGGGAATCGTGATTCAGCATTGGCTGTACACTACATGGAACAGCATCAAGGCAATCCTGCTTTGCTGAGATTTACTATTTTAGAACATGTCAAGCAGCAACCTAGAAAGGGTGATAGAAAAAAACTTCTTCTGCGAAACAAATCCAGATGGATCTTTACAATGGACTCTTTACATCTGAAAGGTCTTAACAGAGAACTTGACTTGAGTGTGTATTTATAAATTGCATGTGTAATATGCAAACATTGTCTGAATCAATGTATGGGTCTTTTTTGTATTAGTATTCACAAGTAATGTAAGTTCAAATAGTAATGGCTGATAGTGTAAGTCCCCGACTGTCTAAAAACATATCTTTTGCACAATAATCCCTTGGGCTAGCCACTCATTTCTTTTACCCGCTTTCTTTTTAATTCCCATCTTTTTCCCAACTTTCCCTTCTTTATCCTTTTCCCTTGGATTCCACCTAATTGTTTTTTTTTTTTAAGTATATTACTACCTGAGTATATATTTTCCCAAAGGCTGTTACCTGATCGCTTTTGAGCGGATCGATCACATTAATGGATGTTTACAATAGAATTCAGCCTATAATATTAATATTGGCAAAAGAACCAGTGGATGTCTCTGTTTTAAACTCTCTTGAGTGGCTGGCTTTTACACATACTGTATTTATAGTATAAGAGAAACAATTATGAAATGCATGCTAAAGGAACAAAAGTAGGATTTTATAGAGCATGCTTTACAAGGGATTTATTGGTGAAGTTTACGACTTTTTTTTAAATGGTATGAATGCATTTATTCACCTAGGGTGGTTTATCACGTGATGTATTATACATGTTATTTATTGGGATTGGTTGTACTTTCTAGTTCAAATTTCATCACTTTGTGTATATTTAAATGACCACTTTGTGATCAGACTCCACCCCTGATGAAGGTGATCACCTGAAGCACCAAAGAATTTATGTTCTTTAAATACATTTCAACATTTTTTACTGGAGCTTACTTTAGTGATTGTGTTTATTTTGTGTTTTTGCTATGTGATGCCTTCTCAAACGCTGATCCTCAGCAGAACTGGCTAGTGCATAGGTCTGTGCTTTGGGCCATTTCATGACCCTGTTTTCCTTGTTGCTTACAGGGATGCAGACCTCCAGAGTTGCTTCAGGCATTCACTCTGTATTGCCAGCGTCCTGCAGTTAGCTACTCCTCATTCTTGGCCAGCAGGTCCCTCATCTTGGCAAACTCTGCCTTTCTGAAGTTCTGGGTCCTGGTAGCTGTGGCACAACTAGTCTTCTCTTTCTTCAGGAGGGTTGCACAGTTGTGGTCACTGGCTCCCACTAATTATTAAATGTTTGCACTGGAGATGATCCCATCCTCACCGCCAATAATAAGATCAAGGATGACTTCAAAAGTAGTCCTTATAGCTGGCCCACCCACACAGCGGTGATGCTACTGCTTGTGATGCCGACAATGTGAACTTGTGAAGTCAGAGGGCCAACTGGGGAAAGGAAGATCAGGAGCCCTAGGGACTGCTCTCCTCCTCCTCCTCCAGGTGTGTGTGTGTATGTTTGAATGTATGTGTGGGGGGTGGGGCATGGAGCCTGACTTATGCCTGACACCTGGTGGAGACCAGGTGTAAGGTATTCTGCGGCTGTCAAGATGCACTGGAGGTGCAGTGGCCATTGACATATTTTCTGCAGAAGTGGGTGGCATGCATCATGATAACATTGTACATCCTGGAAGGGAAATCGGAAGGAGAAAATGGATCCTCGACCTGCAGGATGATGCTGTTCTCCTGCAGTCCCCAAACCCAGCTATCCAGGTATAGTCTGAGTGCACCAGATCCTGTTCAGCAGGGTTGGGGGTCTCTGCCGACCCCATCAGGAGAAGTAAGCCCTGGAGGAAGCCACCAGACTAAGGTAGGCTCTTGATGAAGTCAGGGTGTCGGGGTTGGGGAGACCAGGGTGATTGGGGCTGCTTGGGGGCAGAGGAGAAAAAGAATAACAAAAAGCAGTCTTTAGGGAGCAGTCCTTGAAAGTGAACAGGAACTCTGTCTCAGCTGTGGCATTAGCCTTCCCAAGATGTTAATCCATGCCTGGGAGATAGAAGGCCCCCAGTATCACCAATGCATTTGATATGGCTGCTTTCATAATTTCCCCAGCTAGCTGGGCATCATACTCTGCTGAACTGTTTGAGGGTCTGCAGGTGACTCTTTTCCCCTAACTCAACATAGATGAACTCTGAGGCACTGTTTTCTCCTCTGATGTCCTCCTTGTCTTTCACAGTGACTCCCTCACGAAGAAAGCAACCCACCCCCTTTTCTATGAGGCATATTCCTTGTGAATAGCCAGTAGCCCTCTGTCCTGGTGTCTTTCATTTTCAGCCCCCAGCCTGCCTCTGTGTGTGCCATTAAGTCCTGACCTTTGACAAACATTAGACCCTCAAGCTTGCCCATTTTGGTGACGGTGTGACTCCTATTGGCCTGTATGAAAGTGACACTATTTGTCTCTGTGATCCTTCACTCCCTTTGTGAGTCTCCTCCCTTGTTGCTCCCCTGCTCTGTTTTTCTTACCTTTGTGGTCTCCTATGTTTGCCTTGTCCCTTGATGAACCTTTTGTCAGCCTCTACCCCTCAATTCTCTAGCTTAAATCCCCATTAAAGTGGAACTTTCAGCACTGTCCCACACACAAGTGTGGGGTTGGTCCCAGTTTGCACTTTATTTTTTTTTATTTTATTTACATAAAAAAAACTTAAATAAAAGTAATGATACACTTCAGGGTATGGTATATCATAGGCTATTTCTACTACTTGATTTCATGAGTCACTCTGCCTGTGACCCCATGACTCAAAAAACACCCAAGGTGTGACAATATCTCATGATGTATCACACCCTATTGTGTACTGTTCCTAAATTATGCAATGGATAGAAAGAATCCAGCAATTTGATTGGCTGAGACATGTACTTAACCATGATTAAATACTAGCACATATGCATTGGTAGGAAAACATCCTAGCCAACATATTCTTTTTTTACCTACCCCAATTTTTTATTTTATTTATTTAGTTTTTGTTGACCGGGTAAGTGCACTAGACAAATCCTGCCTATTTTCAGGCATGACCCGGGGGAGGGGGATACAGATGAATGCCAACTGACCTTGAACCAGATTAAGCTGTTGGTGGTATTTTGAGTGAATGAGGGAAATTTGGCCAGGACACCGGGGAAATTCCCCTGCTCTTTTCGATAAGTGCCATGGGTTCCTTTAACATCCACCTGAACTACCACCAATCCAGGTAGATGGGACCTAGGTTTAACGTCTCATCTCTCCACCCCACAGTCCACCATACCCTTGAGAACAGCACCACCTACTGGCCAAAACAGAATAAACAGAACTAATATTTTGAATTTATACATACAGTACACATACAAGATATGGACAATGGTGTGTGTGCAGGGAGTTTTGGGACAGTGGTGCATGTGCTGATTTTTTTTGGAAAAGATGTGCTTACACTGATTTTTTCAGGGGAGGGGCAAGTGTGGGTGTCTACAGATGTTTGTTTTGGACAATGGTGTGCATGCACTGATTCTGTTTTTGTACATGGCATGTGTGCAGTTATTTTTCATACAGTAGGTTACATGGGTTATGTATGAACTAAGAAGGCAATTTGCCCTTGGATGCTCACCTTTTTCTCAAAGTCTGTATCCAGTAATATTTCTGCTTGTAGGATAGCCATCCAGTTTTGATTTAAAGCTAGTTATGGTACTGCTAGCCACTATATCCAGTAGTAAGCTGCTCCACATTGACACCACCCTCTGTGATAGCCTCATTGTCTGTCTTTTTGTATGGGGTAGTTCTCCTTTAAGCTGGAGCATATGAGGTCTTGTATCATATGCTGAATTTTTAAATTCCAATCCCTCGCAGTCCCATAAATCAAGATTCCTGAAGGCCTCTTTCACCAAGCAAAGGTCTCCTCTTAGCCTGTGATACTCCAGTGTGAAGAGTCCTAGCTTATTTAACATTTGCATGTAAGCTAGATTTTACATACCATTGACTATTTTGGTTGCCCTAAGCTGGATCACCATAGGATTTTAATAGAAACATAGAAGTTGACTACAGATAAGGACCGCAAGTCCCATCCAGTCTGCCCATTTCTTTTTCTACCTTTTAAATGTGCCATCGGCCTTTGCTCTGTCAATGGCCTATCTAGTCATACTCATCTGTATTGCTCCCTTATGCCTGTCCCATGCCTGTTTGAAGCCCAGCACTTTATTCATATCCACCACTTACTGAGGTAGGCCGTTCCATGCATCCACCCCCTTTCTGTGAAAAATAACTCTCTCACATTACCCCTTAATTGGCCGCCCTCTAATCTTGTGCTGTGTCCTCTTGTCCTGCTATTTTCTTATATTGAAACATGTTGGACTCTTTTACCTTGTTAATGCCCTTAAGGTGTTTGAATGTTTTGATCATATCACCTGTCTCCCTCCTTTGCTCTAGGGTATACATATTGAGCTCCATTAATGTGTCCTCATGTTTTCTGATGCAGTCCCTGCACCATTTTGGTTGCCCTTCTCTGGACTGCCTCAGTTTGGTTAATGTCCTTGTGAAGGTGTGTCCTCCAGTACTGCACGCAATACTCCAGATGAGGCCAAACCAGTGTCTTGTAAAGAGGAATTATTACATCCCTCTTCTGACTTGTGATACTCCTACTAATATACCCTAACATTCCCTAGCCTTACCTACTGCTTTAGTGGTCTGCTTGGATGATGTCAGATCATCAGCGATGATGATACCCAAGTCTCTTTCTTCCCTTGTGACTTCCAGCAACTCCCCTCCCAGCCTATAGGTGGCTTCAGGGTTTCTCTTCCCTATGTGCATGATCTTGTACTTCTTTGCATTAAACCCCAATTGCTACTCTTCCAACCATTTTGCTAGTTTATCCAGATCTCTTCTCATTCTGCCCACCCCATCAATGCCCAACCATCAATAGTTTTAATGTTGCTTTAAAAACATATTTATTCAATTTAGCTTTTACCTAGTCATGGCTGACATATTTTAATGTATGGAAATGTTATTATTCCGAGTATGTTTTATGTACAGCGCCTTGGATTCGAAAGGCGCTATATAAATAAAGTTGGATTGGATTGGATTGGATCTGGATCATCTACTTTGTTGCAGATCTTGCTGTCATCTGCAAACCGACAAACCTTACCCTTCAGTCCATCTGCAATGTCACTAATGAAGATATTGATGAAGACTGGCCCCAGGACTGATCCCTGAGGTACCCCACTTGTGACTTGCAACTCCTCTGACTGTATACCATTTACCACCCCTCTTTGTTTTCTGCCCATCAACCAGTTTGCCACCCAGTTGACCAACTTCTGACCCACCCCGAGCCTACCTAGCTTATTTGTCAATCTTCTATGTGGAACAGTATCGAAAGCTTTGCTGAAGTCAAGATAGGCAACATCAACTGCTCCCCCTTGGTCAACCACTCTGGTTACCCAGTCAAAGAAGTCTATGAGAATAGTTTGGCAGGACCTTCCTTTTTTAAATCAATGCTGTCTTGGATCCTGTGCACCTATGGATTCCAGGTGTTGAACTATCCCTTTCCTTAAGAAATGCCTTTATAATCTTGCCCACTACTGATGTAAGACTGACTGGTCTGTAGTTCTCTGCTTCCTCCCTGCTACCAGTCTTGTGGAGCGGGATCACATGAGCCCTTCTCCAGTCTTCTGAGACCTCTCCTGTGCTCAGTGACTCACAAAACAGTTCTGATAATGGGTCTACTAGTTCCATCCTTAGCTCCTTCAGTACCCTGGGATGTATGCCATCATGTCCCATTGCCTTGACCACCCTGAGCTTATTGAGCTCTTGTAGGACCCTTTCTTTTGTGAAGTGACTAGTGCTCACCTCCCTCCCCCCTGTGTCCATGGTGCTAAGCTGTGGGCACTGCCCTAACTTCTCTTTAGTAAATACTGAGCAGAAGTAACTATTTAGTATAGTTGTTTTTACATGGTCCTCCTCCTCACACGCCCTTATCTCCTTTGATCTTAGCAATACCCCCTCTTGACTTTCTCCTTTCACTAATGTATTTATAGAAAGCCTTGTCATACGAACATACGAAATTTGCCAGCAGATAAAGGCCTAGAGGTCTATCAAGTCTGCTCGAATGTGCAGCTAGCACCCATTGTTCTGCAGCTGCCCCTTCCTTCCACCCTTCCCCTTCATTAACCCCCCTTGTCCTGTCCCATCCTCGTTTGAAGCAGACACCTTGTTTTACTGTTTGTGCTAGTGTTTCCTCAGTTTGGCCCTTCGCCTGCCTTACTACCTTCCCTGCTTCCCTTAGGGAAGTCTGGTATGCCTCCCTATCTTCATCCCGCTGTGTTTCCTTATATATCCTGAAGGCCAGTCCTTTGACTCTGACCTTTTCTGCTACTGTTTTTGAGAACCAAAGTGGTTTCCTTCTTCTTTTGCACTTCCTTTTCTCTGTAACAAAATGGGATGTTGCTTCAAGTACTGCATCCTTAATGCTTGCCCACTTTGCATGTACCCCCACACCTGTATTTTCTTTTGCCAGGGCTAGCTGAACTCTGTTGTCCATCTTATCAAAGTCAGCTCCTCTGAAGTCCCATATTTTTGCCTTGGAATGGGATGATTTAGTTGTAGTGGCCAAACTGAACCATATGCCAGATGTTAACTGGAATGCATTTGCAGCAGCCACTTCTAAGAGGGGGGCCATTTTAGATGCCCTACAGGGGACATGTCTTAGACAGCTAGTATCGGAATCCACTCGAGAGGGAGCAGTCTTAGACTAGGTACTTTCAAATGGAGATGGCGAGAAGATCACAGATTTAGAAGTGGGTAGCCATCTGGGAACTAGTGACTATTGAACAGTGTGGCTCACAATAAACACAGCAGTAGAGTCAAGCCATACAAAGGCAAAGGTACTGGACTTCAGGAGGGTGGACTTTGCCAAAACTGGTGAGTGCCTAAGGAATGCACTAGCAAATGGGCAGGAAGGAGGGGTGGAAGAACAATGGGGAATAATCAAAACTGCCATCACAGAGGCAACAAGCCTTTGTGTGAAGCAAATAAACAAAACAATGTAAGAAACCACTATGGTTCTCAAAGGAGTGAGGGAAGGTTAGGGAGAAAAAGAGAGCATTCAGGAAGTACAAGGAATCTCAGAAGGAGCAGGACAGAGAATTATATCAGTTAAAGCAAAAGGATGCAGGCAAGGCAGTCAGAACAACAAAGGCTCAAACTGAGGAAAAGATAGTCAACTCAGTTAATAAGGGGGATAAAACCTTTTACAGGTACATCTGGGAGTGAAGGAAGACCAAGGGAGGGATAGTGGGGCTTAATAAAGGGGAAGGGGTGGGTAGAGGGTGACTGTGAAAAGGCAGAGATACTAAACAAATACTTTTGCTCAGTATTCACAAATGAAGAGGGGGAGGTACCTAAACCAAACAATAGAAACACGCTGGATACAGGGGTTGATACCAGCCCTTTCACAGAAGAAAGGGTTCTGAAGGAACTCTTAAAACAGAAGGTGAACAAACCAGTGGAGCCTGATGGGATTCATCCCAGAATTCTAAAAGAACTAAGGGTAGAACTAGTGACACCACTGACTATCATCTTTAATAAATCATGGGAGGATGGGGTGGTACCTGAAGACTGGAGGAGGGCAGATGTGATTCTGCTTCACAAAAGTGGGAGCAGGGCAGAAGCAGGAAACTACATACCTGTTAGTTTAACCTCAGTGATTTGGAAAATGGTGGAATCACTTCTGAAGGAAAGAATTGTTGAGTACCTAGAGGCCAGAGGAGCGCAGGACCCTAGGCAGCATGGATTCACAGCGGGAAGGTCATGTCAGACAAATCTAATAGATTTCTTTGACTGGGTGACCATAGTAGTAGATCAGGGTGGGGCTGTAGACATGGCCTACCTAGACTTTAGCAAGGCATTTGACACAATCCCACACAAAAGATTAATATGCAAGTTGGCCAGCCTAGGAGTAGGTCCCAAGATGGTAGCCTGGGTAAAAGATTGGCTGGAGAACATGATACAGAGGGTAATAGTAAACAGAGTCCACTCTGAAGAAAGGGGGGTTACTAGTGGGGTACTGCAGGGTTCAGTACTAGGACCAGTCTTCTGTAATGTCTTTATAAGTGACATTGCAGTGGGACTGCAAGGAAAAGTATGTCTCTTTGCAGATGACACAAAGATCTGCAACAGAGTCGATACACAAGGTGGGGTGGAAAGGATGAGAAGGAACTTGGCAAGGTTGAAGGAATGGTTAAATGTATGGCAGCTTAGATTCAATGCTAAGAAGTGCAAAGTAATGCACCTGGGAAACAAAAACCCAGGGGAAGAGTACACAATGGGGAAAGAGATACTAACAACAACAAAAATGGAAAGGGACCTGGGGGTAGTCATATCAGATGACCTAAAGGTGAGCAAGCAATGTGAGAGGGCAGTAAGTAGGGCTGGTGGGATACTGGGATGAATAGGGAGAGGCACCACCAGTAGAAAACAGAAAGTTGTTATCCCTCTGTACATACAGCTGGTGAGACCCCATCTGGAGTACTGTGTGCAGTTCTGGAGACCCAATCTCTGCAAAGACATAGACAGGATGGAAACAGTCCAGAACAGGGCCACTAAAATGATGCAGGGTCTGCACCAGATGACATATCGAGAGAGAGATTTAAGGATCTTGATATGTATAGCCTCAAGGAGGGGAGGGGGGGACATGATAGAAACTTTCAAATACCTCAAGGGAATCAACAAAGTCCAAGAGGGTAGCATCTTTCAGAAAAAGAGGTGTGCAAGAACAAGGGGGCACAATTTGAAGCTAGAGGGGGACAGCTCAGAGGTAATGTGAGGACATTTTTTTTCACAGAGAGGGTTGTGGATGCATGGAACAGCCTTCCAGAGGAGGTTGTGGAGTCAAAAACAGTGGTGGAATTCAAGAATGCATGGGACAGACATATTGCAATTCTAGGGGGTGGAGGTTGGAAGAAGTAGGCTGTTGGTTAGCTAGGATCTGCAGCTTATCCATTAGGTAGGGAAATGGGCAGACTGGGTGGGCTAAGCAGTCCTTATCTGCCATCAAATTCTATGTTTCTATGTTATACCATGTGACGTTACTGGCCCCCAGGTGACCTTCTACCTGGAGATCTGTGATCCTTTCCTTGTTGGTCAGCACTAGATCTAGGATAGCCTTCTCTCTTGTGGGTATTTGTACCAGTTGTTTGAGGCCCTTCTGCTGCAGGGAATCCATCATGTGTCTAGTTCTGGCAGATGTTCCTGCTGGTATTGACCAATCTGTATCTAGCATGTTGAAGCCTCCCATTATCAGAGCCTCCCCTTTAGCTGTTATGTTTTGTATATCTTTTAACAGTAATGTGTCTATGTCCTCCCCCTGGTCTGGGGGCCTGTAGACAACCCAGTTCTTATGACTGTCCCATTTCCTGTTTCCAGGGTGACCCACAGTTCTTCTGGCTCATTACGTGTTTCTGGATTTCTGTAGCTTTGATATTTTCATTGACATATAGGGCCCTCCCCCTTTTTGCACCTCGATCTCTTCTGAACAGTACATGGCCAGGCACTGAAGTCTCCCAAGTGTGGTTACTGGTAAACCACATCTTGCTAATTGCTACTATGTCCAGTTTAGCCTCTGTCATTATTGCCTGCAGGTCTTGGATCTTGTTTCCCAGACTGTGAGCATTTGTGTACATGATTTTCTATTGGCCAGATTTAGGTGTGTTAGTTGTTGGGTGAGGTCTGGCATTTCCCCTGTGTGTCGTATGGGGAGCTGGACCTTTTTCCTTACATGGTGATGCAAATGAACTGCAAACATGCTGAACTCCTGTTTAACCACTAGCTGAGGGGGGAAGGGTGTTCTTCTCATTCGACGTATGGGGTGCTGCACCCCCTCCCCATTTGCTACTTTAAATATTCTGCAAAGACATCAAACTTCTGCCCCAGTGCACTGACTTCCTCCTTAGTCAGATGCAGTCCATTAAATTTAAAGAACATTTGCTCCCAAAACTGTTTGCCAGTTTCCTAGAAATTTGTGTCCTTTTTCCTGGCACCAGCCCTTGAGCCACATGTTTAGCTCCCCTGTCTCCCCTTCTCTGACCTTCTGTCCATCTGTCCCCCTCTCCCAGACTGGCAGGATCTCAGAGAAGGAGATGCCGGATGAAATGGATGATAGTTTGTCACCCAGCCTGGTCAGGTGTTCCTTGGTCTCCACAACTGACCGGCAAACGAGATCATTAGTCCCTATGTGTACCAGGATGTCAATGTTTTCTCCTGCTTCCTGTACAATTTTAGCAATGTGGTCAGTGTCTCTCCATGCTGATGTACCTGGGAGACATCTAACCATTACCCTTGGCTAGAGATAGGTATCAACTCCCCGAATAATGTTACCTTTAGAATAAAGTGACCAAAATTGACCACAATATTCCAAAGTGTGGCCTCACCAATGAAGTGTACAGTGGCAGCATAAGTTTAGTGTCCCTGCTGTTTATGTGTCTACAAATACTTCCTATAATACCATAGCATTTTTGGGCTATTTGAGAGCAATGTTTCCTAATACGCAGATTATATGTTACTGTGATTCCCAAATCTCTTTCCTCAGTCGTTACCCTTCGTACCTGATTTTTAAATACATATTTTTCTCTTGTATTATTTTTACCTAAATGCATCACCAAGCACTTTCCTGAACTGAGATCCAAACCATTCTCTTGAACCTCCTCCTCCAGATTTAATAGCTCTCTCCTGAGGTTCTCAAAATCACTGCTAACTACTGAGCCCACCTTACTATCATCTGCAAATTTTGAGAGACATAGTCCCTCTGCACTAGTCATAGAGTCAAGATAAATACTGAATAAGCAAGGTTACAGAACCCATCCCCGTGGTACACCACTAGTCACTGTCATCCATTCTGAGCTCATCCATCTGTGTCATCTGCTGTACTATGTCACTAAGCCAGGAGTCTATCCAATTTACCAATTGCTTGTCAAATCCCATACTATACAGCTTGTTTATTAATTTCTGGGTGAGGCTCAGTGTCAAAAGCCTTGCTATAGTTCAGGAAGATAACATCCACTGGCTTTTCCTGATCCAGAGCTCTGCTGACCTAGTCAAAAAAAAAAAAAGGAAGCAAGTTTGTTAAACAAGGCCTCCCTCTTCTAAATCTATGCTGTGACATATCAACTAGATTATATTTAGTCATAAAGTTGTCTATTTCTTCTTTAAGTATTCTCTATAAATTTTATATAAAAATGAGGTAAGGCTTACTGGTCTATAGTTTTTAAAATCAGACTTTCCACCCTTTTATGTTCTTTGTGCATGCATGCACAGTGAACATTTTGATAGAAGAGTGGCTTTTGAGAGGTGTGACACTGTCAGTCCAATGCAGAGTGGTCTGCAAGGGCTCATCAGTGTCACACCAATCATCAGCCAGTCTCATCATGACACTGGTCTGGCTTGCTGGGCATACTTAATGTATTTCAAAGGAAAGAGCCGATCCAATCATTGGTCAGCTCTTTCCTTTGATCTACACCGCCCAGCAAGCACAGCTGATCTATCATAATCAGCCCGCAGTAATCAAATTACACTCTGCAAAAACAAAAACTGTCCATCGATGTCTGTTGGTGCCACTGCCCTTACTCTCCTCCCACCCGACCCTCCCATTCAGCACCCACCACCCACACCCCCAAACATAACACTGACACTGGAGGTGCTCAGTCCCCAGTGTTGCACCTGAAATGAAGAAAACTGTCCTCACCATTATTTTATATAGAGATATAAATGTGTGTGTGTGTGTGTGTGTGTGTGTGTGTGTTATATATATATATATATATATATATATATTCACCCTCTAAAAATAAAACCATTCATCAATGTCTGTTTCTGCCACCACCTTTCCTGTCCATCCACCGACCCTCCCACCCAGCACCCATCACCCACACTCCCCCACAAACCTAACACCGACACTACTGGTGCCCAATCCCTAAGTGTCACCATCTGAAATAAAGAAAACCATCCCTTGTTTTTTGTTTTTTTTTTAATCCAGTGAAAAAGAAACCATCCATTGATGTATGTTGCTGCCTTACTTACCCATTGGAGTTTGATTCTGTAGCTCTCTCTAGATCACAGACACATCTTCACTCTTCAAAGCCGGACTGCAAACTGAGGAAATAGGATATGCAGTTCAATGTATTTCAACAGGGTTTTGAACTTTAGTGACATAACTTGGCCATTTTTTCATATTTTGCCCCAAATTTTCAACATGCCTTTTTCTGGGATGCCACTTCATGAAAAATGGAAGTGAAATTAGGCAAATCTATTCCAAAAGGTGATTTCACAGTTGCTTCATGAAATCACCTTTTGGGCAGAAGTTGAAACTTTCCTACCCCTTGTTCATGAAGTGGGGTCATAAGAAAGCTATGTTTAAAATGTGGGGTAAAAATATTAAAAAAACAACAACTTCAGTAATTTTCAATATTTTGACCCCACATTTTTAATATAACGATTTCTTCACAGCACTTCATGAAAGGGGTAGCTGTCATTTTTCAAATACTGGCCAAAATGTGTTTTCGCATCCCGGAAGGTGATTTCATGGTCGCTGTGTAAAATCGCCTTTTTTGCAGGAGTTGAACATTTTCTCCACCCTTGTTCATGAAGTGGGGTCATAAGAAGGCTATGTTGAGCATTTAGGGTAAAAGTATTGAAAAACAACAAAGTTATGAGCCTACATTGAAATTTACAAACTTTGGGCCAGATATTCAAAACTTTGCCCCATGGCTAAATTAGCACTGCCCGGCAGGCACAAAGCAAGCTATATTGAAAAGGAAATAGCCTGGTGCTAATCCTGCTGAATATAGCAATCTAAGGAAGCCGGGCAAACCAGTCTGGGAGTACAGGGCAAAAATAGCCTGGGAATAAGACAGTACTGAATATAGCAACAGGGAAGTGCAAACTGCAACTGCAGCTCATTAGACTCTGTTGCAAGCCAGTGTTGCAGGTGGAGAACATCGTGTGTGATGCACAGAGATGTCTCACATCTACTGCAAACACACTTCTCAACCTCCTGCCTCATAAATCAGGGACAAAGCATAAAAACATCAGGGACAAATCTTAAAAATAGATGATATCCACTCAGGAAGCTGATCGAATAAGTGGTGTAGTGTAAAATGCATATTCTAAGGAAGAACACGTCTGTAACATTAATGTATGACATTATTTTATGCTTACAACTCCCAATGTTTGGTCATGGAAACACAGTTTTTAGGAGGGACAGAGTAAACTTCAGAGGTAAAATCAGGGACGTCCCTGAAAATTGGGGACAGTTGAGAAGTATGACTACAAACAACAATGTAAGCCACAGACTGCAGAACTGTACTATGTTGAAGTGAAGTTTGCCCAGGGCTAACCTGATTGCACAGTGCTAACACATTAGCCCGGGGTAAACAGGAGCTATATTCAAAGCTCCCATGCAAATGAGCCTACTTAGGTAATCCGTGGGCAAACAGGTATATTTGCATCTCATTAGGTGCTGCTTAGCATACATTACCATGCAGTTTGCCTGGTGCTACTGCATGGAGCACAAAGCTCCCCCTTTTGGTCAGAATGGAAGTACAGGCTGGACGCTGCAGGCCAAGGCATACCCACAGCACCCCCTGTTAGTAGGAATAGAAGTACAGGCCGGAAGCAGCAGGAACTGTGTGCTGCCAGGCACAGTCTGTGCTCCTGACCCATTCACAATAGAAGAAAGTTCATGTTCCTGGTAGTCTAGTGGTCCCTCCACCACCCTGCATGAATCCCAACCCCTGGCTGTGGTCAAAGAATAATTATCCCCAGTAGTCTAGTGGTCCCCCCACCCAGCTGTGCACCTCTTGGTACCTCCGGAACATGGCATCCCTCTTGAGATGGTGAACGGCTCAGCCATCCTCTCTCCACCATGGCCGGCCACCGACTACAGTATTCAGGAGTGCCACTGTATTGAATAAGCACCAAGATTTATGTTGAAAATTTGGGGTAAAAATTTGAAAAACCAACTAAGATATGAGAAAACAAATTGTTCCAACATTTATTTATAACTTTATTTTTTGCAGATTTTGGCCGCCTAATGTTCAACATATCTCTTGTGTTACTTCACCTCCTAAACTGGCAGGTATAATTTTTCCAATACCCTCTGAAACTTGTTTCCATAGTTGCACAGCTAATTCACCTTTCAGATGGGATTTTAAAAATTCCATCTGTCATGATCATAATGTCAAAGTCATAAAAAGATTGTTGGACATTTGGGGTCAAAATGTGGGAGCCCACTTAAAAGTAGAATATTGTCTCTCAGCTGCTCTATCCTGGGTAATTGCAATCTAACAATGTCAAAGCAGGACACCAATGAAAATGAGATACTGCATCTCATCTGCTCTATCCTGAGTAAATATATAGTAAAAATGTGTACATGGAAGACCTGATACTTGGAGCACATGAAGTTCTGTGAGCCAAACCTTTACTGTCCCTTGCTGTTGAACCTCGCTCCGACAGCGATCCACTGCAGTTAGAGCTGCTAATTTATTTAATTCTCTTCCTCCTGAGATTGCAACGACTGCATCCTTGGGACCATTTAAGTGGAAGCTGCATCAATTCCTAGTTTTCAGAGCTTCTTGTGACTGCTATACCTAATCTCTGCTGACAGTTAAATGCACTGGGACCTCCCTCTTTTACCATTTGCCTCTGTATAGCCCTATGCTGCTGCTGCGCTTTTCCACTCACAGCACTTCCTCCCTTATCCCTTTCTCATTCCTACCCTCTTTCATTCTACCTCATTCCCCCTTCCCTTACCCCTCCACTCCACTCCCCTCCTCTCTCCTCTGTTTCCTCACCTTGTTCTCTCCCTCTACCCCCGCCCTCTGGGTCTTTCCTGTTAAGCTTCATTGTGGCATCTCCTCCTTACTCTTATTTTGCTCCGTCCACCCCCCAATTCACCCCTGTACTTCTGTCCTTGTAAGCCCTTTCACCCCTGTTCAGACAAAGCCACTGGCTGCACTTTACACAATATTTATCTTGCCATATTGTTCTTTTGTTTATGTAATTACTTTCCTCATGTTGTACTACTTACTGAAACCATTGAAATTTGCTATTCTTGTGACTTGACATGGAACCTCTGTAAAAGATCCCTTGGCTCAAAGGTCTTTCCGATTTGTTAAATAAATAAATAAATAATAATAATAATAAAAAAAAAAGATACAACAGCAATACTAGTGGAGAACATTCAGCATTGACAAATGCTTGTTATATAATGGTATATCTGTCGTCCTTCTCCAGCAGTTTACTAGTGTATCACTGTCTAAGGAAGACTGACATATTTCAGTTACTTTCCCTGCTAATTCATTTGCTAGTTCCTAAAACAGCAGCTGATGCCTTTGGGAAAACTTTGGAAAAACATAATATTTAGACACAATTCAGCTTGCATTTCATATATCTTGTATAGGTTTCTACATTATTTATTACTGAAGAAATTACCAGAAAAACAAGATCTTTATCTCTTATTTTTTATCTGTCTCTATAGCTTAGTCCCTACTTGAAATCACAATGCTCTGTTGTGACACCAGTCTGTTGCCATGGGAATGGCTGTGATGTCACAATCAGAGCATTACGACATCAGGTTGGGAAGAAGCAATAGTTGATGAATCCTCAAGGAACAACTATCCTGTTTTAAGGCATATAACCTCAGTAATACATGATGGGGATAAGAACTACAAAGTTAATAAGAAATACAAGCTGTATTGTGTCCAAATATTGTTTTTCAACGTTCTTCTTGAGGCATCAGTGGCTGTTTAAGTATTGTTGGATGAGGCCCATCTGGGCCGGATGCTTTATTAAGATTAATCTGGCTTAACCTATTTCTAACAGTTTCTTCATCGAGTCAGTATTCTTGGACAGTTTAAGTCCTGGGGTGTGGGAATAGTTAGATAGTCTCTAGGCCTAAAAACGCTGCTAAAGTCGCTGTTAAATATGCCTACCATTTGTTTCTCTTACTCAGTTATGTTGCCCACTTGTGATACATTATTTCTCTTATAATGTATTGGGAGGGGGCCTTATTACTAACTGAAAACAAGCAGATTACAGCCATGTTATGCCATCATTTAGACATCACTCTGTTGTTAACCCTTCTGGAGTATGTCATATCAATGGTATAATAAAAGGGAATGCTCACAACATTCAGTGTTCCACTTTGAGAAAACATTTTAAAATATTGGTATTAAATTGATTTGTGCCAGGTTGTACTGATGAATAGTGTTGGGAAGAACACACACAATAAACATTGTTGAAAAATCTTCCTGCATGATTTACGACTGCTTAGAATTACTCAGAAAAGTAATTCAGTCCATGATTACGCAATCTTGGTAGCACATACACTATAAAATATAATGTATGGTCTTTGGTTAACAACCATGCTGAAAACACTTATAACCCTCCTTTCTTACTTTTTAAACTGTTGGTACTTTCTTATAAATTAGGCAGTTGGTTTTTCTGGCACTCACTCCTGCTCGAACAGTCAGGGGCTTTACATTCGAGCAGGTAGCAGCTTGCAGTCCTAGCAGTGATCGAAACTCCTGAAAGCTACCCTCTTCTCCTCCCTGTCTAGGAGGTTTGATGGCTTACTGACTCTGGGAAAGGAGAAGGGTGCTATCTCGACTGGCAGCACATAGATTAGCACAGTACCCTTATAGATTTGGAGTTTGGGATTCCAAGGTTGACGGCTGGATTTCTGTCGAGGCACAGGCTAGCTGGAAGTTCCTCCCTTCATGACTGGTGGCCACAGGATTGTCTGGTTCTCTAGAAAACAAGTTGTTTAGGCAGACACACAGCATAGTAGCTAGGATTCCAAATGGTTTAGTCCAGAACAGGAATTAGATGCAATCAGGCAGTTTTATTTTGTATAAAAAGCTCAAACTGTACACACAAACTCCATGGAGGACAATCATTTGATTTTGTTACCCTTCCCTCATTTCTGTGACTTAAAGCCATGGCACAGTCTCTTAGGGGACCAGGATTTGAACCTGGCACTGCTTGCTCATTCCTCTCCCTTAGTGACCCAAATGGGCTCTGATTTACTTTGGGACATGTTCCCTGTCCCCACTCTGGTTGCAGCTTCACATTTCCCCGCCAGTGGGAGTGGGTGCTCACTTTTCACAACCTTAGAACTAACTCCTCTCAGAATGGAGGTGGGGCGAGTCAATGGCATCCTTAGGCACAGACACAGTCCTCTCCACTGAAGGCTCCTGCTCCTGCCGATCCACGGGCAGGGTTCACACAGGGCAGGGCCAACTCTCCCACAGGCACAATCAGTTCCCAAACTATCCAGCAGCACATACCTCGAGTGGACATGGAAGAGCACAGGGTTTAAACTGCCTTACCCCACCGGAGACTTCACTGCCACTTCTGTCTTGCTGGCCCTCTGTGGCAGCTAGCCAGCTCTGACAGGAATCAGAGCCTGGCAGGCTCATTGTGACCTTCCTCACAGTTGCTGCTCCCTCCTGGATTCGCTGGCCCACTGATGGCATGTGAGCACCCCTCTCTGCTACTTTGGGACTGGGGGGTAATCTCCCCATCCCTGCCCTGGGCCTCTCCAGCCCCGACTGGAGGCCTTCCCTCAGTCCTTCAAGCAGGCAAGCCTGCTCCTCTCAATGACTCTGCCTGACCCCCAACTGCTTTTTTCTCCCTCACACCAGTTGGTGCTTCAAAAGCACTCATGTGCCGCCTGCGCCATGCCTATGCCCAGCAGTGCATGCACCACCTGATGCCAGCAGGGCATCTCTTTCGGTAACCCTCCAATTTGGCACAGGGGTTACACACTTGTTGAGGCTGCCATGACATCTGAAAACCTCTTGAGCTACGTTCTCAAGGTTTACAATGATGTCATGCCAACCTCTTGAAGTGTTTACAGCATGGTTATTAACCAAAGACCATACATTATCGTCTATGTAGTGTATGTGGTTGTAAAATGATTTATAATTATCCTTAACCTTATGTGCCAAATGCAGCTCAAATTCCCTTTTGGTTTTTCTTACATATTTTTTACTTTCCCGAGCTTGGTCTTTGTAAGTGTCCAATGGTTTGCAGTGTATTTTGTGTTTTTGCCCTCCTAAATGCTGTATTTCTGCTATCTGTCTTCCTTCTTCCTTTTAGTAAACCAGCCAGGTATTCTGCCTTTCTTGTCATATTTCAGTTTTTCAGGGACATATTTAAATATGAGTTAATTTAAACTTCAAGCTCAAAGCTTCCCATTTCTCATTTAGGTTTTTATTTTTAAAACTGGCTCTTCCAGTCCCAACCCTTCAGTTTCTGTTTCATCACATCATAATCTGTCCTATTAAAAAATGTAATACCAGCACTACTGTCTACTTTACAATACATACCAGAAATATTAAATGGTATAACATAGTGGTCGCTGCCCTCTAATGGCTCAAGTGTCTTGCAGTTTCTTAACTGTTTACCTAATTTGCTTAATACAAGGTCTAGGACATGCTCTTCTCTTGCACTTTAATTTACATATTGTTCTAGATTTAATTTGCTAATGGTATCTAAGAATTTATTTTCCAAAGATGTTTTGCCTTCCCTGGGATTCCATTCTATACTGGACATATTAAAGTCTCCTAAAAGTATTACCTTATATTCCATGGTTAGTTTATTCACAGTATCTCTTTTTTCCAATTTCAACTTTATTAAAGTTTTTCAATATTACAGCAAAAAAGAACATAACAATGTCAGAATACAGATCCACAGACCAGAATTGGGTACAAAGTACAAACAACATTGAACCAGGAAATTATTCACAGTATCTAACAATGCTTGATTTAGTTCATTTGTTTGTGAAGATGGCCTGTATACCAACCCTAGTATGATTTCTTTTTTTCCTGTGTTTGGAGTAAGTTTTATTCACTGCCATTCCAAATCACTTTCCATATTTTGTAATATTAATTCTGCAGTTGCGTTATTTGATATGCACACTGTTACTCCATAACCTTTTCTGTTTTCTGTTTGCTTATTGAACGTGTTGCCTTGAGTGTTTCTTCCCCAAGTGTCAGCATATTGCCATCAAGTCTTGGCGATTGAAGATATCTGTATTCCTCTTTAACCATCATGTTTTCCAATTCACCCATTTTACTCATGAGGCTCCATGTGTTTGTCAGCAGAGCCTTCCAATCCCGAACTTCTTTTACTCTTTTAACTTTTGTGCTGTTTATTTCATGTACATTTTTTGTGAATAGGTCTCCTTCACCTTAACCACCCCTTTCAGTTTAAACATGTGGTAGATCTGTTTATTCTTTCCCCGAGAACCTTTGTGCTATCCTCATTTAAAGAACAACATAAGCAAACGCTTAAAACACTAGATTTACAATAATTATGTTTGAACTTTATTTTCTAGTTATTTTTATTTGTTTTTATTTTCCTCTGCTGTTGGTCTACTAAATATTGCAAATAATGCAGCAGTTATTTCACAGAGTCTTTCAAAATGTATCTGACTCTCCCTTGCTAACCACACAATTGCTGCTTGTGACATCACAATCTGTTGTCATGGTGAGTATTATGATGTCATAAACAAAGGCATGGTGAGGTTAACAGGGGAGAGGCAAATGTTTTTAAATGTTTTCTAAATAGACTTTTTAGATATGTTAAATCTTGAAATGGGACATTGAAAATGAAAACAATGTATTCTCTAATAATTTGAAACCGCTGAAACATTTTATTTATGAAAGCACGGGCTGAAGTGCAGTTGCTCTTTAAGTGAAGCTAATCTCACCCATACAGCTTAATGTCTCCAACAAATGTTTCATTTATTTATTTGATATCTGGGTAAGTACACTGGTCCCAGGGACCTTTTTAAGGCATGACCTGGGCCATCGAGATGGCACATGGACACAAAAATCACAGTTACAGCAATAAGACAGAAGGCACATAATACACATGATTGCAAAATACAGCAGAAAGATAATCATATAAATGGTACATTGCAAAGCAGTAATCATTGACAGGGACAAAAAAAAAAAGACATGTCAATTAATAAAAAATACATACATACTCCAATGGGCAGTAGTTGATAAACCTATCCAAATTTCTTTGAAAGATGTGACCCTCTCTTTCATACCAGTGTCTCAGCTACCCATTAAGTTGTTTGATGTCATTAGTTTTCCTCCTGCCAGCTCTCAGGACTGTGAGTATTTCAGATACAATTGCCTTGCAACCTTTGCTGTTTAAGATATTTCCAACCACCTCAGAATCTTGCTGAATATCCACTACATTCCTCGTGTCCACATCAAGAGTTCCTGCTTCATGGTGTGTGACAGTGGTGTGCAAGTGTACTCAGTTTTTTGTGCAAAGGTGTGCTTGCACTAATTTTTATTTATTTATTTAGTTTTTATTTACTGGGAAAGGAGGGCCTGACAGTACTACCTATTTTCAGTCTCATCCCGAGGGGTTGGGGAAGGGGTATTTGGATGTTAACCAACTGAAATTGAACCAGATTAAGGTGTTGGTGGTACTATAGTGAATGGGGAGATTTGGCCAAGACACTGGGGGAAATCCTCTAATCTTCTAAAGTGCCATGGGATCTTTAACATCCACCTGAAGAACCACCAGAAAATGCAGACAAGACCTTGGTTTCATGTTTCATCCAAAGGATGGCACACCCTGACAGTACTGCATTCCCCTAGTACAGCACTTGTGGGCTATAATTTGGTATGAGCCCTGCCCCATTGAGGGACTAGAACCCTTGACCTTCTGGCCCAGAGATGGATATCCTACATGCTAAGTTATGCTGACACCCATGGTTGGGGCAATGGTGTGGGTGTGTACTTTTTTTTTTAATCCAATGGTGTGGGTGAATTTTTTTTTTGTGGGGGGGTTGGGGTTGGGAAAATTATGTATGTGCACTACTGTTTGTTGGTTTATTATTTCTCCAAATTTTCAATTGGTTCATTTCTTCAGGTGCTGTCCTGGGACAGGCCAAGAGTAAGGTATATTGAAGAGATGAAAGGCTTGATACAGTGGCAAAAATTTGGGATGCAGAGAGGCCTTTGGTCTTTCCACCCCCCAAAACCACTATACACAAAGGCTGGACATGGGGAAGGGGGATTCTCTTGGATAATTGAATCACAGTACGAATAATCTTCCTTTCCCATCACTGTCTAAGCAGTCAAGAAAGCAAAAATATGTTTTAATTAAACAAAATGGGCTAATGTCTACCATAAGGTGTGATAAGCAAAGATATGCTACTGTTGTGTCCCAAGTCAGAACAAAGTTGAATAAAACTGATGAGGCAAAGTGAAATCAATGACTGTGACTAAGGCTTTACCTGGGGGACTGAGGGTTAATCAAGTGGCTAAGGTGTGTTCAGAAACCTGTAAGAACTGCTAACACCATCTACACATGTCTGTTACTAAGAACTATAAGATTGTTGTCATCTGGATTGAACGTATGCCTGGCAAGCTGGTTTTTTTTTTTTTTTTCATTTTAAGGCAGCATGCATCATACAGGTGCGGCATAAATGTCCCTGCTGCACCCAAAATACCGGCCAACCACAGTGTGACATTTCTACTCGACAGTAGAGCAGCAATAACATGCTTTTCTGACAGCATCTACTATTGCTTACCTGTTACAGTATATACTTCTACATGACAGTACAGCTGCAATATGTTACCTGCTCACACAAAGTTTACCACTGCCTGCATATTTGCAATCTGTATTTCTGTTTCCCAGCAGAACTGTAATTTCAGCAACTTCTCATAATTGCAAACTGCAATCTGAATTTCTGCAAGCCTCCTAAGCTGCCTCAAATGTATGCCATCCTATAGTGGTCCTTATTTAGTCTCACCCACAGAGCTGCTTATACCACTACCTACATATTGTGGTACATATATCTGCTCGCCAGCAAAACTGGCTGAGCTGCCTCAACACTACTATCGTCCTGCAGTAGTATGTATTTCTGCTATAGCCTTGTCAAATTTTGCAAACCCTATCCATTAATTCAGATCCTTCAGCATCTATTATCAAGGAATGGCCCATTCCTAAACTGGTTTCTGAACTAAGACCTTGGTTGCTAATTTTATGACTGTGTCTCTCTGTGCTACTTAGTAGCATCTTTTTGTAACTCTAACTCCAGCTGAATATAATTATTGGGGGGGGAAAGGGTCATAACAAATTTTGATGTGCCTGTATGCTGCTGGTGAGTTTTTACTTTTCCGTGAAAAATGTGAAGCTGGATCTTATCATTTTTGTGTGTCTGAATGAAATAGCTACTGAAACAGTGTAGCTGACTTTGGTTACTCTAGCTTCCTGAAATCCTGGAGTAACCTAAAACTCTGACAGGTAAGGTCGCCAATTTGTCTGGCTATATTGTTTACTTGCGACCGCTTGAAATGTCGGCAAATGTAATATCAGTGAAATGTATGGCTACTATTTGTCCCTGCGATGATATGCCCGCATCATATTGTCCGCGACATTTCATCCTCAGATGAATCGGCCGCTCATGCCCTTGAGGTACTTGAAGATCTCCATCATGTCCCCTTATTCCCTTCTGTCCTCTAGCGAGTACATGTAGAGGTTCAGCTCTCCAGTCTTTGCTCATATGAGCACCCCTACTGCCCCTGGATAATTTTTGTGGGACTTCTCTGTACCACATGCAGTTGTTTAATGTCCTTTTGTGATAAGGGTTCCAGAATGGAACACACTGTTCCAACTGTGGTCACACTGTGGATCTGTACAGAGATAGTATGACCTCTTTTTTTCTGCTGCTAGTGAGCTTTGTACTCATGCAACCCTGCATCATGTTCACTCTCAACGTTGCCTTATTGAATTGCACAGAGGGCTTCAGATTGCTAGAAACTGCAGTCTATAGGTCTATCTCCTCCTCAGACACTCTTCCCAGCTTTCACTCCACCCCAGTTTTTTTTCCTCCAGGTGTATGTCTTTGCACTTCTTTACATTGAACCTGAGCTGCCAGATGCTGGATAATCTCTTAAGGCTTTCTAGGCCTTCTCTTAATTCCCATACCTCCTCCTTTGTGTCTACTCTCCCACAGAGCTTGATGTCATCCACAGAAAGGTACACTTAGCCCTTAGTGCCATCCCCAATGTCATTTATAGACATGTTGAACACTGACTGCTGTAGTACTCCACTGATAACTTCCCTCAGCCCTGAGTACCACCCTCCCCAACCACCAGTCTCTGGATTGTCCCCTCTAACTAATTTGCCATCCACTTAGTCATTTCACCCCCACTCCCAGGTCTTCCAACTTCTTGATCAATCTCTTATGGAGAACAGAGTCAAAGACCTTTGCTGAAATCTAGGTACAATAGGTCCACTACCTGTCCATTATACTCCACCTTTGTGACCCAGTTGAAGAGTTTGATCAGGTTGGTTTTGCATGATCTACCTGCCATAAATCCATGTCATCTGTCATCTTGGAGCCAGTTTGCCTCCAGATATTCAACCAGCCTTTCCTTAAGAATGGTTTCCATCAGCTTTCCAATGATCAATGTCAAGCTGACAGGCCTGCAGTTCCCCCAGCCAATCCTTAGCCTCTATTTTATGCTAGGGCACTTCATCCATGCCTTTGCCTAGGGAACTGCTGAACAGGTTGGCCAGTGGGGCTGTTGAAGTGCTGCCAGTTTTGTCAGCACCCTTGAGTGCATACCATCTTGCTCAGGAGATTTGGTTGCCTTAAGGGCTGTAAGTCCCTTAAAGACCCTGTTATCCACAACTTGCTCCTTGCACATCTGCAACACCCTTCCTTTGCATATTCTGCCCTGTGGTATCGATCCACCCTTCTCCTTCATGAATATTGAGCAGAAGTATTCATTCAATACTTCTGCCTTCTCTCTGCTGTCCTGCACATATTCTGTCCCTTGAATAGCTTGACAGTACCTTTCTTTGTCCTTTTTCTGAATGTACTGAAAAAAGTCTTGTCACCATCCTTGACTCCCTCCATTATTCTAAGCTCAGCCCCTGATTTGACCTTTTTTACCTCTTTACTAGCTAGTTTTGTTCCAGTGCCCTGATCTCCAAGGGCAGAGAACTGACCAATTTATTTTATTTTTCTTCTTATTTTATGCCCCCCAGTGGGCCTCCATCTGCTGAGCACTCCAGCCCTGTCACCCCAACATCTACTTGGACTTGCCACCAGCTGTCTTCCCTCAGGGCTTGCCCACTAATGGGGTCAGTGGGGTTCCGTAACCCCTGCCGTATACCAGATGTAGTGCCCAGCTGGTCAGGGTGCATGGCCTATAGGGACTCTGCACCATCCTGCCTCTAGCTTTTTCTCCCTGTACTGTCTCTTGGGAGGAGTGGCGTACGGTGCGGTTAGATGCACCCCATACAGTCCCACACAATGTGCTTCAATGTCTGCCACACCCCCCTGCATGTTGGCCTGAGCTGCCTTTCCCCAGGCTTCCAATAGGGGCCAGTCAAACACCAGGCCCTGACCACCTTCCTGACCCCGGAGTAAGAACATGCAATCTTCCTCCCTCCATTTGGCCTGCGAATGTCCCAAATTCACTTCTGAACCCGCATCATCAGCATTGCAGGCAGTAGCGCTACCACTGCACTGATGAACTGGCAAAAGAATCAACCAGTTTAGATCTACAGTATACCGTACTTTTGGAGTTTTTTTTTTACATTTAGAATTAGTTTGTTCTCAATTGGCCATGATTGAATTTTATGAAAACTGTGCGGTAGGAAAAGTTCATGAGGAAATGTCTTTGCCCCTGGAGAACAGGACAGTGTCATCAACATAAAAGAATAAATCAATATTTTATAGTTCCTTTGGTAGATCATTAATATGCATACTGAAGCGGATAGGGTCAGATATCCAGCATAAAGGAATGAATCAGTATTTTGTATTTAATTTGGCAGATCATTGATATGCATTCTGACAAGGATAGGGCCCAATATCCAGCATAATAAAACTGAATCAATATTTTGTAGTTCCTTTAGTAGATCATTAACTTCGATACTGAAATGGATAGGGCCCAATATACAGCCTTGGGGCAAGCCTGTGTTGACACTAGTATAGCCATTCACATACCTTATGCTAAATACTACCTGCACAGTCAGTATCTAAGATTTGCTAAAGTCTTTGAGGTAAAAAAAGGTTACTAAGCCCATTGGGACTATCGACCAGTGGGCCCTGTGCTTTGCCGTCTGGTACCGTGTGCAGCAATGTCTCTTAGTCGACCCCCAAGCAGGCTGCAAATTAAACCTGAATCAGAGCTCAGCTTCAAAATTTCAGACCCTATAATCTGGCAAATCAGCCCTGTGATTATTAAAGAAATGAACTTCAGTTAATGGCAGTTAAAAAAAACAACATTGTACTAATGTTTAATGCAAATCCCTTCCTTACCTTCTCCCGTGGCCATCTGCCCTCGATATGTCCTTTGCTCGATTGTGCTTCCTTGGCAATATATCCTAGAGGTTAGATCACAGACCTATGAACAAGAAGACTGTCCAAACCTGGATTTGAATCCCACAGCTGCACATGCACACTGTGTGAGTTTGTTTTAAGGGGTGGTAGTTGTGGCTAAGTGGTTAAGGCGATGGACTTTAAATCCATTGGGGTTTCTCTTCACAGGTTCTAATCCTGCCAACTATGAATTGTATTTTTTGAGATGTGTCTGGTTGGTTAAGGGGTATTATGCTCACTTTGGGTATGAGAGGTCACAGGTTCAAATCTCAGACAAGCCCTTACTGCAAATATTTAGAGCCCTCTCATTGTGAGACTCCTTTTAAAAGAAATCAAAACAGAAATGTATGAAATCCCTGTACACTTAGTTGCAGAATGCCCTGCACTACACTTTTCCACACAAGTCCTGCCTGCATTTGTGCTGGGAGTGGGGGCATAGGGGTGGAAAGGATGGGTGGAAAAGATGGGCAGAGATCTGAAAAACCTGAAGGAGTGGCGAAGGGTATGGTAGCTAGGATTTAATGCAAAAAAGTGCACAATAATGCACTTAAGCCACAGAAACCCGGGTGAAGAGTACAAAGTGGGTGGAATGATACTGACAATGAACAAGCAAGAAAGAGACTTAGGGGTAATCATATCGGATGACCTAAAGGTGGCCTGACAGTGTGACAAGTCATTCAGGCGGGCTAGTGGGGTGCTAGGGTGCATAGGAAGGGGTATCATCAGCAGAAAGGGGGAGGTGGTGTTGCCCCTATATAGATCGCTAGTAAGACCCCACTTAGAGTACCATGTCAGGTTCTGGAGACCACATCTCAGGAAGGACAGATACAGTGGAGGTGGTCCAGAAGGGGGCTACCACATTGGTGCCGGTCTGCATCAAAAGCCCTCTGTGAGAGGCTAAAGGAGCTCAATATGTACACCCTGTAGGAGAGGAGGGAGAGCAGGGATATTATAGAGACCTTAAAATACCTCATAGGGGTTAATAAAGTACAGGACAGGAGTATTTTTCAGAATCAAAGGTGCTCCAGAACAAGGGGACATGCTGTAGGCTTGTGTTGGGGGATTCAGAGAGATGTGAGGAAGTATTTCTTCACAGAAAGGGAAGAAAGGGGAAATTGTTTAACCAGGAGAAGCACACTAAGCCAAAGCTTGATTCCAGGTGTGACCTGGGAGCACAAGGAAGTTAAGTGACTTGCTCAGGGTCACACAGTATGCAGGTGGGAGCTGTGGGATTCAAACTCGGGTCTCCAGGTTTGCAGCTCAGAGCCTTAAACCATTGCCCTATACTGCCTCCTAGCAAGGGTGGTGGATTCTTGGAAAAGCCTTCTAGCTGAGATAGTGGGGACAAAAATAGTGGTGGGGTTCAAAAATGCCTGGGATAGGCACAAGGGAATTGTAGGGGTAAGGAGGAGTGGAGACAGCACTGTAGGTGAAGTGGGTCTGCAGCAAAAATGAAAGTAGAAAAAAAAAATGGGCAGACTGGGTGGCCAAGCAGCTCTTATCTGTTGTGAGATTCTATGTTTCCTTTAATGTTGCTACTCTCAGGAGACATTGAAAGTAACCTTGGACCCCCCTGACAGTCCTACTCTCTTTTACACCGGTCCATCCTGGGCTGTGAAAAAAGGGCCTTATGGTAGGGTAGTGCACATGCAGGTCAGCAGCATAATGGCAGTGTACACCCTCCCAGGGGGTCTTACAAACATATTCCCTGGATTGGGACCATCAGGGCAGCACTGTGTCTTGCTGCACATTAGCCCCCAGGACTTGGGCTTAGGGCTGGGCTGTGTGTGCAGGCAGGATACAGTGGTGCTGTGATGCACAGACTGAATGCCCTTGAATTGTTGAATGCTACATCAGGTGATTGTATGTTTCAGTCTCTATTTCACTCTGTGTTGTGCTTCATGCTGCAGATACCAGGACACGTGATCTGTTTTTGCAATAAACTCAAGGCCTGCAGTGAAAAAATCGGTGGTGGGCATCCATCGATTCTTCCAGCTCATTGGATGCTGCTGGTCAGAAGGATGAGCAATGCAGGTGGACATGTGCCTACCTTGCAATGGTCAGGGTGTGCAGGAAACAACCAGTGAGGGTCAAGATCAGGTCTGCCAACCGGACATTGTGAGACTGACAGCCACAACACTGAGTAATAACCCTCAACTAAGAGAGAATACAAAGGACATTGCATGCTGTATGCGGGGGGACAGTGAAAGATGTTGAGTGAATGGAGTCGAGTGACCAAGTACAATGGGACCCACGGCCTGTTTGAGTTATGAGTGAAACAAGTGGGTGAACTGTATCAGTTCAGTGTTCATTGAGTACAACTATAGCTGTGTAATGGGCAGAGCATGAAGAAGAAAAGTAGATCATCAGTCTTACCCAGCAACAGCAAGAACCATAAGTACATTTTGCTCTTTGTATGCGGACCATCAGTCGTGCTGTTCACGACTGTTGAAGTAAGGCAGGAAAGTGTCAAGTGGTGAGGGCTAGCCATTCTCACATGGACCTGTTTTCCTGGACCATTGTCCATATTGTTTATTAAACAGACCTGTTTATCCCTTTAGAACAATGTAGTTGACTGCTCTTCATGCAGTGGTAAGTTTTCTTTAGGAGCATCAAGTTTCAGTCCCTGTTAGTACAGCTTCGGCTGAGATTTGCAAATGCCATGACTTATGTGCACTATTGAGAGAGCGAGAGAAAGAGGGAGCATTTCATTCTCACCAGCTGCCTGCAGCTGCTTGAAGGTCCTTGTCATTTTCTGATGGTTGGTCAAGCAGTAGCAAGCCACTGCCACCATCATCAGTTGATAGCAAGAGTTGTGACTTCTCTGCCCAGTTCATTGGCAGCAGGGTTGACTGCCACGTCATCTATACTGTCATTTACAGCATCTCCCGATCAGAAGGTGCTGAGTACGTAGACCTCACCTGTCTGCAGGGAAGTTTGGTTTGTTGCACTCCAAGCTGGCTATCAGGCCATTGCTGGAAATACAGTTTTGCTTAATCAGCCGTTTGGCTCATAAGTCACTCGGGAGTAGGGTTTTAATATGTTTATAATAAAGTGCACCAACGCAAGATCCTAGGCAGCACAGATGATGGGTCTATTGTGATTCAGTCCTGGGCATCCAGATAGCACTGTTGAAGGGAAAGAACCCCATTTAACTCCTTGGACACACTGGTTGGGTTTTGGTGGCCTGATGGTACAGACAGGCTCACATCATTGGGTCAGGTGCGAGGGGCATATTTTCATCTGCATGCTGAAAGCTGATGTTGCTAAATCAAAATCAAATCAAATTTTACTTATAAAGCGCTTTTCAAAATTGTCAAAGTGCAGATACAATACAAGAAAACAGCCAACAAATAAATATACATTTAAAAACAATTAAAAGACAATGGGTTGGTCTAATCAAAGGCTTTCTCAAATAAATAGCTTTTTAAAGATGCCTTGAATTGCTCTGTGGACTGGCACTCTCGAATCCAACCAGGTAGAGAATTCCACAGGGTTGGGGCCATAAAAGAAAAAGCTCTGGCCCCAGATGATTGAAGATGAACCCTGGGAACCTCTAGCAATCCCTTGTCGGCAGAGCAGAGCGAGCGAAGAGGGCGGTAAGGCCATAGGAGATCTTGCAAGTAGTCCGGTCACTGACCGTGTAGGGTCTTATAGGTCAGCAATGCGACCTTGAAGGTGATTCTCCATCGCACTGGCAGCCAGTGCAGTTCGCGCAGCACAGGTGTGATATGGCAAGCTCTTGGCAGCCCCGTCAACAACCTGGCCGCAGCGTTCTTCACCAGCTGCAGGTGATGGAGATCCACCCCCGGCAACCCTAGATATAGAGCATTGCAGTAGTCAAGACACGAGGAGCCAAAGGCGTGGACTAATACAGGAAGGTCATCGTGAGGAACAAGGTGTTTTATCCGGGCAATATTCCTCAGATGGTAAAAGGAAGACTTGACAATGGCCGACACCTGCGCCTTCAGTGTCAGCTCGCCATCAAAAATTATGCCTAGATTTCGCACCTGTTCAGAAGGTCTCAACTGTTTACCCCCCAACACAAGGCTGGAGGAAAATCCAGGAGTCAACTTCTCTGCACGGTGACCCAAGTCCACCACCAGCACCTCGGTCTTATCCGGATTCAGTCTTAACCAGTTAGCACTCATCCAGCTCTGAATCTCAGTGAGGCAGTTGTTAAAGACTGATAGAGCGTCATTTTGTTTGGGTACAAAGGATATATAGAGCTGAGTATCATCTACATAGCAGTGAAAACTCAGCCCATTACACCTTATAATGTCCCCTAACGGCAGCATATACACCGTGAACAACATGGGGGAAAGCACAGAACCCTGCGGCATCCCACAGGACAGAGCAAAGGGAGCTGTGGAAAAAATTCCTGATACTACCCTCTGGGTTCTGCCCATGAGGAAAGACTGGGACCATCTGAGGACTATCCCTGACAGTCCACAGAACAGCCAAAGGCGTTCTAGCAACATCCCATGGTCCACGATATCAAATGCTGCAGAGAGATCGAGGAGAACCAAGATAGAACGGCTCCTCTGATCTCTCGCTATTAGGAGATCATTAAGTACCTGGACCAACACCGCCTCGGTACTATGCCTCTTCCTGAAACGTGGACTGGAGAGGATCATAGACTTCATGGGTGGTAAGAAAGTCCTTGAGCTGCAATGCGACTACTTTCTCAATAACCTTGCCCAAAAAGGGCAGGTTAGAGATCAGTCTGTAGTTAGCAAGACAGTCTGGGTTAATGGAAGGTTTCTTCAAAAGGGGTGTCACAGTAGCCTCTTTTGGAGACTCTGGAAACACCCCTTGGTCCAAAGAGCACCAGACTATCTCAGCAAGGACTGGTCCGATCACATCCATACACCCCACAAGGAGGCGTGTAGGACCAGGATCCATACTACAGTAAGTCGGTCTCAAGCCCTGGACAATCTTCATGATATCCAGGATCGCTGGCTGGTCAAAATCCATCCAGATAGATTGAGGGCCTATAGCCTCGCATCGACCACCGCCGTGCTCATTTGAACGCAAACTGCAGATCTCTGACCTGATTGACGACACCTTATCAAAGAACCGAGCAAACTCATCACACTTTATTTGTGAAAAGGCTAGCCGACCCTGCAGACAGGTTGGATTGCACAATCTGTCCATGGTCCAGAAGAGCTGAGCTGCTCAATTTCTTGATGCAGCTATCTCCCTGGACAGGAACTCTGCCTTCTTATAGGAGATTTCTGATTGATAGTCCATGTAATGGGCCATCAATCTAAATCTGTCATCTTCCAGACCTGATTTCCGCCAGCAGCATTCCAATCTTCGCCCCACTCTCCTCAACTCCCTCAACGTCCCATCAAACCAAGGAGGCCGAGGGTGGAGGGAAGAGGGGGCGAACACTGATAGGAGCTATGGAATCCAGAGCCTCCAGCACCATATTAATATAGTGCACCACTAAGACATCTGGATCCATGCACTCCACAGGCTGACTCAATGGGTCCAGCACCGTTATCAGACCCACAGAGTGACTCCCCTCAAAGGACGGTACTGGACCATCTCCAAAGGGGTTGGTCTCAAAGGGGGGGCTACAAAATTGAACCTTAAGGAGTGAGGTCAGACCACCCAACTGGTTCCACCACCAGTGCAGAGACTCCATCCCCAGGGTGAACACCAGATCCAAGGAGTGACCCTGAGTATGGGTAGCAGCGGTAACAACCTGTGTGAAGCCCAACAAAATCATCAGTTGGAGGAAGATTTGGCCAAAAAGCGAGAGTTCATCGTCGACCCAGGCATTGAAGTCCCCCAGGACCAACCACCTGGTGGGCTCCAACACCAGGTTGACAAAGAAGTCTGCAACTTCCTGCAGAAAAGCTTTCTCATCACCGGGTGGACGGTAAACGAGGAGAATTCTGCTGCCCACACCTGCACCCATGATAAACTCAAAGGATCTGGGGGTCACCACTGGAACCTCCACAAGGCCCAACTTCAATTTAAAACAAATAGCAACCCTTCCCTTTGATCCAATCTCAGGCGATGCATCATCGAGTACCCAGCTGGAATAGCTGACTCCAATATGGGACCAGCATTTCCATCCAGCCAGGTCTCAGTGATGCAAGCCAGGTCAGATGATTCAACAAGATCAGCAATAATTGCTGTCTTGTTTTCTATAGACCTGGCATTGCATAACACCACCCAGGTTGGATGAGAGGCTGTGGAGGAGCGGGCCACTTGCCCACTATCAGTGGAACCCTTGGGTATGGGAACCAGGCATTGTAAACCCTATCCTGGACCCATTTCACCCTAGGGCATCTCCTAGACCTCACCACCCTTATTCGTCCTCTCCACCCCCCCCCCAGGCAAGGAACCGCCCTCCATCTCCTCCTCCCATGTGCAATTCTCAAGGCACGACAGAGAGTATATACCTTGGGTTCAACGGGGGCAGTCAAAGGGGTGCAGGTCCCTCAGCCTAGAGGGGGAATAGAGCCTGTCCACAGAGGCTCGGTCCCAACACATACTATCCAATATTTAAAAAACAGCAATACTATTTTAAATTAAATTAAACCAAAAAGAAAAAGAAAAGAAATAAACCCTAAAAACAACCCCTTCCCACCTCTCACGTGACAGGGAAAAGCACTTAACTCGTAAACATAAGAATTTTTATAAAGAAATATTAAAATGATAAATGACCAGGCTCAAGGTACTAGGCACACTCTCACTGTGCCCAGACCTAGAGAGGCACTCTCACTGCCTTACAGATTTAAAAAAAAAAATAAAAATACAAATAAAAATCCACTTCAATAAGAAAAATAATATATAATATATAGCCAGTGTAACCCCCCCCGTTACCTGGGGTTACTAGAATCCCAGTAAGACCTAGTGGTAGGCAGGGAAGGCAGCTTGTGAAACTCCAGTTAAATGGATTTCACACTGTCTCACTCTGTTCTCAGCCTCAGCTAAGACTGAGGATGACATCACCATAGAACTATCGCAGCTGCATGAGCCACATTGGAATCTGCAGATGGGAGTTAGGTTAGAATGTTGGGAGTTTTTGAACAGTGGAGAGCAGTTGTGTGTGAGCAGTCTTGAAGAGAGGAGCACAGCAGTCTGTGCACAGGCTCTTGGAGCCTAAAGCTCTGATATAGAGCTACTTCTAGGGAAAGGTGTGTGTTTCCACCAAAAGAGGAACACAGTAAGCTGTTCGTGAAGTGGTGGAGACCGCTGTTACTGGTCTCTGTGCCCCATCCCTGAGGGGATGGGGGTAAAAGGTTTGCCTGTTATTCCAGGGGCAACCTCCTGGTTTCCAGCTAGGGTAGAAGCTGCCTTATTTTTTCAAGTTGTGTTGTGGCACCAGAAGCTGTCAAGATTTGCCTGTGGGGCACCTGCAACCAAAGGGTGAGTTCTGCCTATGTTTCACCTGAACTGTTGTTAAAGTGAGGATTGGACTGCTAAATCAGTGGGAGGCCTAGAGGAATAGGCTAAGCCAAAGTAAAAGTATGTTCAAGTCCAGCACAAGGGGAAAACCAAGACATGTAGAGGAAATGTGCTATGCATTTACCCTTTAGTCTACATTGCCAAGCTTTTCAAAAAGAGTTGTTTAATGTCCAGAGAAATGTCCAGGTATGGATTGTGGAAGCTAGTGGTTGGAGACCCCCCTCATTAGTAACCAGGTTCACCTCTATGGATTTGCTCTGTGGATCTTTTACTTTGCCTCAGGCACTTGGCCAGTGCTGAGGGAAGTACCCAGACGTGGGATTGAAAGGAAATTTACTTAAGGAGTCGAAGGCTCTAAGGTGGTTTAGGGAGCCACCAGGAAAATGTGTCCATGTCAGATGGATGGGGTCTTCGAGTGGCCGGCAGGGAGCTGGGCCAGAAAACAAATAGTGCACAAGTCAGGCTGTGTAGCCAAAGCAGCATGCCAGTCTGGGCTGTGTGCCTGGTGGGTTCAGACCTTGAGGGCTGAAGTGTTGAAGTGCTCTGCATTACCAGGAATGTAGCCCCATGGGGGTCCGTCTATGTTTTGTTTGTTCAGTTTGGATGTGAATAAAAGCCACACTTTAGAATCCCATTCCTCGTATTGGACATTACAGTTATTGCTTCCTGTGTTCAGATTTACTTGGGTGCCCCTGTGCAGAGTAGCCAAACCTAAGCCCTTGTGCCAAGTAACCGCGTCCTCCCCGAACCCAGTCCACCACCTGGTACTGCTGTCAGCTTCAACAGCATACCACCTGTCAGTTGCAAAAAGGCAGGGGTGTGGGGCATTACACCAGATTTAAGGTGCAAAGCACACTCTCACTGTGCACAACCTAATAAAGCACTCTAAGTGCTACAGTTTAAATAAAAAGTAAAAGATGTCTGACCATGGTTTACGAAGAACAGTCCAAACAAAGGGAATCCACCTCAATAGTCCAGTAGCTTTCAGGGCCAGGAGAAAGCCTCGACGAATCCCACTAGGCAGACCAATTCAGACCAACGGCTCTTGCTAACGATTCTCCCTCTGGGAACACGGGGGGGGGGGAACCCTGTTTGTTTCCCCCCACAGGGATATTATTGAGAGTAAATACTGCTGTTATCCATGGCCATCTTTATCTGGGTATTTGGGATTGCACTGCATGAAAGAGTGCTCTGCACTGAGTATAGTCATGGGAAGGTGTACTGTACTGTAGTGGGGAAGTAGGTTGGTATTGCACCCAGAAGGAGGTACCATACTTTTGATCAGACCCACTATTCTTTCTCTGGGTGGAGGCACCACATTTAAATGTGTTCCATTATAAAAATATGAGCCCTTCATTATCAAGCAGTAAACAACCTAGGCCCCCTTAACCTTATTTAAGCCCTCAAGGCAAGGAGATGTCCCTGCCTGAGACACACAGCAATCTGGTGACACATAGATTTTCAAAGAGTTAGTGAAACCGGGATGACACCCTTCTATTCTTGACAATGCTTGCATACTACACTGACATAAGTTTATCTGCAGTGATTAGAAAAATAACAACATGAGAGGCAAAGTGATCCTCCATTCTAAAGACCACTTAGACGTAAATCAGCAGTGCAATGAAACTGGGCATAACATTTGACCCTACCTTTCTTCACTGTACAAGACTCTAGGCACCTTCCAGTTTCATTTGGTGGTACAATTTTCTAATTCCACCAAAATGTGATTACTTTATAAATGTTTTCAGTTTAGTTTCTGTTTCAAGAAAAATGATGGCCGCCACATTTTGCATAGAAATAGCATTGTGGATCTGGCAAGGGTTAGGATCAAACAAATAAAAAATGACTCTTGGTGCACAGCATAGGCAGTACCTAGAGAAGTACATTTGATAGGTGTCCTAATATTTTCTTAATTGTAGCTGTAACTAGATTTTTTGGGAAAACATTTTTCCTTGCATTGCTTCTTTCAATCAATCAATCAATCTTTAACCAGGAGAAGCACCATTGAGATAAACTCATTTATAAAGTGATCCTGGGTGGACAAAGCACATATAATTGACACTTGAAAAGAACAAACTTAGGAAAATAATATACAATAAATAGATACAAGGAAGTCAGAATAACAAAATATAAAATATACAATAAATGATATGACATGAGATCTTCAATAAACAATATGCACAATATATACAGCCTACAGTGGTAGAAAAACAGAGGAAGAAAAGAAAGTATAGGGGCAACAATTTAATAGGAGAGGAGAAAGGGCAGAGGAGAAGGCAGATGAAGACACTAGCGAGTAAGTAGTGCTTGGGAGAGGAAGCCATAATGGGAGGGGTGAGGTAGGGGAAAGGGGGCGAAGAGAGCATAAAACTAGGTGAGGGTCACTGGGGACTCGAGTCTACCTAGAAAAGTAAGAGAAGAAGGTAAAAGGAGATAAACTTCATGAAGGACTCCAGAGTATTGGCAGGAAAAGGCATATAGTCCTTCATATCTGCCCATTCTCCTTCTTGAGTCATACCTACACTACTTACCATTGGTCTTGCCTAGGACATATGCCTATTGGCAAATCAACTGCCTCCCCTAATCTTCACCCTTTTACTTGCCCTAGTTTTCAGCAACCCCTTATAGATGTCCCATGATCTCTTGAAACCTGGCACCATCTTGGCATTTACTGTCTTCCCTTGGCAAGCTGTTTCAGGAGAGTGGGCCAGAGGCTATTGACCTGAGGTTCTGCTACAGTGTGCACAGATCATCCCCCTGCCTGGCCACAGGGCATTTTCTGGAGCTCTGCACCTGACCTCTGGAGCTATATCAAGGGTCAGTGGTTATATTGGCACAGTTTGGTATTTACCAGCACAGTGGATGGTTTTTCAGATGGGGGTACAGTAGCCCTTAGAGGACTGCCATATCCCACCAGTCTCTACTCGATGCGAGACTTGGGATCCAGTTCAGAGCTGGCCTGTGCATCTGATTGGATGCCTGGTTTCAACATGGCTCCTCCCTGACCCACCCATGGCTTAATGCCCACACTGCATTCCATGCACAAAAGCCAGTCAGTGTGCCAGCATCCATGGGTACAGAGGTAAGCACCCCAAGTATGTGTGATGTGCACTTATCTGGGGTGCCGGGTGCCTTTGGGGATTGTGCCCGTAGTCATGGAGATTATTTAAAAGAAATCCTAAAGGCATGTCATTTCCAGACTCTGTGGTACTCTATAGGAGTTGCTAGCAAAGAGGAAGGTTCACGGTTTACTTTATTTAAAGATCATGACTTCACTAATAGTGCGCGAGGGAAGACCAATGCGGTGACAGGAGGATCCCCTGTTTAGAACCAGCTCAAACCCAACGGAGATTGCAGGATGTTGATTCCAGCAAGCAAGGTATGATTCTGCACATTTATTGGAAAACCATTGTTGACTAATGCAGGAAATGCCAAATCCAGACAAAGATATCGGGGCTCGTGTTGGATGCAAAAACGAAATACGTTTGGTTGGCTATGGGAGAAAGTAGGCTGTCATGCTCAGGGAACCAAACTCAGGTGCACACACACCTACACGCACTTGACCAGCTGATGTTTCAACATTATTTGACATTGTCTTCAGAGACTATAGGAGCTGTCCACAGATGGGAAATGGCAAAAGGACTTGAGTAGATTGCTTCTCAGGAAAAGGATTTGGATTCAGTGATCTGGATGGAATTGTCTTGGAAGGTTGCTTGCTACTTGATTTTTAGGAAGTTGGTTTTATTGAAATAGTAAGGTGGAGGATGTTCTTGGGGTACTGGTGAGGTTGTGTTAGGGAGAAGTCTAGTAAAATGCACATGCTTTGAGTATTTAGTGAGTTTGTAGAATGTCGAGAGGAACTGACATAGGAGAGATTTTAGGATCAGAAAAGCACAATTCTGAACATAATCTTTTGCCTGCAGCCTTTTCAGAGGAAGGAATTTCTAAAGTACAAAAATATTTATAGTGTATTGGAGAACGTGATTGTGTATGAAATTCGATTACTATAATCAGCTTGTTGTACTGCAGTAGTAGCATCAAATTGCTGTTATGCTGCACTAGATATGTCACTACTGCAGCACAAGATCAAACTGTTTCTTGCATGGAAGACAGCTCGAGCAGCAGTTGCTGTTGGTGCTGTCATGTTTTAGTTTCTATCAGACTGTGACATGCTTAACAAAATAATGAAACCATGGCAGCTGTGGCTCAGGCAAGGAGCTGTTACCGCGTTTGCAATGTTTTTCCTTAAGTTTCTAAGTTAATTAATCCGTTGCACAGTAAAGATGAATCTCACATGTGAAATTAATAATTTCACTCTGAGCATTCAGTTCTAGTTATTTTTACGTGAATGTAACAAAACCTAGTGTTTCTCTCTCACTGCACTCGCTCTGTTTACCTGCACTTTGGCATGTTGTTAAGAAAAGTAATTTAATATGAAAACTGCATTCATTCAAAGGTGTGTTTTCTTTATTTTTTCCTTTTATTTATTGGTCTTTTTAGCTGGAATATCTGCCCATACACTATAAAAGATTGTGTGAGCAGGCATACATAGACAAGGCTGTACTTGAATCTTGAGGTTTCCCTTGAATAGAAGACCTCTCGAGCTGTGCTCTCAAGGTCTGCAGTTACCAAGGAAACCCTAAATTGCCAGCACAGCCTTGTTGTGTATGCCTGCTCATGCACAATCCTCTATTTTGGTTATTCTGGTTACTGCAGCAAAGAAAATGGATAATTAGATAGTGGTTCAGAAATTCACTTCAACCAAGGGATGGTGGGACACGGTGAATAAGATTTTGTCAGATAGAAACACTGACCCACATGGTGAGACCCACATGGTAAGACTACAGAAGTAGTAAATGGACATCATGGGTGATATTTATCATGGCTAATTTTTTTTTACTTAATTATACCACCCCATCTCCTGTCCTAAAATTGACACCCGCACAGTTGAAGACCCTCCTCAGTAGCTGCTGAATTCAACAAATGCTTCACTACTTGTACCTCCTCACTACTTGCATCTCTCCCCACCATTGCTTCTTGGATTCCACGGTTCGCCCTCAAGCCCACCCTTCTTCCCAAGTCTACTTCATGTTTCTCCTTTAACCAGTTCTTCTGAAGACACCCTATCCAGATATTTGCCCTAAACCCACTCAAAGGAAAAAGCCCTGATGGCCTTGACCCCAAGTTACTCCACTTTTCCGTATACTCTATTGCTTCTCCCTTGACTAATCTTCTAAACCTCTCATTTCTTCATGCTACTGTGCCTGATTCTTGGAAGTCTGCTACCATGATCCCACTCCCTAAAGGCAGGGATACCTCCAGCCTTTGCAACATCCACCCCATCTCCCTCCTCCCCACTCTGGCTAAACTGCAGGAACATCTAGCCCTGGAACAACTCTCCTCCTTCCTTGACTCAGCCTTCTTTTTCACCCCTTTCTAGTCTGGGTTTTGCAAAGACCACTCCACCATCACCTCCCTCCTCTGGCTCACTGATTCCATTCTCTCAGGCATGTATCAGGGACGCATCACCTCTGTCATCTTTGTCGACTTGGCCAAAGCTTTCGACACTGTCTTGCACTCCCTTCTCCTCAGCAAGCGCTCTCCGGCTGGCATCTTTGACTCAGCCACTAGCTGGTTCCAGTTCCACCTTGTAGGCCGGACTCAGTCCATCAGAGTAGGCAGCTCCCTCTCCCCTCCTCTCTCAGTCAACACCGGTGTCCCCCAAGGCTCAGTATGTGGCCCCATATTATTTTCTATATTCCTGAATGACCTGCACATCTTCAAATGTACACATGTACGCAGACATTACCATGCTGTTCTCCTCTGGGAACTCTCCCTCTGAGGTGTCAACCAGCCTTCAGCTGGATTTTAACAATGTCCAACACTGGTTTATTACAAATCAACTCTCCATGAACGTAAACAAAAACAGTATCCATGACCTTCGGCTCCAGGCAAAAACCGGCCAGACTTGTTTCCACTCCCACATTCCACATCCTCTCTGGTTCAATGTTCAACGTTCAACGACATTGCCTCATTTAAGTACCTTGAATATGGCTAAACAAGAATCTAGACTTGGGGTACACATGGATGCCATCCACAAACAATTACTCCTTAGACTTGGTGCTCTGTACAGACACCCTAACTGCCTCCTGCAGCACGCCAGGAGAGAATCGTCAAAGATGATTCTTCCTGTCCTGGATTTTGTGGACATAGCCTATAGATCTCACCCCAAAACCACCCTATCCAGACTGGACACACTTTTCACTCATTCTGCCACTAAATTCTCGGCTTCCCCTCCGCACTCATCACTGTGAACTCTATTCCTCTCTCTCCTTTCCCTCCCTCCAAGCCAGGCGCATGTCACACACCTCTGATCTTGTTGGGAAGTTCTGGCTTAGTTCTCTGCCCTCACTTGTCCTCCCTCTTATCAATGCCCTTCCATCCAGCTATACCTCTGTACCTCCACCCACAGAACCCTAATTCCCACCATGGTACAAAATTACACGCTTCTTCTTTATAAATTTCCCAATATCTGGAACCCTGCCACTTGAAATCCACTCTTCACAATCCTATCACTCACTCTCACTCCTTCTTCTCTGCAAGCACACTGCTCATGTCTGTAATTGCACCGATACCCTTCCCTATCAAATCAACTTCCCAATGCCCTCCACCCTCTCGCTGCACCCCTTCAATACCCCTACACCCCCTCAACATCCCCTCCGCCATCTCCACAGTGTCCACTTCCTCCAGCTCTAGGTTACCTGGAGTTGGGGCTTCCTGCCTCCTCTGCCCCTTCCCCTCCCCACCTCTTTCTCTTTCCTCCATTCCTGCCAGGTCCTGTCTCGTTGCAGGGTTCTCAACATCCTAAGGGGAACAGTTCTTGGTCCCCCAACCCTCCTTTCCTAGCCAGGCCCAGTCCCCTTGAGGGGTTCTCAGCATCCTGAAGGGGATAGGTTCTTAGTCTCCACATCACCTGTCCCTTGCCAGTTCCTGTCCCCATGCAGGGTACTCAGCATCCTGAGGGGTATAGTGCTTGTCTTGCCCTTCCCCCACCCACCCCCACCCCCATTGGCTTGCCTCCTCCGCCCCTATCAACCATGTCTGGCCCCTTCCTCCTTCCCTAGCTCCCTCTCCTGTTCCATCCACCACTTGTGTTACACCTTACCTTCCTCTGTATCCATACAGCACTTTTGTACCCCTTTTTGAACTAAATAGCACTTATTTAGCTCTGTGCTCAGACTGCTACTCTTTGCTGTTCTTCTGGCCTATACCTTCCTGGTCACCTTTTCCTGATTGCTACTATATATATGTTATATTTGTGTATAGCACCGCTTACCCTGGTATGTCTCACCCATTGTTGCCAGTCATTACCTTGTATCTGCACTGTCTGCCTACGATACTGTCCGCTGTGTAGGTTTTCATATACACTGTATTAGTTCCTCTTTTTATGTACTGAATTTTTTCTGCACGTATTGTATTTGTATTATGTTTTTGTACTGGATTTATTATACTTTATTACATTTTTACTCAATCTCCCCCTTTATGTAACTCCTCCCCCCAGGACACTTCTGGAATGTTGTCTCTCCTGGTGAATCCTTTTCAAATAAATAAAAATAAATAAATATACATTGGAAACCTTTTTCAGAATACATACAGATTTAACAAACACAGGTATAGAAAAAGGGTAAAAATAAAACTGAATGAACGCAGGGCCTTAATCTTTTTTTTTATATTATTATTTTCTTATTTATTCTCCTCCCCCAGTTCTGGTCTCCTCGGAGCACCAAGGAGTCATCCCTCTGTGGTCCGCCCTACCTGGTCATCCTCTATCGCCCATGTAGCCTTGGATTACCCCCGGGCAGGGACGAGGTGGGCCCCAGCACCCTGAGCAGTCTGTAGCATTGGTTGGTCGGGTGCTAGGAAGGCGGTCGCAAATCGAGGGCAAGCTCTGGTGTTCCGTCTCCACCAGGGCTGAAGGGCATTGTCCCCTGTTTCTTGGGGAGTGGCTAGCGACCTGACGTCAAGGCATAGTACTGAAGTCTGCCACTCCCCGCCCCTTCTCTACATTGTCAGTGCTTGTATCTCTGGCTTCCACCAGAGGCCAGCAAAGTGCTGAACAGGGACCCCTGTCCCTCCTGGGAGAGGAGAGCTGTCCTCCGGATGCATGATCCTCCCTCCCTGTAACCCCCAGCAACCCAGGCTCGTTCCTGAACCCGGGTCACCGATGTGGCGGCCTTAGTCTTCTTAAATGGCAATGTAAGCAATGTAAATGGATTTAAAACCAGTGTATATTGCTGACTACTGGGGAATACTTTATTTCTGTCTTATGTGGGTCCAGTGGATCTGCAGTTTGCACTGTTCTGTGTAATAGTGGTCTTTGGGACACCTAATGGTTTGTTTCTTTGCATCTCCTCTATTCCACATTATTCTACATGGCATACATTCCCTTATACCACATTTATGTAGAAGGAGTTGCTTATAACATTGCACTGGTAACTTTTCCATTTTACATAGATAAAATAGTTTAGGACAGTAAAGGACTGCCGGCCAGCCAGTCTGCTTTGAATTCCTGCCTAGAGAAATTAGTCGTGTCCCCCCCCCCCCCACTGTCCTCTAAATTCCCAGCACTTTGTACATTTTGCTTGTTTTTATTTATTTGTTTGTTTATTTAAAAGCTTTAACAGAAAGATATATGGAGCTGATAACTTGTTTTTTTAACTTTTAAGGCATCCTTGGGGAAAGGATGTGGGGAAAAAACATAATAGGTAAGCAATAACCCACGATAGGTGTGGGGTTATTGAGGATTAATCAACACCCCGTGCATTGTGAGGCATGAGGCCACAGGCCGAGTGTCATCACAGCATCTGGGGTGTTGATTAATCCCCAATAACTACATATCCTGGCGTGGGTATTGCACTTATAAGATGGGTTATGTGCAAAAACACAGAAAAACCCACAGAAAGGTTTTTTTCTGCTGTTTAAAGACCAAAAAAGCTACTGTATCCTGCCAGCTTGCAAAGTAGTTCCAACCAAATAATGCATACTTCATTGATGTTATGCACATAGAAATGTCACAGACACATTACTTATATGATTTGTGACACAGACACATTACTTAAATGATTTGTGACACAGACACATTACTTAAATGATTTGTGACACAGACACATTACTTACATGATTTGTGACATTTTTGTGCATACTATGCTCTGCTTCTTGGCTATGATGTTTCTTTAGCCCCCAAACAGACAGACATGCACACAAGTTAAGAGGACACTGAATGCTGAACTCACACTGTCAGTCATTCCACTGATGAGTTTTGTCTCTCTCTGTCTCTCTCTCGCTCCTTGCCTTGACAGCCAACTAATTGCAGTACAGACAGCCAAAAGTCAATTTCCTGTACTACATTGGTGAATATTGAAGAGAGAGAGAGAGAGAGAGAGAGAGAGAGAGAGGAGTGGTGTGTGTGTGTGTGTGTGTGTGTGTGTGTGTGTGTGTGTGTGTGTGTATGTGTGTGTGTGACAGACTCACACATACAGCACAGAACGTGCTGTGGGGACACAGAGAGAGGAAGCAAGCTGCAGACAAACTTGTGACTGCCGGGTTGCCATGGATGTTGACCAGAAAACTGTCCAGATCTCCATGTCACTGTGTGTGCCACTCTGTCTCCTTTTGTCAGTACTGTATTTGCCTGCTGCCAGCCTACTTTTGGCAACTCGCTGTGTCGGGGGGCGGGGGGAGATCTCCGTCACTTCTGCTGCAATGTGCAACACACTGCAACATAGACGATAACTGACTCTAAAGTCAAGGAACAGAGAGAGATGCACGGTCTTGCAATTCTGCACTCCCTCTCCCTCTCTCTGTATTTCTGTCAGCACCACAGGATTGTGCATCTCTAGCTCAGTGGGGGACAAGAAGTTGGAGCCAGTTATTGACACTTCAATCAGCTCAGATGTACTGGTGGGTGTCGTGGGAGGTAATGGTGGCAAGCTGTTTTTCATTGCTCTCTCAGTCTCCTCTCACACATCGCCAGCCACAAGGAGAATCTTGCTGCATTATGACAGGCAGCAGTTATGGGATGGGAGGGAAACAATGGCCATTCTTCTCTCTTCTCACACTCACCTGCACTGTCTCTCTCCTTACAGGTGCTTACGACATACAAAATTTGCCAGCAGATAAAGGCCTAGAGGTCTATCAAGTCTGCTCTAATGTGCAGCTAGCACCCCTTGTTCTGCAGCTGCCCCTCCCTTCCACCCTTCCCCTTCATTAACCCTCACCCTTGTCCTGTCCCATCCTCGTTTGAAGCAGTCCACTGTTCTACTGCATACCACTTCAGCAGGTAACGCATTCCACCCAGCCACCACCTTCTCTGTAAAAAAGTGTCTCCTCGTCTCCCTCCTGAACCTTCCTCGCTCCAGTCTCATATCATGACCCCTGGTGGCCCTCCCCTCCCTTACTTTGAACAGCCCCTCTGTACCTGTCTTGTTTACTCCTTTCATGTATTTAAAGGTTTCAATCATGTCACCCCTGTCTCTCCTCTCCTCCAGTGAGTACATGTTCAGCTCCTTCAACCTCCTCTCGTATGATAAGTCCCCCAGCCCCTTGATCATCTTTGTCACTCTGCACTGCACACCCTCCAGTAACTTAATGTCCCTCTTCAGATACGGATGCCAGTACTGCACGCAGTACTCCAGGTGTGGTCTAACTAATGACCTATACAGTGGCAGAATCACCTCCTCCCTCCTCGAGGATATACCCTTGCAATACAACCCAGCATTTTGTTGGCCTTGCAGCTGCCTTCCTACATTGTGCCGAGTTGTTCATTGACTCTGTAATGAGCACACCCAGATCCTTCTCCTCCTCTGTCTGGGCTAGCTGCAATCCCCTAGCTGGTAACCTCCTTGGGTTCTTCATCCCAAAATGCAGCACCTTGCACTTTTTGGCATTAAAGCCCAGTTGCCAGGTGTCTGACCAGGTTTCAAGCTTTGCCAGATCATCCTGCAACTGCTGCCATCCCCAGATCATCCACCACCATGCCTACCTTGGTATCATCAGCAAACAGACTGATCTTGCTCTTGATGTCCCATGATATATCTGCAATGAATATCCCAAACAACACAACAGCTTGGTTTATATTACCACTGATAACAGAGATTGAGAAAATCAGCAATGCAACAGAGCACATGCCACACGCCCAATCGCCACTCAGGATTTTAAGTGGTTGCCAGCACACTTTCCTTTCCTGTAAACAGAAGGAGACCTGGTACACATCTCCAGAGTCGCTTCTGCCAAACTGTGGATTAATGCTAACTTTAATCCATGGACATGCAGTGAGACTCCACCAGTCGCATTGCTTGTTTTATCAAACCCATGTTATAAAGCAACATAATATAGAGGATACTGGATGGGCAAACATGCACAACCAGCATGTGCTGCCACTGAAGGGTTCTGATTATATCAGACCTTGAGAGTGATGCTCGTCTGGTATTTTATATAGTGTATAGTTTGTAGGTTTTAGATTTTCATGTATTTTTTTTTTTAAACAAATGTGGTCTTGCAGCACTCCATGGCAGCAGTGAATATGCTGGTGGTTTCAGATCAGAACTTGAACTGATTGCTGTGCACGTGGCAGCATAGTGTAAAACACCAGGTGCAATGAGGATTTCTGATCAGCTGGAATGCAGTAGTACCACCGAAGGATACAGTGACATTTCATGAGCCTTGAACTATAGTACAACAATGTTTAAGCTGAGATAGAAATCCATACAGAACAAGGGCTAGCTATACACTATAATTCAATATAGTGCAGCAGTGTGTATATAGTGGGTATAATGGCACAGCACATTTTCTTTAGATGCTTTCCAGATCTTGGACTGGCTCAGTTAGGGTCATGTTTTTAGTAGCATGTTTTTTGATGTGGACTGGAATGCTGTTTGAGTGACAGGTTGCAGATTGCTCATAGTTTTTCTTGTTCATTGCCCCCAGTCTCTTACCAATAACGGTGCCAGCTTATCTCACACTGATTGTGATGTAAGTTTGGTGGTACACCTTCTCAGTCTGTCATTCAAAGCAGAGTCTTTGTGTGTAGTAATTTACAGAATTCCAATAAACAAAAAGCTAAAAATAGTGTGTATAAAGCTTTTGAGACACACCAACAAACAACCTTTTGTAATAAAAAAGGTAAAAAGGGGACTTGCTCATACCTGAGCAGCCGAATTGTGAACAAATAGCATTCTAACAGATGTATTAAAACAGCTTGTTTGTGGGCAGTGGGTAGCCATCAGCTTGCTGTGTTGAAAGGCTGAGAGGAGCAGAGGTATTTGCCCAGTTTACATGAAAGTTAAAAAGTCACATGAAGATATTTCATACATATACATACATACATACATACATATATACAAAGTTGCTAGCTGATTAGGCCTTTTGGCCTAGCTTGTCTACCCCAGATGCAGCCCCGATTAAGTCTCAGCAGCTGCCCCTCCTCCTGTCATGCACTCCCTTCTGCCTGGCACATCCCCCAGCACCATCTTATTTACCACCCCACCAACCTGCACCTTGCCTATGTACAGTACCTGTCCCACCCCACCTTGAAGCCCTCTACAGTGTCATTTGCAAACAGCTTCCCTGGTAATGTGTTCCAAGGTGCAACCACCCATTCTTTGAAATAGTGTCTCCTCACCTCCCCCCATGTACCTCCCTCCTACTAGCTTAAGGTCATGTCCCCTCATATTTCCCTCCCTTCAGTATAAAGAGACCCTCGTGATCTACCCTATTTATCCTCTTCATATATTTGAAGACCTCTCTCATATCCCCCGTCCTGTCTGTCCTCCAGGGAGTACATGTTCAGCTCCCCAAGTTGTTCCACGTAGGACATTTCCCCCAGTCCATGGATCATCCTTGTGGCTTGTTTCTGCACTCTCTCCAAAAGGGTAACATCCCTCTTTCAGTAAGGCCTCCAAAACTGTACACAGTACTCCAAGTGAGGCCTCACTAAGGAGTTGTACAGGGGCAGAATTACCTCCCTTCTCCTAAATGTTATTCCACTAGAGATACACCCAAGTATTTTGTTTGCCTTAGCAGCCACTCTCCGGCACTGTTTTGAATTATTCATCCTGGCATCTATGACCACCCCAGGTCCTTTTCCCCCTTAGATGTCAACATCTGTTTACCCCCAAATGGTAGTTCTAGCCAGGGTTCCTGAATCCCAGATGCAGTGTGTTGCACTTCTGAACATTGAATCCCAACTGCAAAGTGTGTGCCCACTTTTCCAACCTGACCAAATCCTCCTGAAGTGTCCTCCTACCCTCCTTGATGTCAGTCACCGCACTCAGCTTAGGGTCATCTGTGAACAGTTTCATTTTGCTCCTCCACTCCCTCCGCAATGAACAGGATTGGTCCCAGTACTTATCCCTGAGGGACCCCACTGATAACCCTCCTGAGAATCGAAACCTCCCCCCCACCACTACCACCCTCTGCTGCAAATTGCTGAGCCAATTTGTTATCCAGCCCACCATTTTTCCCCCACCCCTAGGTTCCTCAGTTGACATATCAGCCTTCCATGTGGGACCGAATAGAAAGCCTTGCTGAACTCCAAGTACAGGACATCAACTAGATTTCCACTGTCCATGGATCTTGTCAGCCATTCGAAGAATTTGACTAGGTTGCTCTAACATGATCTCCCCCTGATGAACCCATGCTGGTTTTCATCTTAAAAGCCATTTGCCTCCAGGAACTCCACCATCCTTTCCTTCAGGATGGCCTCCATCAGTTTCCCCACTATGAACAGCAGAATGACCGGCCTGTAATTTCCAGTTCATCCTCAGTCCACTCTTGTGGAGTGGCACAACATGCTGTCCTCCAGTCTAGGGGCACAATCCTGATTGAAGTGAGGAATTGAATAACTCTGTCATTGCAGCTGCCAGGACATCCGCCAGTTCTTTAGAACTCTGGGGTAGATCCCATCTGGTCCTCTGCCTTATTAGTCCTCAGACTTGAGGACCTCTCTTACCTCCTCCCACTTAGATCTCAGAATCCATAAGTGATCCCCTGTCTGCTGTCCCTACCCTGCCTCCCCCTTTTTGGGTAATGGACCCTCCCTTTCCCTAGTAAAGACTGAGCAGAAATACTCATTAAGTATTTTCACCTGCTGAACTGTTCCTTCAGCCCACCCCCTTCCATCTTCAACCTGTTTATTTGCCTCCCTTTCCTTCTCTCCCTAACATACCTATAAAATTCCTTCTCACCTTCCCTGATCCCCTGCTCTTGTTTAAGTTCCTTATCTGCTTTGGCCACTCTTACCTGCCTACTGACTACCTTTGAGATTCTGCGGTACTCCTCCCTATCTTCCTCCCTGCGTGGGAATGCTTGTACCATCTGAAGGCCAACTGTTTCTCCCTCACCCCTGTTGAACTTCTCTGGATCACCAACAACTTGGTTTTCTGGCCCTAGCCTTCTTCTGAGGGGATTTAGTGCAGACTTTGTAGCCCTCAGCAAGCCCAGCTTCAGAATCCTCACTGGTTTTCCATGCTCATCCCTGTCCTGATGTTTACCAAATGCTCCATGAGTATGTCAACCATCTCCCGAAACCAGCTCCTCTAAAGTCCTCCACAATTGTTTTGGTCTGGTTCCACGCTTTCCCTAGGTCAAAGTGGACCAAACTACTGAATAGTCGCCCCTGCCAGAGGTCATCCACTACCAAATGTTTCTCCCGGTCCCCATTCTCAGTACCTAGTCCAGGATGCTACCTTCCCTTGTTGGCTCTCCACTGTCTGAGTCAGAAACCCATCCTAAAAGGCATCCAGTAACTTTTGTTTTCTTTTTAGTGGATAGTTTAAGAAAAGTTTACTTTTCTTAGACTATCTATGGAGACTGTATTGTTCTTTCTCCGTGTGGCAACAGTTAGTAGAAGTCAATGGGATTGAGAAGTACTAGTGTTATATATTACTTCTATTACACTAATTGCTGTGTGTTTAGGTAGAACACCCTAACACAGACTGGTAATTAAAGCAGCAGTACATGATAACAGTGAAAATTTTGACCTATACTATTTTATTTTAGATTGCAACCTATCTACTGATTGGTATGATTACCTTTTTTCCACATATTGAGTCTGCTTTGCCACTTTTTATGTTTGGCTTGTGTGCAGAAAGCAAACCTCTTCCTATGATAGTGTTTTTTAGAGGCTTGATACTGTCCTCGAATACAGGAAAGTGTTTAATGGGAAGTCTGCAGCATACCAAGTATCAGCAAGTCTAAATATGACAGAGTTTTAGCTTGTTGGGTGGAAACTGCATCTACTTCAAAACAAAAAGCCGACCCAGTCATGGGTTTGCTGTCTCCTTTGATGTAGCTGCTCAGCATGCTGATCTCTCCTTATTAGACTGGCTTAGGTATTCCAAGCATCCACAGACACCAGCTGTTAAAAGTAATGTGTGTATGTGTGTCTCTCTCTTTCTCTCTGTCTCTCACTGTTGGCAAATGGTATTTACTCACGGTTAAAGGTGATTATCCCTTCAACCTTTCTGTTTTTACGTGCCTCCACAACATCCATGCTATATATTTATATTTGTAACAGCATTTATGCACTTCAAGTTGTAGCTAATAGCATGTAGTATCCCTTTATTTTATAGTTGCTTCGGTGTAAACCAGAAATTGAGGGTTTAGGTTTTAAGCAGCAAGCCTTGTATTTGCAATGATCTCCTATCTCTCTGTCCCGGCTCTGGCTGGTGCTGGAGTAAGTTAGTGGTTTTTTTTTCAAAGTGGAAATTTAAAATGGACTGTTCATATGTGCCTTTTCATCTTAAAACATATCATGCTGTTAGATTTTCTTTTGGGATAGTCAAAAATCGTTTTAAGTAGCCCTGAGGGCTTGTACCAGAAAAGGTTTATATTTCAGTAAGTACATCAGCTCGCCAGCAGAAATGTCTGTGGGGCTAATGGATTTTCAAAGTCACTAGCCCTACTAGCTAGTGGCTGCAAAACTTAAAGAGCTAGTGGGGCCAAAGCAGACAGACAGAAAAATGATACAAATTTTAAGTAGTAGTCAGTTGTAACTTTTCATTTCTGAAGCATTTTTCTTTTTTCTTTTGCTCATTAGAAAGTCTTCAATGTGATAATATTGTTCTGGATGTGTGGAACAGCTCTTAGTCTGTCAGCTGACTTATCTATCTGTATCACCCCCACACACACACACACACTACGTCATCAGCATGATGATCTCACTGAAAGTGACATCACAAGAGAATGACCTGGCAGTCACTGAATGGCTGTTCCTAAGCAACAGTGATGTCACTGTTAGTGAGGTAACAATGCTGATGATGTAGTGGGGGGGCAATAGAGCTACATATGTCAGCAGCCAGGCTAAGAGCTGTTCCACATATCACCCTTACCAACATCAGGTAAACAATCTTCTAATTAAACAAAGGGAAAAGGAAAAGTACCCCAGATATAAAGGTTATGGCTGGTTGCTTTTTCAATTCAATTTAGTTCAAATCAATTTTATTTGATAACACCATTGAGACAACTCATTTGCAAGGAGGTCCTGGGAGACACAGATACAAAAGACAGATAAAACTATATGGCATACACAAGTGCAAATACAATGAGTACATGTATATATACAGGTGAGACAAAATGCATGTACAAAATGCTATTTCAGCAAAACAGCAACATTCAGTAAAGGACGGAACACTCAACAACAGCAAACTGTATAGTATGTGCAAAATACTATTTCAGCAAATGCATCAAATTCGGCAATATTCAGCACACTCCACAAGAAGAGACTGTATAGTTGAGGACTGGCAAGGCCAGTGGAAGGGAGATTAGTGGATTAAAGGGATAAAAGGAGAGTGAAGGGTGGGGTAAAGGTATGGCTGCTAGTTAACAGCCAAGGGGTAGGGTTCAGAGGTACAACGTGTGGAATCATGCATTGCACTTACAGTCTTCCTGCAACATGAGTCTAAGCATGGACTTAAGGTGCCTAGGCCAATGATATGCTTGAGTTTGAGCGATTTCTGTAAAGTGTTCCACAAGGTAGACAAAGCATGGCTAATGAATGATGAGCCAAAACGGGTCCTAATCCTGGGAATGTCAAATATTATATAAGAAAGTTTTCTAAGTGTCTACACACATGAAGCACATGTAAACAGGGAGCAGATATAAGGAGGGAGTTGCATTGTTAAAGCTCTGTACACCCAGAGGGATGCATCTTAACATCTACTAGTGCTAAGGGAAGGCCAGTCTATCTGCACGTAGAGGGCACAATGGTGGGTGTTTAAAAGGGGAGTTAGTAATGATTCTTAAAGCCCTGTGATACAGCATATCCAGAGTCGATAGGGCTGATTTGGGACTGTGACTGTAGAGAAAGTCTGCATAGTCAAGTAGCGTAAGAAGGTCATTAGAACTAATCTGAGTTTAGGCGTCAAGTAAGTAAATGCCTTATTTGGTAAAATAGACCAAGCCTTTGATGAAGTTTTTAACAGTATCCTCAATGTGCATAACAAAAGATAATTTACAATCTAACCAGTAGCTGAGACATTTAATTTCTCCACTGGCTTAAGAGTCTCACCATGACATCATTCATAGGATTTAAATAACATTATAGTAGGATATTTAGATAGTATTTAAAGTCTAATATTAGTTTTAAGCAGTACACTAGCTCTTTAATTTCAACCCCTGCATGGATCAGCCTGAGACAGATTTCTTTTTTATTCTATTTATTCTCCCCAGCTGGCAGTTCTTTGCCACCTGGTCCCCAGATACATCAGCCCACCACACCAGCTGATGGGAGACAGCCATAACCTGTACAGTGGGCCCCTTATGGGGATCATGACAGGTAATGAGAGAGTATACATATGTATACAGAGATATTATACATATATATATATCTATCTATATATATATATATATATATATATATATACACATATATATATATATATATATATATATATATACACACACACACACACACACACACACACACAGAACAGTGTACTCCAAATCCCTCTCATGCTGGTTGTGCTGTCCATTTCTGTGCCATCATCTTGGTGACCACATATCGTGATGCAGGAGTCAATATGACACGTTGATGTTTTGTTGTTACCTGTTGGTATGCACAGTGATGGTGTGTGTGTGTATGTGTTTTTGTTCCTGTTAATTTTCTTAATTCTCCCTTACCAGATAGCCCTGACACACAATGGCACCTGCCAGTCAGTGTTCACCAAGGTTCCCCTCCTCCATCAGGGCAGTCATGTTTCCTCAACTCCCATTGGGTATGACTAAGCAGAAGCTTGTGGAATTAGGGTGCGACTGTAGCAAAAAAAAATTGTGAAAACTGCAGTTTCATAAGTACATGACAGATGCACATCACTTTTGTTGCTGCAGGGGATTCTGGGATTTGTAATTACAGAAGATGTCAGCCTAGAAGTAAACACAATTAGTCTGATACAATCTGTTATACTAGTCTAAATAATAAGTAAACCAAAAAGTGTTTGCACACAAAGTGCACATTGGGACCAGCCCCACTCATCCTCCCCTGACCCCTATTCTTTCTGTTCCCTTATCCCCTCCCTCCCTTGCCTTTGACCAGCATCCTGGAGCCCATCTTCATTTCATTGGTGGTCTCAGCAGCACTCTGCGATCAATAGCCATTGTATGGCTGCTACTGCCCATTTAGTCTTCTACCCCTCTATTTCCTCCCTTTTAGGCATCTGCCCCTTCCCACACACTTTATGGATCTATTCTTCTACTTCATACCTAGTCTAAGAGCCCTCTCCCTGGCACCCTGTATATTCCTTGTAACTTGTATTTATTATTCCCTTCATTACAGTCCAGAAAATCTCATGTATATTTTTGTATATATAGTTTTACCAAGAATTAGTACTATTATCCATCTGAATTCTGTACATTGTTCTATGTTCAATTTATATTGTATTATGACTTGTATTATGATTCTGTTGTGTATGTAACCCTTCTAAGCTTGAATATATATATATATATATATATATGTATGTGTATATATATATATATATAATATGTATATGTATATATGTCAGGTCCACCTCGAAAATGAGCTTTGCTCAACGGTGTTCACCTGGTTAAATAAAGATTTTGATTGATTGAGTTGAAAGTAGTGGTTATGTTTTATCTAGTGAAGCAGAGCTGTGTGGGGATGGAAGTTCTCGGCCAAGCAAGGCAGCCCCATGAGCACTAGTCTGATTCTATTTTCCTCAGTCTTTCTTCCTAATTTTTGTCTGTGGTTTGTGATTTGTCATTTTATTTCTGTAGTACAGTTTTGTCTGGTTAACTGAACTATTATTCAATGTGTTTCGGTACTGACTGTAGTTATTTTGTTTAGTTCTTGAAGTGACGGTACCCCAGTAACTTGAATTACTCCTGTCATGTGTGTCTTGTTAATCCCTATCCTGTAAAAACAAACAAACAAAAACCTTTTGGGTAGTTTTACTGTACCTTATGTTAGTTCACTTGACTGTTCTGTTCAGATTCAGATTATACTACTAACCCCTTGTTGAGGTGTTGTCTGCTGCTGCTGGTATTTAGTTGTACAACTGTGTTTTTCCCCTTGCAATACTAAAATTCTAAATATTTGGAAAGAGATGTTCAAAGAAAGGAAGAGGAGCTAGGGCCAAGAAGTGCATAGATTCTGTGGGGCAAAAGGTTGTTGCACTTAACAAAAAACAAAAAAACAAAACTGCCTCTACAACAGGTTTATCCATGGACTCTGGGGCTGGTAGCAGTAGCAAAGGAGTAGCTGATGGAAGTGGTGGTGCATTAGTGTTGCCAAATTATTCTCTGCCACATCTGTGGCATCCATGCTGGTGGATGCTGGGGAGACAGCAACAAGAGAATTAGTTCAAGAGCTAGCAAATCTCTGGCTTGGGAAACAGTGGTCGAGGAGGAGGTTGCTAGTGACCTCATGACTGTTGGTGGTGGTGGCACTGAGATTGATCTGGATGATAGCTTCTCATTCCCAAACGAGAGTACTGAGCTTGACAGAAAGTTGTATCAGGTCTCTTGTACCAATGGAATGACTTTGCCTGCTAGGGGAGCTATAAAGTTAACGGATGACTACTTTATACTAATGTATAGAATGCAATTGTATGTCTGTATGTTTTGCACAAAAATGAATAAACTGTAAGAGATTAAAAAAAAAAAACCCACCCCAAATCACTGCATTCTTTGAGCAGTATATGAATCCCAATGAGTGAAATGCTACCCAACTAGCTATCAACATGTTGAGTCCAGTTGTGGTAACCCTACACCCAGAAAGGCCCAGCCTAAACTTCATAGCATATTATTGAAGCATTATACCAACACCCAGCCAGTCATTCCACTGCACAGGAAATGAATGCAGCAAACCGCTGAAATGTTGGTTATTAATCTACTGCTACTCTTTTTGTGGAGAACATGGGATTTAGAAGGTTGCTGGCATGGGCCTGTTTCAAATGGTAGATTCCCTCACAAACGTATTTCCACCCGTGCCATTCCTGAACTTTATGGGACTATGTCATGCACGGTAATCCATGCCCTGCTGCATTCTACAACTCCATACATATATCGCCATATGGATATGTGGACCTGCGATCAAACAGCTGGTTGCTCCTATCTGTGTGTTACAGTACTTTGAGCACAGGTACTTCAACTCTGGCTGAGGAGGAAAATTTTACTAAGCCCAACTGCAGTGATAGCAACACTCCAGGTATTTGCCAGCATGCTATGCTGGCAGTTAGGAATGTAACTGGATCAAACACGGGTCAGAAAATGTTAGAATTACTCCTAACTGAGACTGATAAGTGGATGTAGCCTGTGGTGGTGGCAGTACCATGGGGGTGGTGGTCATGCTGGTACAGGTACTTCAGGCTGCAGCGGAATGGAGTGACAGGGGACTGCTGATCTTGAGACATTTATATATCAGTAGCCTTGTTTTGACCTAGCTTCACCTTGGCATACCCCATTGGTGAAGTTACAGGTGAAGTTTCCAAGCAAAGTTGCCAAAGGCACATTTCCTATTAAATAGAAAAAAATCTATGAATGTATTTATTTTAGTTTTTGTTGACTGGGTAGGTGCACTAGACAGCAAAGCTGCCTATTTTCAGGCACGACCTGGGAGGTTACATAAAATGGGTAGAAACATTGAATACAAGGAATAAATCAGGTGACAACAAACAGTACAATTAGCCAAAAGCATATAGTCGGGTAACAACAAAATGGAACCAGAGTCAGGCATGGAATAATACAAATGTAATGCAGTACATTGGCATAGATGAAGATTTGACAGATCAGAGCCCCCAGTACATGACATTACCAACATTGTACAAATAGAGGGTAAGTGCGAGGGAAATAAATGGTTCAGGTAAAGCTCTGGAATTTATTCTCGGAAGCAAATTTGACAGATTTCCTTAACTTCACTGGTTAATTAAAATGTCACGATATCTCTACTCAAAACTAATATACCGTGGTTTCTTTTATGTTACATTGTCCCCAAATGATGTACTAACCAAACGGATATCCTTCATCCTTGCTTACTGAGATAATGATGCATATCATCTATTTTAAAAGTGAAAAAAAAAAAAAAAAAAGGGATTTTCCACTTTATTTGGCCGAGAGGCAAGCAGACTACCTGCTGAGCCACTGACACTGACCAGTTCGGTTTTAGCATATATTATCTGCCTTAAGGCCAATTTTTAGATTTGATTAGACTCCACTGTCTAGGAAAAGCATCAACGCCCAGCTCTACTGCTCATGTATGAACTGGCCTAAATGCTCCTGCAGAGCTGTTTGTATTATGGTGGCTTGACAAATGCAACAGTAGTTAGTGTTGGGTTGCCTTTAAATCATACTATTTATGTTTGCTTATAACTAGGGATGGGAGAACTGCTTTGGATAAGTTCAGAACCATCCAAAACCTCTGGCATTTTCTGTAAAAGAACCTTATCAAAACTGTTTTCGGGTATGATTAAGATTTAAATAGATTTTAAAACATTAATTTTGGACTGTAATATACTTCCCAGCTGGTCTTAAACTAGTACAAAGGCTGGAGGTGGTGTTATTGAAAGACCCAAAAGGAGGTTGGAGGTAATGTAGTACAATTTCAAGTTTTAGATTATTTTCCCTTCATGGTCGGGTGGGCAATACTGGTTAAAACAGCTTTTGTTCTTTAAACTAGAGGTTCTGAAAGTTCTGATAAGGCTCAGATAAGTATCAGAACCTTTATGGTTTATCAGAACCTTTGGAACTTCAGGACCTTTGTGGGTCTCCCAGCTACTGTATACTTATAACTCAGCTGCCTTTTGAACTTGGGAACTACACATTATTCTAGCCTTAGCTGTGCAGCTGGACCTCTGAACCTTCCACATCAGGCAGAATTTTAAATGATCATTTTAAAATCATAGGGAGTGAGTCAGAAATGTTAAGAAACATAGAAAAAGTAAAGATTTTTAACCTGAAAAGTACAGGTTCATTGTCACAAAGTTTCTGTCTTTGTAGTTTGGGGAACAAAATAATTTAAAATCGAAAGGTTTATATGCATTTAAAATACTGCAGGCTGTGCATATGCAGTCCATGCTTTAATGTTTTCTCCTAAGTTGCTTTCACGTGCCTATAATTGTACTCTGATAATTACAGGCACATGTGTGGTATGCAGCCTGTGGTTTTAAACCACCTCACTCCAATCACTTTTCAGTGAGGCAACAGGAGCCCATTCATGGTTATACTGAAGTGTCTCACCCTCCCTGATTTTTAATCTGGCTCGGGGAGCCCATCCTGATGTCAGTTAAGTATGCCAACTCCTCCTAATGTCCTGTTACACAGGGACTCCATCTCTGGTGTCACAGAAGTCTGCTCAACTCCTCCCCCAGCCTTGGGCTGCAACACCATTGCCTGTGTCCAGTGTTCCACAACGCTGCTTGCCTCACCTCCTAGTCTGAATGCACGCTGCAGCATTAGGAGTTAATCTGCAGTATTGCAGAACTCTTCTGGACCCCCCAAGACTAACTTGTGTTACCAGGACAGTATTTTCTGTTTTGGTCAACTCTTAAGATCACACCTTGCCAATTACGTATGCAACACCTGGCCACCCTGGGGGACATGTACTGAACAGGGACATTCCTTTAGAGAAGAGACATTGACAGAGTTGTGAAACATGCCACACTTGTGCCAAGAAAACAACTAGGTATCTCCCACAGAGGAGGACAAGGACCTGGGAGTGCTGATAACTAGTGATCTGAAGCATTCTATGCAGTGCAAGAAGGCAGTGCCAAGGGCGGACAGGCTGTTGGGATGCATAGCCAGAGAGATTGGCAATGGGTGACAGGAAGCGGTATTGCCCTTGTACAGGTCACTTGTGAGACCACATCTGCAGTTCTGGAGCCCTCACCTTATAAAAAGATATCAACCTGATGGAGACAGTCCAAAGGAGGGCTATGAAGATGACTGTGGGGCAGCAGGGTAAATCATATGAGGAGAGACTGAAGGCCCTATGCATGTACTCCCTGGAGGACAGAAGAGAGAGGGGAGACATGATTGAGACCTTCAAGTACTTAAAATGATTAATAAGGTGAACAGGGAGGGTCTATTCAGGCTCAGCTGCAGCAACACTACAAGAGGGCACAGCCTAAAGTTGAGGGGGGGTTAAGAGGGAGGTTAGAAGACATTTCTTCACAGAAAGGGTGGTGAGCAAATGGAATGCACTGCCAGCAGAGGTAATTCAATTAAGGGCAGTGGGCAGCTTAAGAGAGGCTGGATAGATATATGGGGAAGATAAAGGTCACGGAAGGGAAGGGAGGAAAGGAAAGGGATGGAAAGGTAGGAAAGGGGACCAGAGACAACAGCCTGAACTGAGAACATTGCACAACAAGCAGCATAGATAGACCAAAATCCCTAATTCTGCTGGCTTCTTCACATGTTCAAATGACCACCAACAACAGATATTGTTGGTTGTCGATACAACCCTATCTACGCCCCTATGTAAAATCATTAAGGACCCAAAACCAATATTCAGTGAGGATGATAACTTAAAATATACATTCTAAGAACTACCTTTACTCTCTTTCAAACAGCCACCTAATTTATCCAGCCTGATTGTCAGAAGCACACTTATACATGACCAGAACAACAGAACACTGGGAGGCACTAAACTCTGCAGTATTCCTAAATGTGAAACATGTTAGCACATTTCCACTTCAGACTTAATCAACACACCCCCAAACAAACAATTCAGGATACAGGGGACTTATACATGTGAATCCCAGAATGTTGTTTATTATATCCAGTGCAAGAAGCATCCACATACAGGCTATGTGGGGAAACTGGACAACCCATTCAACCTGAATGAACTCATGAGGCATGACATTAAAATGAAAAGTCCTATGGGATAACATTTCTATCAGTTTGTTCACTCTATCTGTGACGGTCTGAGTCTGACCTCTCTGTCCTGGTTCTCAAAGGACACTTCAGAACTATACAAGAAAGGCAGGCTTATGAGGTCAGACTTATTTTTCTTTTCAATACATTTGATGATGGAATGAATATGGACCTTAGTTTCATGACCCATTGTAGAATTTAAACTGACGACTGGCTTTTTACTGCCTCAGGTATAGCACAAGGGCATTTCCTGTGCATATTATTTTTATATGTCTTATTTGTTATATATGTATGTATGTACACAATGCATATAATGTGGTCCCACTGCACAAGAGTGGGAGCATGGAATTATAGGCCAGTCAGCCTCACATCAGCAGTGGGGAAGATTATGGAGGCACTGCTTAAAGAAAGTATTGTGGAACACTTGGAATCCATTGGAGCGCAGGATTCAAGACAGCATGGATTCACAGCAGGAAGGTCATGTCAAACAAATCTCATAGATTCTTTTGATTGGGTGATGAAGGAGATGGATCAGGGGCTTGTAGTAGTAGATGTCACCTACCTTGATTTCACAAGGCCTTCGACACCATTCCACATAGGAGACTGGTAAATACGTTGGGTAGCCTGTGTGTGGGTCACAAGGTGGTTAACTGGGTTGGTACCTGGCTGAGGGACAGGAAGCAGAGGGTGGTAGTGAATGGAATTCAATCCAAAGAAAGGGGGTGACCAGTGGGGTGCCTCAGGGGTCAGTCCTTTTTAATGTCTACATTAGTGACATTGTGGAGGGGCTGGAAGGAAAGGTATGCCTGTTTGCAGATGATACCAAGATCTGTAACAGGTGGGCACTCCTGATGGGGTGGAGAGAATGAGGAGGGACCTGGGGAGGCTAGAAGAATTGTCAGAAGTGTGGTAGCTGTGGTTCAATTTGAAGAAGTGCAAAATCATGCACCTATGGTGCAGGAACCCTGCAGAGAGTTACAGAATGGGGGGGAGGGATTGTTGGCAGTCACCAGGAAGGAAATGCTGTAGGGAGGGCAAGTGGCATGTTGGGGTGCAGAGGGAAGGGAATTATTAACAGTACAAGGGCGGTGGTGATTACACTATACCAAGAGCTGGTGAGGCTGCACCTGGAACACTATGCACAGTTCTGGAGGCCACATCTACGTAGGGGCGTGGACAGGGTGGCGGCAGTTCAGGAAGTGCAACAAAGATGGTGCAGGGCCTGCAACAGAAGTCATATGAGGAAAAAAAAACTCAATATACACTGGAAATAGGAGGAGCATGTGGATATGGATAGAGAGACTTTCAAGTCTCTAAGGGGCATAAACAAGGTGCAGGTGGGCAATGTCTTCATTATAGGAGGGGTACAAGAACAAGTGAGCATGATATGAGATTGGAGCGGGATGATTAAGAGGCAATGTGAGGAAGTTTTTTTCATAGATAGGTTGGTGGATGCATGGAACAGTCTGCCCAAGGAGATGGTAGGAGCAAGCACAGTTGGGGATTCAAGCATGCATGGGATAGGCATAAGGGAACCCTAGATTTGGGAAGGAGGGGCTAAAGCCAATGACCATGTAGGGTCAGAGGGACTGGCACAGGTAGGGCTTATGGGCAGACTGGATGGGCCTAGTGGTCCTCATCTGCCATCATTTTCATGTCCTATATGTAGGGATTCCACTACTTAAATAAATGTATTATTTCTCAATACTCTAACCCAAGTAAAAGATAGACAATGTTATTCACCCAGTGGATAACTAACACTATTTATTTTTCACTTGCCTACATCACAGTCAACTTGATTGACAACCCATTCTGCCAGTCCCACAATGAATCTGCCCTCAATTGTCACACAGAACACAGACATTATATACATAGATCATACAATGGCCTGTGTTCAAATATGTCATTAATTTTTATTCATGAGATGGTGAAACTTTTATAACTAACTTGTGGTTTTGCCACTTGTGAGTTATAGTCCTTTCCCCTCACTCATGGAAATAAATGGCATATTTGAACACAGGCCATTGTATATCATCTCTCTCAATTTTTTTTAATGTGCCTTTAAACATTAACATGGTTCGATGTTTATGACTGAGTATACATTTTGTCTTTGTTTCATATTTTCTGAGCTCACAAATATATGTGCACACACACATACATGCTTTGCTGTTCATGTTCAGGAAAACAATTAAGCACTTGACAATTTATAGGCCTTTTGCTGTCCCATTCTGTTTGTGGGGAGTAACTGATTTACACCCTACTAGGATTCCAAAGACTGCGTTTTATGTCAGAATAATACCAGTTCTATCCTATGTTCTTAACAGTGGGATCTTTGCAAAGTCTGCCATTTCCTTATGAAGAGCTCTGTGTAGCTTGAAAGCTTAAATTTTGTAAATCTCTTGTTGGTCCAATAAAAGTTATCAAATCAACCTCTTTGTTCATCTATATGCAACACTAGAAACCCATCTCTTTTGTAGCAAAACTCTTTCAGCCTCTTCCCCAAAATCTGCTTACCCCCACCCTTATTGTGACAACAGTAGCCCATCCCTGATGCCACCAAAATGCCCTCAAAACTCCCCCCCCATTGCTGATTGGTGCAACCCAACTGCTCACCTCTTCATCTTGTTGTCCTCTTAATTCCATTATAGCTCACTTGAATAAAATGAAATGCATCTTTTTATTATGTCACAGTTATAATGATGAAATTGGTGTTTAGTTGGTCAAGGAGGTGCAGTGGAGGTAGCCAGGGTGCAATGCAATACTGCAGCATACTGCACCAGCGTTTCTGCAGTAAACAAGGCAATCTCAATGGCAGTTAATTCCTTTTGTCAAGAAGTAACCGGAGACACTGCATTGCATCCTGGTCAACTCTACTGTAAGTGTAGAGGCTGTGCCGGACAAGGGTGGGGGTGTTGAGGGGTAGTGCAGGGGAAAAGTATTGGACCACTAGACACCAGGGCTTGCTTGGGATAGGGTAAGGCAGTAGGTGCCACTGGATGGCAGTGATAGATATGAGGTGAGGGAGGAGCAGTGCCACTGGACACCGGGGACTGTTTGGGACAGGCTGAAGAAAGGAAGTGCCAGTGGACACCAGAGACTGATTGGGACAGGAAGAGGAAAGGAGGTGCCAGTGGACACCAAGCACTAATTGGGACAGGCTGATGGAAGGAGGTGCTGGTGAACACCAGGAACTGATTGGCATGAGGTGAGGTGAGGGAGAAAGGGTGCCACTGGATACTATGGACTGTATGTGAGGGTGCTGTGAGGGAAGAATGTCATTGTACACCTAGGGTGTGTGACACATGGGAAGGGTGAGAGAGAGAGAGTTTCACTTGATGCCAGGAATGGCTTGACATGCTTTGGCATGAGGGATGGGTGCCCTGGATGCCAAGTACTGCTGGCATGAGGCAAGGAGAGGTTGTTGCTGAATGCTAAAACTGCTTGACATAGGTGGGGTGAGTAAGAAGGATGCCAGTGGACACCCAGGCCTATTTGTATAGGATGGGAGATGGAACGAATTTCACTGGATGCCAGGGACTGCTTAGTATGCAATGGAGGGATCACTGAATACCTGGACCTACTTGCCATTGGATGGAGTGAGGGAGGGGTGGCTCTGGACTTTAGGGTTTACTTTGAATGGGTTAAGATGAAAGGGTCAATAGATAACACCTAGGGACTGCTTGACTTGTAGCATGTGAGGAATGAGATTGCCACTGGATGCCAAGGACTGTTTGGTATGGGGATTTGTAAGGAAGGGGGAGCCACTGGACACCTGGACCTGATTGGTATTGGTATGGGTGGGGTGAGGGAGGGATGTCAATGGATGCTAGGGACTGCTGGGCATGAGGTGGGGTGGGATGAGGCAGGGGAGAGCCACTGGATGCCAGGGAAGGGTTTGCTTGGGATGGAAGAGGGAGGACCCACTGGAAACCCAGGAATGCTAGGTATTTGCTCTGGGGTGATGGCGGGGGTGTCACTGGATGCCAGGAACTTTTTGTCATGGGACAGAATGAGGGAAGGGTGAAGCCACTTGATGCCAAAAAAGGGTTGGTATGGGCAGGAGAAAGAGGGGAGACACTTAACACTAGGGCTTGCTAGTTATGTGTGGTGGGTTGAGGGAGAGGTTATCCCTGGATTTCATGGACTGTTTTAACATGGGATTGGATGAGGGAGGGGAACCACTGGATACCGAGGAAGAGGTGGCAGGGTATGTTTGGTTGGGGAAGGAAGCCACTGGACACCTGGGCCTGCTAGATATGTGCAGTGGGATGAGGGTGGGGTTGCCACTGGATGCAGTGGAATGGTTGGTATGGGGTATGAAAGAGAGAGAGGAAAAGCCACTGAATGCATGAGCCTGCTAGGTGTGTGGTGGGGCATGTATGGTAGGTCTGATTTGGACAGCTGAGTCTGCTATGTGTGTGGTGAAGTGGACAGAGGGGGTGCCAGTGGACTTCAGAGAATGGTTGACATGTTGAGGGCTGGAGGGGCCCACTGGACACCAGGGAGAGCTTGAAACAAAGCACTGAAAATGTCAGTCAAATACCAGAATTGTCAATACAAATGAATGTGCATCTGCTTTTGAATATCCTTTTAAAAAAGAATATACTGTACATTGCTCAAAACTGTGTTTCAGGGCAAGGTAGGGTTGAACCGCAAAGCTACAGAAGTTGGGATATGCAACGTAAGGGAGAACATTTCCCCCTTAAGCTTCTTAAATGTGCGATGTGGTGTTCCTAGGATTTGAACATGTTGTGTATTAGCTTAACTTCTGCACCCTCTTAAAGCACTGGTGTGTCAGTAAATGTCCTTGCCTTAACACACAGTGCCAAAGCTAGGGTAAGGCCAAAACTGCTTAGTTCGAGTAATCGGTCAACCCTAGAAACACCACACTACACATTCAGCAAGGTTTTGAAGAGCTTTGTGCCTTGTATTGCATTTTCCGACTTTTGTGGCTTTGTCAAACCTAACTGCTGCCTAGTTTTTTTGTTTTTGTTGTTGTTACAAAGGATATATTACAGTTTGCACTCTGTCTCAAACCAAAAAAAAACAACCAACAAAATGTGTTGCAGGCAACCTAGTGGCAGCAGGGTTACAGAACACCTAACCCCAACCTCACATCATCAGCTTTACATCTAGATTTCTACTGGAATCTCATCAGTAATGCAAATTACGAAGAGGGCATCTCCAGCATCAGATATAGCCATGACCTTTGTCGCTATTGGGAGAATTTCTTCCATGATGGATGCAGATATGAAGATGGCCCACCTTAAACATAGCCTCCTCCTCACCTGAAAACTGCCTAAAAAGCCAGGCCTCAAGGGGAAACTCCAACCCAAAAGCTTAGCATCTATACAACCAGTTCCACTTACTGAGGATCGGTTTTACAGGAACTGTTGCCTTCAGAGAATCATTGCTTGAAATTTCTACAGAGATTAAGTCTATTAGACATGATATGGCAGATGTAAATAAAAGAGTGGGACACAGAAGCCAGATCCTTCTCACTAGAATGCTGGAGAGATAAAGTAGACCCAGAAGTAACCCAGCTTTGTCAGCAAATACACAAACTGCAGTTAAAAACCGAGGATTTAGAAGGTAGGAGTAGGAGGAATAATATTCTGATAATGGGTCTCCCGGAGACTGAGGAGAACCACAACATCGTAGCCTTTGTCCAGATGCTTTTGTTGAAAATAGTGGGCCCTTCTCCACTCAGGAGCAACTACCAAATCGAAAGTGCTCACTGATCATTACGGCCTCGTCCCCAGCCTGGATCTCCCCCAAGACCCCTAATTTTAAAATTCCTGAGCGATTTGGAGCGACAACACTTGCTTCATTTCATTGGTGGTCTCAGCAGCACTCTGCGATCAATAGCCATTGTATGGCTGCTACTGCCCATTTAGTCTTCTAACCCTCTATTTCCTCCCTTTTAGGCATCTGCCCCTCCCCACACACTTTATGGATCTATCCTTCTACTTCATACCTAGTATAAGAGCCCTCTCCCTGGCACCCTGTATATTCCTTGTAACTTGTATTTATTATTCCCTTCATTACAGTCCAGAAAATCTCATGTATATTTTTGTATATATAGTTTTACCAAGAATTAGTACTATTATCCATCTGAATTCTGTACATTGTTCTATGTTCAATTTATATTGTATTATGACTTGTATTATGATTCTGTTGTGTATGTAACCCTTCTATGCTTGAATATATATATATATATATGTATGTGTGAGTATATATATATATATATATATGTGTGTGTGTATATATATATATATATGTGTGTGTGTGTGTGTGTGTGTGTGTATATATATATATATATATATATATATATATATGTATGTGTGTATATATATATATATATAATATGTATATGTATAGAGATATGTCCAGGTTCACCTCGAAAATGAGCTTTTGCTCAACGGTGTTCACCTGGTTAAATAAAGATTTTGATTGATTGAGTTGAAAGTAGTGGTTATGTTTTATCTAGTGAAGCAGAGCTGTGTGGGAGACGGAAGTTTCTCGGCTGACAAGCAAGGCAGCCCCATGAGCACTAGTCTGATTCATTTTCCTCAGTCTTTCTTCCTAACTTTTGTCTGTGGTTTGTGATTTGTCATTTTATTTCTGTAGTACAGTTTTGTCTGGTTAAGTGAATTATTATTCAGTGTGTTTCTGTACTGACTGTAGTTATTTTGTTTAGTTCTTGAAGTGACGGTATCCCAGTAACTTGAATTACTCCTGTCATGTGTGTCTTGTTAATCCCTATCCTGTAAAAAACAAACAAACAAAAAAACCTTTTTGGGTAGTTTTACTGTACCTTATGTTTGTTCACTTGACTGTTCTGTTCAGATTCAGATTATACTACTAACCCCTTTGTTGAGGTGTTGTCTGCTGCTGCTGGTATTTAGTTGTACAACTGTGTTTTTCCCCCCTTGCAATACTAAAATTCTAAATATTTGGAAAGAGATGTTCAAAGAAAGGAAGAGGAGCTAGGCCAAGAAGTGCATAGATTCTGTGGGGCAAAAGGTTGTTGCACTTAACAAAAAACAAAAAAACCAAACTGCCTCTACAACAGCTTTATCCATGGACTCTGGGGCTGGTAGCAGTAGCAAAGGAGTAGCTGGTGGAAGTGGTGGTGCATTAGTGTTGCCAAATTATTCTCTGCCACATCTGTGGCATCCATGCTGGTGGATGCTGGGGGAGACAGCAACAAGAGAATTAGTTCAAGAGCTAGCAAATCTCTGGCTTGGGAACAGTGGTCGAGGAGGAGGTTGCTAGTGACCTCATGACTGTTGGTGGTGGTGGCACTGAGATTGATCTGGATGATAGCTTCTCATTCCCAAACGAGAGTACTGAGCTTGACAGAAAGTTGTATCAGGTCTCTTGTACCAATGGAATGACTTTGCCTGCTAGGGGAGCTATAAAGTTAACGGATGACTACTTTATACTAATGTATAGAATGCAATTGTATGTCTGTATGTTTTGCACAAAAATGAATAAACTGTAAGAGATTAAAAAAAAAACCCACCCCAAATCACTGCATTCTTTGAGCAGTGATATGAATCCCAATGAGTGAAATGCTACCCAACTAGCTATGCATCATGTTGAGTCCAGTTGTGGTAACCCTACACCCAGAAAGGCCCAGCCTAAACTTCATAGCATATTATTAAGCATTATACCAACTACCCAGCCAGTCATTCCACTGCACAGGAAATGAATGCAGCAAACCGCTGAAATGTTGGTTATTAATCTACTGCTACTTTTTGTGGAGAACATGGGATTTAGAAGGTTGCTGGCATGGGCCTGTTTCAAATGGTAGATTCCCTCACAAACGTATTTCCACCGTGCCATTCCTGAACTTTATGGGACTATGTCATGCACGGTAATCCATGCCCTGCTGCAGCTTCTACAACTCCATACATATATCGCCATATGGATATGTGGACCTGCGATCAAACAGCTGGTTGCCCTATCTGTGTGTTACAGTACTTTGAGCACAGGTACTTCAACTCTGGCTGAGGAGGAAAATTTTACTAAGCCCAACTGCAGTGATAGCAACACTCAGGTATTTGCCAGCATGCTATGCTGGCAGTTAGAAATGTAACTGGATCAAACACGGGTCAGAAAATGTTAGAATTACTCCTAACTGAGACTGATAAGTGGATGTAGCCTGTGGTGGTGGCAGTACCATGGGGTGGTGGTCATGCTGGTACAGGTACTTCAGGCTGCAGCGGAATGGAGTGACAGGGACTGCTGATCTTGAGACATTTATATATCAGTATCCTTGTTTTGACCTAGCTTCACCTTGGCATACCCCATTGGTGAAGTTACAGGTGAAGTTTCCAAGCAAAGTTGCCAAAGGCACATTTCCTAATAAATAGAAAAAAATCTATGAATGTATTTATTTTAGTTTTTGTTGACTGGGTAGGTGCACTAGACAGCAAAGCTGCCTATTTTCAGGCACGACCTGGGAGGTTACATAAAATGGGTAGGAAACATTGAATACAAGGAATAAATCAGGTGACAAACAGTACAATTAGCCAAAAGCATATAGTTGGGTAACAACAAAATGGAACCAGAGTCAGGCATGGAATAATACAAATGTAATGCAGTACATTGGCATAGATGAAGATTTGACAGATCAGAGCCCCCAGTACATGACATTATCAACATTGTACAAATAGAGGGTAAGTGCGAGGGAAATAAATGGTTCAGGTAAAGCTCTGGAATTTATTCTCGGAAGCAAATTTGACAGATTTCCTTAACTTCACTGGTTAATTAAAATGTCACGATATCTCTACTCAAAACTAATATACCGTGGTTTCTTTTATGTTACATTGTCCCCAAATGATGTACTAACCAAACGGATATCCTTCATCCTTGCTTACTGAGATAATGATGCATATCATCTATTTTAAAAAGTGAAAAAACAAAAAAAAAAAAAAAGGGATATTCCACTCTTATTTGGCCCGAGAGGCAAGCAGACTACCTGCTGAGCCACTGACACTGACCAGTTCGGTTTTAGCATATATTATCTGCCTTAAGGCCAATTTTTAGATTTGATTAGACTCCACTGTCTAGGAAAAGCATCAACGCCCAGCTCTACTGCTCATGTATGAACTGGCCTAAATGCTCTTGCAGAGCTGTTTGTATTATGGTGGCTTGACAAATGCAACAGTAGTTAGTGTTGGGTTGCCTTTAAATCATACTATTTATGTTTGCTTATAACTAGGATGGGAGAACTGCTTTGATAAGTTCAGAACCATCCAAAACCTCTGCGTATTTTCTGTAAAAGAACCTTATCAAAACTGTTTTCGGTATGATTAAGATTTAAATAGATTTTAAAACATTAATTTTGGACTGTAATATACTTCCCAGCTGGTCTTAAACTAGTACAAAGGCTGGAGGTGGTGGTTATTGAAAGACCCAAAAGGAGGTTGGAGGTAATGTAGTACAATTTCAAGTTTTAGATTATTTTCCCCTTCATGGTCGGGTGGGCAATACTGGTTAAAACAGCTTTTGTTCTTTAAACTAGAGGTTCTGAAAGTTCTGATAAGGCTCAGATAAGTATCAGAACCTTTTATGGTTTATCAGAACCTTTTGGAACTTCAGGACCTTTTGTGGGTCTCCCAGCTACTGTATACTTATAACTCAGCTGCCTTTTGAACTTGGGAACTACACATTATTCTAGCCTTAGCTGTGCAGCTGGACCTCTGAACCTTCCACATCAGGCAGAATTTTAAATGATCATTTTAAAATCATAGGGAGTGAGTCAGAAATGTTAAGAAACATAGAAAAAGTAAAGATTTTTAACCTGAAAAGTACAGGTTCATTGTCACAAAGTTTCTGTCTTTGTAGTTTGGGGAACAAAATAATTTAAAATCGAAAGGTTTATATGCATTTAAAATACTGCAGGCTGTGCATATGCAGTCCATGCTTTAATGTTTTCTCCTAAGTTGCTTTCACGTGCCTATAATTGTACTCTGATAATTACAGGCACATGTGTGGTATGCAGCCTGTGGTTTAAACCACCTCACTCCAATCACTTTTCAGTGAGGCAACAGGAGCCCATTCATGGTTATACTGAAGTGTCTCACCCTCCTGATTTTTAATCTGGCTCGGGAGCCCATCCTGATGTCAGTTAAGTATGCCAACTCCTCCTAATGTCCTGTTACACAGGGACTCCATCTCTGGTGTCACAGAAGTCTGCTCAACTCCTCCCCCAGCCTTGGGCTGCAACACCATTGCCTGTGTCCAGTGTTCCACAACGCTGCTTGCCTCACCTCCTAGTCTGAATGCACGCTGCAGCATTAGGAGTTAATCTGCAGTATTGCAGAACTCTTCTGGACCCCCCAAGACTAACTTGTGTTACCAGGACAGTATTTTCTGTTTTGGTCAACTCTTAAGATCACACCTTTGCCAATTACGTATGCAACACCTGGCCACCCTGGGGGGGGGGACATGTACTGAACAGGGACATTCTTTTAGAGAAGAGACATTGACAGAGTTGTGAACATGCCACACTTGTGCCAAGAAAACAACTAGGTATCTCCCACAGAGGAGGACAAGGACCTGGGAGTGCTGATAACTAGTGATCTGAAGCATTCTATGCAGTGCAAGAAGGCAGTGCCAAGGGCGGACAGGCTGTTGGGATGCATAGCCAGAGAGATTGGCAGTGGGTGACAGGAAGCGGTATTGCCCTTGTACAGGTCACTTGTGAGACCACATCTGCAGTTCTGGAGCCCTCACCTTATAAAAAGATATCAACCTGATGGAGACAGTCCAAAGGAGGGCTATGAAGATGACTGTGGGGCAGCAGGGTAAATCATATGAGGAGAGACTGAAGGCCCTATGCATGTACTCCTGGAGGACAGAAGAGAGAGGGGAGACATGATTGAGACCTTCAAGTACTTAAAATGATTAATAAGGTGAACAGGGAGGGTCTATTCAGGCTCAGCTGCAGCAACACTACAAGAGGGCACAGCCTAAAGTTGAGGGGGGGTTAAGAGGGAGGTTAGAAGACATTTCTTCACAGAAAGGGTGGTGAGCAAATGGAATGCACTGCCAGCAGAGGTAATTCAATTAAGGGCAGTGGGCAGCTTCAAGAGAGGCTGGGATAGATATATGGGGAAGATAAAGGTCACGGAAGGGAAGGGAGGAAAGGAAAGGGATGGAAAGGTAGGAAAGGGGACCAGAGACAACAGCCTGAACTGAGAACATTGCACAACAAGCAGCATAGATAGACCAAAATCCCTAATTCTGCTGGCTTCTTCACATGTTCAAATGACCACCAACAACAGATATTGTTGGTTGTCGATACAACCCTATCTGGCGCCCCTATGTAAAATCATTAAGGACCTAAAACCAATATTCAGTGAGGATGATAACTTAAAATATACATTCTAAGAACTACCTTTACTCTCTTTCAAACAGCCACCTAATTTATCCAGCCTGATTGTCAGAAGCACACTTATACATGACCAGAACAACAGAACACTGGGAGGCACTAAACTCTGCAGTATTCCTAAATGTGAAACATGTTAGCACATTTCCACTTCAGACTTAATCAACACACCCCAAACAAACAATTCAGGATACAGGGACTTATACATGTGAATCCCAGAATGTTGTTTATTATATCCAGTGCAAGAAGCATCCACATACAGGCTATGTGGGGAAACTGACAACCCATTCGAACCTGAATGAACTCACATAGGCATGACATTAAAATGAAAAGTCCTATGGGATAACATTTCTATCAGTTTGTTCACTCTATCTGTGACGGTCTGAGTCTGACCTCTATGTCCTGGTTCTCAAAGGACACTTCAGAAGTATACAAGAAAGGCAGGCTTATGAGGTCAGACTTATTTTTCTTTTCAATACATTTGATGATGGAATGAATATGGACCTTAGTTTCATGACCCATTGTAGAATTTAAACTGACGACTGACTTTTTACTGCCTCAGGTATAGCACAAGGGCATTTCCTGTGCATATTATTTTTATATGTCTTATTTGTTATATATGTATGTATGTACACAATGCATATAATGTGGTCCCACTGCACAAGAGTGGGAGCATGGAATTATAGGCCAGTCAGCCTCACATCAGCAGTGGGAAGATTATGGAGGCACTGCTTAAAGAAAGTATTGTGGAACACTTGGAATCCATTGAGCGCAGGATTCAAGACAGCATGGATTCACAGCAGGAAGGTCATGTCAAACAAATCTCATAGATTCTTTTGATTGGGTGATGAAGGAGATGGATCAGGGCTTGTAGTAGTAGATGTCACCTACCTTGATTTCACAAGGCCTTCGACACCATTCCACATAGGAGACTGGTAAATACGTTGGGTAGCCTGTGTGGGTCACAAGGTGGTTAACTGGGTTGGTACCTGGCTGAGGGACAGGAAGCAGAGGGTGGTAGTGAATGGAATTCAATCCAAAGAAAGGGGGTGACCAGTGGGGTGCCTCAGGGGTCAGTCCTTTTTAATGTCTACATTAGTGACATTGTGGAGGGGCTGGAAGGAAAGGTATGCCTGTTTGCAGATGATACCAAGATCTGTAACAGGTGGGCACTCCTGATGGGGTGGAGAGAATGAGGAGGGACCTGGGGAGGCTAGAAGAATTGTCAGAAGTGTGGTAGCTGTGGTTCAATTTGAAGAAGTGCAAAATCATGCACCTATGATGCAGGAACCCTGCAGAGAGTTACAGAATGGGGGGGAGGGATTGTTGGCAGTCACCAGGAAGGAAATGCTGTAGGGAGGGCAAGTGGCATGTTGGGGTGCAGAGGGAGGGGAATTATTAACAGTACAAGGGCGGTGGTGATTACACTATACCAAGAGCTGGTGAGGCTGCACCTGGAACACTATGCACAGTTCTGGAGGCCACATCTACGTAGGGGCGTGGACAGGGTGGCGGCAGTTCAGGGAAGTGCAACAAAGATGGTGCAGGGCCTGCAACAGAAGTCATATGAGGAAAAAAATGAAAGACCTCAATATGTATACACTGGAATAGAGGAGGGAGCATGTGGATATGATAGAGACTTTCAAGTCTCTAAGGGGCATAAACAAGGTGCAGGTGGGCAATGTCTTTCATTATAGGAGGGGTACAAGAACAAGTGAGCATGATATGAGATTGGAGCGGGGATGATTAAGAGGCAATGTGAGGAAGTTTTTTTTTCATAGATAGGTTGGTGGATGCATGGAACAGTCTGCCCAAGGAGATGGTAGGAGCAAGCACAGTTGGGGGATTCAAGCATGCATGGGATAGGCATAAGGGAACCCTAGATTTGGGAAGGAGGGGCTAAAGCCAATGACCATGTAGGGTCAGAGGGGACTGGCACAGGTAGGGCTTATGGGCAGACTGGATGGGCCTAGTGGTCCTCATCTGCCATCATTTTCTATGTCCCTATATATGTAGGGATTCCACTACTTAAATAAATGTATTATTTTCTCAATACTCTAACCCAAGTAAAAGATAGACAATGTTATTCACCCAGTGGATAACTAACACTATTTATTTTTCACTTGCCTACATCACAGTCAACTTGATTGACAACCCATTCTGCCAGTCCCACAATGAATCTGCCCTCAATTGTCACACAGAACACAGACATTATATATAGATCATACAATGGCCTGTGTTCAAATATGTCATTAATTTTTATTCATGAGATGGTGAAACTTTTATAACTAACTTGTGGTTTTGCCACTTGTGAGTTATAGTCCTTTCCCCTCACTCATGGAAATAAATGGCATATTTGAACACAGGCCATTGTATATCATCTCTCTCAATTTTTTTTAATGTGCCTTTAAACATTAACATGGTTCTATGTTTATGACTGAGCATACATTTTGTCTTTGTTTCATATTTTCTGAGCTCACAAATATATGTGCACACACACATACATGCTTTGCTGTTCATGTTCAGGAATACAATTAAGCACTTGACAATTTATAGGCCTTTTGCTGTCCCATTCTGTTTGTGGGGAGTAACTGATTTACACCTAATAGATTCCAAAGACTGTGTTTTATGTCAGAATAATACCAGTTCTATCCTATGTTCTTAACAGTGATCTTTGCAAAGTCTGCCATTTCCTTATGAAGAGCTCTGTGTAGCTGGAAAGCTTAAATTTTGTAAACTCTTGTTGGTCCAATAAAAGTTATCAAATCAACCTCTTTGTTCATCTATATGCAACACTAGAAACCCATCTCTTTGTAGCAAAACTCTTTCAGCCTCTTCCCAAAATCTGCTTACCCCACCCTTATTGTGACAACAGTAGCCCATCCCTGATGCCACCAAAAATGCCCTCAAAACTCCCCCCCCATTGCTGATTGGTGCAACCCAACTGCTCACCTCTTCATCTTGTTGTCCTCTTAATTCCATTATAGCTCACTTGAATAAAATGAAATGCATCTTTTTATTATGTCACAGTTATAATGATGAAATTGGTGTTTAGTTGGTCAAGGAGGTACAGTGGAGGTAGCCAGGATGCAATGCAATACTGCAGCATACTGCACCAGCGTTTCTGCAGTAAACAAGGCAAGCTCAATGGCAGTTAATTCCTTTTGTCAAGAAGTAACCGGAGACACTGCATTGCATCCTGGTCAACTCCACTGTAAGTGTAGAGGCTGTGCCGGACAAGGGTGGGGGTGTTGAGGGGTAGTGCAGGGGAAAAGTATTGGACCACTAGACACCAGGGCTTGCTTGGGATAGGGTAAGGCAGTAGGTGCCACTGGATGGCAGTGATAGATATGAGGTGAGGGAGGAGCAGTGCCACTGGACACCGGGGACTGTTTGGGACAGGCTGAAGAAAGGAAGTGCCTGTGGACACCAGAGACTGATTGGGACAGGAAGAGGAAAGGAGGTGCCAGTGGACACCAAGCACTAATTGGGACAGGCTGATGGAAGGAGGTGCTGGTGAACACCAGGAACTGATTGGCATGAGGTGAGGTGAGGGAGAAAGGGTGCCACTGGATACTATGGACTGTATGGCAAGGGGTGCTGTGAGGGAAGAGATGTCATTGTACACCTAGGAGTGTGTGACACATGGGGAAGGGTGAGAGAGAGAGAGAGTTTCACTTGATGCCAGGAATGGCTTGACATGATTTGGCATGAGGGATGGTGTGCCCTGGATGCCAAGTACTGCTGGCATGAGGCAAGGAGAGGGGTTGTTGCTGAATGCTAAAAACTGCTTGACATAGGGTGGGGTGAGTAAGAAGGATGCCAGTGGACACCCAGGCCTATTTGGTATAGGATGGGGAGATGGAACGAATTTCACTGGATGCCAGGGACTGCTTAGTATGCAATGGAGGGATCACTGAATACCTGGACCTACTTGCCATTGGATGGAGTGAGGGAGGGGTGGCTCTGGACTTTAGGGTTTACTTTGAATGGGTTAAGATGAAAGGGTCAATAGATAACACCTAGGGACTGCTTGACTTGTAGCATGTGAGGAATGAGATTGCCACTGGATGCCAAGGACTGTTTGGTATGGGGATTTTATGGAAGGGGAGCCACTGGACACCTGGACCTGATTGGTATTGGTATGGGTGGGGTGAGGGAGGGATGTCAATGGATGCTAGGGACTGCTGGGCATGAGGTGGGGTGGGATGAGGCAGGGGAGAGCCACTGGATGCCAGGGAAGGGTTTGCTTGGGATGGAAGAGGGAGGACCCACTGGAAACCCAGGAATGCTAGGTATTTGCTCTGGGGTGATGGCGGGGGTGTCACTGGATGCCAGGAACTTTTTGTCATGGGACAGAATGAGGGAAGGGTGAAGCCACTTGATGCCAAAAAAGGGTTGGTATGGGCAGGAGAAAGAGGGGAGACGCTTAACACTAGGGCTTGCTAGTTATGTGTGGTGGGTTGAGGGAGAGGTTATCCCTGGATTTCATGGACTGTTTTAACATGGGATTGGATGAGGGAGGGGAACCACTGGATACCGAGGAAGAGGTGGCAGGGGATGTTTGGTTGGGGAAGGAAGCCACTGGACACCTGGGCCTGCTAGATATGTGCAGTGGGATGAGGGTGGGGTTGCCACTGGATGCAGTGGAATGGTTGGTATGGGGTATGAAAAAGAGAGAGAGGAAAAGCCACTGAATGCATGGGCCTGCTAGGTGTGTGGTGGGGCATGTATGGTAGGTCTGATTTGGACAACTGAGTCTGCTATGTGTGTGGTGAAGTGGACAGAGGGGGTGCCAGTGGACTTCAGAGAATGGTTGACATGTTGAGGGCTGGAGGGGTCCACTGGACACCAGGGAGAGCTTGAAACAAAGCACTGAAAATGTCAGTCAAATACCAGAATTGTCAATACAAATGAATTTGCATCTGCTTTTGAATATCCTTTTAAAAAAGAATATACTGTACATTGCTCAAAACTCTGTTTCAGGGCAAGGTAGGGTTGGTATAAAAGCTACAGAAGTTGGGATATGCAGCGTGAGGAGAACATTTCCCCTTAAGCTTCTTAAATGTGCGATGTGGTGTTCTAGGATTTGAACATGTTGTGTATTAGCTACTCTGCACCCTCTTAAAGCACTGGTGTGTCAGTAAATGTCCTTGCCTTAACACACAGTGCCAAGCTTAGGTAAGGCCAAAACTGTTTAGTTCGAGTAATCGGTCAACCCTAGAAACACCACACTACACATTCAGCAAGGTTTTGAAGAGCTTTGTAGCCTTGTATTGCATTTTCCGACTTTTGTGGCTTTGTCAAACCTAACTGCTGCCTAGTTTTTTGTTTTTGTTGTTGTTACAAAGGATATATTACAGTTTGCACCTGTCTCAAACCAAAAAAAAACCAACAAAATGTGTTGCAGGCAACCTAGTGGCAGCAGGGTTACAGAACACCTAACCCCAACCTCACATCATCAGCTTTTACATCTAGATTTCTACTGGAATCTCATCAGTAATGCAAATTACGAAGAGGGCATCTCCAGCATCAGATATGGCCATGACCTTTGTCGCTATTGGGAGATTTCTTCCATGATGGATGCAGATATGAAGATGGCCCAGCTTAAACATATGCCTCCTCCCTCACCTGAAAAACTGCCTAAAAAAGCCAGGCCTCAAGGGGGAAACTCCAACTCCAAAAGCTTAGCATCTATACAACCAGTTCCACTTACTGAGGATCGGTTTCTACAGGAACTGTTGCCTTTCAGAGAAACATTGCTTGAAATTTCTACAGAGATTAAGTCTATTAGACATGATATGGCAGATGTAAATAAAAGAGTGGGAGACACAGAAGCCAGATCCTTCTCACTAGAATGCTGGAGAGATAAAGTAGACCCAGAAGTAACCCAGCTTTGTCAGCAAATACACAAACTGCAGTTAAAAACCGAGGATTAAGAAGGTAGGAGTAGGAGGAATAATATTCTGATAATGGGTCTCCCGGAGACTGAGGAGAACCACAACATCGTAGCCTTTGTCCAGATGCTTTTGCTGAAAATAGTGGGCCCTTCTCCACTCAGGAGCAACTACCAAATCGAAAGAGCTCACTGATCATTATGGCCTCGTCCCCAGCCTGGATCTCCCCCAAGACCCCTAATTTTAAAATTCCTGAGCGATTTGGAGTGACAACACTTGCTAAATAAAGTAAAACAACTACAAACAATATTGTGGGAAGGCACCAAGCTCTGTATTTTACAGGATCTACCATATGAAATGAGTCAGAAGCGAGCAGCCTTCCATGCCATTGTTACCAAAATCATTGCTGCAAGCATTCCTTTTAAAATGCTATATCCTGCCAAACTACAGATCTCAGTATCTGGATCCTGGATATCCTATGACTCTCCCTCACAAGCAATGGCTGATCTAAAATTGAAGCTCCCAGAACTGTTTAAGAATGACTGAAGTCTCTGACTGCAATTAGTTCTGTATGAGAATTTACTCTGTATGCATAAGATTTAATGAGAGATGAGGATTCGCCTACCCGCCTCCAAACTTTTCAGATATCCAGGTCTGGGATTAATTTGTGGATGGGCCTGATCTCACCAGTTGCAGTATTAGATTTACAACACAGAGGGCAGCCTGCTGCACAGTTTCATTCTCTGGGGAAGGAACTGATTAATCCGGGTGAGGGTAGGGGGGAATTTTTTTCTCCTGGGACTGAAATTGGTCGGTTACCCTTAGCTTTCCCCCTCTAATTTTCTTACCCCATCAACATCGACAGAACAGGACTCCCAACACTGAAGTACTGTACCAATTTTAATTTCTTGGTTGTTTTCTAGCAATCGGTTGTAGCTGGTCAAGAGGTTTTTCTTCCTTAGTTGTTTTCTGAAGTTTCTGAAATTGGGGGATCTTATCTCCTCATGTCATGTAACCTTATAATGTGGGAGGTGAAGCCTGAATCAAGAGTTGTTGATTTGCTAGGCCTCCAGATACTCTCAGGAGGGATTAAATCTTTGTATTAGGTGGAAACTTATATTTGGGTTAAGAGGAGCAGGTTCTAATCCGCCTAGGAGCATCATGAACCTCCAGAATGTTTACTTTGTTCTGAATATGTTAGTGCCTAAACATATCAAAATAATGTGTGTTAACAAGATTTATAATCCAGATGATGGTGTGGAGGGTAGAGGGGTGGGGTGCCCTGACTCGAGCAAGCTCAGGGCTAACTGCATAATGAACTAGTTTATGGAGGGGGGGGTTAGCTCCTACACATTCCCTATAAAGGGACACTAGCGGTCCTGGTATGTTTGGCTGCAGTTTTTTTGCTTAGTACAGTACCGCCAGACCATACTATTCGTCTGTCTCCTATTTTTCTGGGATTTGTGGCTAGGAGCTGTATGGGATAGTCTCCCTCACTGGGACCTGTTTGTCAAGAACTTTAACCATTTCTTTTTTTCAAGGGAGACAAATGTATATAGTTGCTGGGGTTATGAAGGGAGGGACAGAGGGTCTACTGCTTTATACTTACTACGGTTTCTTCTTGTTGGATTAGTCCTGTACTTTGAAAATATTATCATTTTGGAGAGTAGAAACTATAATTCCTGGGCAATTGGGGGGGATGGGGCAAACTTATTGATTCACTTCGTGTACTTTGGAATGGTTTCCCCTTCACTTAAATCATCCCTGTTATTACCAATTTGCAAGCTTAATATTGTTGAAGGGCTCAGGGAAGGGGGGGGAGGAGGGGGGATTGGAGTGTGCCTTATGATTATTTCTGGTTTCATAATGATTTGTCCTCTAGAAAAATTATGTGGTTTATTATTTGGTATGACTATTAACACATGTAAAATAGTGACTTGGAATGTCAGAGGAGTCAGGGAACCTACAAAGAGATATCAAGTATTAAAACATTGTGCCCTACTTAATTCAGCCATAATCCTGCTACAGGAAATGCACCTGTTGACTAGAGAGGCCATTTGTTACACAGACTGGGGATTTGTCAAGTCTTTGCCACTGGGGTTCCCTCATCAAGTAAAGGGGTAGTCATTTTAATCAAAAATACGATCCCATTCCAGGCTGACTCCACAGTAACTGATCCCCATGGCAGATATATTCTTGTTAAAGGTACCCTCTTGGACACTACAGTAGTTTTAGGCTCTGTATGTGGGCCACCGGGTGGCGAGCCATCATTTCTTATGGAACTTGCCAGCAAAATTGCACCATTTCTTCCCATCTCCTTAATTCTAGGAGGCAATTGGAATGTCCCCCCCACACAGGATATAGCTAGGACCCATCGACCCTTAAGACCCCCTACTCCATCACAAAGAGCCCTACCGGACTTGATGGATACACTAGGACTTTGTGATCCATGGCATTTATTTAATCCATCACATCAGATATTCTCCTTTTACTCTAATGTTCACCAATCCTGGTCCAGATTGGATTATATCTTAATCAGTATCCCTTTGTTAACCGGTTTATATCAAACAGGCATTGAGCCTATAGTAATCTCTGATCATTCGCTGGTATGGGTGGCCCTATCTCCTTCCCCTGACAGTCCCAAAGATAGATCATGGAGGCTGAATACTCAACTTTTAAAAGACAAAACTATCATCTCTAAAATTCGAACCTCCATTCAAACCTTCATAGATACTAATATAAGTAAAATTCAAAGAGATGATTTATTATGGTGTACTCTCAAATGCTATATTCATGGGGAATTCATTAAATTAGCTACCAGAAGAAAGAAAATGAGAGAAAAAGAAACTTTATCCTTATTAACTCAAATAAGATTGGCTGAGCTTTCTCTTATCCTCAACAAACCCGGCCCACAACCGAGCTCTTAAATCTCAGGAACAAATATGCAGACCTCTTAAGAGAAAAACAGAGTATGCACTCTTAAAAACTAAATCCACTTACATAGATCAAGGAGAAAAAGTGGCAAACTCTAGCTCTTAGATTCATAAATTAGAAAGCTCAAGACTTATACCTTCCCTTCAGGCTCCTGATGGGACTATTAAAACCAATCCCAGAGACATTGCTCTAATGTTTGACAACTTTAATTGTTCCCTCTATGGGGTAAGATCCACGCCCACTCCTACCCAAAAGATGGACTCTTATCTGGATTCCTTAACTCTCCCCTCATTACCCGAACACCTCCAACTTTCCTTGATCTCTCCTATCACCCTTGAAGAAGTGATAGAAACAGTTAAAGACTTAACCCTTGATAAAGCTCCAGGCCCAGACAGCTTCCCCATTAATTTTTACAAATCCTTTGCAAAGGAACTGGCTCCACATCTGCTTAAACCATACCAATATATGTTCTCAGCTAAACCTTTGGATCCTACTTTATTAGAAGCAACCTTATCTCTTCTATTAAAACCCAACAAGTCTCACCTGCTCCCAGAGAGTCATTGTCCAATCTCCTTCTTAAATTGTGATATCAAGCTCTTAACTAAAATCCTAGCTTTATGCATTCGAAAAGTATGGTCTCATCTTCTAAGTCCAGAACAGGTGGATTTGTCCTGGTAGATCCTTCGTGGATCACCTTGAAAGCTTTCCCATATTTTCAATGCAGCAAGATTATCTCAAACCCTGATGGCCCTAATCTCATTGGATGCCAAGAAGGCATTTGACAGAGCGGACTGGGACTTCTTCTGGCTGACTTTAAGTAAGATGGACTTCCCTTCTCTCTTCATCTAGTGGATTCAGGCCATATATTCCTCCCTTTCAGCAAAGATCTGTTGCAATGGGGAATTCTCTTCTCAATTTCCCCTTTACTCCGGTACAAGGCAGGGTTTCCCCCTCACTTTTCTTATTTAATCTTTATTTAGAACCCTTGATTCGTCATATCAAACAGTCTTCCCAAATACAGGGAATTCCAATATTCAATCACAACCTCATCCTCTCTGCATATGTGGATGATATCTTTCTCCATTTAGAGAATCCTGCTAAATCCCTGCTACAAGTAGTGGAGGTAATATCCCAGTTCAGCTCACTATCCAATTATAAACTTAATCTGAACAAATCAGAAATCTTTCCCGTAAAATTTCACTCACAAAGCTGACTTCAATGGTTTTGACCTAAAATGGACTCCTCATTCACTTAAGTATCTGGGCATTCACCTAACCATGGATCCTCTTCGGACCAAGAAACTCAATCTCGATAATCTTTTGACAATCCTTCAACTTGATCTTCAAAGATGGGACTCTCTTCCATTATCTCTTTGGGGATGCATAAACATAATTAAAATGAATGTCCTGCCTAGACTTTATTATCCATTACATATGTTGAACATGTGGCTCCCACTGTCTTTCTTCCAGAAGGTACAGTCTCTCATCTCTGGCTTTATATGGCTACATAAACAACCCAGAAAATCCTTTATTAAGCTGAGTCTCCCCAAAGCATCAGGGGGTCTCTGCCTCCCTAATTTTCTTCTTTATTATTGGGCAAGCCACTTCTCTGGGATCGGAAAATGGCATACGGATCCCATAGATGAAGCCTCTCCTATTTGGCTGCAAATAGAAATCCAGATCTTAAAGCAACACCACTTGCTTTCCCCTGCCATTTACTATATTCCCCTGAAGAAGTTGCCAGACCCAATTGGCCACTCAGTAATTGGGACCTCCCTGAAAGTTTTTTCTCAGTTATGCTCCTTTTACAAATTTCTGCCTTGTCAAGGCTTCGCACAGCCTCTCATCTTCCACCCCAACATTAAGGTAGGTGGCACTCTCCTCATACACACTTGGTTACCTCCTCTACAAAATGCTAAAATAACAGATCTCTACTCCTGCTAGTCTCTTCTTCTCCTTTTCCAAAATCCAACATATATTTAGCTTAAATGCTTCTCATAATTTTAAGATCTTCCAGTTGAGACACCTAATAGCACAAGTATTTGGTACTGCTTCCCTAGAATCTAAGCTTCAACCTATATTGGAAGGCTTCCATGATCTATCTTCCAAGCCACACTGCTTGTCCCTCTTATACAGCTATATTCTCTCCATTGCACACACTCATCTTGTGCCCAGTTCCAAAATCTGGTCCTCTCTCCTTCCAGGAACAGTCATTGAATGGTCAAAAGTCTGGCAAGATTTATATACATACATCTCCCAAGATAAACTTCGACTTACCCAATACCATATACTACACAACCTATATTGCACACCAGTAAAATTAAAAATTGGCCACTTGCCCAACTCTAACTTGCTTCAGATGTGGTAAAGGTGAAGGAAATTTAGTACATACATTCTGGGACTGTGCTAAAATTGCCCCTTGTGGCTGTTGATTCAATCCAAATTGGACCCAATACTTGGTCTAGGGGACCTCTTCACTGTGGAGATCTGTATCCTGGGGATTTACCACTATCCAGATTAAAAAAAGAAAATATCACATGGCACTGATTTCCATGGTGGTAAAGAAATTAGTGCTTAAACACTGGTTGGATCAATTACCTATCTCCTATAATGAATGGCTAAATGACCTCTCAGCCTACTTCAGGATAGAGTGCTTGATTGCTGGCTCCCATAATAATCTGGCATCATTTGATAAAAAATGGGACAAATTGTATGCCTTATATCTGCACTGAGGTTATTAGCATTTAATTTTTCCAGGTCTGTCTCAAGATATTTCTATGTACCAATTATTTCTTTCAAGTATTGTACTATATGTATTGGCACACTCGGGGGTTCAGGAGGGAGGATGGAGGAGAGTGATGGGGAGGGGTTTCTTTCTTTTTCATCGGCTTCCATAATATACGCTAAGTGGATGGTTGCATCTTTGTATCATACCTGCTATGAATACTACCATGTTTATAATTTAAAACCAATAAAGAAGTTGAAAAAACAAACAAAAAAAACCTATACTGAATAAATTGAATATGCAACAAGGGCAGTGTTCAGATATAATGTTACCCATCCTCATTGTGGTGACCTATTAGTTGATTCACTTATGGCTACACTGCGTTCTGCCACTTGTGAAGTTATCCAAGGTCATCACAACTTGTATGGATTCAAAATTTAACAAACACTGTCTTGTTGCATATCCCCTATTAATCAGGACAAACTTATCATCACTGTTGTATAGATACAATGATATAAATGTGCTGTAACTCCACTTCTATTTCTTACTGTTTAACATGCTTATTTTAGGGAAGAAAATCCTCTGTCCCTGCCCTGATCATGTGGTTATTTTAACACTTTCTATACCAGTGCCTCCTCCAAAGTCTCCTTAGATGACTTCTGTATTCCAAGGCCTTTTACATAATGAACTATCAGTGGGATGATAAATGCCAGCCATGGAATCCATGTACTGTCAAAGACTTCCTTCTACAATCTCAAAGATGTGTGCACAAGTTTTTCCATCTGATACACACAGTCCCAGGAGTATTTGTTTTAAGCACAGCAGTACAGTTTATTTTTTTTATTCTTTTTGCCTCCAGTCCTCCCCTCAATGCCCCTAATGGAGCCTGGCCCCTGCCCTGCATGCTGACCCACCATGACCAGGTTTATCCCCCTGGGTGGGGCCACCGGGTGGGCACCCCCTCCCAACAGTTAATGTAGGTGAGCCCTGGCTTACCCCCCAGGGTGGGGCCATGGGAGTGGGACCCCCCCAGTTGACACTAGTGGCAGTGGGAGTGGAGTGTCATGGCTAGGGGACCAGAGATTTTGTGGCTGTGTTCCCCTGGGAGGCAGGGCATGCAGTGATGTCAGCATCTGGACCACCTCCCACACAAGCAGGCGCCGGCTTTTTCCAGTGATTCCCCCAGCCTCCACCAGAGGTCGGCCCTCTGATTTCAGGGTTTGTTTCTGAACCTGGGATGCTGGAGCAATATATTTTTTGGCAATTTCCCAAGCCCCTTTCACCATCAGGACCTTTTTTCTAGAACAAGAGTACATTTGGACAATAACTTTATTTTTCAGTTTTAGGGAGTGTTATGCTGTGTACATAGTCAGGTGATAACACTGTGCAAAGAATGTCCAATAGCCATGCCAGCCTATAACCATTTCCACCTTGATAGGCCAACTAGGCGAGGTGGCATTGTTATTCATATCAGCACCAACTTTCAGTGTAATAGAATTTAGCTCCCTCTAAACCCAAGTATTTAGATTGTCTGGCAGTAAAATTCAAATGATCAGAAACTGAAACCATTAACATTATAGGTTGCTACAGACCACCAAAGGTGGATTAGAATTGTTGAACCACATCTCTGAGCTGGTAAGCTCGCATGCAAATGAATCAATAATCTTAGGGATGTAAACCTAGACTGGCACTCAATTAAAGCAGGCAACCTTAAAACCATTTGTGATGATCTAGGATTGACACAACTTGCAAATTCATCCACTAGGACAAACTCAAAACCCTAAAATGCTACCACACTAGACATAATCTTAACAAACAGACAGCATAAAATCACCCATGTATCTATATTTCATAATGACCTTAGTAACCACAACATGGTAGCCTGTATTAGAGGACTTAAAAACAAGTGACAAATCAACAACTCAGCATAAAAAGAAGCTTTAAAATTCAGTGCTACTCAATTTATAACAGACCTATATAAACTAAACTGGCAAAATGTTACTTCACCCATACACTGAATGAAGTGACTACTTACTTTAACCAAATGCTTTTAGGAGTAATAAATAAACATGCACTCATACCAAAATGCAGAGTGAAAGAATCTTCATTTCCCTGGTTCAACTATGACCTTAAAAAGACACTAAGGAAGAGCGATAGATGCTGGTCCATTGCTAGGAAGTCCTATACCAAATCTGACTGGGCAGTTTGCAAAACTATGAGCAATGCATCTACCAAACTTATAAGATAGACTAAAGCAAAATTCTACCTTAAGGCTTTTAAATAGCTCAGGCGATCCATTCTCATTTCTGCATCGAAAAAAACTGTGATGCATTCTGTTATCCTTCCCTCGACCATCTCAGCCCCACCACCCTTGCCCACCCATGTCCCCACAGACACTCACCCATATAAGTACTTTGTTAGCTTTAGAGCAGTTCCCAGTCTCACCACCACAGCCCGAATAAACTCTGGCAATCGCTCCCATAGTTTACTGTGGTTGTAACATCCAATTCACTCTTTGGGCATTTGCTGTTTCCGTCTCACCTCCATGGTCTGAATGTCGGTAGTCGCTCCCAGCAGTGCTTTGCAATCACAAAGCACTACTGGGAGTGACTACCGGCATTCGGGGCCCACGGTGGTGAGACTGAGGATAATACGGGCTGTGCTACTAGGTGGATTAGTTAATTTGTACTGTAAACTATAGGAGCGATTGCCAGAGTTTATTTCAGGGCTGCGACGGTGAGACTGGGAACTGCTCTAAAGCTAACAAAGTACCTTATGTGGGTGAGTGTCTGTAGGGACATGGGTGGGGAAGGGTGGTGGGAGGATGCTGGCATAAGTGGGTTCGGGGCTACAGTACTGTACCTCTGTCTCTGATTATGAGGGATGTCCTCATTTCACCCCCAAAATTGATTTGTTTTTCCTCTGTCCTCACAGAAGAGATGCTGCCGAGAGAGAAGGTGCTGTAAATTCAGACTTTAAAGCAGAAATATATAACGTGGAGTCAGAAATGAACAAAATAAGTAAAGGCAATGGGTTCAACAGTGTGAACAATAAAAGCAGCAGTATTCATGTCATCAATGGTTGAGAGGTATGGTGGTGGAGGGTTGTCACTGCAACAGGTGACTCGGAGCTTCAAGTTTTTGGCAAAGGGGCCATGCTGGGGAGGCTGAAAATGGATGGGGATTTAGGCAGGTGCCCCATGGGTGGAGCGGGTGATTAACCACTGAGATGGGTGGGAGGATGGCTTTAGTGGTTCTGGCAGAGGGGACAAGGGTGGGGAGGGTATGATACTCAACTGGTGTGTGTGTGTGTGTGTGTGTGTGTGTGTGTGTGTGTACTGATGAAACAGATCTGAAGCCAAGACTGAACCAATTTTTAATAAAAAAACGTTATTTAGGTTACAGTATTTAAGCATTTTGATTTTGCTAATCAAATCAAGGCATGCGCTATTCATTTTCACAATTGATTAGCACTTTCACTTGCAAAACTGCTAATCAATTTTTGGAGCTTATTTAAAACCCTGTATTTAATATGATTGAAAACTCCAAAAACAATGCATCAAAATTCTTGAAAGTACTAAAATCAATTGAAGGACATAAGGTAGCCCCATCTCTGCCCCCCAAAATTGAAACACAAGACAAAACACTAAACAATAAGCAACTCATCCTTGAAGAAATAAATACCTACTTCGCCAAGGTTAGCCTAATATTCAGAAATTCATCAGCTGCGTCTTATTCCCCCCCCACTGAAAGAATTATCATGTTAGCTCATTTTGCCAGACAGTTCACCTTCCAGCCTACCTCCTACAAAGAGGTAGGATATCTACTACTAGGTATTGACACAAACAGAAGTGTGGGAGCTGATGATCTTGACTCCTTTTTCCTGCAAATTGGTTTTAGACAACTGGCAGCACCGATAACCCACCTATTCAAATTATCGTTATCCACTATTGAACTCACCTTAATCTGGAAAATAGCACACATTATACCATTATTCAAGTCAGGCGATGCTAGTAAATTAACTAACTACAGACAGATAGCCATCCTACCTGCACTGTCTGAAGTCATGGGGAAAATTGTAAATATGCAGTTGAGGGATTATCTAGAACAATCCAATTTAATAATGCCCATGCAACTAGGGTTCAGACCCAAACATAGCACGAGTACGACTCTTGCAAAGGTCACAAACAGTTAGCTCTCAGCACTAGATCATAGACATACTGTATAGCACATGAGCCATATTCCTTGACATGAGTAATGCATTCAACATGGCCGATCACTACATACTCTTACAAAAATGACAGGATTTAGGAGTAGGTAATACTGTATGACTATGGTTTTCAAACTATCTGATAGGCAGACAGCAGCAAGTCAAAGCAGAGGACTCTCTTTCTTCTTGTACAACACTAGTACAAGGAGTACCACACGGGTCAATACTAGTGTCCTTTTTATTCATGATTTATACCAATGACCTAAGTAGAAATATCAAAAAGTCATCCTTTCAGCTGTTTGCTGATGACACTGTTCTGTTTATCTCAAAGCCCACTCTACCTGAACCAAACTGCAATTGGAATTTAACAATTTACAATTAAACCTACACCAGGATAAATTGCTACTAAATGCAGAAAAAAACAAAGTCCTGTTTTTCACACCAAGCAATACAGCCCCATCCACCACCCATGCCTCAGATATAACTACCCTTCTAGTGGTCAAACTTAAGGAAGAATCTAGCCTAAAATATCTTGGACTATGGCTAGACAATAAACTGATCTTCTCAACACATATTGAGTTATTATGTAAAAAGCTAAGATTCAGGTTAGAGTTTTATTACAGGAATAGAAATTGTGTCCCACAATATGTTTGAAAAAGACTAGTACAAGTCACATTTCTCCCATTGCTAGATTATGCCAACTTGATCTATGATCATTCCTATTTGACCTGTTTAAACAAACGAGATGTACTTTTCCATAGGGCCCTTCGATACATAACTAATCTGGCACCAAGGATACACCACTGTTCCCTATATGAAGCAGTAGGATGACCCTCATTAGTGACAAGGAGATTTAAAAATGTATACTGTTGGACCTACAAAGTAGTTACATATGGCATCCCGAGCTATATCATAGACCTTTTTACAAAGTCGAACAGCAGTTATGCATTGAAGAAATATATTTATATACTCTACGACATTCCGAGGGTCACCACACATTGCGGAAAAACATCAATAAGTAGCATTATCCCTCCAGCTTCGAACACACTGTAGAAGTCATTCATACTCACTGGCCTGGTCAGCTGTAATTTATTTAAATCACTGATTGGAAACTTACATAGAAAACAATGCAAGCGTAGTAGTTAAATCATATGATCGCTCCTTTACTTGACTATTGTATGATACCATAAAACAAAAGCCATTTCCATTTTTTTGGATGAACTATTATATGTTGCCCACTTAGCTTGGGTATCCTAGATGTTTACCTACCAACATCACTGACACTCATCTGTTACTAAATTATATTATTGTATCTTATTGTGTGTTATATTGCCAATTTCTATGCACTGATCTGTATGATCTGTATGTACAATATAATCTATGTACTAAAATTGTCTTGTATACTGTCCTGTACTTATCTTGTAACACTGTCCTACCTAGGACCTCCTTGAAAATTAGCTTGCTGAATGGATCCTTATCCTGGTAAAATAAATAAACTAAACTACCTAGACTAATTCTGATAGAATTCTTTTTTGTAGCCGATGAGGTTCTGTGGTTACATGTAGAGAATTAGACTGCAAGAACATCTAGAAACTTTAGAAGGCCTTTTTGAGAGCAGCTGTCATTGATCTGATATTTATGCCTGTGTTCTAGATTCGATTTATGCTGCTGTTCAGTCGACAAGGGAAATTGCGGCTACAAAAGTGGTACATAACTGTCTCTGACAAAGAGAAGAAAAAAATCTCACGGGAGATGGTTCAGATTGTGTTGGCCCGACAACCCAAGTCATGTAATTTCGTAGACTGGAAGGATCTCAAAATTGTTTTCAAGAGGTAAGGGCTTAGCTAAGTGCTTTATTAACACATTTAGGGTCCTATTTGCAAGGCAGTGTGGCCCAGAGGTTGGAGCACAAATTTGCGAGCCAAGCTGAAATTTCACCAGAGCCAAAATACTCAGGGCCTGATTCTCAAAAGGTTACATCTGGCGTAACTTGACTTGCACCAAAAAAAATGGTGCAAGTAGCAAGTTGCGCCAACAGTTGCAACATACAGTATTCTGCATAGCAGCCTGCAACATGCCGCAGGCTGCTTGTGCCAAAGTGGACCTACGCCACCAGTTATGCCCTAAACCCCCTGTGGCATGGCGCTAGGGGGTTTACAGCAGCTGTTGCACCCTATTCTGGAAGGGCAGCAACAAAGTCCCCATTGTTGCAATTCTGCAGGACCATCCATCAATGCAAAGTTACACCAGCAAATAGCTGGTGTAACAGAACTCAGTGGCAGATGACTGTGGTGGTGAGAGGTGGGCTGTGCCAGTCACCAGCTGGGGATGGTCGGGGTGTGTGTAGTTCAAGCAGTGCCAGTTGTGGGGGTGGAGTCACTAGACTACCAGGGATTATGGCTGTGGGTGTATATAAGTTTACAGTATTTACAGTAAAGTGCCATGAGCAGGTGGCTGGTACTGGGGCTGGGGGGGGCGTGACCAGCCCTGTGGGGCTAGTAGTGACACATTATGGGGATCAGGACAGGGAGTCTGATAGCCATTAGGGGTGTCTCAGGCATGGGGTCTGGGACAGGGGAGGCACTTGCACCCTACGGCACATTGGGTGCAACTTGTGACATGCCCCTCAGGTACACCCTGCATTTGGCATCCCTTTGCACATGTCTTAAGTTACAGGACTTAGATGTGGGGACCCTGCCCCTTACAGAATCAGATGCAGGGTTCTTGGTGCAACTGCACCCCTCACATGTCATAACATGTGACATCTGTAAGAGTGCTTATTAAATCGGGCCCTCAGTGTGTAACCTTGCACAAGTTATAACCTTCTAGTGTTTCATTCCACCCAGCTGTGAAAATTGGTAGAAGCCAGTCCGAAAAAGGACATGTTGCAACTCTGCCATGCTATTCTGGGTAAATAAGTTGTAAAACCTAAAAATAATGTGTTTATTCTTAAAACAACCACTAGTATCTTCTGACTATTGCCAAAATAATCTTTTACGATATTTTAAAATGCTTGAAATTATATTTTGAAAGTAGGAACAGTTTGTTAATCATAGAAATTCAAGATTTTTTTAAAATGAAAGCTTGGAGTCCAATGCGACCTGGCTGACAAGACAGTAGATACAGTCCAGAGGAGGTTTGAGGAACTAGCACAATTATGTGAGGGAGCAGGAAGATCAGTAACTTTTTCAGAGATACTTCCCATGCCAAAGGCAAGCACAACAGAAAGCTGAGAATAGAGGAATTTAACGGATGGCTAAGAACCTGGTGTTGTGCTAAAGGGTATGGGCTGTTGGGGGGTGGGGAAGGACCTGGGAGGACAGTAGTCTCTATGCCAAGGACAGACTACACTTGAGCGAGGAGGGAAAGAAAGTGTTGAAACAGAGGATGGAGGAGTACATAGAGGAAGTTGGGAATTTAAACTAGGAGTGGGGGGTGGCAGTTGGGGAAGAGATATGCAGAGACCACAGGTTGGGAAACCATATGAGCTTACCCCCCATAACAGTGACAAAGGACAAATGAGTACTGTTGGTGATGCTAGGAAAGGAGGGCAGGATGGGAGGGGGGGAAAAGGGTGGAAGGTGGTTACCCTTAATGCTAGGAGCCTTGGGAGGAAAACTGCAGAGCTAAGGTTCTCATGGCAGGGGAGGAGGTGGCCATTGCAGTCATCACGGAAACATGGGCCACCAATACAATGACTGGGACCTGTCTGTACCAGGTACAGGTTTTTCATGAGGGACAGGGTGATTGGGAAAGGAGGGTGGCACTATATGTAAAGGAAGGACTGAAGTGTGTAAGGGAGGAAGGGGAGGAGGGTAGTGCGGAGTCACTTTGGATGCAAATCCAGGATTCCAAGAATAGGATTCTTAGAATGGAGTGGTGTACAGGTCACCATCTCAGGCGGAGGAGTTAGACAGGGAACTAGCGGGACAGATCAGGAGGACCCGAGAAGGGTAGTGTGGTGATTGTGGGGACTTCAACATGCCAGGAGTGGACTGGAGCACCCCAACAACCAGGAACAGAAGGAACAGGTACTGCTGGATGCTTTCCAGGACAGCTTCCTGCTGCAAATGGTCAGTGAACCAACCAGGTTAGGAAATACTCTTGACCTTGTGCTGGCAAATGAGGACTTTGTGAGAGAACTTACAGTGGAGGAACCACTGTCAGGGAGTGACCACCGCTCAGTATGGCTCACATTGGATATGGGCAAAGAAGGAGTGGAATCTGGCACAATAGTGCTGGACTTCAGGAGGGCCAACTTTGGGAGGATGGGGGAAGTGGTAAAAGGGTACCTGGCCAGAATTCAGTCTAGTATGGACACTAACCAGAGGTGGGAGCTCATAAAGCTGGGGATAGTGGAGGCAACCAAAACCTACTGCAAAGCCCATAGCAAGAAGGCTAGGGCTAAGAAACTGATCTGGTTGAGCAAGGAGGTCATGGAAAAGGTAAGAAGGAAAAGAGCTGCCTTTAGGAAGTACAAGAAAACAGGGAGGAGGGAGGACAGGGAGGAGTACTGACAGAATTGAAGGAGGTGACAAGGGCAGTAAGGGAGCCAAAGCATCTACGGAACTCAGGCTGGCACAAGGCATTAAGAAGGGGAGAAGGACTTTTAAGTACATCAGGGAGAAAAGGAGCTGTAAGGACCACATAGTAAGGATTAGGAGGGGTGGGTGGAAGCAGGGTGTGATAAGGCAGAAGCACTAAATGTGTACTTCTGCTCAGTATTTACTAAAGAGAAGAGGGGTGACACCCAAGGTGGGAGAAAATGGCAGAAACAGGGAAGTGGTGACAGATGGGAAATCATGGATAGCAGAGTTCAAGAGGGTTTAAAGGCACTGAGGGTGGACAAGGCGCCAGGCCCAGATGGCATCCACCCCAGGGACTGAAGGAGCTGGCAGAGGTCCTTGCAGGACCTTTGGCAGACCTATTTAATGCCTCACTACATTTGGGGTGTGTACCTCAGGACTGGAGGATGGCTCATGTGGTGCCCTCCACAAGAGTGGCCCCAAGGATGAACCGGAAACCTACAGACCAGTGAGCCTCACATCCATCGTGGGTAAGCTAATGCAGACTATCCAAAGGACTTCAGGACAGCAGACAGCATGGCTTCATACATGGCAGATCCTGCCAAACCAACCTGGTTGAGTTCTATGACTGGGTAGCAACTGGACAGGGGCCATGCAGTGGATGTCCTGTATCTGGACTTCAGTGAGGCATTCGACTCAGTGCCACATGGAAGGCTGGGAAGGAAGTTAGTAGGCACAGGGGTGGGTGCAAAGCTGGTGAGATGGGTAGGAAACTGGCTGCAGGGAAGGCAACAGAGGGTGGTGGTGGGTGGGAGCTCTCACACCCAAGGGCAGTGATGAGCGGTGTTCCACAGGGCTCAGTGTTGGGACCAGTGTTGTTTGGGATATTCATTGCAGACATGTCATGGGACATCAAGAGCAAGATCAGTCTGTTTGCTGATGATACCAAGGTAGATGCAGTGGTGGATGACCTAGGGGGATGGCAGGGGTTGCAGGATGATCTGGCAAAGCTTGAAACCTGGTCAGACACCTGGCAACTGGGCTTTAATGCCAAAAAGTGCAAGGTGCTGCATTTTGGGATGAAGAACCCAAGGAGGAGTTACCAGCTAGGGGGAGTGCAGCTAGCCCAGACAGAGGAGGAGAAGGATCTGGGTGTGCTCATTACAGGGTCGATGAACAACTCAGCACAATGTAGGAAGGCAGCTGCAAAGGCCAACAAAATGCTGGGTTGTATTGCAAGGGGTATATCCTTGAGGAGGTGATTCTGCCACAGTATAGGTCATTAGTTAGACCACACCTGGAGTACTGCGTGCAGTACTGGCATCCATATCTGAAGAGGGACATTAAGTTACTGGAGGGGGTGCAGCGCAGAGTGACAATGATGATCAAGGGGCTGGGGGACTTATCATACGAGAGGAGGTTGAAGGAGTTGAACATGTACTCACTGGAGGAGAGGAGAGACAGGGGTGACATGATTGAAACTTTTAAATACATGAAAGGAATAAACAAGACGGGTACAGAGGGGCTGTTCAAAGTAAGGGAGGAGAGGGCCACCAGGGGCCATGATATGAGACTGGAGCGAGGAAGGTTCAGGCGAGAGATGAGGAGACACTTTTTTACAGAGAGGGTGGTGGCTGGGTGGAATGCGTTACCTGCTGAAGTGGTATGCAGTAGAACAGTGGACTGCTTCAAACGAGGATGGGACAGGACAAGGGTGAGGGTTAATGTGGGGAAGGGTGGAAGGGAGGGGCAGCTGCAGAATAAGGGGTGCTAGCTGCACATTCGAGCAGACTTGATAGACCTCTAGGCCTCTATCTGCTGGCAAATTTCGTATGTTCGTAATAAATATGTAAAGATCATAATAACACAGTTCTCCTGTATCACTACATCTGTATACATGTAATTCCTGGTCAACAAAAAAACAACTAGGAAACTATACATGTCTATATTATATGTTGTTAAAAAATAATAGGACTTAAAATAATTCATTAAATTTTAATGTTTTTTTAATATATGATTGCTGTAGCAATATCTTGTTGATATATCAAGTTGGCTAACTCAATCTTTCATTAAAAACACTGCTTCAAAGTTATTCCATTTTAAAGAAATTATCTTTGAAAGGTCTAACTTTGGAACTGTTTTTGACTAGAAACTTTAATTTTTCAATAAAAGCTTGAGTCCAGCCATTAAGAATAAGCTCTGTTGATGCTGTTTTTACGTGCTGATGCTATTTTGTATGTATTGATACTGTCTAAACCTGCTTTTTCAGTATATTATTGATGCATGTTTTTAGTTGTGACACATCCCAAAAATGGCAAATACATAGTGTCAGTACTATTTTTTTGAATCAATAGACCATATCAGTACTATGTTTTGTGTTGATACATAAAATTACCTGATGGTTTTATAAAAAAATGTTAATAAAAAATATTTTCAACTTTTTCAGAATGTTATTACTATGCATTATTTAATTAGTAACTGTGTAGCTTGCAACTTGATTTTCATTCATCTTAAAACCTTAATCGCACTGCAAACATTTCAGTCTCCCCTCTAGCAGTACCAGTTCTTCCCCTCGAAAGCATCAGATGATAATGAATCAAATGAAACATTTTCCCAAAGCCAATTTCAGCCATTCTGTCCTTATGGAAAAATTCCACTGTCACCCTATTGATGTGAAACTAGACTCATTTGAAGTTTCTATTTAAATGGAATGTTTTACTTATATTACAGCTATCTGATAACCTGTAATTGTTCCTGTACTGATTATTGAAACTGTAGGATTGTACAAACCTCCACATCCCCTTCCATAACCCTCTTGCAGATGATATACTACATTTCATGATGTTATCCTGATAGAATAAAAACTAAATATAGAATAATGTATGGAGAATAGTATATTATAAGATTTTGTTAACCCCCCCTTTCGCTTTTGTTTTTAATAACCTCATGCTCTTGTGGTTTGTTAAGGCCTTCATAAATTCAGGGGGGTGTAAAAACAAATTGAGGCTCACAACATTCCCCATATTTAATTTTTATATCAACCTAATGGAAGATAATTAAAAACACTCATGCCCCTACAGTCTATCCCCTGCCCAGCTGGGAACCCCCGTGTCCCTGCCCCGGACCTAATTTGTTGCATTAAAAAAATAAACTAGTTGTGGCAGCAATGGGATGTTTTCTTGGATTCACTGCCTGTGGCCGAGGCTGCTGTTCTTCAGGAGGGAATTATCTGAAGAATAGTTGACGTGAGCTGCAGAGGATTTTGGGAAAATGCCCCGGCCATTGCCATGCCTATAATTTGGGAAGGTGACCGATGTTCAAGTGACAAATTATTGATAAAGGTACTGAATATTGTTGCTCTTTAATGCACTTTCTAATTTTTTTTTCTTTTGTTGGTCAGTGTGATTAGGCTATGACAGTCATATTATCTCAAGTTTGTATACTCTTTATTATTTTGTCTATTGTATGGTACTGCTGTTTTAAACTTTAATAAATATATGAAACAAACAAATAAAACATTAATACACTTATCAGGTAATCTGCCTGTTCCTCCAATCTTCTGCTGCAGTCTACAGCCTGTGTCAATTAAGGGTCAATCATTCCGTGGGTGGGAGACCACACACACACATACACATATACGCACACTGCAGTAAATAGTAAAAGACTGGGGGGAACCAGCAGGACCTCCAGTTAAATATGTCTGAATTTCTTTTGCATGACACATCAAGTCTGGGGATGACCCTACAGCCAGGTGGACCGATATTAGTGGGAATTTTGGTGGAACATGCGACAGATTAATTAAAATGTTGACAAAAAGTTTTTTTTTCATAAATAGTCTAAAAATACCACAACACACAGGTCTGAAGTCAAACATGTGTATTATGTGTGCAAGAAAACATGATAGGGTATTGGTAGTTGTTCCACAACCATAGTAAGCAGCTGAGTGCCGACCTCTCATGAAAGAACAATTGTTGCTCAGCTGCCAACACTTTTTATGTAAATATCTTTATTAAAAGAAAAACTTTTGTTCTGCACTATACCACAAGTTACAGATTTACAGAGGGTGAACAGTGATACAAACATTCTTGGGGGTGGGGGTGGGTCCAGTGACCAAGGAAAGGGCACCCTGGCTCAGAGATGTCCCACTGCAATTCAAGAGTTAGTTAAAGTAGTGTAAAACATTTTTTTTTCCGTGTTAGTTATATTTAGTGCACGGCACTACTTGGCCAAAAATTGTTCAAATTTAATTCAGCACTGAATGATTAGTGCCTAATGTACTTCTATCGAAAATGTTAAATTTTGGAAAATTAGCACCATTTTATTTTAGATCAATCACCTCATTCAGTGAATATTGTGAAAATATTCTTACAGTGAAAATATCCAGTTTTATAGCACCTCCTCATCCCCTTGGAAAAGCCCCCTTGCACCCAGTCCCTCTCCTCTCAAGGTACAAAATTGGCATCATGCTGCATCACGTAGCACCCAAGAGCTCCAGCGAGAAGTAAATTGATCCAAGTTGCAATTCAGACTAAACGTTATCCATTCCATTCTATAAATTTTATTTATTGTAGGTCTCCATTCCTCCATGGCAGCCATTTCCTTGTGATTCACTTCTTTGCTGCTAGAAGCAGCATGATTCCCAAGATATATTTTAAGTGTCTGCCCTTCATCTGTTTTGGAACAGCCTCCCAGAGGAAGTGGTGGGTGCTAGTAAGGTCACAGGATTTAAGAATGCATGGGATAGACACAAGGGAATCTTAGAATCAAGAGGGAGGGGTTGAAGCCAGAGTCCAAATAGGGTCTCCGGTGGTGCTGTGGGTAGGGAATTTAGGGCAGATTAGGTGGGCCAAGTGGTCCTTATTTGCCAACAACTTCTATGTTTCTGTTTTGGGTACTGATAGCATAAGTACATTGTGGATGTTGGGGTGGTTTAGGTGTGGAGAACCTCCATGACTGTCTGTTCTACTTCAGTTAGAAATGGACATAGATGGGGGCAGTCCCACATAATGTGAATGTGCATGGCCTGGGCCTATATACAGTACCTCCAACAAGCCAAGGTACCATGTCTCTGATATTTAGCCATGAGTAGTGGGGTGCAAAAATATTGGACCTGCTGTTTCCTGGCATATTCAAGCCAGTCATGAGAGGATGAGATCCTCCCTGTTGCATAGCATCCTTTTCCCAAACCTTTTATGTACTGGGATGCCCTAGCTCCCCCTCCCACCTCTGTGCTGTGTAAGTTGTTGCTGTGGCCTGAGTCACCTGAATCACTTTATATATTAATGAGATATGATGTCTGGTACTCTACATGTTAACTTGTGTACCCATTGCCATTATGAGTGGAGAGAGCATTGTTGTGTCCCTGTTAGCGAAAAGCAGAGAGGTAATATAGTTCCTAATCTGGAGGTATTGAAAGAAATACCTCCAGTCCTGGCCAAATTGTTGTTGGAGGGGAAGGTTTGCCTGTTTGCAGATGACACCAAGATCTGCAACAGAGTGGATATTCTAGAGGGAATGGAACAGATGAGAAAAGACCTAGAAAAGTTGGAGAGATGGTCTGAAGTGTGACAATTGGAGTTTAATGCAAAGAAATGCAAACTCATGCATGTGGGGAGTAGGAACCCTGGAGAGAGGGCTACAGGATGGGGGGGAAGTTGCTGACAATCATTAGTAAAGAAAGATTTTGCGGTCATTATCATAGATAATCTGAAAGCCACCAAGCAGACCGTAAAGGTGGAAGGGAAAGCCAGTGGAATGTTGGGTTGTATTGGAAAGGGTATCATAAGCTGTAGGAGAGAGGTAATGATTCCACTGTACAAAACTCTGGTGAGGCCTCATCTGGAGTACTATGTGCAGTTCTGGAGGTCACACCTTTGAAAAGACATTGACAGGATTGAGACTGTGCAGAGTTGGGCAACTAAGATGGTACAGGTTCTACAGCACAAGATATATGAGGAATGGTTAAAGGACCTCTATGTATATGTTGGAGCAAAGGAGGAAGCAGGGGGATATGACTGAAACATTCAAATACCTCAAGGGCATGAATAAAAGAAAAGTGGAAAACATCTTCCAGCATAAAAACAATACTAGAACAAGGAGACATGACATGAGATTGGAGGGAGGCTGCATAAGGGGAAATGTGAAGAAGTTCTTTTTCACTGACAGGGTGGTGAATGCATGGAATAGCCTGCCCCAGGAGGTGGTGGGGGCATGCACAGTGGCGGGATGCAAACATGCACTGGATAGGTAAAGTGGAACCATAGAGATAGGAAAGAGAAGCTAAGGCCAATGACCAAGTAGAGTCAGAGGACACTGATACAGGTAGTGAAAATGAGCAGACTGGATGGGCCTGGCGGTTCTTATCTGCTGTCAATTTCTATGTTACTATGTTGGAACTCTGTGAAGAATTTCATTGAGTCACTCAAGGTGAATTGGCACAAGTACAGGAGTTTCCTCCTCCTTCTCCAGTCCTAGTAGATATTGTCTAGGTGGGCAGGAACAAAGCTCTCCAAAAGTGCTATAGGCAGATCCAAATTGATTGTGCAGTTATGCTCAATTTATGGACCATGCCCTGCCACATATCACCAACCAGGGTTATCCAGGGGTTACAAAGAAGGAAGGCGGCTAAATGAAAACAACACTGAAAACATCACTCTGACACTTTGTCAAGGCCTTGACAAAGTGTTAGAGTGACGTGAAACGCATTGATCATGTGGTGTAGATGTGCCACGGGGATGTGGGTGCTGCTTGTTATGCTTTTAAGCTTTTTGTAATAAAAGCATTTCTTAATTTGAGTAAGCTCAATGGTCTGTGTCCGGTTACTGTTAGCCTGACTTTTTTACTACATTATCCAGGGGTTGCCTGCTGGTGCAGCCCAGACCCCAGGGTCAGCCCCATACAGGAACTGGCCTTCTCCCAGAGCAGGAGTAAATTCTTTTCCAAGTCAGACCACTGTGGGCTGGACCCTATGACATACCATTGAAATAATACTCAGAGCTGGGTGGCTGTCTAGTAAGTCTGAAGATCTGGTAAGGGCAGATTGCCCCTGTCTTTCAGGAACATAAGGGTCTCCAGTCCCACCCTAGGTCTCTTTTCACTCCATACAGTATACACCTGGAGAAGCCCACTTACCACCTGCACCAGTCAGCATTCTGTACTGGGAGCAGGACATTTTGAAACTCATATACAAAAATGCAGCAGCACCACCATCTGTGTGGTGTCCACCCATCGTATTAGAGATAAAGGGAAAGAGTGCTAGTGCTGAAGATCTACTTGTAATTGTGCAGACAAAAGCCAATGATTTATTTCGTAGAGCTTATCCACAGTGAGGGGGATCCAGATGCCTAGATATTTAATATCTTGAAGCTCCCAACAGAAAAGGAACTGGTGACATAAGTAAGGAGCTGGGTTAAAATACAACGGGAGGACTTCTGTTTTAGTAATATAAAGTTTGTACAGTACATTGATATAGAGCTAAATCTGGCTATGTTAGCCAAAGACCTCTGACCCTGGAGTGTCTTATTGAACTTATCAAATGGGTAACTGGGTAAATAAACAATAAAAAAAAATTATACAGATTATAGAGGATTTGGTATGAGAAGTCATACACAACAAGGGATTTTCAAGAGTGCAGCTTGAGAGGTGCTCGGTTACCATGGGAACCTCAAGATACAAGAATATCCTTGATTATGTATGATTGCTCATACACAATCTTTTATAGTGTATGGGCAGTCACAGCAAAGAAAATTGCACAAATTAGGCAATTAAGCAATAATGCACAACAGGGTGTGTGTTGTGCTGGGATAATGTCACGCCTGGGGTGATTAGGCATGAGGCCGCAGGCCGAGTGTGACTAATCACCCCAGAAGTGACGTTATCCCAGCACAACGCACACCCTGGAGTGCATTATTGCTATTATACAATGGCTCGTTTGTTTTTAAACAATAAAATAGAAAAAAAATGATGTTTTTACAGGTTTGTTTTTGTATTTTTTCATGTGTGGAGGTGTATGTTTTCAGAAAAAAGTCCACAGTTTGACCACTAGATGGTGCTGGCTGTATGTTCCATGTGTGATTTCATATGGTTTGTGCCCCACAACTGTATTTTTATTGCTGTTTTGCCAGTACAGTTTGCCATTTAATGTAAAGGGAGATTATTAGAAAGGATAGAGCTGCTGCTGCGATAGCCTTCTACCATCCTCTGGCTGCCGCTGGTGTTTAGAGCTGCCGCATAACTTACTTTCAGCCGGTGCTTTCATCACGGTCTCTGTAGGCATATGAAAGGAGGTAGGCATGGACATGTATTTTTTAAGACAAGAATCTTGTTTGTGGAAATGAGCTGGAGTGGGGCAATGTGAAAGGGCTCGCACTGCTGCTGACGGGGAAATTGAAATGCCGTCTAAGATGACAGCTTTTTTTTTATTTAAAAGATTTTTCTCTTTCAGGGAATACTGGTCGGGGCATCAAAATATTTGGTGGACAATTTCCACTTCGATGGTCGGTGGTTGTAGTTGATGGTCACTGGCGAGTCGGAAGCATGGACAGTGGGTTAAAGGCGGGTTGAGAGCGCGAATTACAAATGGGCGGGTTGCGCTGCTGAGGAGCTCCATGGATTGATTTCTTTTTTCTTAACAATTGATGTGGTCATCTATGTGCTGGGACTAGACCCGTGATTTTGTACTGGGATAACATCACGGGTCCAATCCCAGACTGACCAATCAGAGCCCAAGATTTTTTCTTGCCATTGTATAATGGAGAATAGATTTTTTCCATTTAAAAAAAAAATGTACTCAACCACAAGTGAAGAACGATCGGATACAACATATACCATCTGTCAGATAGCACAAACTTTTAAAAACTTTTTGAAAATCAACATCACACAAACATAGCAAAGAAATAAAACAGTCTTATCTGGCAGAAGCCGAGGAGTCACTGTGTCAACCATGGCAAATCGAAGTCCGAGGAGTTCACAGGGGTCATTGTGTCAACAGTGGCATCATTTTGCCAAGAGAAAAAATTCCATTTATTTCTGCTGCAGTAATAACGTACTCAGGGCAGCACGATAGGAATTTGACATCACTACTGCAGCAGAAGAAGCACATTCTATTACCTGATTTCTGTGGACAACGTTCCACCATACACTGTAGAACAATTATACATGTGTATATTACTGATGCGATAGTGCCAGTATAGCTAGCGTTGAGTAGGGTGTTTAATGTTAAATCCCAGTTTTTGCACCTTTATGACTTCAGCGACATTCAACGAAGTTGCCCAAAATTTGGCATGTGTTGTCTCAGAGACAAGTTCTCAAGACATAAGAAGTTAAATGTGGCAGCTTGTGCAGTTTCCAAGATACAGAATGTTGATCTTTAATGAAAAGCCGTTTTTTTCCCCTATACTTATTACACATTTTGTTTTTACTTTCACCTACAGCCTAGATGGCATGGACTTTGTTTCCTGAAACTTATAGAGTAGAAGTGGCCTGTGCCAAGGTAGTAATTTTTGAAGTTTTGTGAAAATATGAATGGGGTCCAGAGTTATAAGTATTTTTTTTTTCCTGAGCATGCTCAGTAGGGTTTTAGGATAACCCTCTGATACAAAAGATGCATTTACCTCTCACTGGTATTTACCTTTCACAAAACTAGTGATTTATCTTTTGTGAGAAAAAAGTGCAGGCTGTGACATCCACCATCTTGTTTTTTTTTAACTTGGTTAAAAAAAAATCGAAAATATACATGAATCTTGCTAAACAGTACCTGTTAAGCAAAATTCTGTTATTCGTTTTTCCCCAAATGAGCCAGAAATACCTTTTTGGGACTTTGGCTGCTATTTTACTGCAATGGCTGATTTATGTGTTATGAGCCAAACATTTATGTGTTTTAATTGCAACACATAAATTTATGTATCTCACATTTTAGTGTTGCAAAACACTTCTGTCTGCAGAAGCACATGCCCCTGCAGTCACAGTTTAATTTTTGTGTCTCACATGATTTTACTGATGACTTGGCCATTTCACAATATTTTAGTCCCAAATGTTTAAAAACACTTTTTACATGACCTTACCTAATGAACAATAATGGGTGGGAATTTTCAAGTGCAGGTAGAAAGGTAATTTTGTAGTCGCTCTGCAAAACTACCTTTGGGGCAGGAAAAGTTAACACACCTGTGAAAGCACCTTTTGGGTGGGATGATTTAACACATTCTAATGACCATGTTCATAATGTAGAGTCAAAATAATTTTTCTGTTGCACATTGAAATGCAACACTGGAGTGCGGCACAAATATTTTTGTCGCACATTTTAGTATTGCACTTAAAAGTATGACACTAAAACATGCAACACTAAAATTCCATTTCTGTGTCACATACTTTTACTCATAACTCACCATTTTACAGTATTTCAGTCCCACATTTTTAATTTTTTGGTCCCTGCAATAGATTTGCTCCAGACTGTCTCCCAGCACCAGAACACATCCCACTTCGGGACAACAACCTGTCAAGTTCACCCCCTCATGGTGGGGCTGACCCAAAGGATGATTCCATACCACAGCACTTTTTCCTGCGGTGGCCATGCCTGGGGCCGGGACTGATCCAGGAGGTCCTAAGGCATGGAGATTTTCCCCTGAAGTTCACTAATCCCCAGGGGCCACGGCATGCAAGGGAGTCCAAGGAGGCATGCACATGCAGAGATGTGCTGCCACTCTGGACCACAACCAATGCCCTCCCCTCCCTCATGGCTTCCCTGACTGCACTGCCACCTGTGGTCACCCAGGTTAGCAGTATTGCAGCAGATACTGCTACTATCCCTCCCCGGAGGGGGAGCGCATCCCTAGGACTCTCAATTCTTCCTCCCCCCCGGCTGTCCCTCTGATGACCTAGGCTGATTCCTGAGCCTGGGTTTCTGCTGTCACAAGCAGTAGCTCTGCTGCTGCACTGGTGGGCCTAGTCCCACATTTTGAATACTGTGTTTTACATGACCCTAGCTCATGAGCAAAGATGCTGGGAATTTTCAAGTACATTTAAGTACGACACTAAACTGTGACACTAAAATCTGCAACATATAAATTTTAGTATTGTAAAGTTTAGTGCTGCAGTAAATGTGCAACTCAAAAATGTGCAACACTAAAATTCCACTTTTGTGTCTAACATACTTTTATTCATAACTTAGCTGCTTTTACAATATTTTGCTCACAAGTCTTGAATATGCTATATCATAAACAAGAATGGAGGGAATTTTAAAATACATCCAAATGCAACACTAAACTGTAACATTTAAATCTGCAACCCATAAATTTTACTGTAGCACATTTCAATGTTGCACTGAAATGTACAACACTAAAATGTGCAATGCTAAAATTTCATTTTTGTGTCTCATATACTTTTACTCATAACTTGGCAATTTTATAATATTGTATTCCCAAATTTTGAATATACTTTTTACATGACCCAACCTCATGAACAAGGATGGTAGGAATTTTCAAGTACATTTAAGTGTAACACTAAGCTGTGACACATAAATATTAGTGTCACACATTTTAGTGTTGCACGTAAATGTACAACACTAAAATTTAATTTTTGTGTCTCACACATTATTACTCATAACTTGGCTGTTTTACAATATTTTAGTCCCAAGTTTTGAATATACTGTTTACATGATCTTACCTCATGAAAAAAGATGGAGGGAATTGTCATACATGGGTTGAGGTGATTTTGCACTTGCACTATGAAACTACCTTTTGGGTGGGATTTAACACATTTTAGTGACCATGTTCATGTTGTAGGATCAAAATAATTTTCCTGTCACACATTTAAGTGCAAAACAAAAATCTGCAACATTAAAATTTTTCATGCATACCAAAACTAGAATTTTTAGGTTGCACTTAAATGCAGATGGACTTTTCTCTTGGTGCAGGGCCTGGAGGGCCCTGTGCATCTGCATCTGTTCACATAGGTAGCAAAAGGCATTTGCATGAATGATGATATGAATGCAATACCTCAAAAAGAAAGGAAATTCATTGCAGAGAACTGCAGTAATGCACCAGTTGTGGTTTTTCTTAACACCACAAAAGTAGGGAACTGTGGCATTAGGGTTTCCAACCCTAACATCCCCCAAGCAGTAAAAGGACAAGACAACACAGGCAACCACAGACAGCCATCATCAGGTTAAGACAAACATCATACAACTGTTTCCAGATGACACAAAGGCAGCAGCACTGATGTGCTACCTTCATGAATTTATATTTGCGGCATTCATGCCCCTGCAGTCACAGTTACAGATTCATGATACCTACATTACAAGTTTTATTTTGTCTGCAGAAGCACAGGCTCCTGTGGGGCCAGCCCTTCTATAGCCACAGGTACTCATGTACACTGTAATATATACATGCACTTCTACAGCCACAGGTGTAAGACATACACACCAAGCTCTAGCTGCAGAAGCACAGGCCTCACAAAATCCATGATCAATAAATAGCAACACTTCTTCTGTTTGCAGAAGTGCAAGCATCTCAGGAGCCTGTGCCTCTGCAGCTGCAGGTATAAAACATACACACCGACCTTTGTGTGCAGAAGTGTAGGCCCCTATGGGACCTACACTTGTGGTACCGCATATAGAATCCATGCTACTCAAAATGCAACATTACTGTTGTCAGCAGAAGCACAGGCCCCTGTGTGCCCTGTGCTTCTGCAGCCACAGGCAAAAGCCATAGATGCTGAATTCTCTTTAGAGAAGCACAGGCTCCTGTGGGGCCTGCATTTTTTGCTACTGAATATAGAAATCCATAATACCACACATTTCAACACTACTTCTGTCTGCAGAAATGCATGCCCCTGTGGAGCCAGGGTTTGTACAGCCACAGGTAATCATGCATGTGGGAAGACATATAAACCACTTCTGGCTCTGTGAGGCCTGTCCTTTTGCAGCTGCAGTTGCAAATCCACAAAGGCATCACAATAGTGCTACTGCATTTGTGTCATCCACAAACAGTTGTACTGTATGTTGTTTATCTTACCTGATGATGGTTTTCTATGGTTGCTTGTGTGCTCTTTTTCTTTTGCTGCCGGGGAGGTATAGGTTTGAAACCCTGAAGCCAAAATTCCCTACTTTTGTGGTGTTAAGCTGAACCCTAATTGGTTCATTAATGCACTTTTTGCAGCAAGTGTGTGTGTGTGTGTGTGTGTGTGTGTGTGTGTATATATATATATATATATATATATATATATATATATATATATATATATATAAATAGATATAGATGTATAATATACTTGTGTGGTAGCGCAAGTAGAGTTAGGGTTGAGCAGAGTGTTCAATGTTAAACCCTAATCGTTGCACCTTAATAACTTTGACAGCATTTGATGAAACTGCTTGAGTATAGTAAGGGTTGAGTGGAGTGTTAGATGTTAAACTCCTGTCCTTGCATGTTAATGACTTTGGCAATATTCAAATAAAATTGCACAAAGTTTGCCATGCATGGTCTGGGTGGTAAGTTCTGGAGATGTGGGAAGTTTTGTGATTGGTGCTTGTCTGGATTCTGAGATCCAGAAATGTCAAAAATACATAAAAATGAAAATTTTGGCTGTTTTTGTTTCCTCTCACCTACAGCCAAGACGATATGGAATTATGTTTTAAACCTTTCAGGACAGAAGGGGCTTGTCCCATTGGTGTGCCTTTTTGAAGGTTTTCTGAAAAAAAATATTAATAAGTTCCAGGGTTATAAGGATTTGAATTTTGGATTCAGAGCATGCTCAGTAGGGTTTTCAGGATAACCTCTGATATGACCCAAAAGTTCAACTTTCTTGAGGTGTTTTTAAGTTATGACTAATTGTATTCTTTGGTAATGAGAAAAATGTTTTAGGTCATGATGGCATCCACCTTGTGTTTTTTTTTCCTTTTAAAGCTGTTAGCTCCATATAAATCATACATTTTCTTTCTTTCTTGTTTTTCCAATTCTGCTTCTGTTTCGGTGCCTGGTACGGGTGGAGGATTTAACCTCTAACTGCACCCAGAGCTCACACCCAGCATCCCACAGGCTGCCATGGACTGGGGAGACCTGCAGCTTGTCCCCTGTGGTGGGCTCCCCCAGGGGAAGGGGGAGTGACCAAGATTTACCATAGTCCCCAGCCTAGGCTAGCACATGGGGTATCATTCAGGTGGTGGTCCGGGGGTATCCCAGTGCTGCTGGCTCAGTGGATTTTACCTTGTTAGTTCACTTGGAGCATGGATGTGCAATGATGTCAGCACAGGTCAAGCATGCTCCTGCACCTGACCTACAGACGTCCCCCCATCGCCTCCCCACTGATGAGTGGACCCGGTTGTTGCACACTAAGTGTTGCTGACTTGCAGGGGAACCATGACCCTCCCCCCAGAGGAGGACAGCTGTCCATGGGATGCTCACCCAACCTCCCACAGCTGACCCTTTGATGGCCCACACTTGCTCCGGAACACGGGTCATGTGTATCGCAAGCAGTAGTGCTACTGGTGCACCTACAGGCCATCTGAAATAATATATAGTCTAAAAAAAAACCTGAACCTAGGTAAATGGAACCTGTTTTGCTAGATTATGGAGTTTGTCTTTTGAAAATTGGTCAAGAAACACCTTTTCTGGGCACCAAAAAAATCTTGGGTGCCCAGCTTAGCGAGGGAGATGGTTTCTAGGTCGTGAGACGAGCATTCTTTGTGTGTATATTGAGTGCTGCAATCAAATAATTTTCAATTCACACTTAAAACATATATCTTTGGGACATTTTTGTTAAACAAATGTGTAACATTTATGCCATGTCATCACGTAATAAAGCAGAACTAGATATCTGTGCTTATACAGTACAGTGCACTTTACTTGTGCTTTATGCTGTTTAGTTGTTTATGGGGATTGTCCCCAATGGGACTACAAGTGGTACTGAACCTATCCAGTGTGGAAGCTGCATGTGTGATGAGTGTGGAGGGGGTGGTGGCAGCCCAAAATAGGGCTGTCACTGCTGCCTTCGACGTTATCGTGCTTGTCCATGTAGGCCCTTATCTACTCACCAGAGACCCCCCTGGTTTGATGGGGAGCTCAGGGAGTTAAAGATTAAGGGCTGTAGGTTAAAGTATCGCTGGAGGAGGTCCGGGTTGATGGAGGGCAAATTGGCCTTGAGGTCACAGTATAATGACTATCAAGGGGCAATCTCCCAAAAGAAGGCAGATTTTTGTCCATGGAGATTTCTGCAGCAAAGAGCAGACCAGCTCAGATCTTCCATATGGTGGACAGGTTATTACACCTGGCCTGTCTCCATTCCGGGGGAGCTATTTCAAACACTAGGTGTGATGAGTTCACTCTGTTCTTTACTGACAAAGTGTCCTCTGTCAGAATGGATATCTCCTCCAGGGTCACTCAATTGGCTTGTGGGGTTGAGCCGATGGCTTGCAGAGGGGCATCCCTCTTGAATGGAATGAGTTTGACCCAGTTGAAGTGAAGAGGGTGCCTGAGATAGTCTCAAAGCTGTGACCCACCTATTGTGATCTAGACCCAGGTCCAACCTGACTTTTAGTAGGATGTATGGACCTAATTCGACCTGCAGTTGCTGAGCTCATCTGGTGTTCCATGAGGTGTGGGGTCTTACCAGTAGCCTTGAAACAAGCTCTGATGAGACCCCTTTTGAAGAAGACCTCATTGGACCCAGACTGTCTCACCAACTACAGACCAGTCTCAAACCTGGTGGTCATTCAGTGTGAGGCCCATCTTACTTCTTCAGTCATTTTCAAGTCATTCTAGTCCAGATTTAGACCTGGGCACAGTACGGAGACTGCCCTGGTCTAACAATCTCCTCAGAGTGAGGGATAAGGGAGAATTATCTATTCTTGTTCTCCTTGATCTCTCTGCAGCGTTTGACACCGTGGATCATAAGGTGTTGTTGGACCACCTGCAGAAATGGTGTGGATTCTCTGGCAGTGTCATCAGCTGGGTTAATTCCTACCTCACAGACAGAGTGCAGAGGGTTGTGATGGGGTTATCTTCATCTGACCCAATGCCCCGTGCTGTGGAGTTCCACAGGGTTTGATCCTCTCACCTTTTTTGTTCACAGTGTATATGCTGCTCTTGGGGCATGTTGTTATCAGCTAGTATGGCTTGGGTTTTCATTGCTATGCTGACGATACCCTGCTATACCTGTCATGTGCACCTGATAACCAGATGGCAGTCTCTGTGTTTAATACCTGTCTGTCTGAGATTCAGGATTGGATGATGTGAGACTGATTGTGACTCAATACAGACAAGATGGAGTTATTGTGGTGAAGCTGGGTCATCAGCGAGGTGGAGGGCTACAGGGTAGTGACCTAGGCTTGAAACTGGGTGGCTTATTCTTGATCCCCTATGTTCAGATTAGGGATATGGGTGGTGTTCTTGATGATGGCTTGACACTTGATGCTCAGGTGTTAGCCATCGTCCAAAGTGGCTTTTACCATCTGAGAAACATTGCCTGGATACTGCCTGATGACCTGACCACCCTAATACATGCCTTTGTCAAGTCGAGGCTAGACTACTGCAATGCCTTATACCTGGGGCTTTCTGGAGGCAACCTCCACCATTTGCAGCTGGTATAGAACACGGTGGCCAAGCTATTGATGGACATACCCAGATTTGAACATATTATGCCAGTTCTCCATGGACTTCACTAGCTGCAGTAAGGTGGAGGATTGATTTCAAGGTTGAGTTGCTGACATATAAAGCCCTCAAGGTTGGGGACCTGACTACCTGAAAGATCTGGTTCCTCCCTGTCCATCTTACCCCTTCCATGGGGGGCCTCCTCATGGTTTCCAGGATGATATTGCGGTTGTCAGGTGACTGGGCTTTCTCAGTGGCTGCACCTGTCCTGTGGAATTCATTCCCACTGTATCTAAGAGAGGCCCCTCTCGGTGGAAACCTTGAAGAGCATCTTCCTAGTTGCTTCTCCCCCAAACATATAGTATAGCTTACCTGGCCCAGAGTTGATTACCATAAATAATTTCCTTTATTTCTGCCACTGTAAAAAGTTATATCCCTTGTAATTTTCACCATGGGTATCTCAAACAAAAACAGAGCCACTTCCTGAAGCTGCTGACATCCCCCCACACAAGCACATACAGACCCATTCTGTAATGTCAGAAAACAAAGACTGTGTGTGCATGCTCCATTGTATTGAATGGAAATGATTTATGTATACATTTTATTAGCATTTAGAGTTGTGATTTTAATAAATAAAAGTGACTGCTTGACTAACAGGGTCCCTGTGAGTGAGCTAGTCACATTTGTTGCATGAAATCACCTCTTGGACAGGATTTGAAAATTTTCTTCACCCTTGTTCATGAGGCGGGGTCATAAGAATGCTTTGTGTGATCATAAGAAGGTTATGTTGAACATTTGCGGTAAAAATATTAAAAAACAACAAAGTTAAGAGTGCACATTAAAATTTTTCAATGCACACTTATAACTTTGGTAGTTTTCAATATTTTGACCCCAAATTCTCAACATAGGCATGTTTTCACACCACATTATGAATGTGACAGCTGTCATTTTTCAAATTGTGGCAAAAATGTGTTTTCACACTTGTGGCATGAAGTCACCTTTCAGGCATTTGAACATTTTGTCCATCCTTGCTCATGAGGTGGGGTCATAAGAAGACTATGTAGGGTAATAAGTAGGCTATGTTGAACATTTTGGGGAAAAATATTAAAAAACAACAAAGTTATGAGTGTACATTGTCATTTTTGAAGGCACGCTCTTAACATTGGCAATTTCTAGTATTTTGACCCCAGATTTTCAGCATAGCCATTGTTTCACACTACCTCATGAATATGACAGCTGTCATATTTCAAATCCTAGCTAAAATGTGTTTTCACACTTGTGGTGCAAAATGATGTTTCAGCCCACGGATAAAACCCCTGGGCCGGATGGCTTTTCATCCCATTTCTACAAAAAATTCAAAGACCAAATTATCCCTTTTCTTTTACCATTATATCAACATATTTTATTATGAGCACAAACTGACCTAACATTATTCGAAGCCCTAATAGTTCTTCTGCTCAAAGTGGACAGGAGTCTGAATCTGGTGACGAACTATCGCCCTATCTCTTTCCTTAATCAGGATATTAATATTTTGACTAAATTACTCATAGATCACCATAGTTTAGGTCTTCCTGATCTTATAGGCCCTGGACAAGTGGGTTTCATGAAATGGAGGTCTTCCATGGACCACCTTCGTACACTGTCACATGTCTTCTCAGTGTCCAGAGAGGCCCCCTTTCCAGCCGCCTTGGTTTCTCTGGACACTGAGAAGGCTTTTGATCGAGTCAATTGGAACTTCCTCTTTCAGACTCTTAGGGTCCTTGATTTCCCTCCAGAATTTCTGAAATGGATACAAGTTTTATACCATTCTCTGACTGCCCGTGTATCCGGGAATGCAGTGATCTCGGAACCATTTTCACTGTAATCCAGTACGAGACAAGGTTGTCCCCTGTCCCCTTTACTTTTTAATATTTACCTGGAGCCCCTTATTCATAGATTAACAGAATGTCAGGCTATCCGAGGAATCACCATTCAAGCTTAAGAGGTCAAGGTTTCCGCTTATGTGGATGATCTCCTCTTCCAGCTGTCTTACCCAAATACATCTATCCCACCCATGCTATAAATTATTGCAGAATACAGCCGACTTTCAAATTACAAGTTGAATGTCAACAGATCAGTTGCTTTTCCCCTTAACCACAATGTTTTTAAAGAGACTATCGTGTCACTAGGGCTTTCCTGGTCACAAGACTCTCTCAGATACCTTGGAATTGAACTCACCAGAAACCCTGCCCTTGGAGTCAAATGGAACCTAGATTCATTGGTACAATTTATTAGTCAGGATTTAGATCAATGGCTGACCCTTCAAATCTCATTATGGGGGAGAATTAATTTAATTAAGATTAATGTTTTTCCATGGTTGTTTTACCCACTCAATTTACTTAATATTTGATTGCCATAGTCCTGGTTTAAAAAGTGCATAGACTCCTCACCAAAGTCATCTGATTAAAAAAAAACAGCCTAGAATAGCATATTTCAAATTGTCTGCCTCAAATCTTAAAGGGGGCTTATGTCTCTCTCATTTAGGTCTCTACTACTGGGCTAGCCATGCCACCAAGTACCTCAGATGGTTGCTGCTGGATCACTTCTTACCTTCCCCACTTTGGCTTAAAATTGAATTAGCCCATATTCAATCCTGTCAACTATCATTGACAGCACTTTTACCTACAAGTTTACATTCTTTGCCTTCAACTCTCAAGTCCACTCCTATAGTTGTATCTATAAGGGTTCACTCCCAACTATGTGCCTTTTTTAGATACAAGCACAACCGTGACCCCATCTAAATCCATTTGGGGCAGTCCCACTTTCAAGATTGACAATCAGGTTCTGACATCAAGATGGCTACCTTATTTGGGGGACGGCCAGCTTACTAGCCTTATAAAAGAAGATGGCACATGGCTCCTAGTTGCAGAAATCATAAACAAATTCAAAATTCCAAATCAGTTCTATTTTAAAGTCTTCCAATTGAGACATCTTCTCAAGTGCTGAGAACAGCCCCCCCCCCCACAACTGGCCAAATTATCTTTTCACTTGGAAATTGGTCACTTGGTGAATTTCCTAAAGGCTGTTTCCAAGATGTATACGATTCTATATGGATGGCTTTTCCCCTGACTGCTTTGGCCCCACAGCATATTGGGCAACTCTCTTTCCCAACTTAACTATTGATTGGCCTTCTCTTTGGGGTAGCTGTCACTGATTTGTGACACAGGACAGACTGTCTCATGCAATTTCACATTTTGTATAATCCATATTATTCCCTGCAGAAGCTAGCCAAATTGGGTTTAACGTCCTCTGCCCTATGTTCCCGTTTTCACCAGGGGGAAGGCACATTACTTCACATTTTCTGGTCTTGTCCTAAAGTGGCTTCTTTGTGGGCATGCATTCAAGGTAAGGCAGACCCTCTTCTAGGGCTGTCTGAGTTATTTGCAGCAGAAATCTGTTTACTTGGTGACTATTACCAAATCTCAGTACTTGATCGCAAATACCATATGGCTCTTGTTTCTATTTCTGTTAAAAATTGATATTGAAGCATTGGAAGGACAGCAAAGATATCTGTTATACTGAATGGTTTAACGAGTTGATGGCTAACCTGAGAACTGAAAAGGCAATAGCAAACCTTAATAATAGACTGAAAGGTTACAAAAGAATATGGGACCCCTTACATACTTTGTACTCCTTATTAGTGGTATTTCTTGATGTCTTCATCTCAGTATGGGTGCTTAAGCTTTATCTGACTGCTGGGAGGGAGGGAGGGGAGGACAATTTAGAAGGGAGAGGGTGAGGGAGGAGGGACAGTGGAAGGAGGGGGCAGTGGGAGGGGAAGGTCCATTGCATTATTACGTGATTGACTTTTGCACTGTTTTCCTTTGTGTGGATCTGTTCCTTGTATTGGAACAACTTGTAATAAACTTTGAATTGAAAAAAAAACCAAACAACATTATGTTTCAGCCACTGTTTTATGCAAGACACCTGTCATATTCAGAAGGAAAGTTTGGTCTCAAAATGTGGAAATAACACCAAGTTATGAGGAAACGTTGAATTGTTTCAATGTTTACTCATAACTTTATTCTTTGCACATTTTGGCCCCACTTATGTTCAAAATATCTCTTGTGTTACCCACCTCCTGAACATGACAGGTGTCATTTTTTAAATCCCCTCCAAAACTTGTTTTCACAGTCACATTCCGAAATCACCTTTTGGATGAGATTTTAAAAATGTATCCTGTCTTGATCATATTGTAAGGTCATAAAAAGACTGCTTGAATTTTGAGTCAAAATGTGGGAGCCCACTGAAAATTAGATATTGCCTCTCAGCTGTCCTATCCTGGGCAAATACAGACTAAAAATGTGTAAAAGCAGGACACCACTGAAAATGACATATTGCATCTCATCTGATTTATCCTGGGTAAATATATGGTAAAAATGTGTACAAACAAGACACGGTACAACAGAAATGCAAGCAACAAACATTTGTCACCTTTCATATGTTAACCAGGTTCAGAATAATCTGAAGCAGCCCCCTCCCCCATGTTCGGCAGTTGGACTCCTCATAGCTGGTGGTGGTTAGATTTATTTTATGATTTTTGTCCTGTAGCTAATGCCACAAGTCTAGGCTGGTCATAGCCTTTTTGGGCTGATCAGGAGCATGGGGTGATGAGGAAGGAGGACTGTAGTCTGGTTTCTGCTCAAGCCATTGCCTATCAGTGACCAGTGATTCCCTCCTCTGTGGTAGCACCTACCTCTCACCTCTCCATGGGTAGTGCAGCTCCTCCACACTGGTTCCCATCAAACCGAGTCTGTCCGGTCAGTCCACACCTACCACTCCCCCCCATCATGGTTGTGGCACCCCAGATTGACTCCAAACCACTTCCCTCCTGATTTGCTTTAAAATGGCTTCCAGGTCACTGTTGCTCCATATTCTCTCCAGCAACATGTGGTTTACTGTGTGATTTTACAAAAAATTAAAAATAAAAATAAAAATAAAACAAAGCAACTCATCTTGGCGGTGGATCACTGTCACTCTGTCTGCTCTCTAGCAGAATGCAGTGTGGGTCAGTGTGTGCTAATACAAAAAAAAAGTAGAGCTGCCATGTCAACTTCTTTATTTACCAATAATGACAATTCAACTATTATAACTGGTATTATTAATTTGTTAATTTTACCCTCTATGCTATCTATGCCCAACAACTATACAGCAAATACAAGCAAGCAGTTATTTGGCATTGGCAAGTGCTTGTTTTAAACTCTCTGCTTGTTTCACACCTGTTTATCTATCATTACTCTTATTTTCTCCAATTTGTGACCAAAGTTGAAAGAATAAATATAATATACAAAATATACAATATTTTGAATAGGGCAAGGCTCAATTTAGAAGCCAAACTTTACTAACATGCTACTGTTATTAGTTTTTGATTATAGCTGGCTTTATTTAAAATTGTTTTAGCACTTCCTCTTTAACTCAGAATTAAGACGTAGGAAGCTTTTATCTTTGCTGCCTTGCTGTGTATGTCTTGGATATCAAAATAAAAGGTGTGTGTGTGTGTGTGTGTGTGTGTGTGTGTGTGTGTGTGTGTGTGTGTTATGGGGTGCAGTAGTGCCCCTATAGTTAGGGTTGTATTGGAAGCTCTATGTTAAACCCCAGTTTTTTTCACCTTAAAGGGGAAGTCTCTCATAGTTTCCCAACTCCTTATGTGTAACTGTTGTGTTCCTCCTCTAGTTGCCAGCAGTCCTATTGCTGTCCAAATCTAGATTATAAATAAAAATATACAGCCCCCAGAAGTTATCAATGTGTTTGTCCTCCATTTTACCATCAGTGCTGCTGGAGGATGATGTCATCAGAGCAACAGATAATGGTGCTGCACTAAATGCTGTTCCACCAGTAAACAGAATCCACAATGTTTGGTCCCCCACTGGAGTAATGGAGGAACTCTTTAAGTGCTGTACACATCCTGAAGTGTAGGTCTAATAGGGACTAGGACCATATGAGTGTGATTCAGCACTGATTTGACATGTATATACAGTATGCCTATAAGGAAGTGCCTGTATGAGTTGTGTTAGTGTTTCTGTTAGCAAAAACAGTTTACCCAATAAATGACTCTGGGTACAACAAGAGTCTTAAGTGGCATTATATAGCTGTCTTATTATGTTCTGTGTGTGTTAGCATTCTTTGTTTTGATTGACACCAGCAGCGAGACACAATCTTGCATAAATGCCCCTTTCCCTTTGTAACTAGGCAGTCAGTGATTGGATGGCTGATGTAAGGCAATAAAGAGTTCAGCTATAACAAGGAATAGGTTACCAAGACATCAGCTGCAGCATATGGAAGAACAGTAATCTAGTGGTTAAAGCACAGGCACAAGAACTGGGAAACTCTAGTTCAAATCCTACTAAAGTCCCTTACTCTCTAACCCTTAACAAGTTCCCCTAACCTCCTTGGGAACTGTGATGGCCCCTCAGGTCCATGACTTTAACAGTGCCCCCTTTCCCATTATAAATCATTAGCAGTGATGAGAGCTACAGCACTTCACTTTGAAGGTACTGAAAACAAGCTGTGGCAGCCCCCCCCCCTTTTGTAATGCCAGCATTTGAAGTAGGATGTCCCTCACAAATCAGATGCTACACTTCATCTTTGTAGGTAAACAAACTAATCAGTCTCAGTGCTTGTAGTACTTTGTATTTGCTTAGCTCATTCCTCCCATGTCATATGCATTCTGTGTCTTGGTATTTCCAGTCAGAACCCAGATGTAAGGAGCATTTGAAGAGTAAAACAATACACTTTATAAAGTAAGTGATCTAGCTGTCCACTTTCAGGCTGCTGAAAGGGGAGTGTATAATTTGTGCAAAGGAAGAATTCAGTCTTCTGTGATCCTTTGGGAAACCGCTCAAGCCTACCTTGTAAATGAATCCTCTCAAAGGGGTTCACCTGGTTCACTACAGAGTGACTGATTGACTGCTCGATTGATTGATTGGTTGGTTGATTAACTGATTCAGTCTACTGCTTTCCACGACATGTCACAACTGTCTCACAGAGAGAAATGAGCAGTACACAGGAACAGCTTTTGTTTCCTGTGAATGAAATACTATTAGATGTATTATTTGCTCTACACATGCAGTGTTAAGGCTACAAGTACCACTCCCTGTGTGAGTTGCATGACAGAACTGTCTTAAGCCATTGCAAAGTTAAACTAAAATCAGGATAGACAGCATTGATACCCTTATGTTTTGTTCTGCACTGTTGCTGCAGTGACATCAAGGAATGGGAGGGCTGTATTACGAGTGACTCATTTGCATGTAAATGGAGGCTTGCTTGACATTTTACTACCTTGTGTCAGAGCCTCAAACTCTAGATATGTGTTGCAACAGAAGAAATGGCTGATCTCTTATTGACATATGTACAGTACTTGATGTAATGTATAATAAATACATCAGACATATCCAAATCATAAATATACAGGAGTCTTCTCCTTTAATAACTTTGGTATACTTTGACAAAATAGCCCCAAATTTGGCATGTGCAGTCATGCTGACAGCCTCATAACGTAAATTTTTTTGTAATGGCATCTTGTATGATTTGGTTTTCGAGACATGGAGTGCTAAAAACTGACACCCCCACACACACTTTTTTCCCAATACTTCACATGGGTTTTATTTTTTGCTCTCATCTACAGTCCAAATGGTATGCAATTTTTTCATGACATTTTCAGAGATGATGGGATATGTGTCAAGGGTGAACCTTTGGAGGGTTTGGTGAAAAAACATAATACCATTTTTTAATTATAATGATTGTTCTGATGACTGCTAGACAGGCAGGTGTAAAAAAGAGATAGAACTGTTAAGAGTTCATAATTTACTGTTTGTGCTCGGAGAAATTGTGTTCATGATGGCAGCCATCATTTTTATTTCTATTTTATAAATGGTTTTCTAGAGAAGTACTGCTCAGTAACGAATGAACAGGATATGTATTTAGGTATCTGTTCCATACTTAGTTTGACTTCTGTCCTAGAATTTAGAAATTTAGAAGGCAAGTATGTGTTTTTGTGGTGAGAATAATTACCCCATCACTCGCTTATGTAAGGATTGTTCAATCAGAAAAAAAGTTCACACGTTTCTACAGTTTAGAATTTACTGTTCGATCAGAAAAGACTGATCAGTAAATAGGTAAACAACATTTCAAACTATAATAGCTCCTTGGTGTCTAGTGGCACCCCCCACCCGCTGATTGCCATCCCCATGATAAAATATGTCCCTGGTGTGTAGTGGCACCCTCCACCCCTGATCGCTGCTCCTGCAAATGTATAATGTTGCCCTGGTGTCTAGTGGCCCCCCCCACCCACCGATTGCCATCCCTGTAATAAAATAGTATTTTCCCGGTGTCTAGTGGCACCGCCACCTGCTGATTGCTGTCACTGTAATAAAATATGTCTCTGTTGTCTAGTGGCACCCCCCACCATCTGATTACATAGAAACATAGACAGAAACATAGAATTTGATGGCAGATAAGGACTGCTTGGCCCACCCAGTCTGCCCATTTCCCTACCTACTGGATAAGCTGCAGATCCTAGTTAACCAGCAGCCTACTTCTTCCTACCCCCACCCCCTAGAATTGCCTTATGACTGTCCCATGCATGCTTGAATTCCACCACTGATTTTGACTCCACAACCTCCTCCGGAAGGCCTTTTCATGCATCCACAACCCTCTCTGTGAAAAAATACTTCCTTAAATTACCTCTGAGCCACCCCCCTTCTATCTTCAAATTGTGCCCTCTTGTTCTTGCACACCTCTTTTTTTGAAAGATGCTACCCTCTTGGACTTTGTTGATTCCCTTGAGGTACTTGAATGTTTCTATCATGTCCCCCTCTCCCTCCTTTCCTCGAGGCTATACATATTAAGCTCCTTAAGTCTCTCTTCATATGTCTTCCGGTGCAGACCCTGTGCCATTTTAGTTGCCCTCCTCTGGACAGCTTCCATCCTGTCTATGTCTTTGCGGAGATTGGGTCTCCAGAACTGCACACAGTACTCCAGATGGGGTCTCACCAGCTGTCTGTACAGAGGGGTAATAACTTCTTGTTTTCTACTGGTGATGCCTCTCCCTATGTATCCTAGTATCCCCCCAGCCCTCCTTGCTGCCCTCTCACATTGCTTGCCCACCTTTAGGTCATCTGATATGACTGCCCCCCCTTTCCATTTTTGTTGTTGTTAGTATCTCACCCCCCATTGTGTACTCTTCCCCTGGGTTTTTGTTTCCCAGGTGCATTACCTTGCACTTCTTAGCATTGAATCTAAGCTGCCATACATTTGACCATTCCTCTAACCTTGCCAAGTCCCTTCTCATCCTTTCCACCCCACCCTGTGCATCAACTCTGTTGTAGATCTTTGTGTCATCTGCAAAGAGACATACTTTTCCTTCCAGTCCTTCTGCAATGTCGCTTATAAAGACTTTGAAGAGGACCGGTCCTAATACTGAACCCTGTGGTACCCCACTAGTAACCCTCCTTTCTTCTGAGTGGACTCCATTTACTATTACTCTCTGTGTCCTATTCTCCAGCCAATTCTTTACCCAGGCTGTCATCTTGGGACCCACTCCCAGGCTGGCTAACTTGTATATTAATCTTTTGTGTGGGACTGTGTCAAATGTCTTGCTAAAGTCTAGGTAGGCCATGTCACAGCCCCTCCCTGATCTACTACTTTGGTCACCCAGTCAAAGAAATCTATCAGATTCATCTGGCATGACCTTCCGACTGTGAATCCATGCTGCCTAGGGTCCTGGGCCCCTCTGGCCTCTAGATACTCGACAATTCTTTCCTTCAGAAGTGATTCCATCATTTTCCCTATCACTGAGGTTAAACTAACAGGTCTGTAGTTTCCTGCTTCTGACTTGCTCCCACTTTTGTGAAGGGGAATCACATCTGCCCTCCTCTAGTCCTCGGGTACCACCCCCTCCTCCCATGATTTGTTAAAAAGGGTAGTCAGTGGTGTCACTAGTTCTACCCTTAGTTCTTTTAGAATTCTGGGATGAATCCCATCAGGCCCCATTGCTTTGTCCACCTTCAGTTTTAAGAGTTATTTCAGAACCCTTTCTTCTGTAAATGGGCTGGTATCAACTTCTGTATCCAGAGTGTTTCTATTGTTTGTTTTATGTACCTCCTCCTCTTCATTTGTAAATACTGAGCAAAATATTTGTTTAGTATCTCTGCCTTTCACAGTCTCCCTCTGCCCACCCTCCCTCCCTCCTTATTAAGCCTCACTATCCCTCCCTTGGTCTTCCTTCGCTCCCTGATGTACCTATAAAAGGTTTTATCCCCCTTCTTAACTGAGTTGGCTATCTTTTCCTCAGTTTGGGCCTTTGCTGTTCTGACTGCCTTCCCAGCCTCCTTTTGCTTTAACTGATACAGTTCTCTGTCCTGCTCCTTCTGTGATTCCTTGTACTTCCTGAATGCTTTCTTTTTCTCTTGAGTCTTCACTGCCACTTCCTTTGAGAACCATAGTGGTTTCTTACATCATTTTGTTTTGTTTATTTGCTTCACACAAAGGCTCGTTACCTCTGTGATGGCAGTTTTTATTATTCCCCATTGTCCTTCCACCCCTCCTTTCTGTTCATTTGCTAGTTCATTCCTTAGGCACTCACCCATTTTGGAAAAGTCAGCCCTCCTAAAGTCCAGTACTTTTGTCTTCATATGGCTTGACTCTATTGCTGTGTTTATTGTGAACCATACTGTTCAATGGTCGCTAGTTCCCATATGGCTACCCACTTCTACATCTGTGATCCTCTCTCCATCTCCATGTGAGAGAATCAAGTCTAATATTGCTCCCTCTTGAGTGGGCTCCAGTACTAGTTGTCTAAGGCATGCCCCCTGTAGGGCATCTAGAATAACTCCACTCTTCGAAGTGGCAGCTGCAACTGCACTCCAGTTAACATCTGGCATATTCAGATCACCCATCAGCAATATATCCCCTCTTTCTGCCATTTTAAGTATACTTTCTATCATTTCCTTGTCCATTTCCTCTTCCTGAGAAGGGGTCTGTATACAACCCCTGTGCAGATTGTAGTGCCATTGCCTGTCTCCAAATTTACCCACAGTGCTTCTTCTCCTCCCTGTTTACCCTTTTGTTCCGTTGCTTTTATTCCTTCCCTTATGTAAAGAGCTACTCCTCCTCCTCTTTTACCCTCCCTGTCCCTCCTGTAGATAGTGTATCCTGGTATGTTTACGTCCCAGTCATGGTTTTGTGTGTACCATGTTTCTGTGACTGCCACGATATCCAGATGTTCCTCCTCCATCAAGGCCACTAATTCAGGAAGCTTGTTACCCAGACTATGGGCATTGGTACTCATTGCTCTCCATTTTTTGATGGCTTTACCTTCTGTTGCAGCACCCCCACTGACCGTTCTACCTCGGTCTTTTCTCATTTAGTACCCTGTTTTGTAGGGAGGCTGGGATTTTCCTGCTGCTTGTCAGTGCCTCCCCTTTGACTAGTTTAAAAGCTTGCCAATGAAGCATTTAAACTGATTGCTCAAAGACTTGTTCCCTTCCTGGACAGGTGCAGACCATCCTGCCAGTATAGGCTGGTGTCCCTCAGGTGGAACCCCAGTCCCAATGAAGCCAAACCCCTGTGCTCCACACCATTTTTTCAACCATTCATTAAACTGCATGGTGCTAATTACCCTTGCCTCCCCCATGCCTTTGACAGGCAGCACCTCTGAGAAGGATACTGTGTGTGCTACTTGTCTTAGGCCCCTCCCCAACTCTGCAATGTCCTCCTGCACTGCTCTAATCTCATGATGAGCCAAGTCATTTGTCCCTAGGTGGACAATTACGTCCAGCTCAGACTCCCTTGCAGCTGTTCTCGTGATCCTGAGGATGCGTTGCTGTCCCTGTGATAAAATAATATGTCCCTGGTGTCTGATGGCATCCCCCATACCCAGATTGCTGTTTGTGCCTGAAATAAAGAAAATGGTCCCATAATGTTTTTTCCCCCAATTTTCAAACCTATAAAAAATGGTCTCTCACTGATCAGACATCCCCACCTCCCACTTAGCATCCACCACCCCATACCCCCAAGTACACCCTCACACACCCTTACTCACCTGAACAGGTCACAGGGCAAAATCCAATCTCCAGTCAAAGACATGTCTTGTTGCTGGAACTGCTGACTGCAGTATGAGAAACTAAGGTAAATACAATTCAATATATGTCGATAGGGTTTTCAATTTTGTTGCATAACTTGGCCATTTTAATATTTTTTACACCAGATTTTCAACGTGGGCTTTTAGGGACCCCTCCTCATGAAAATGTCAGTGGAATTGGGCAAATCCTGCCCAAAAGATGATTTCGTGGTTGCTTGGCAAAATCACATTTCAGGCAGGATTTGAACATTTTCACCACACTTGTTCATGGGGTAGGGTCATAGAAGGCTATGTTGAAAACTGGAGACAGAATATGCAAAAATGGCAAAGTTATCTGCACGCTTGTAACTTTGTAAATTTTAAATATTTTGAACCCAAATGTTTAACATAGCCTTCTTATGATACCACCTCATGATTGTCAAAGCTGTTATTTTTCAAATCCTGGCCAAAATGGGTTTTTGCACCTGTGGCATGGAATGACACTGCAGTTTTGCAGTATAACTTTTTGGCAGGGATTTGAAAATTTGCAGTACCAGGTATATGAAGTGGGGTAATAAGAAACATATGCTGACAATTTGGTTACTGTTGTCCTACACTAAATAAGGATACAATTAGACAATTTCAAAAAGTAAGGAAATTATTTTCAAAAAACTGCATTAAAGCAACAGTTAGGGTTCAAGAAAAAGTGACAAAAGTAGGGAACTGATGTTAGGGTTGAAACTTAACACCCCTGCTCCACCACTAAAGTGAATGATGGGTGAAGTCTTCCTTTGGGTTGTCAACCCTAATGTTGAAACATGCACACCTGTCTCCATCACATCTCAGCTTTTATGTTACTACAGTGGGGTGAGCGTTAGGGTTGAGAACCCCAAGGAAGGCTCCACCCCTCATTTGCTTCAGTGGTGGGGCAGGGATGTTAGGGTTGAAAAACCCTAACATAACATTTCCCTACTTTTGTTGTTTATCTTGAACTCTGATGCAGTAATGAAGTTTTTTTTTTGCAAATAATTGATGGATAGATGGATAGATAGATGAAGAGATATCTCTATATATTATAGTGGCATGGTAGCACCACAATAGTTAGAGTTAAGCAGGGTTTTCTGTTAAACCCCAATGTTTGCACTTTAATAAGTTCACAGTTGTTCAATGGATTTGCATGACATTTTGCATGTGGGGTTTCATTGGACACATTTCTTGACTTGTCAAGTTCTATTCTGGTCAGATGTGTGAAGTCTGACATGTGGATAGTGGAAGAAAATGTAAAAAAAATCACAGGTTTTTTTATGTTTTGTTGCCATCACGTAGTGCCCAGATAGTTTGGAATTTTTGCCTGTAATTTTCAGGGTTGAAAGGGCTTCCTTGGAAAAATTTTATTTGCTGGTTTGGTGAAAAAAAATTGAACCATTCCAAAGTTATTAAATTTAAAAGATTTGGGTTTTCAACATGCTCTGTCAGCGCTTCAAAATAGCTATACAAATTATCATTCATGAGCTATGAGGTGACTGTAGGCATCCTAGCCAGGGCACCTATAGTCACTTCATAGATCATGAATAATGATGAGCTTATTTGTATACCCATTTTTTTTTTTAAATTGATGGAACTAGAAAAAATCAGATGAAAACTACAAACTATCCCTCCTTGGGAAGCTTGGTCTGTTCAAAATCACTGTTTACAACAATTTATTTTTGGTTTCACCTGTTCATATTGCAAGACAGGCAGTTCTTTATGTGCCCCATGTTTTCAAAAATATCAGTGTAAGCCTAGCTCATGAATAATCATGAGCTTATTTGCATACCCCCTTTTTTAAACTAAGGGACTTGGAAAAAATGGCTGGATATTTCTGTACTCACTACAGAAATAGGAGACATCTCTCATTAAATAAATTTTGTCAGCTGTATACTGTTTGCACAATGCCTCATTTTGAAAATAAACATCTGTGATATTGTTGTAACCACTACAAAAATAGGAGACTGCACCTCCCAGTAAGGAAACTAGAAAACAAATTCATATTGTACCCACAATGCCTTGTTATGCATATCTACATATTAGGTGCTATACTGCAGTCACCACTACTAAAATAGGAAGCTGCACCTCTGAGTAAGAACATTTTAAATGGACTTTATATTCTACGCTACCCAGAATTCCTCATTGCTGTTTGTAAATCATTCTATTAGTGTTATAGTGCTGTAACCATTACCAAAATAAGAGTTAGCCAATTTAACAAAAAGGAACTGTTTTATGTCCAAATGCAGTTATAATGATAAATTATAGTGTTTTTAAAAACACAGTTTTATGATTTTTTTATTTTACAGCTTTAACAATATGTCTGCACATGTTATGATTTATAATGTAACTCATGTAATTTAGTGACTGCCCTACAGATGGCAGGAGGGATCAGTTAGAGCCAGGGTAAGTGTATAGTTTATAATGGAACTCGTGTAATTAAGCAACTGCTCTACAGATGGCATTAGTGAGCTTTACATTTCGCACTTTAATATCTTTGCAGCTGTTCAGTGGATTTGTACAACTGTTTGCATGGGTGGTCTTGCTCGGTAGGTCTCTTGATGTGCCACATTTTGTTCTGGTCAGATGTGCAGATTCTGAGATGTGGATAGTCAAAAAATGTAAAATAAATCTCTGCTTTTTTGTCCTCACCTTGTGCCCAGATGGTTTGGAATTCTGATCTGAAATTTTTAGGGTAGAAAGGGCTTAACTCCTAGAGGTGCCTTTCACTGGTTTGGTGAAAATTGTTATTAGGCATGTGTAAATATCACAACCCACTGTTGTGCATTATTGCTTAAGCAGAACTCATGCGTAATTCAGTGACTGCATACAGATGGCAGGAGGGATCTGTTCTAGCCAGGGTAAGTGAATAATTTATAATGGAACTTGTGTAACTCAGTGAAAGCCCTGCAAATGGCAGAAGTGAGCATTAAATGTTACACTGAAATATCTTTGCAACCGTTCATTGGATTTGCATGAAATTCTGCATGTTCGGTCTTATGGGGGTAGATCTCGTGGTATCCCAAGTTTTGTTCTAGTCAGATGTGATGATTTTGAGATTTGGATAGTGAAAAATATAAAAATCCAATTTTTTGCAGTTTTATTTGTCATCATCTTGTGCCGAGATGGTTTGAATGTTTAGTGTGAAATGTTCAGGCTAGAAAGGGCTTGGTCCACAGACATGCCTTCGCTGGTTTGGTGTAAAAATATTAATCCTTTCCAAAGTTATTAAATTTAAAAATTTCAGGTTCTGAATATGCTCAGTAAGCACTTCAAAAAAACTGTATAAAGGGGTGTGGCTTGGGTACCTTGTATCATGTCGTAGCTCATGAATAATCATGAGTTTATTTGCATACCCATTTCTTAAAACTGAGGATATTAGAAAAATCTAATGAAAAATTACATGCTATCCCTCTTTGGGAAGCTTGGTTTGTTTTAAATCATTGTTTACAACACATTTCTTTTTGATTTCACCCGTTCCCATTGGAAGAAGAACAGTTATGTGCCCCATATTTTCAAAAATATCACTATAACCATAGCTAATGAATAATCATGAACTTATTTGCATTCCTTTTTTTTTTAATTGAGGGAATTAGAAACATCTGGTGAAAACTATAAGCTATCCCTCCTTGGGAAGTGTGAATTTTTTTGAAACATGGGCTACAAATCAGTATGTTAAATATTAGGGCTATAGAAGAAAAGTAGTCAAATTTATGTTAAAATAGACATTATTGATTTTGTGTTCATGTGAATTGAAAACGTTTTTCAATAATTCAATGGCTTAGAAATATGTAAAGTGAAAAAAATACTTTTGGCAATACAGAGAAACAGGAAAGTACCATTGGCTGTTTTAGCTTGGATCTGTCTTGGCTTAGGATAAGAGAACACTGACACAGTGATATCAAAGGAGGCAAAGTAGTGTAGTGGTTAATGCTCTGGGCTATGATCCAGACCTGGGTCTAAATCTCAGAGCCTCCAGTGAATATGGTCATAAGCTTTTTTTTAATAGTAATACATGCGTTTATCAAAACTAATTAGAGAAAAAGTAATATCTCAAAAAGTAAGGAAATGCATTGCAAAAATTTTGTTAATGCACTAGTTAGGGTTAAAGTAACAAAAGTAGTGAAATGTGGTGTTAGGGTTTCCAACCCTAACACCCCAACCCCACCCTGCAGGCAGCAACAGGCGTGTGGTGTGTTTCGGGGTTGTCAACCCTATAGCTCACCCCATTCTTATATACTGTACCCATCTTGGGTTACTTACTCATGGTATGGGATGAACATTGGGGTTGACAACCCCAGGGCACATCCCACACCTGTTGCTGCCTGCATAGAACATAGAAATTGATGGCAGATAAGGACTTCTTGGCCCATCTAGTCTCCCCATTTTTCCTACCTACGGCATATACTGCAGACCCTATTTTATCTGCAGCTTACCCTAAAATAAGCCAGTTAGTACCTTCCCATAATGTACACCCTGTTGTGGCTTATTACTTACATATGTGACAGAGTGCAGTCAATCACAGCACTAACTTAGTAAGTTTGCTTTGTGAGAGTATGCATGTATTGTGGAGTGTGTATGAGAACCATTTAAAATTTAAATTCAGTTCAGTGCTATAAGAATTACATAAAAACAAAAACATTAATGATAAAAGTGTCACTTTGTAAGGTGTGAAAATTTTTTTGATGCTGGCTGGCCGGTGAAGTGGTAGTGCTACTGCTTGCATTGCCAATGACCTGGGTTCAGGAGCAGACCCAGAGAAGTCAGAGGTCTAGCTGGGGGAAAGGGTTGATTGTCTATTGGATTGCTTGCCTTCTCCTGGCAGGGATGGATCTGGAGCCTGACATCTACCAACCCCTACCAGTGAGTAGGTGAGCCTGGGACTGGTACTGAGGCTGACTTGGTAGAGGCAGCAGACGTCTGCTTTTCGGTGGTGAGAGCATGCTCAGCCATGCCCTGAGGTCATTGCATGCATGCCTCTGTCAAGGGGGGCCCCACAGGAGAACCACACACAGAAAAACAACCATGGACAAAGAGCAGTGTGAAGTCTGGGATCCTTGTGGGGACCCAGCAGACCAATGTGGGGTATGTCTCCTACCTCAAGGAGACTAAGCAGAGTTTTTAAAAAACCAAAAAACAAAACATTTTGTTTTGATCATGGTCTGTTCATTCACTAAATATGAGTTCAGGAGATAATCACCTTAAGAAATGGAAAACATCACATTGGGCACAATAGGCACTATTCACCAATGGACCGCCACTATACGCAAAAGTGGCATAAAAGTTGGTGAGCAGCTGCACCACCACGCAACACATGGCATGCACGAACAAGCTGGGAACACCAGTTGGACAGGGCAGGGTATGCAGAGGCAGGAAGCAATGTGCAAGGGCGGGACTGGGACAGTGCAAAACACCCGGAACGCCCCTTGACCCCGAGATTTATGGAGATGCAGAAGTGCTATGCTACACTTCTGTGTGGACAGACACGGAAACATGTTGGTGCAGGATGCAAGAGCAGATGCCAGGAATGAGGACCATGGACCAGTAGATTCCACGGTGTAGGCAAGCAGGGCTGGGGACATGGCACAGGTGGTGGAGGTGACAAGATGCTGTGGTCCCCCAACTTTATCAGGGTACAGGTTGCTATCCTGGTGACAGAGGTCTGTCAGCACTATGATGGGCTGTTCAGCTGCCGGGCACTCAGCGCCCCACCCAAGACAAAGTCCTGAATATGGCTGGACATGCAGGTGGCCATAAATGCTGCCAGACCAGAGGCATGCACATTGGCTGCCATAAAGCACAAGTGGCATGACCTCCAGTCCCAGGTAAAGAAGAAAATGAGCTGGGCATGACAGTTGCAGGGCACCACTGGGGGAGGCCCACCACCACCACCACCAGACCCACTCATGTCCATAGAACAGATGGTGTCAGACATGATAAGCAATGTCACCATGGACAGGGAGCCTGATGGCCTTGACAGTATGCTAGGTGAGTGCATTGAGCTTGCACACAGGGCAGCTACACAACACAGTACCACTGACACGGGCCCTAACCACCTGTCACCCTTCCCACCCACAGGCCAATATGACGACAGTGCTGGTGAGGGACCTTCTGGGATTGGCAGTGGAGCACCGCAGTAGTCAGGCAATGCAGGTATGCAGTGGCACAGACACTGGGTGGTGCACAGCACAGGACTGACATGCACGTGTACTAAACGATGACCTCCCCACCCACACAGGTATGCTGCAAAGCTCTGATGGCCCACTGGAGGGGGACATGCAGCAGACAGCACTGATAGAGGACCAGAAGAGGTGTGATGATGTAAGGATGCTGGAATGGCAGCAGGAGGAGAGTGGCAGCTGAGCCATGATTGTGGACACACAGGAGAGGATGGTGAGACCTTGATGGACCAAGATGAGGGAGACCACACAGTACCTGTAATGGACAGGAGCACTGAGGAGGACTCCCTGTGACTAGAGGACAGCTGCAGGATGACCATGGGGATGTCAGCACCCACCACACCACCATACACCCAGGAGCAGGACATGGGTCTGAGGGCCCCACTCCTGGAAGGCATCGTAGGCAAGGCTGCAGTGGCTCAGCAGTGGTGAACTATTACCCAGACCTTTGCTGGCTGGAGTGTGACTGGTTGCAGGCCACCCGATACTGCATGGGGGCAGTGCACCTTATGATGGAGATCATGACTGCATCTGTGTGGGTGCCGGAGAGGCAGGCCGAGAGCATTGCCACTGGCATGATGGTGCAGGAATGCATAGATGAGGTCATTGCCACAAGTGCCCATGCCCATGACAGACTTGTGGAGTAGGTGGTGGCTGGTGCCTGCTCACACGAGTGGACAGCAGAGGCACTCCTGGCTATAGCCACACACCTGGTCACACAGTAGGCCTGACCACCAGCCACAGCTTTGGCACTGACCAATGCTGCACAACCATCGATCTCAGTGCAGGTGGCACTGCTGCCACAACAGGCACAGGCAACACAGCCCAATGATCACGTCACATACAGGCGGCACAGCATGACACACAGCCAACGGCCATGCAAAGGAGAAAAAGAGGAACAGGATGAGAGTATGGATGCAGTGGGCAGCCACAGACATCGGATACACAGTGACTGGGTTGATCCAGCAGCAATGACCATGGCTGGCACGCACACACACCACACACTGACACACCCACACTGACCACCAAGGCACACCATACACCGGTGCACTGAGACACCCAATGGACCAGGGCCACCTGGGTGGTGCACCAAGGAGCACATATACAGGACACAGACACACCACAACTGGTATCCCCCTCCCATATGGGCCTCCTGCACACTGTGGTATGCATGGCATGCACTGGGCAGGCCACAAAATGGGTCATGGCATGAATCCATGGCAGCCGACAGTGCAACTGACCTATGCCCATAGCACTCGGTTTGCAGCACTGCCATGTGTTGCACAGGACAGCTCAGACATGTGGGTTCATCATCATCAGCATGCGCAACCACTCATCTGCCAAATGTGCCATGCGATGCCGCATGGCCCTTGCTGCCATGCATCCCATGGAGTGCTGTCCCCTTGGTGTCACCTACCACCATCACCAGGTGGCACTGGTCCATAGTGTGGCTGTGGTGGTCTCTCACCGAGCTCCTCAGGGTGTGCATCTAGGGGCTGTGGCACATGGCATCGGATGCATATGTTGTACAGCATGGAACAGAAGGTGAACACTCAGTATGCCATCCCTGGTGCAAGCATCATCATACCACCTGTGTGGTACAGGCAGCAGAAATGCAGCTTCATATGCCTGCTGGTGAATTCCACAATGCTGGGTGCCCACGCATGTGCAGCATTGAATGCCTCCTCCGCAGGGTGCCGTGGCACAAAGTATGGTGTCAGGAGGGTCGACCTCAGTGGGTATCCACTGCCACCTGTGGAATGGGATGGTACACAGACATTAGGGACACAGTAGCACACATTCATCAACCATTACTGCAGTCATTGATGGGTGCTCACCCAAAAGCCAACTGTATCTCTCCTCCTGCTGGTCCAGATGGTGTTGCAGCATGCTGTTGTCATAGATGTAGGAATCATGCCATGACCCCAGGTACCGTGCCAGAACATTAGTGACAATGCCCATTGCATCATATATGATGTGGCAGTTTATGTTGTGGTACCCCTTACGGTTCTGGTAGGACTCCTCATTCGTGGTTGGTGTGAGTATGGGTACATGCATACACTCTATTGCACCTACAATGTTGGACATGCCATACCTGTCCAGAAATGCATCCTTGACAGCCCTGAGCTCTGACACAGTCGTGGGGATGTGATGTGCCATTGCCTGTGGCATACAAGGGCATCAGCTACCTGGTGCAGGGCCCTGGACACTGAGGACTGACTCACACCTGTCACATCCCCCATCACCCTCTGGAAGGAGCTGGTGGCATAGTATTGCAGTGTGCACAGCACCTTCATCTCCACAGACATGGCCATGGAGCACCTTGCACTGGGACGGATGGTATCCTCCACGAGTTCAGAGATGAACTGTAGTGTGTAATGGTCAATCCTGTACTGTAGTACTGTGGCAGGATGTCCATGGTGTGGAAGCTCCGTGCCATGAGCCATGGTCTGAATACCCATTGGTGGTGCCTCGCATAGGCACGGTGCTCCTGCAAGGCATCCTCTACTAGGATCATGTGTAGCAGTGCCCCTGGGCACATCGTACTGCCACTGCCTTTTCTGCTCTCTGCATCTGTGCAGTGGCATTTCAGGCACACAAGTGTGTCCCATGCATGCTGTGTGGCATGGCACACGTGTTCTATAGGATGGGGCCTGCTTACATGGTGTGGGCGGGCCAGCCACAGAAATGCCATAACTGCACATACAGTCATGGCGATGGTGGCTCCACTAATGCTACAGGGTGAGGTGTGTGCAGGCTAGCCTTGTCACAGTGTCTGTATGGTGTTGCTATAGAGGTGTATCAGGATTGAGTACCAGCGGGGACCATTTGGGAGGTCACAGAATGGAGACAGGTAGGTACCACAGCCTGTTCATTGCCTGTTTCAGCCCTGTGCCTGTTGGGGGGGAGGTGCTCTGAGCCTACATCTCATTGTTACTACCTGGGCATTTTTACAGGGGACCTGGAGGCATAAGGCCATGCTGGTGTTTGAGCTGCCAGAGGTGGGTGAGCCGGGCCCAGCAGTAGTGGTGACCCCAAGCTGCAGACTGCTTCACGACATCCCGCTGTGGTTTGATCTGTGGCAGAGCACATCTGACATGGTCAACAGGGATGATGAGGGGTACTTGTGGGCCAGTTGCTCCCCCTCGAAGGTAGGTGGCCCTTGGTACCCTGTATGTGCATGTGTGTCCATGTGCGTGCGTGTGTGTGTGTGTGTGTGTGTGTGTGTGTGTGGCAACATTGCATTGATGGCCTGGCCAGTTTTACGGATACTGACCTACATGCCCTGTGTCTGCTCTTGTCATTGCAGTGCTATTGTGGGCCCATCTGGCACCTAGTGCTGTAGGAACGTGAATTCACAGATTCGACCCCTCCTCAGGAGGTGACCTTGATGACCAGCCTGGAGGTGGCCATGGAGGGGGATTCATCCGGCTGAGCTGGGGGACTCCCTGCACTTCTGATCTGTCTCACCTTCCCCCCTGCTGTTGTATTACCCTGCATGGGCATTGTGCTTTTGTATGCCATTAAAGACATTTGACTGTATGGCCCTGTGTGTGCCTCATTCTTCGTCCTGGCATGGTGTGTGGTGGTGGTGGTGGTGGTGGTGGTGGTGGTGTGTGTGTGTGTATGTTTGTATGCCATGGGTGTTGGGCTGGTTGTACTTCTGTGACGGATACCTATTTTGACTCTGCTGTGGGCGCGGCCTTTGTACCACAGTTTGCTGTGCTGGGCGTGTGGCAACAGTGGTGCGTGGTGGTTGGCATGCACACTGTGCTTGGGCCTGCTGTTGTCTCACCAGCATATGGTGCACATGGCACATTCAAGGCACATGCATGGCCATCCCCACTATGCTGTGCATCGATACGTACCTGTCCAGCAGTGTTTGCCATCATGGGCATGGTTGCTCCCACACAGGCATGCTTTGCAGGACATTTCTGCTGTGTGTGCAGCACATTTGCCACTTTACGGCTGCTTTCCAGACGCATAGTGCCTACATGGGGCCGAGATGCGGTATTCCGATGTAATGTACATTGTGCATGCATGTATGACCTATGTGGAATGCCCTACTATGTGCATCCTCCAGCGCACGCTGCTGCACTCAGCATGGCTGTGCACATCCCTATGCATGGTTCATGTATTCCGTGTGGTCATTACATACGCAGCTTCGGTGCTTATGTGCCTCCATGTGGGATGTACGCGCCATGCATGGGGCTGTGTAGTCTTTGTGAATAGGGCTCAATGTACACTAAATTATCTGAGATAAAATAAATAATACAACTTTACATAGAATCATAGAATGCGTCAGCGTAAACGTCAGATAATTATGTTAACACTTTTTTTTGGCTGAAAAATATTAGTGATGTTATGGACTTGCTGGTTGTAGGATTTGAACCTAGTGCTGCATGTTCCCAACATGTACCACAGCAGTGGAACCGTAGTGCAACTTATGGTCATTGTGTGAGTATCTGAATGACTGAATTAAATCATGAGGGCTTTTCGATTTCATTCATTCATTCAGATAGTGTTTGGCTGTGTGAGGAGTGTTTACCCACTGCAGTCCAACTCTGTTTATCTTGTCTTTCACTACTGGACTGATCATACTGTGTGTAGGGATGAGTTTGGCCATCTTTTGTAAGTTTTTGGAAGGTGATGATTGAGGGGATTAGCTGAGAGAAGCAGGGTGCTACGTAAGTGGGGTGATTTATTTGGAAGCAGTGGCTCTATTAAGTCATAAAAAAAAACACAAACATGTTTTTGTGATTAATCTCCTCCTTCCTACAACCATTTTTATCAGAATGTGACACATGTTTGCAATAAACAAAATACTAAGTCCATTCACAGCACTTTGCTCTTCCCCTGTCATGAATAAGATGTCACTATTTGTTTATTTAGTTTAGTTAACCAGGTAGGCACACTAGACAATTAAATGCCTATTTTCAGGCATGACCCAGGAAGTTACAAGGGATCAGAGTCAAAAAACAATGGGCACAATACAAAGAAGGCATTTGCATGGAGAAACAGAATGTTTTAAAGATTATAAGACACTGGAGATGTTGGCCAAACATGTAACCTTATTACTGTGTCCCATTCTGAAGCAAGCATGTGCACTATTTTTTTTCTTTACCCTTTCTTAATTTTCCCTGGTACTGTCTAATCTCTCTGTGCATTGATGTTAACACCGGTGGTTCCATTTTTTATCTACCTGGATTCTGTTATCCATGCCTCCAACCACATATCACATTGTCCATTTTATCTATCTGGATTCTGTCATCCATGCCTCCAACCCCATAGCATGTTGTCCATATCTGGCTAAAGAAAAATTAGTCTTTCTGTATATATGATGGATGGATGGCACATGCATGAGCATTCCGCAGTAGTGGGTGTGTGAGGATTGGTGGCATTCCCAGCTTATGGCCCCAGTAATACCTTTGTAGAACAGTTCACAAAAAGTTCTATCCTGCTGGTCAGCACATTTTCAGATCGCAGTCGACTTTATTGGGGAAATGGCAGTGAGTTGCATAAATATGCGAAAGTATGTTCGGATGAGCTGCTAGTGGAATGGTGGTACAGCAAATGGCTCCGTAGCAACACCGAAGAAAGAAGAAGTGATATAAATTCTCTGCAACCCCCAAAGCGACCACTATTGATCATAAGATTGGCAGCAAAGCTAATCCTTCTAAGGAAGGTATGACCAGCATGACACGACTGCTACAACAGAAAGTGAATAGTTTCTTCCCTCCAAGTACTATGTCCTCTAGCAAGCCTCTTTCCCCCATCCCTCATTCTCAGCAAACTGCCTTTCTGACCAACAATCCCGTACCCGATAATAAAGAATCTGACTACACTACAGAAGATGAAACAGAAAACGTGGATCTCCCAGAGACCACTACAGAGATACTGCAACCAGCAACTAAACCCATGAACAGGTCGGTACATTTCATGTCAATTTAAAACCGGGACAGCAAGTAAAACATGTTACTTCTGTTATAGCTCCCCCACATAACTTTGACTCTCAGATTGAAACTGGGCATCCGTCCAGTGTGGCCTTGTCAACTAAGTCAACCAATAACTCCATTCAGGCAGTGATTGAGAACGGGATGAGGGAGGAGGCAAGTACTACAAAAGCTGGTGACTCAGACTTAGTAAATAAAGAAAACTTACAACAGTTTCAGTGAAATTGAAAAGGGATTTGCTACTCTCACTTCAGCCATTAACAACCTGTCGCGGATATTCTTGGCTATTCAAGCCCAATTAAGCACTTTAACATTGAGGACAAATGAAGCTGATAATCAATTCAGTGCACTAGAAGACAAAAATACCCCAATGACTACCAGGCAGTTGGGCATGGAAAAAGAACTAAACAAAATGTGGAATAAAATAGCAGACCTAGAAGACAGATCAAGACAAGCTAACGTTAAACAAATTGGGGTTCCAGAAGGTGTGGAAGGCCAGGGGGAACCCCTTCACTTTTTGAAAAACTGATCATGGAAGCTGTGGGTAAAACATTCCCTGAATATTGTATCATTCTAGACAGGACCCATCGTGGCCCTAGACCATCTGTACTGCCCTCTAATGATAGGTTACCCCAGCTCATCTTCATTAAGCCTCATTACTTTAAAGATCAGGAGCTGATCCTTAAGCATGCATGCATAAGTAAAGGACTGACAGTCAAGAAAGTCAAATTTTCTGCTTACTCAGATTTATCATATGCTACGCTGCAAGCAAGAAGGTCTTTTGACAAAGTAAGAATTATTTTAAATCAGCATGATGTCCAATTTAATTTTCTGCACCCTGCTTGAATTTGATTCTGTTTACATGGTAAAGTGCAGATGTTCTCTATTCCTAAAGAAGCTGAACTTTTTCTTAATACACAGACTTGGTCAACCTGATAAAATAAAAATGGACCCTAATATATGGGAACATACATAGAATAACACTTAGCCTGAGACCTAAAGCGGTACTAAAGTAATAATATTTAACATACCTAATATGTAAAATGGGCTTGCAAGCTGCCTGGTGGCACAGAGGGCTGAGGCACTGGATATCTCGCCTTGCGGCACGCCGGCGACCTGGGTTGGGGAGTGAGCCTGGGTCATCGGAGATCAGCACAGGGGGGTAGGAGAAGCAGGATGGAGCAGCCGTCAAGGCAGTTTGCTTCTCCAGGGAGGTGGGGTGGCATCCCTCACTCACAGCTACCCCCTGGTGGAGGCCTAGGGGCTGCACAAGCAAGGGTGCTGGCGATAGGCCAATGGGGCAGGTGGCGGAGGGCCATTACTGGGGCTGTAAGGTGCATGCATGCCTCCACACACATGCATCCTTCTCCTGGGGTCCTCAAGTAATGGGGAGAAAATGGAAAAAGGCAACCAGCACAGGATGGTGACCAACTCTCTGCAGGCACCGTTCCCAGACCGGGCATAAGGTAAGCTCCGGTAATTCTGGGGGATGGAGCTGGGGGAGTCAGTCAGATGGGGGCCGTACGGGAGTAAGGAGAAATACAGAGGTGATAAAAAATAAAATGGGCTTGCAGCTGGGGGGGGGAGGCAGGGCTTTGCTGCTACTTTGAAAATAACAAAGAAGGAGATTGAGGTGGGATAGGGAAGGAGCAGAGGAGATGACATAATTGTTAAGACATGCTGCATATAATGGCTAAAATAAATGTGTTTTTTTGTCACATGATATATTTTTATTATTAGTGGGGCAGAGCTAGGGAACACTCTCACCAGACCTCACCTAGTATTAGTGGAACTAGGAACAATGAGAGGGAAGTGGGAGTAAGGAGGGGTAAAACTGTATTTAAATACATATTCTGTAAAGTGAGGTGCTGTACAGGTTGATGTGAAGAATAGAGAAACTGCTGGGTTTGGGAATGTGAAATTTAATTATATTTGTTTGCTTCTATCATCACTATTAGGAATGGATGTGGCAGAATGTTTTTGCATTCTAAGGGTATGCAAAAAGGACTTAAAATGCCCTATTAGCAACCTATTGTACACTACCAAGTTTATGAATAAAGGGTTGGGGTGGGGTGGGTAATGGTAATGCAAAAAAAGTATATGGTTATGAAATTTTATTATAGTCCTAAAGAATGTTCAGCCATAATTATAAATGTCAATATTCTAATCTGCACAGCTTATTTATTTTCTGAAGCATTTTTGCCTCATGGAGGGGGGGTGGGGGGAGACCGAATTCTCATGAGAGTGCCTTGTACCACATCTTTAGCACCATCACTAAATGCAAAAATTAAAAATTATAACCTGGAATGTATGAGGACTACAAGACCGTCTTAAGGCCAAAAAAGTTTTCAACTATATAGACCATATGGGAGCAAATTGTCTTATGATCCAGGAATCTCACCTGTATCAGAAGGAATTTTTGTTCCATGCCAAAAGATGGGGGATGGAGTAAACGTGTCATACTCAGACATCTCTCGTGGTGTCTCTATTTTGTTTTTTAAGAAATCCTTTGCAGCCAAAATAGTGAACATTTTAGATGATACCCAGGGCTGATACATGATTGCACAAGTCCTAATACAAGGACAGACTTATACTTTGTGTAATGTATATGGTCCGAATGAAAATTCCCCCAAATTGTATTCACACCTGTTTCTAGAAATGGGTAATTTTGCAGCACCTCTGATAATTGGAGGGGATTATAATTTGGTAATGAACCCAATGCTGGACAAATCTGAAATGAGGGCAGATAAAATGACCATGGCTGCACTTACAATTTCTCAATTTGTATATGATTATAAATTAATTGATCCCTGGTGTACAAAAAAAAACAATATTCGTCAATATTCTTTTTTTCTCGGCCACACACCAATTACATTCCCGAAATAGATGTTTTCTTAACCTCTCAGTCTGTTGAATCCTTAATGGTTAATATTAAATATAATATTCTCATCTCAGATCATGCCCCAATATTTATTGAGTTACAAATTATGAGCACATGGTAAAACACCCATTTTAGAATAGACCCTCTATTATATAAGGATACACGGTTTATCAAGCTTATTAAAATGGAAATCGATTTGTTCTTTGCTCAAAAACCTGCACATGATACTAACCCTGCCTGTACGTGGGAGGTTTTCAAGGTTTTTATACGGGGCAGTATTACATCCTATGCAATAAAGAGGAATGAGCAAAATAATTAAGCCCATAAAAAGTTTGAAAACAAAATTGAGGAGTTGGAGGCCACCCATGTGCTGTCAGGGGATAGTCATACCTTTCAAGCTCTTATAGCACATAAAGAGGAACATAATGGGCTAACGGCAGAGGTGGCAGAAAGACAAGTAATGTATACTGAAAGTAAATATTATACTACAGGAGAAAGAATTGATAAAATAATGGCTTGGCAACTTAAGAAAACTCAACAACAAAATATAATTACTAACATTCAGGATGAACAGGGGAAAATCATTTCAAATTCAGAAGAAATTAATAAGGTCTTCTACAGCTATTATCAGAAACGTTATACCTCTGAGATACAAAGTTCACAAACTGCCCAGTAAGGATTTTTTTCCAAAATTAAAATACCTCAAGTCGCACCAGAGAAGGCTGAGATTTTGGATCAAGACAGTATATTAGATGAAATATTGGAATCAATAAAAAAAATGTCCAATGGGAAAAGCCCCAAGCCCAGATGAGCTTCCCATTGGCTTTGATAAAATATTTGCCCATAAATTGGCACCTTATTTAAAAACAGCTATTTAATTATATTTTGGATACACAGACCCTACCATCAACTTTAAGGGAAGTCAGTTTGTTATTATTTTTGAAAAAGGATAAAGAACCTCACAGTCCAACCTCATATCACCCTATATCATTATTTGATATGGATTCAAAAATGTTAGCTAAAACCCTGGCCACCAGACTCGATCCTATATTACCTGATATTATTAACCTAGATCAGAATGGTTTTATACAAGGACGCACACTGGCCACAAATGTTAGATGCCTACTTAACCTACTAGATTATTGTAGACACATCGATCTATCTTGACTTACAATCAATGCTGAAAAGGCTTTCGGTCTGGTTGAATGGTCATATATTAAATTTGTGATAGCTAGATATGACTTCAGGGAAAGATTTCAGAAATGAATAATTATACTTTACTTGGGTCTGGTGGCCAGGATTAAAACTAACTTTAACAACTCCCCCCTTTAATTAAACTGCCAAGAGAAACTTGGCAAGGGTGTCCCCTCTCACCAGTGATATTTGGCTAGCCACAGAACCTATGGCAATAACACAGAAACATAGAATTTGATGGCAGATAAGGACTGCTTGACCCACCTAGTCTGCCCATTTCTCTGCCTAATGGATAAGCTGCAGATCCTAGTTAACCAACAGCCTACTTCCTCCTACCCCCCACTATAATTGCCTTATGTCTACCCCATGCATTCTTGAATTCCCCCACTGTTTTTGACCCCACAACCTCCTCAGGAAGGCTGTTCCATGCATCCACAACCCTCTCCATGAAAACATACTTCCTCACATTACCTCTGAGCTGTTCCCCCTCTGTCTTAAAATTGTGACCCCTTGTTCTTTCACATCTCTTTTTCTGAAAGATGCTACCCTCTTGGACTTTGTTGATTCCCTTGAGGTACTTGAAAGTTTCTATCATGTCCCCCCCGTCTCCCTCCTTTCCTCAAGGGTATATATATTAAGCTCCTTAAGTCTCTTTTCATAAGTCTTCTGGTGCCGACCCTGCACCATTTTCATTGCCCTCCTCTGGACAGCCTCCACCCTGTCTATATCTTTGAGGAGATGGGGTCTCCAGAACTGCATGCAGTACTCCAGATGGGGTCTCACCAACTGTCTGTACAGAGGGATAACAACCTCCTGTTTTATACTGGTGATGCCTCTCCCTATGCATCCCAGTATCCCCCCCCAGTCCTCCTTACTGCCTTCTCATATTGCTTGCCCACCTTTAGGTCATCTGATATAACTGCCTCAGGTCCCTTTCCATTTTTGTTGTCAGTATCTCACCCCCATTGTGTATGCTTCCCCTGAGTTTTTGTTTCCCAGGTGCATTACTTTGCACTTCTTTGCATTGAATCTAAGCTGCCATACATTTGACCATCCCTCCAACCTTGCCAAGTCCCTTCTCATCCTTTCCACCCCACCTTGTGTATCGATTCTGTTGCAGAGCTTTGTGTCGATTGCAAAAAGACATACTTTCCCTTCTAGTCCCTTTGCAACGTCACTTATAAAGACATTATAAAGGACTGGACCCAGTACTGAATCCTGCAGTACCCCACTAGTAATCCCCCTTTCTTCACTGTGGACTCCGTTTACTATTACCCTCTGTGTCCTGTTGTCCAGCCAATGTTTTACCAAGGCTACCACCCTGGGACCCACTCCCAGGCTGGCTAATTTGTTTATTAATCTTTTGTGTGGGACTGTGTCAAATGCCCTGCTAAAGTCTAGGTAGGCCATGTCCACAGCCCCTCCCTGGTCTACTACTTTGGTTACCCAGTCAAAGAAATTGATTACATTCATCTGACATGACCTTCCCACTGCGAATCCATGCTGCCTTGAGTCCTTTGCCCCACTGGCTCCTAGGTACTCAACAATTCTTTCCTTCAGAATTGATCCCATCATTTTCTCTACCACTGAGGTCAAACTGACAGGTCAGTAGTTTCCTGCCTCTGTCTTGCTCCCACTTTTGTGAAGGGGAATCACATCCACCCTTCTCCAACCCTCAGGTATCACACCATTCTCCCATGATTTGTCAAAAAGGGTAGTCAGTGGTGTTACTAGTTCTTCCCTTAGTTCTTTTAACTCTGGGGTGAATCCCATCAGGCCCTATCACTCTATCCACCTTCAGTTTTAGGAGTTCTTTCAGAACCCTTTCTTCTGTGAAAGGACTGATTTTGACCCCCCTATCCAGAGTGCTTCTATTGACTGGATTAGGTACCTCCCCCTCCTCTTCTTTTGTGAATTGCTATTAGAGCCTCTACAAAAATACAAGGCCCAATAATAAATGGGAATGAATACTGCATTAGCTTATATGTGGATGATACGCTTATCACAGTCAAAGCTTTGAATCACTGTTTCCCAGAAATGCTCAAAATGTTGACCACATTTAGGGATTCTCTGGTTTCAAACTAAATTGGACTAAGACCGAGCCGTTTGAGACCAGGGCACACTCAAATCCATTTATTTTCCCAGAGCATTATCAGATTAAATCAATGACTCAACTTATGCATTTGTTGGTTAAAATCAATCACAGACTTAAGGATTTACAAACATTAAACTATGATGCTTTACTAGAAGAGGTTAAGAAACTTTGGGGAATCTGCCATACACCTTCATGGGCCATAGCACTATAGTTAAAATGGTAATCCTGCCAAAAGTTTTATTCTTATTTCAAACATTACCAATTGTAATTCACAACAATTTTTTCTGTGCATTGGAAGCGGCAATTAAAATGTTTTTATGGAAGGGGAAAAGGCCAAGGCTGAAGATGGAGAAATTGATTACTCCATAATCAGAAGCAGGATTAGCTCTTCCTAACTTCAAGATGTACTACTTTGCCGCTAACTTAGCAGTAATATTGAACTGGGTTGGGGAAAAAACAAGATGCTTCATTCTTAATAGAAACAGCAACCACACCCTTTGCTAATGTAAAACATATACTATATACAGATCCAGTAAAGTTAAGAATATGGATACTGCTACCTACGCAGACTACAAGATATGTGTGGAAGCATATAACAGGAGTCAAAATTTATAAAGCCATAATGTCTAAGTATTCCCCCATATTTATGAATACCACGTTTATACCTTCTATACATAACCAAATCTTTTAAAGAGTGGTACAATAAGGGACTATGCCAAACTGGACAATATATTGAGAAGGAACAAGTCCTAGATTTTTAAACATTGAAAAAGAAGCTTGATTTATCTAACTCACCATTTTTTGCATATCTGCAGATTAGGGATTTCATCCTTAAGAATATTAATAACCCATATCCAGACCAATTAGCTACTCTGGAAAACTACTTTAAATTACCTGCGCATATAAAACCCATTTCACAGATATATGACATTATAAATTTTCAATCTCCTCATATGGTTAAACTTGAAAGTAAATGGGAAGAAAAGTTATGGATGCAAATCTCAGCTGCAAGCTGCAAGAAATCTATTAATGTAAGAGTATGGGAGCTGAAATCTATGTGAATGCAGCAAATATTATTCTGTATCCTACATCAAACATATTACACCCCTGAACTATTAAATAAATTTAATTCTTCAATTTCTGGGGGATACCTAACATGCAATAATCATGAAGGCACCCTAATTCATATGCTCATATTGTGCCCTAAACTCAATAATTGGTGGGTGGCCATTTTGGAATTTCTTTCAAGCTCAATTAAATGTACTCTGCATAAACACCCGGTGTGGATGTTGCTGTGTTGCTATGAATTGGATCACCCTATAATAATTTACCAGTTGAAAACCAAACTTTACAAAATATATCATTATCCCAATCTTTTAAACTGATACTATTGAAATGGAAAGACCCAGACCCCTCCAGATTTTAAGTCATGGCTGAATGCAATGGCTTCTGTACATACATTGGAACGTATTCATTACATTTCAATTAAAGCAATTGATAAATATAACCAGATTTGGAATCTGAGTCAGGCTAAATTTAAAAGGCTACCAACTTCAAGTTGGACCCAATAAGCAGGATGTATTGGTCGACCCCCCCCCCCAATCCTTCATATGGTTTAAGGTACCAACGATGCCAAAGTCATGATTTGTTACATTTTTGCTGATTTGAGGTGGCTGATACTGTATGCATAATGATTTAATATATTGGTTGTTGATAAAAGACACTTTATATAGTCTCTCATATGCACAGATTCAGATCTAAAAATACATGAAATGTAAGTGTTCAACTATTTGAAATTCAAGTGATAATTCTAAGATACTTTTTAAGACAGGAAATGAATTTGTCTCTGTATATGTTTTCACTGGATTGTAATAAAACAAAATATTTCTGTATATATATATCCATCATATATATGTGTGTGTGTGTGTGTGTGTGTGTGTGTGTGTGTGTGTGTGTGTGTGTGTATGTATGTATATATATATATATATATATATATATATATATGTATAACATTTTTCTTTATCTATAGGATAGTGTATGGTAGACCATACACAACAATGCTATTCTTATACCGAGTTGTCACTATGATGTTAAGGACATTGAGAGCGAAGCTCAAGAAGCCCCCTTGACATTATAGTAACCACAAGTTGTGAGAAGAGTGGTGTTGTGTATCTGGGCTATCATATGCAAATCTTTATAGTGTATGGACCCCAAAAATTACTGCTTTTTCTTTTTCAGACAGGCAGCCTCTGCTGTCTGTGACCCACACTTCTTGGCCATTTGCCTGCTAACCAACTCTCACACATGAAGCTTATTTGCCTGCCAGCCAACTCACACACATGATGCTTCAACCACTGTGAGCCCTATCAACAGCGCTGATGGGGTTGCTTGCATTATGACTCCCATACTAATGCAGAACAAAAAGTCTGCATTAGTATGAATGTCACTACTGCAGCAGAACAACTTTTTACAATGTATGGATCTCCATACACAATCACATTCCACCATACACTATTTATATCTATCTACCAGCGAGGGCCACTGGCCAGATTTCCTCCTCCCTTTTTTTAGTATTTAAATATAATAGTACGGTTTGAGTTTGTTCAGTTAATACTGTGTAAAATGATTCTTTTACATTGCCTTTCATTGTGTAGATGAGAGCCTTTTTAAAAAAAAATGTGGATGCTCTAGTATCATTTTGATGAGTGAAAGATTCCCATCAAATTTTATTTGGCAGTAGAATTAACAGTAGTATCCATATTAAACACTACCCCCCACACACATATACACAGGGTATCCAGCTGAAGCAAGATTTGAATGAAGAGAGTTACTTGGGCAGACGCACACTTTAAACACATAAAGAAGTCCTTTTCAACACTGTACAAGTTTATGAAATGGGCCCATTTGAACCATAATATGTCCTTTCCCTGCCACATGAAAAACAGCATGTTATACCGGCTTTTTAAATCAGGCAGCACTAGAGATCTCAATAACTATCGTCCTATCTCCCTACTTGCAATTCTAGCTAAAGTACTTGGAACAGTTGCTTAATTCCCAGCTTAGACAATACCTAGAGGATTCTGATCTGCTAAATCCTGCACAGTCTGGTTTTTGGCCCCATCATAGCACTATCTCAGTGCTTGCTAAGGTCATGAACAGTTGGCTGAATGCTTTGGCTGTGCCCTGTTTCTTGACTATAGCAAAGCCTTTGATACAGTGGATCATACCTTGCTGCTGACTGCTCTAAGGGGTATTGGCGTCAATGATCTGGCCCTATAATGGTTTTCTAGCTATCTCACCAACCGTTGTCAGCAGATCAAAGCAGAACGCGCCCTCTCCTCCTTGAAAATTCTGCCGAGAGGTGTACCCCAAGGATCCATTCTTGGCCCACTTTTATTTGCCATCTATATAAACAACATAAACACTGGAGTCAATTCAGCAAACATTCATCTATTTGCTGATGATACCATGTTATACATCACCAGGTCCACCTTGGAGACCACATGCAATGACCTCCAAATGAAATTTACTCACCTACAGAACAATCTTTTGTACTCAAAGCTCCTCTTAAATTGTAAGAAAATGAAAGCTATGATTTTCATCCCATCAGTGAACACCCACAATTCCAGCATCACTAGAACAGCTCCGTAAATCCTCACCCTGCTTGCTGAGCCATTTGACTATGTGGACTCCTTTAATTACCTGGGAGTTTGGCTTGACTCCAAACTATCATTCAAAGTCCATATAGAAGACATTTCTAAAAAACTGAAACAGAGGCTTGGGATCTTCTTCAGAATCAAATGCTTCCTAACACAGGAGGGGAAAAAAAGAGTAGTTCAGACTTCATTCATGCCTCTCCTAGACTACGCTGATTTCTTGTATGGGCACAGCTTGAGTGCAGTCCTCTCCAAACTTGACTCCCTGTACCATCGGGTACTTAGGTTTGTTTCTGATGCTCCTTACTCTACTCATCACTGTACACTCTGTACTACCATAGGTTGGAGTTCAGTCAGATTTAGGAGGCAAATGAATGCAGTGATCTGGACCTACAGGGCCATTATCAATAAGCTGCTGCAGTACATTAAGGACTGCCTGCCCATCTGCACCCAGGCTCCTATCACCTAAGAAACCTCTCTTATATTTCCCTCTTGATCCTTAAAACATGCATGCATTTCGGCAGAGTGGCAGTAAGCCATGCCCTCCCTGCTATTTGGAACAATGCACAAAAAACATTTCAGCTCTCATCTCCTGTGTTGCTGTCCCTATTCAAAACATTGTGCTCACGGTCTTTCAAAGAGATTTGCAACTGCCTCCGGCAATGACAACCTAATCTGTTGAGCTTGCCCTCTCCATAGAGCCTCACTAGTTCCCCTACCCCAGCACACAACTCTCCTCTCTCTGTTGGTTACAACCCCCTGCTCCAGGAACTTGTTACTTTTTAGTACTCTTCTATCCTACTTCCTGTTCCATAATACCTTCCAATGCTTAGTGCAGTTCCTGCATGTTTACTGTATGTACCCCGAGAAAACATCTTACATACTATTCCACTTACTTTGTAGCGTGTCCTTCCTGCATAGTGTATAGTATATATTTTCTGTGCTGCTATGTATACCCTTGCCATGTACTTGTTGTATATACCCTATATGCTTTGCCTTATAATTCCTTATGTGTATTATGTTGCTGTTACTGCAAACATCTCCAGGTCCCTCAGTTCCTGTATGACTATTGTATGTACCCTGTGAACATTTCTTACATCTATCTACTCCGTTCATTTTGTAGCGTGTCCTTCCTGTATACAGTAGAGTATAGTATATTTTTCATATGTTGCCATGTATACCCTTGCCCTGTACATATTGTATATATTTCTGTATGCTTTGCCATTGAAATTCCTTTTATGTATTATGTTGCTGTTACTGTAAACTTCCCCAGGTCCATCTCGAAAATGAGCTTTATCTCAATGGTGTTCCACCTGGTAAAATAAAGACTTGATTGTTTGATTGATCATATTGCTACAAATGATAAATAAGCAAAAATGAACAAGCAAAGCACCTGGAGCCTGATATTCAAAAATGGGCAAAGTGGAGCGTGAAGTTTTGCGCTACACTTGCCCATTTCCCAAGACCCTGAGAATGCTATTTTCAGCAGGATGGCAAACTGTTGCTATCTAATTGAATATAGGGGCTTGTTGGTGCAGTGTTAAGTCGAATAGCACTGCCCTGACATGGATCCTGGCAGTGCAGAAAATAGCACTGGTAGCGCCTGGCATGATATTTAAAAGTTCCCATACAAATGAGCCCATTGGGTATGCCAGGTGCAAGGGGCCCATTCACATTCCCATTATGGGCACATCTGCATGGGAATTGTGGCACATTTGCACCCCTGTGACTGGACCCACCCCCAATCCGAGCGCCTGTCCCCATAACAAAAATATATCTATAGTATCCTGTGGTCACTGTCCCATAGTGTCAAATAATATATCCTGGTGGTCTGTGGTCCCCCCACCCTCTGATCATCAGCCCACAGTTGCAAATAATATGTCCTGGTGGTCTGTGGTCCCCCACTCTCTGTTTGCCAGCCAGGTTATGGTAATAAAACTTTCCTGGTGTCTAGGGGTCCCTCCCAACCTTTGATCATCAACCACATTACATGAACAAAACTTTCCTGGTGCCTAGGGGTCCCTTTCACCCTCCAGTCACCAGCCCTGTTATATGAGCAACACTTCCCTGGTGCCTTGTGGACTCCCTCAGCCTCTGAGCACCAGCCCCATGTGAATAATTTAATTCTTTGGCACCCAGTGGTCCCTCCCACCCTCTGATTGCCAGCCCTGTGTGAATACTGTAATTTCCATGTGCCCAGTGTCCCCCATCTCTGATCCCTGGCCCTTTAAACAATAGCATACTCCCTGGTGGCTATTGGTCCCCCTGGTCTTCAATTCCTAGCCCTGTAAAAAATAAAATGTTCCTACTTCTGTATCTTCTGCTTTGTCCAATTATAAAAATATGTATTGACAAAATAAATACAATATTCTCTGGTGTCCAGTGGTACCCTCCGACCCACTGATCCCTTTCACTGTATCATCATCATGTTTCCCTGGTATCTAGAGCCCCCCTGCACCTCAGGCACTGACTACTGACCCTGCCAACCCCCTGCACCTGAAGCACTGGTGCTGCAGCCTTGATACAATGACTGGCACAGCCCTTCTCTCACTCCTCTGCTGGCAGCTGTATGAAAAGTCAGAGTGCGCATGTCCTATGTATAGCACAGGGCGCACATCCTCTGTACTCGATGGGGAGAACACTGCCAGAGCACTGCACAAGGAGTGCACTTTTTGTACAGTACACAGGCCACATGCCCTGTATTTTACATAGGATGCACTCTCTGACTTTTCATGTGGCGGCTGTCCAAGGAGCTGAGAGAATGGCTCTGCCAGTCACCGTATGGAAAGTCAGATAGCACACATCCTATGTATAAATTACAACTCCATAAATGGACTAACAAAAAGCATTTGGCAGCTCTGAGTCCTTCTAATAAAACCCATTTTCTTCCATGCAAAATCAGGATAGAGCCCTCCCCCTCGACCCTGGTACAAGCCACCCATATCCTCCAGTTTCAATAAGCTTCCTGCACCCAGAAAAAAAACATTAGCCTTCACTTTCCTCCTCCCTCCATTGCACCAGAATAAAAATAAAGAACTACCATCTGGTCGCAGTGAGAGGCAGAGCTGACAGTCAAATCCAGTTCCACAGGGGAGCAGCTTCCACTAGTATTTGGTCCTTACCCCCAGTTCAAATAAATACCCTCAAACCAACACATCCAGTAGCTCCCACTTTCCTCTCTCCATAGAACCCAAAAATAAATCACTTTCACCTGGAAATGTATCCAGACAGAATAAAACCAAGGCATATTTATGATGGACCGATATGAGATTTTTTTTTAAATCAGTGATGATCTTTAATATTTTAACAACTTGCATTATTTTTAAGCTGTCAGAGAAGCAATACATCATCTGCCATTTGATTGAATCCCATGGTTTGGGAAAATCGGAAATTGTAACTTAAGGTTCTGCCCTGCTTTATTGAATCAGCAAGGTGCTTTAACTAAACCACATAACAAATATGAACTTCTGAGCCACATTCAATTAATTGCTAAAGTTTTTTTTTTTTTTTGGAAACCACTGCCATTTAGGATTCTATTTACATCACTCATCTAACATGCATACAACACTGGGATAACTTATCTGAGGTTAGAATCAGACTTTCGAGAAAAGATAAACAACTGGGTAGGGAAGGGGGTGCATACCATACATTATTTTCACAACACTTTTTGTAGTAAAATTTTAACACATACTTACATTTTATTACACCAGTTAGTGATTATAAAACCAGAACATGCTGAGACTGCTGTGATCTAATTGCAGGTAAATGGCTAACTTCAGTACAGTGCTTTATCATGCCTTGTCTCTGTGTTAACTGTGGTTAAAGTTATATACTAAACATAGAGCATTATATATATATATATGATATGCAACAGGTACGAGTTAAATAAATGATGAATGTGCACAACAGCAGTTTGACCTCGGGTAACCTCACGAGTGGCATAAGCCACGAGTTAGGTGTCCGTGGTCAAACTGCTTAAGTGGAAGGGAGAGGGCCAGAGAGAGGCTGGGATCAGCGTAGGACCAGGGGGTAGAAAGGAGGAGGAGAGAGGCAACAGAAGAGGGGATGGGGGAGAGGGCCATGCACTGACTCGGATCAGAATCTAGGATGAGCCAAGACAAGAATGGAAAAGGGGTGGTTTAGTCAGGGTTAGCAAACACAGGATTCCTTTTTGTGCTGAAGATAGAGTGCTTTGAAGGCTCAGATGCTGAGTTTAGATTTGAATTTCAGGGTTTTTTGCAGGTTATTCCATAGCTGGGGAAGTGCATGGCTAATGGATACCCAGCCAAATCGAGATTGGATCTTTTGTACCTTTAAGGTAATAAAGAAGGAAATTCTCAGAGCACATCTGCTTAGGGTGCAAGGTGACAGGCAGACCGAGATATAGTCAGGCAGTTTATTGGTAATAACTTTGTATGTCTAGATGGCAGCGTTTCTTTGTCATCTGAGGGTAAGAGAAGACCAACCTACAGTGGTATACAATAAACAGTGGTGGGTTGAGTAAGGAAGATCTGTTATGAACCTTAAAGCTCTATGATAGAGTGTGTCAAGTTTTGAAAGAGCGCCGATTGGTCCATGGCTATATAGGAAGTCTGCGTAGTCTAGTAGGTGTAGGAAGGTAGCTTGGACTAGTCTTGTCCTTGCATCTGATGGGAGGAGATTTTTTTACCCTATAGAATAGGCCAAGCCTTTGATGAAGCTTCTTTGTCAATTGTTCTATATGCTCTATGAAGGAGAGTCTGTTGTCAAGCCATACACCCAGGTATTTGAAGTGAGTTACATACTCTAACTGTTCACCCAGGGCAGTGGATATTGAGGAGTGAGAGACCCCCGCCGAGGCTGGGTTGGGTAAGTTGGGAAAGGGTGAGAAGAGCATAGCTTTTGTTTTCTTGGCATTCAAAAGCAACTTTTGATTCAGGAGCTGGTGTTGCAACAAGTTAAAGTCATTCTGGAGGGCTGTACATTCCACCTCTGGTGAGGGGCCAGTGGCATAGAGCACAGTGTCATCCGCAAAGAGGTGTATTTGGGCTTTTTTGATGGTGGTGTCTATTCTGATTATATAGATAGAGAATAGCAGTGATCCCAGGGTGGAACCTTAAGGTACGCCCCTCAGGAGGGGTTTTAAGGGAGAGAGACTTCACCTTCCACTTTTACCTTCTGGTAGCAGCCTATGAGGCAGTTCTCAAACCAACAAGCAGCTAGAGAGTCCAGACCAATATACCGGAAGGCTGAGAGGAGCAGGTTGTGATCAATGGTATTGAGGGCTTTGCGTAGATCCAAGAACACTGCACATACAAAATTCTTCCTGTCCAGTTCACACTGCCAGTAGTTTGTGACATTATCCAGGGCCGAGATAGTACCATGTTGCGCTCTAAAGCCTGACTGTAGTGGATTAAGCAAATTTGCTGATTTCAGATAGTTTCTGAGCTGAGAGTTCACAATTTTTTCTAGTAGTTTGGACAGAATTGGTAGTATTGAGATTGGCCTGTAATTATTCAGGTCACTGGGGTCTCCCGATTTGAACAGAGGGATAACATGTGCTGTCTTCCAAATAGTGGGAAGGTCACCCTGTGAGAGGGATAAGTTGAACAAATGGGTGATGGGTACTGCAAGGACAAGGAAGCCCAACTTTAGGAGATGGGGCTCAATAAGGTGCCAGCATAGGTGTATGGAACACCCCCATGCCCAGACCTCCCTACACACACATATTGAGAGCCCCCCACATGCCCTGGGACAAGATCCCCCCCTTCACTCCCATAACTCCCTGGTAGTCTAGTGGCCCCCCACATGCCCTGGGGCAAGATCCCCCCCCTCACTCCTGTAACTCCCTGGTAGTCTAGTGGCCCCACCCCCACCTGAGAGTCTGACCCCCCACATACCCTAATACCCTGCCGGCGACTGGCACAGCCCTCCACCACACCACCATGGCCAGTTGCCAGCTGAACTGTGCCAAGCTTGCTTACTGTGCTAACATGCACTCTGTGAATGACAGCAGCTGTCATTCACAGAGGGGTTTTATTACAGTATGCGAGCTTGGCACAGTTCAGTCGTGGCTGGCCGTGGCGTGAGCGGAGGGCTGTGCCAGTCAGCCGGTGAGGTATTGGGGTGTGTGGGGCTCACAATCTCGGTGGGGCCACTAGACTACCAGGAGTTACAGGAGTGAGGGGGGTGATATTCTAATAAGGGGTTGGCGCTGGGTCCACACCTGATGAGGGTCAATCGGGGCAGGCATGGGGGGCACCACAACACCGTTCTGGGGTTGCATCTGCTGCCTGCCCCATTCCGCAGCTTGATGCATACATGGGGGCTGCGCCTTCCCATGCACTGCTACCGAAGTCACAGGACCCAGGCTCCTAGACCCTGCTCCTTTCTGCATCAGGCGCAGGGTCCAGTACTCAATGGTCATTGCCACAAGCTGCCATTGTCACAGCTTGTGGCAAACGTCTTTGAATACAGCCCATCTTTTTCAGTACTTTGGGTGCTCATTTGTGCTTTGCTAAAGGCTGGAGGGGGGGCTGGATGGCTGTGCTGAAGCTGTGTTTTTTTTTTTTTTTTTTTTTAGGTTGAGGCCTTAGGAAGTAGCCTGGCACTATATTTATAAATGGTCACTGTGTGTATAAAATTTCTTTATACATACAGTGTCTGAGATAACTGTGTTTACTTAATGAAATATATGTCCACCCCATTGCATAATAAATATATATATGGGATACATGATGGGCGACTGTAGAATATGGGAAATATTAGCACGAGTGCAGAGTGAGCTACAATAATATCACCAGTGGTGAAGCCACTCGTGATATTATCGCAGCTCACCTGCACGAAAGTGCCAATACGTCTGTTCTACAAGTCGCCATCATGTGTGCGATTTATAATGATAGGGCTCAGAGTTTTTACATTTTTTTCTTTTGTATTTATTCTGTTGGTATTGTTCCACTTCTTCACTTTGATTTGCGAATGGTGTCTGTGATGAATGGGATGTGTGTGGTTTCTTATTGGTTGATAAAGTTGTGTGGGTATTCTATGTGCTTTGTCATTGGTTGGTTTTGTTTCTGTTTCGTCATTCATGTGCAGTGATTGGTTGCTTTTGCTTTGTGAGGCATGGTCTACTACGGAAGTGTGGAATGGAGCTGCATCTGTTTTTTTGGGGGGGGTTTAGAGCATTTGGGGAGGTAATTTGTCATTTCTTTTCATTTTGCACTTGTGGTTCTCTGTATTTTGCAGCCTATGTCATCTTTGTAACATGCCTGTGCTTTCAGTTTTCAGACTTCAGTATAGCAGTTTGTAGTCCATGTGTTACAATTGCAGAATCTGCAGGTAGAAGGCATTTATGGAGTTCCTGCAGTTTTAAGACGTTGTTCACAGGTGAACAGTATTTTGTATTAATGGGCTTTTTTTAAATGAGCTCTGTCTGTTGTAACTGTGGTGCTTTGTTGATGTAATGAGTGTTGGAGTATCAGAAGCTGATGTAGACATTGTTGAATATCAGCAGCTGATGCAGACACTGTGGAATATCTGTTAAGATATTCCACAGTGTCTACCTCAGTTCCCTGATTTTCAATAGTGGTGAAAATAACAACATTTATTCAGAGTGTTATTCTTCACCCCTGTTGTATAAATATATATATATATATGTGTGTGTGTATATATATATGTGTATGTATATATATATATATATATATATATATATATGGATACATGATGGACAGGAGTAGGATATGGAAATATTCCCACTCCTGCAGAGTGAAAGACATAGATATCTCACAGTGCCGAAGGCACAGGTGAATATTCATACCTCCGTGCAGGAAGTGAGGCAATCTCCATCTCCTGCCCATCAAGTGTCATTTATACAGTAGGGGTGAGGTGATACACAGTGGAATAAAACTGTGAGACTGTGCCATTAAGTTCAGATTACTTACTGGTGTGGTTATTTCTTTGCTGTGGTTGGGTTTGTGTGCTGTGACTCGGTAGGGGGAGTGGCATGTGTCATCTGCTAGTTGATTTGTTGATGTTGTGGTATTTATGTCATAGCTGATTGTTTTGTAGGTGTATTTTTTGATTGGTTACTATGGAATTCATCTGTCTTCATTTGTTTGTTTTGTTAGAGTTGGTAGTGTGGTGGGCAGTTGTGCTGTGTGTTGCTATTGGATTGTGCTGGCTGGCGTGTGCTGTGATTGGTTGGCGTTTGCTTGTGAGGATGTGTGCAGATGCAGTTATGCGGGTAGTTTGTGTGTCCAAGTGTGGTTGAGGAGTGCACGTGAAATATTAATTTATTTATTTTTTGGGGAATTTAGTAGTGGCATCTGTGTTTTTGAGTGGAGTTATAGCGATTATTTGATGGGATACACAGGTATGTGATGCTTCAGTGAACTGTTGTCTCATTACCATCACTGCAAATAGTGTGTTTTCACAATGTCTGGGACGTTATCTGCTGGGTCTTCTTGGATGTGTCCTCATAGGACTTTTTAGTTGGAGAATGCTATGCTCGAGGATCAAGTTTGTTGACTGGTGGTGTGTAGCACATCTGTTAGTGTGAGTCGCTATCTGACTCCCTCACTTGGACTGTCTTTCTGCTCTGGGTGTCATATTTATGAGCTCTGGATAGACACATTTTCGAAAACGTTATTTGTTTTTGTACAGAATACAACTGAGGCGCTCGGCTGCTAGAGATGTGAGTTGCTTGTGTGCAGGAGAAAAACTGCAGGTATGTGAGTCATGGTTTTTGTCAGGGATACCTGATTATTGATTTATTGTCTGAGAAGCAGGTTTGTTTGAGCTAGAAAGGAGGTGGAAGCTTTGTTGACATATGCAGACTGGAGATATCGGGTGTGTGACGTATGCAGTGTATGTATATTTGTACGAGGATGCCACTGTGCATACGTCAGCAGTCGTTTATTCAATGGGGGTGAAAATACACAGTTTTATTCCACTGTGTATCACCTCACCCCTACTGTATAAATATATATATCTGTATATTATGTATTTTAATTTATTTTGAGGTGCATATACTTTTTTTTTAAAGTCAGACTTATCAGCCACTTGGCATAATCTGTTGTGGCTCCAAATTAGGTCTGCAAGAATTCTATTGGGAAACATTGCAAATATGTGCTGCATTGTCTTGGGTTATCATTTGTTTTATAGTTCACATACCAAGAAGGGTGGAAGAGAATAGTATGACTGCCTATAATGATATAGTTATTAGAAGGTGAATAATGAAATAGGCATTCAAGTGTATTTCATTTTGCTGTTTGAAAGGGTGAATATTTTTCTCAAGTTAATAACTTCCAACACATGTATTGTAGCATATGTAAAAATTGTTGATGAGTACCTTGACATCACTAACAGTTTAAATGTGTGACAGGTAAATACAGTTATCAGAAATATGAAGTTTACACAACTTAAAATACAATTTATGATAAATTGCTATGGGGTTCTGACAAAATGCAGTGCCTGCAGTATTTCTTGAAATAACACATATGGGGCCCAATATTCAAAAAGGTGCAAAACGCAGTGCAAACATTAGTGCTGCGCCTTGCGGTTGTCTGTGAATTCTGTTAAGGAGACAAAGAGGATCCGGAGCGTATTCTAATGTTTGCCAGGCACTGTAAAGCAATACTTGTAGCATACCTTGAAATGTAATTATTTTCAAGTGCTGTAATGAAAGTTACTGGTGCTTTTTCCTGAATGGGCATAAATTAACAATGTGGTAACATATTAAAATGTTATATGTCTGGTGTTTGGGCAAATACAGAGTGGCAATAAATTGTCTTTACACATGAAGTTGAAGTTTATGTGAAGATCGAATTCAATTGCCAGTAGGTGTGACAGTAAAACAGTGCTTCATAGCATTATCTGTATCTACATTAACAAGATAATATCAGATTTTTTTTGATAATACAGTATTTGTTTTTAATAATGCTTCTTAGTGAAGATATTTTTGATAACCCCAAAGAGAGGACCGTACTTAAAAAAATGTGGCCCCCACCATCAGTTTCATGCATTGATTAAATAATAAATATTTTAGTAACAGTACCATTTTTTTTTCTGTCAGGTATGTAGCTACAACCCTTAATAAAACCCTAGCAGGTTAATGAGAGAACTAAAATAAGTACAAGCAAGGAATATTAGTTTTTTTCCTCCTGGATTGCAAGGCTAGGTTTATGGAGATTATATTTATTTAGTTTCTTGTCAATCTGTTTCAAATGCATTTTGTGAAGAAAAAATGTGCGTCCTTTGGAAGAATTGCCAACGGAGGCATACATTACTGATTGAAACTTCAAAAAACTCTGCTACAGTGGAACATTTCTCTCTTTTTATGGCTGTGGACAGAGCCTACAGTCATCTTTCTGAAGCTCAGCTGGAAAAATGGCTTACCATGGAACACATTTTTTTTTTTTAGTTTTCAGTGTATCCTTCCACAGATGCAAATCACCATAGCATTTGAATGAAATATTCCCTTCTTTCTGTTTAAAGATCATGTGCAACACTTTATTTTTTAGTGCAAATGGTAGTGTTAATAAAGAAATGCCTTTAAAACACTGCCCTAGTTGTTTTTTACTCCTCTGCCTAATTAATACTGTAATTGTGCTTTCATGTTCGCAGCTCCATTTTCCTCTGAGTGCTGTAATGTGTTCCTGATGTTTCACTAAGCTGGTCTGCTGGTGTCTGCAGCATCATGACATCAGTGGGTGGTCTGTGAGCACTGCCATCTGTCAAAGATGCTTTTCCAATTTAATATTTCCTGGTTGGCAACAGGCTGCAGTCAGGGTATTTTGGTTTGATTTAACACACTCTCCTTATTCTTATACTGACTCCTTCATAATTTCTTTTAAGTTGTCAGATTTATGTGTCTTTCCTTCCTTTTAGTATGAAGTGAGTTACTGTCAGTTGCACTTGTATGTTGGCCAGTCAATGCAGTCTGTGCTTTCCTCTGTTGCTGTCACCCTGTGATTTATTTTATAGCAGTGGAGACTACAGTAGGGGTTAAGTGCCTGCTAGTAACCAACTGATCATAGTGTTTTATGTGCTGGCCACTTTACAGAAGCTCAGTTTACAATTTCACAAACTCTTTTAGATACTATTGGTTTTACTCTAAGTCAGTGTTGTTTGACACCAGATGCATGTCCCACCATTTTTATGTTTGCTTGCAGGCATGTGCAAGAAACATAGCGCCACCATACGAGTTATTGTAGGTGTGCCTCCCCCACTTCCAATGCCCTCCTCCCTTTTGCAAGTATGGCTGCACTGCACCATTGAATGTCCCAGCTGTCTATGACAGCATTCAGATGCAGTGGTGTAAGGAAAACACTGCCACAGGCAATTTGCATACTGCCATTGGCAATATGCAAATTGCCTACGTCGGCACTGCATCTGAACTGTTATAGACATTTCATCCCCCCACAAACATATACTTGCACACTGGGAGCCCACCCCAGCATGCTCATGTGCTCTCCCCATACACCATACGGGCTAGGGTGCCCAATCCCCTATCTGCTCCACTGCCCCCCCAAACACACTTCCAGGTGCCACGCTGGAAGCCCACCCCAGCATGGCAAATGTCCATCTGCTGCCCCCCAAAGACACTTCCAGGTGCTACACTGGGAGCCCACCATAGTGTGGCAAACATCCGTATGGTGATGGGGTGCCCAATCCCCCATTGGCTCTACTGTCCCCTGCCCCCACAAAAAAAAAAACATGACTTCCAGTTGCCACGCTGGGAGCCCACCCCAGCGTGGCAAAAGTTGGAATGGCTGACGGGGTGCACAATCCCCCATCAGCTTCACTGCCGCCCCCCCAAAAATAATATTTCAGCTGCCTCACTGGGAGCCCACCCCAGAGGTCCCTTGTTGGATGTCTTGCCTCCCCTTCCCAACCTGCACCCACTCTCTGTGCACCCACCTCCCCACACACACCCCATACTTACCTCCAGAGCCTAGTGTGACGATCTTCGGTGGACTTGGAACACGTCTGCGCTCTTCAAAGCTGACCGCAAACTGAAGAAATGCCAGTAAGCTATATAATGGTATAAATGTGTTTTGTTTTTTTTTTTCAACTTTGGTGCATATCTCAGCCATGTTGGGGAATTTTTTCACCAAGTTTTCATCATGGGGTTTTTGGGGTCCCGCCTCATGAACTCAGTCACTTTCATTTTGTTATTCAGTCCAGAAAGCTGATTTCGAGGTCACTGAGTTGAATACCACAGTTCATGAGGTAGGCCCCCCAAAATCCTAGGTTGAAAATTTGATGAGAAAATTCCCAAAAATTACTGTGTTACAAGCATGAGTTGAGCAGTTCCTACGCAAGTGCGTAAGTTCGCAAATTTTTAATATTTTCACTACAGATTTTCAATGTTGCCATTTTACCACACCTCTTTATAAGCAGAACAGCTGTCATTTTTCACATCTCACCCAAAATGTGTTTTTGAGCATGTAGCGCACAATGGCGCAGTTGGTGTGTGAAATCAATGTTTGGGACAGATTAAGAAAATCACAGTGACACTGTTCATGAGCAGAGGTCTTAAAATGGCTATTTTAAAAAATTTGGTGACAAAAGTCCATCAAATGACTGTGTTATGAGCGAGCATTGCACAGTTTCCATGCACCCTCGTAAATTCATGAATTTGTAACATTTTCAGTCCAGATTTTCAACACTGCCATTTTTGTACACCTCCTTATGAACAGTACAGCTGTCATTTTTCATATCCTGGCCAAAATATGTTTTCGTACTTTTGGCGCAGAAATGCGTGGTCGCTGTGGGAAATCACTGTTCAGGACAGATTAAGAAAATCACAGTGACATTGTTCATGAGCGGAGGTCCCAAAATGCCTGTGTTGACAATCTGCTATAAAAAATCCCCAAACTAATTACATTACAGGTGTGCGTTGCCCAGTTTCTATGCATGCTCGTGACTTCACCAGTTTTTTTATATTTTCACAGCAGATTTTCAACATGGCCATTTTTTACACCTCCCCATGAACAGTACAGCTGTCATTTTTCACATCCTGTTTGAAATGTGTTTTCGCACCAGTGGTGCCAAATGGCACAGTCGCTGTGCAAAATCAGCTTTCCGCTAACTAACTGATATTGTCACTGTTCATGAGGTGGGGCCACAAAAACCCATGTTTAAAATTTGGAGTGAAAATACCAATGAACATCTGGGATGTTAGGGTTTCTGACCATAACACCTCACCCTGTAGAGACTGACAGGCATCAGGGGTGTGACTTGGGATTGTTGCCTGTAATACTCCTGCCATTCCACCCCCACCCACACCCTGCAGCCAGTGTCACGCATCGAGGTGTGCCTTGGACTCTTCAGCCCCAAAGTTCACCCCATTCTCCTATACTGCACCCATCTCACTGTATTTCTTATGGAACGGGGTGAGCATAAGGCCCAAAGACTCCAAGGCACACCGTGATACTTGTCGGTGTCTGCAGGGTAGGGTGTGGTGAAATGGCTTGGCCATTATGCCTGACAACCCAAAGGCACACCCCAATGCCTGTCAGTCTCTGCAGGGTGGTGGTGGGTTAGCTTCAGTTCAATACTTCACTGCCATTCCTATTATGCATCTCTCTAACTCCTACACTACCAATGACATTGCCAGCAAGCAAACATTTGGCATTGACAAATGCTTGTTTTCATTTAAACAGGAAAAATTAAAATGCCAGACTAATGCCATTCAGAATAGGAAAAGGACTGGGGCAAGTGACAAATATGATAAGCCATATTACTACTGTCATATCTGAATTGCTGCTGAATGCTAACAGTGTGTCTGTAAAAGTGGCTGAAAGAGACAGGTGTTTATTTTACTGTTACTGCCAGTGTAATGTCTGTATTTATGGGATCATTATAGTGTCAGAAATGTATGCATTGCTGTCTGCTTTTGCTGGTTAATATTATGTAGGTGTGTATGTCTGCAGTATGTTATTATTTGCATAGATTTCTTTGACTGGTGCTCTTACATGTCTCTGTGTTGCAGGGTATGTTTAGATCACTTTTCAAAGTCAGTGGCTCACTACTCTTACATCGGTGTGTATGGGTGAATGATATGGTGATATGGGTGCATGACAGTTATGTCTGGTTTATAGTGCACTGCTCAGTAATATATCTTTGTATGGATGAAGTATTCTATTTTGGAGGAGTATATAGGTGAAGGGCAATAGTACAAATGTGTGTCAGGTTGCAGGACACTGTTATCTGCATTGATTTTTGTGCCCATCATTCATGTGAATGCCTGCATGGGTGCACAGTACTATCATAGGGGTGTGTATACATGCAGGGCACTGGTGCAAATGTGCATATGTGTGCAGGGCACTTATGTACTGTTATTTTAGTTCAGGTCATGGTTGCATATCTTTGTATTGATGCAGGGTACTGTTATGTGTGTCTATGAGTGGAAGGCAATGGTAATAATGTGTGCATGGGTGCAGCACACTTATGCCTGGTTACTGCAGTGCATAACAGAGTTACATATCTTTGTATGACTGTGGGTTACTGCTACATGACTGTGCATGGGTGAAAGGCCATGTATAACTCTGTGTGTGTGTGTGTGTGTGCAGGACACTGTGATGTGTAGGGATTTGTTGAAGCGCACTGATAGGTATCTATATTATGGTTTTTGGTAATGGTATGTCATTGTGCATGAGTGAGAGGATATATAGAAACACAGAGCTTGATTAAAGGGAGGCTGAATATCTAGCTACTCTGCCCTTGCTATACTAATTCACTCCACTGGCCTACTGCGCTGCTGTATTTTACCCCTTCCCTCCACTACCACACCTCAAACCCTTACTGTCCCTCTTGGGGACTTTGGTTCCTATTGCTCTGTCCCAATTCCATTTAAACTCTTGAAGGGAATTTGCATCCTAACAACATCCACTCATGCTACTAGTGACTGCATCCCTATTTTGTACAAATAGAACCAACAGTTTACCTTCTTTACATCACAGATACACTTGTATGTTTCAATCACATACTCGCACTTCCTTCTGGATTTCAGTGAGTAGATGTTTAGATCCCTAGTCTGTATAGGTCTTTCCTCAGGTGAGGTCTCCAGGACTGGTCATAGCACTCCAGGTGAAGCCTCACTAGGGATCTGTACAGTGACAGAATCACCTTGCTTTGCCTACTGTGAAAACCATTCCCAATAAAACCCATCATCTTCAATGCCTTTTTGTAAGCTTTATCGCATTGACTTGTTTGCTGCAGGGAGTCACTGACTATGGCCCACATATCTTTATCCTCTGTGGAAGTGGGCAGTCTAATTCCTACCATCAAGTATTCTGTGCATGGATTATGCCTACCAAAGTGCACTTGTGCTCACAAATGGGCAGCATGTACAGGACATAATGGTCAGGGAGCCATTGGGTGGGAGTGACCACTGCACAGTGTGGTTCCATTTAGATATGGGCAGGGAAAGCATTCTAACTAAGACCAAAATCTTGGATTTTAGAAGGGCAGACTTCAGGGAAATGGGTGAAGTACTAAGGATGCACCTGGCAGCCATCAGACCAGATATGGGGGTGGACCAAAGGTGGTTCATCATTAAGGAAGGCGTACTGGTTGCCACAGAGCATTTATTAGGCTCAGGGGTAAGAACACAAGGGCAAAAGTGCCCAGCTGGTTCAGTTCTGTGGTTGCCCAGGTAGTAAGGGAAATGAGGCTGGCCTATAGAATATTCAAGAAGACAAAGAGAGAGAGAGGTGGATAGGAAAAATTACCTAAGGCTGGCTAGTGAGGCAAGTAAGAAAGTCTGGTGGGCTAAAACACAGAAGGAGCTGCAGATAGCTGAAGGAATTAAGAAGTGGAGAAGTATTTCTTTTTCTAAATAAATGACAAAAGAGACAAGAAGGAATGGATTGTTAGGTTTAAGAAAGGGTAGAAGTTGGTGAAGGATAATGGGTGGACATAGTGCCAGTAACTGAGATATGGGTATCATTACACCATGACTGGGACCTTGCATTCCCTGGATATAAACTATACAAATGGGACAGGGTAGTCTGGAAGGGGGAAGGGTGGCAGTTTATATCAGGGTGGAATAACTTGCATGAGGGAGGAGTCAGAGGAAGGGGGTGGAGGCATTATGGGTTCAATTAAGGTCTAGTAGAGGGAGAAAGGTGAGGTTGGTTGTGGTTTATTGACCACCCAACCAGGATGAGGAGAGGGACAGGGAACTGAGCTTTTAAAATTTTGGAAGCTATGGGGAAGGAGAGGTGGTAATTGTGGGTGACTTCAACCTGCACAAGGTGGAATGGAGAATATCATTATCTACATGTGTTAGGAGTCAGGTAATCCTGAAAAGACTGCAGAGTATGTTTCTGACTTGGGGTGTCACAGAACCAACAAGAGCAGAGGCAGTGCTTGCTCTTGTGCTCACAAACTGGGAGCATGTACCAGAAATAACAGTCAGGGAGCCATTGGGTGGGGATGACCATTGCACAGTGTGGTTCCAGTTTGATATGGGAAAGGAAAGCATCCTGACTAAGACCAAAATCTTTGATTTTAGAAGGTCTGACTTCAGAAATATAGGAGAAGTATGAAGAAGCCTCCTGGTGGGCATCAGAGCAGATATGGGGTGGACCAGAGGTGGTTCATCATTAGTGAAGGAATATTTGTTGCCACAGAAGTGTGTTAGGCTCAGGGGTAAGAACTCAAGGGCCAACATGCCCAGCTGGTTTAGTTCTGGGGCTGCCCAAGTTGTAAGGGAAAAGAGGCTGGCCTATAGAAAATTCAGGAAGACCAAGACAAAGGTGGATAGGGAAAATTACCTAAGGTTCACTAGTGAGGCAAGTAAAAAAGTTCTGCAAGTTAAAGCACAGAAGTAGCTGCAGGTAGCTGAAGGAATTCAGAAGGGGAGAAATCTTTCTTTCACTATATACTGTAAATGAAAAAAGAGACAAGAAGGAAGGGATTGTTAGGCTTAAGAAAGGAGAGGAGTGGGTGGAAGTTAATTGTGGAAAAGCAGAGATACTAAATGAATACTTCTGTTCCATCTTTACCAGGGAGGAGGATGGACCAGTGACTTCAGGAGGGTGAAGAGTAGCAGGGGGAGAGGGGAACAAAGACGTATTGATAGAGGAGGATAGAGTGAGGGATGGACTACTAACATTAAAAGTGGACAAATCACCAGATCCAGACAAAGTACATCCAAGGGTACTAAGGGAACTGGCCAAGAAGCTGCCATGGCCACTGACAGACCAATTTAATAGTTCACTAGAGTGGGGCATGGTACCGCAGGACTGGAGAACCGAACATGTGGTGCCCCTTCACATAAGCAGTACCAAGAATGACCCAGGGAATTACAGAATAAATCAGTTTGACCACAATTGTGGGCAAGCTCATGGAGACCATACTAAAGGAAAGGTTGGTGGAATATCTAGAGTAGCGTGGTCTCCAGGATTCGAGGCAGCATGGGTTCATGGGGGGATCATGTAAAGCAAATCTGATTGACTTTTTTGACTGCATCACTAAAATAGTAGACAGGGGCCAAGCAGTAGACATCCTCTATCTGGATTTCAGCAAGATCTTTGACTCTATGCTCCACAAAAGGTTGATCAGGAAGTTGGTGGATCTTGGGGTTGTGGAAAAGATGGCCAGATGGGTGGAAAACTTGCCAAGGGACAGAACCCAGAGGGTGGTTGTGGGGGAAGAGAGTTATCTGGCACCAGAGAGGTAACACAGGGCTCAGTGCTGGGGCAGGTGTTGTTCAATGTCTTCATCAGTGACACTGGGGATGGTATAAAGGGCAAAATTTGCCTTTTCACTGATGACATCAAGCTCTGCGGAAGAGTGGACACAGTTGAAGGGATACAGGACCTACATAGCGACCTGAAAAAGCTGGGAAGGTGGTCCAGAACCTAGCATCTTGGCTTCAACACCAGAAAATGCAAAGTTATGCATATTGGAACCAAGAATCCCAAGACCGAGTACTACCTGGGTGGAGTCCTGGTATCTGCATCAGAGGAGGAAAGGGACCTGGGAGTGTGATCGCTAGTGACCTGAAGCACTCCACACAGTGCAAGAAAGCAGCAGCAAGGGCAAACAAGATGATGGGATGCATAGCTAAGGGGATCAGTAGAAGGAGAGAGGAGGTTATACTGCCCTTGTACAGGTCACTGGTAAGGCCACAACTAGAGCATGGAGTTCAGTGCTGGTGCCCACACCTCAACAAGGACATTAAACTGCTAGAGAAGGTACAGAGGAGGGCTACAAAGATAACTGTGGGTCATCAGGGTAAGGTATATGAGGAAAGGTTAAGGGGAACTGAACATGTATTCCATGGAGGACAGGAGAGAGAGAGGGGACATTATTGTGACCTGAAGTACTTTAAAGGTATAAATAAGGTGGTAAGGAGGATCTCTTTCAATTGAGTGGCAACCAAAACACAAGGGGACACATTCTTAAGATGGAGGGTAGAAGGTTTAAGATGGCGGTCCGGAAGCACTTCTTCACAGAGAGGGTGGTGGACACTTGGAATGCACTGCCAGAAGAGGTGATCTCGTTGAACATAGTGGGCAGTTTCAAGAGAGGCTGGGATAGGCACAGGGAAAGGTAAGGATCATGAGTAGGGAGGATGGGAGGGGGCAGGGACAGTAGCTCAAGCTCTGGACCCTGCAATACAAGCAGGTTAGATAGACCAAATGGCCTACTTCTGTTGGCTTCTTAGTATGTTAGTATGACTCCTACTGCACTTCCAAACAGCCTCATTTTTTTTTCTCTGCACAAACACATTAGAAGTCATGACAAACAAATGAAAACAGCTCAAAGTATACAAGCTACATACAGTATACACCACTAGCATGTATGTTGTTCATGACAAAAAGACCTTTCAAATGAGGGTAGTCACTAAGCTAAATTCATTATATTTTTTTAAAATAGAGCCATCCAAAAGGTGAAACCAGTGAAGAAAAATGAAAATTCAGGTAGTAGTAAATCTTTTTAATTCATCAGAATAAGGGAAAATGTTCATTTGAGCATTGCTCATTTTCAGTGAAGTCCCTGATATTAGAACAACAAACATCAGTTACAATGTAAAGGGGTACACAGTCAAACATTATAAATAGGACACACCAAATATCTAACACATGAAAAGTTGAAAATTAGCAACCATCACATTGACTACAGTGAGAAAGACTACTAGACAAGCCCAGGCACCACTTATTCAAATCAGATAGATGAATCAATTGACCATATCCCCACAAATTTAAAGGGAATTTATTCCAGAGAGCAGCTCCTCTGTAAAGAATAGATGACCTGCCCACATTCAAATTGCATTTAACCATTGAATATTGTATACCCTGGGCTGATCTCAAGTTGTCTTTCCGCTTGTAAGTGGGAATAGCTCAAGAATATAAGTGGGGACACCATTTTTCCAAATTTTAAACATAAATTTTAGAAGATGTAGAGTCCTGCGAACAGAAGGTTTTGGCCAATTAAGATTGTTGTACAATATACGCCTATGGGTTTTATAGGGCATCTCCAGAACAAAGTGGGCCATTCTGTGAAACATAAGGTCCACTCTGTTCAACAGAGAGCCAGAGGCTGTACTGTATAGGAGGTCCCCATAGTCTAAAACAGGCATTAGTAAGGAATTTATTACATTTAAGTGAGTATCCATGGATAAATACATTTTAAATCTGTAAAAAGTCCCCAACTTCCAGTTCAATTCCGCTAGCATGTTGTTTATATGGAGAGTCCAAGTCAGATTACAATCTAACCAAATACCTAAATATGTATAGGTAATCAGATGACCATATTTTAAAACATATAATTAGTGCAGCTTAGTGAATAGGCTCATTTGAAAGATCTTTTTGTGCTGAACAACTTTCATGTTAGTTTTGTGTGTGTGTGTGTGTGTGTGTGTGTGTGTGTGTATAACTTAAATTATTTCTGAGAAAGTTACACTTGTTCTGCAGAACTCAGAGAGAAAACATATGGCTGTTTGGTAAGAAATTGGTTAGGGGATAGCTGACAGAGGTGATAGTAAATGGAGTTCACGCCAAGGAAGGGAGGGTGATGAAGGGGGGAGTACCTCATGGATCACTGCTGGACCCAGACCTCTTTAATGTCTTTATAAGTGAAATTGCAAAGAAGCAGGAAGGGAAAGTTTGACTCTGCATGATGATACCAAGATCTGCAGCAGGATGGAAAAGTAGGAGCAGAGACCTTAGAAGACTTGAACAGTGGTCAAAGATATGGCAGCTAGGTTTCAACACAAAAATGTAAAATAATGCACTTGGGGCACAGAAATCCAGGGGCAGAGTACAAAAAGGGTGGAGTGGTATTGACAACATTAAAAAGTACTAATTCAAAAAAAAAAATCTTTTACATGCAGTTGATTACTTTAACAACATTATGTGTCTATGGCTGCCACTGTACATCTATTGCAAACCCATAATCACATTCCCCACTTGAAGCAAAAAGGAGGAGGGGTTGGAGGCCATAACTGACTCCTTGTTCTTGTATTAAGGGGTCAGATTTTTTACAGCAAAAACAAGGAAAGGGGTCATTTCGAAAATGTGTATACCAGCACAGGTACCACTTTTATTCAAACAGTGCCACCACCAGCTGCTACCACTTCAAGATTGCTACTACCCCCACCTACTACAATAAAGGGAAAACCAGAAGTAGTCCAGCAGCACTAACATCAATATGGTTAAGGCACATTTACCAGAAATTACTGCTTAGAAAAGAATGAGAAAGTGGCTGTGATGACAAGCAAGTCCCAGACCAGATCTCTAGTGTAATAGTTTCCCCCATGTCTGAATTTTATGGCTGCATGGGCCAAGGCTCCTCAGATTTTATGCCATCCTCAAATTTGTATAAGAGCACTTTGGAATCATGTGACCAGACTGCTGTCTGATGTGCTACCACAGTGTTCTGATATAATTTCCAATGATTCTGTTTATGTAGCCCTTCTCGTCTGTGGGCCACATAAACACAACCCCTTCCCGGTGCACTACTTCTCTGTTCTGCAACTGTGGAAGTGATGACCACCATAGGCAACATGTCGGAACTGAGTTAAACTGCGCATGCATTAGTATTGTGCATAAACAGTCATGTCAGTGCACCATGTTGCACATAGCTGACTCCTCCTGTTCAAACTGAACATGCGTGAGTATCATGCATGCATGGTACTGTATTCACTGCAGTGCTAGTTACAGCTGATTCCAGTGCTTCTTAAGCTCTGCATATTCTTTTCAATGCTCTTGCCACTCCTAAAAGCTCTCCACAGCCATATCGGCACTGACCAGAATTTGTTTTATTTTTCTTGTAAGTTACTGTAACTGGCCATATCTGGACTTTTTGTCTCATATTTATATATTAACAGGGAATTCAAGTTGTTGTTTCATCTCACAACCACTCTTGATCATGGATGCACAGGGCCCTGCACTTCTGCATCCCCCAGACAGCCCCACAAATCCCTTGCATTCATGGACAGATACACTTGGACCCTGCATGTCTGCATCTGTTCACACAGGCCCTGAAGGGACATGTATGAATGAGGATGTGATTACACAATCTCAAAAAGAAAGGAAATTAATTGTAAAAAACTTTACCAGTTACAGTTCAGCTTAATCACACAGAAGCAGGGAAATGTAGCATTAGGGTTTCTATCCCTAACTCCCTACACCCATGCTCCTAAGCAGCAGAAGGACAAGACCATGCACACAATCACAGATAGCTATGATCAGGTAGGACAAACAACATACAACTGTTTCCCAGATGACACAAAATGCAGTATTTATTTATTGAAAGAGATTTGCCAGAAAATACGTACTGAGCCATAAAGCTCATTTCAGATGTGTCCTGGCGGAATGGGGGTGGGATTAAACATACAGTGTGAGCAAAGTGCAGTAATCTGATAAGCAAAAGACACAGCTATATACAGTAACGTAAATGGCAAATTGCTAAACAAGACAGATAGGAAAGGAGGAGAAAAAGGAGGGGTAGGGAGTGGGGAGGAGGGAGAGGATAAAAGAGAGGGTGAAAAGATTGGAGGCAGTAGTGAAGGGGATATAAGGAGGAAAAGGGTTGAAGGAAGGAAAGTAGTGGAAGGAGGGGGAGGGAAAGGGAAGAGGAAGAATGCAGAGGCTGAAACATGTAGTAGTAGTATAGTAGCTTGGGGACTGGAAGTGGATGGGGAAAGAGAAAGGGAGCAGCACATTAGACTAAGGGCAATTGAAGATGGGAGATGTATGGGCTTGGAGTAACAAGGAAAGAGAGTGTTTGGAGGAGACAGAGTGAATTGTAAGAGGAAGAGAGTTCCAGATTTTAGGAAAGCAGTAAGACAATGCATTCTTGTCCCACAAAGGATTTATAAGAAGGAAGCATTAGGAAATGATAGCTTGAGTTATGGAGAGAGTAAGAGGAAGGAGGCATAGGGGACAGAAGAGAACTGAGATGAGGGGGGAGTGAGGACAGCCAGAATTTTAGAAATGAAGGAGGCACAGTGGGTTAGGTGGTGATCTACCAAGGAGGGGAGGGAGATATCAGACTTCAGAAAAGAATGGTGAGTACAGGAAGGACAGGACTAGGCAAACCGGCAGGATGAGTGGAAGAGGGGATCCAGTCTGACCAAAGTGGACTTGGGGGCAGCATCATAAACTATGTCACCATAGTCAAAGCTGGGAAGTATCATCTTTGACATGATTTCCCAGTGAGTAGGTAAAGGGATACTTATTTTGATGTGCAGTCTTTATGGATTTGTATCTGTAGCCAGAAGTGTGTGTATGTGGCTACAGAAGCTCTGGTCCCATTGGGCCCTAAATTTCTGCACACAGTAGAGTTGCAATTTGCGTATCATGGATTTTTGTCTGTGGTTGCAGAAATGCATGATCACAGGGGCATGCACTTCTGCAGCCAGTGCAGAAGCACAGGCCCCACAATGGCCTGCACTTCTGCAGCTATATGTGTGTGTGTGTGTGTGTGTGTGTGTGTGTTTGTGTATGTCTTACAGTGTGCATGAGTACCTGTGGCTGTGAGGCCTCTACTTCTGCAGACAGAAGTAGTGTTGCAATTTTGGAATTATATATTTCTGTCTGTGGCTTCAGATGTCGGTGTATGTATCATACACCTGCACCTGCAGGGGCCTGTGCTTCTGCAGCCAGAAGTGTGCGTTTGTCTTATGGTGTACGTAAGTACCTGTAGCTACAGAAACCTGTAGACTGTTGTAGCTTGGATATCATGGATTTGTATCTGATGCCAGAAGTGAGTGTGTATGTCTTGCAGTGAGCATGCCACAAATACAGATCCACATTGGTAGCACATCAGTGCTACTACATTTGTGTCACCTGGAAACAGTTGTAGGTTGTTTGTCTTAATTGATGATACATACATATGAACATATGAATGTGCCAGCAGAAACAGACCTCCTGGTCTGTCAACGTCTGCTTAACTGTGCAGCTAGCTCCCTAGGTTGCAGCTGCCCCTCTTCCTGCCCCCTTGTTCTCCCTTGGTTGTCCACCAACTGCTGCTGTTGGCTGTCTGGAGCTGCTTGTGCAGTCTTGTACTTTTGTTGCTTTGGGACAGTGGGGAATTAGGGTTGGGAATCCTATCTGGGGTTGCTTGTGTGGTCTTGTACTTTTGTTGTTTTGGGAGAGTGGGGAGTGGGGGTTGGGAATCCTAACCCCACATTTCTCTACTTTTGTGGTGTTAAGCTGAACCCTAACAGGTATATTAATGTTGGAATGACCATATCTGAATCTCTACCTCTGTTTACACATGTATGTATATGTGTGTGTGTATATGTATATATGTGTGTGTATAATATATATATATATATATATATATATATAGATATATACAAAACAAATCCATTTAATGCATCAGTTAGGGTTGTTCCACAGGACAAAAGTGAGGAAATTCACTGTTAGGGTTGAAAATACCCTTACCCCTCAGCCACTTGACATGAGGCGTTCATGGGTTGTTGGCTAACTCTCACCCCATCACATGCATGAACAAGCTGAGGCATATGAGAATGGGGTGAGAGTTAGGACTGATGACCCCAACGCACACCCCAATGCCGGTTGGGGGACAGGCTGATGGGGTGCAAGGGGGGTTTTCCAACCCTAACAGCAAATTTCTTCACTTTTGTCATTGTGGAACAACACTAACTGGTGCATTAAACAGAGTTTTTTGCCTCTAATTTCCCTTTTTTTGAGAATGAAGACTATAAATAGTGAATGGAATGTGGTGGTGGGAGTGCAGGGCCCAAATTTTGTGACATAGTAACAGTAACAGCAATGCAAATGCAAGCAGTAATGGTTACACACATGGTGATGCAAACCTAAATTGTAAAGCAAGAGTTAATAGAAATGCAAGTGCAAAGTGATGCCAAAGCGAAAAGTGACGCAAACGGAGACGCAAGCACATATGGAAATGCAACTGGTAATGCGCATGGTCATGGTACCGCTATTGTAAATGCAAATGATAACTGACAGCAACAATAACGTGAAAGGAAACAGAAATGGAAACGCAAGCGTGTACGGAAACGCAAACTGTAATGGGCACTGTCACGGTACCGCAATTCTAAATGGAAATGGTAATGGAAACAGCAACAATAACGCCAAAGAAAACAGAAACACAAATGCAAGCGCTTATGGAAATGCAAACTGTAACATGCATGGGCATGGGAATGCAATTGGAAACACAATTGGTAACGTTAAGAACAACTATGATGCAAAATGAAAGACAAATGTAAACATAAATGGAAGGACAGCCACCAACAGAAATGGTAATGCGCACAGTGACGCTAAGCGAAACACAAACAGAAACAGTAGTGGAGACACAAATGGTAACAGTAACGTAAACGCAAGTGCAAATGGAAATGCAAATGGTAGCGCACACAGTGGTGCCCATGGAAATGCTAACACAAACGGGCATGCAAACACAAGTGTAAAGCCTAAGTGTAACAGTAAGTGGAGCGCACACCCTATTTTTCCCCAAAAGTTCCACTGAGAAACACAGTGAAGACAAAGAATGTATGCATAATAATGTGCCTCGGAGCATAAAACAAGCAGTTGTAATACTAAATTGCTAATATCTCAGTAACCATTTGACATAGAAAAAAAATATAAATTTCACGAGTCATGAGTTTCCTGGCTAGGTTTTCACTAAATTCCATATCTCGCACCGTTTCTGAGATACAAGCCCCGAAAGGTGCGCCGGACGCCACCATGCTAGTCTATGGGGAAAAAACTTCAACTTTAGAGTATAGTAACTTTGCATCCATGCAATATTGTTTCACCAAACCACAAAAAGGCACATCTGTGAGATGTTGGCTGTGTTCCCTCCAGATTTCAGGCCAAAAGATCAAACCGTTCTTTTGCAGCATGGTGGCAAAGAATTCCTGTCATTTTGCCATAGTCTAGAAAAGTATTGTCATAATTTGCAACATCTTTCGCAAAAATTTGTGAAAGTGTCGCAAGTGTGATACTACTTTGCGGCACTACTTTTCCCACAAATTTGAAAAACATTTCTGTGGTGTTTTACCCCAAAATAAAGACATGGCTAGCATCCTGAGTGTCTGACTAGGTGAACACAAAAAGAATTGTGTTCCTAGAGGGTCCCAATTTTAAATGCCAAGCATTTTTCTGATCAGTAACTGAAAACAAAATGGCAGATTTGTGACACTACTAGGGCAATTTGTGACACTAAAAAGTGCATTTGCAAAAGTGTCAAACTTTTTGTTAACTTTTCCCATTGACTTATAATGGGAACTTGTTTTTTGAATAACTTTTGAACCGTTCAATATTTTTTCATGAAATCTTCAAAAGTCCCCAGCTGCATGTTTCCTGAAGTTTTCAGACCAGTTGTACAAACCGTGTGACCTGCAGGCATGAGCAAAGAAAGTGCAAAAAAACGTAATCGTGCACATGGATGTCGCTTATTAACTCTGCAGCCGTATAGCCGATCGGTACAAAAGTTATCAGATCCCAAGATTTATGGTTACGCCCCATGCCTGCCAAACTTCAGGCAAATCTGTTGAATGGTGGCAAAGTTATTACAGTGCAAAGTTTCACCATTATTTATATATATATATATATATATATATATATATATATATATATATATATATATACACACACACAATAGGGTGAGTGGTA